>JAJNCI010000003.1:3275716-3930860 GCA_030708095.1 Trichoderma sp. CBMAI-0020 | reverse complement strand
AAAATATTAATTTTTTTTTATATCTTAAATTATAATATTGTATAAATTCATTTATTATACTAGTTAAATATATTTTTAACTACCATAATACAACCATGCACTTCTTTCCTTCATGGCTACTACTATTAAAACTTCACCTATCCAGCAGCTGGTGGTATGTATTTGTCTTATTCAGTAATTTCTTCCTATAATACCCGCGTCTCTTCCTAACTGGTGCACTTCTCGCGTTTTCCTCCACTAGCATGATCTAAACTGCTTCTTCTCCCTTAGGATCTATTTGACTCAGTCCTTGACGAGTCTCTGGTCATTGCTATCGCAAATGACTACGATGTATCTACCACTGCCGGCTATAGTAATGCCTGCACGATCCTGCAAAGTCTCGCGCAACATGCCAGCGTAGAAGAATGCAGTGGTTTCGACCCAAGTGCCATATACCGGCAACCAGAAGACGAAGATAGACGGATAGTAGATATTGAGCGCTCAGCCAGCACAAGCAGTCTCAATAGGGAACAGGCTAATGGCCAAAGATCGATCGACGCGGAAAATGCGACATCTTCACTTCCTTTCTCTACGGAGTTCATGCTTCCAGAAAGTGAATTCTCAAATTCTGGACTGCTGGAAACAGACATTCTGCAGCTCCAGGATTTGTTTCCTGATTTACATAGCTGGGCTATTAAAAATGCACTACGCGAATCGAACGGCGTCTTTGCAACTGCGTTGGATACCCTCCTTAGTGTACAATATCTACAATCCGCCACTGCTCAAAGGGTTGCGTCTGATGCACTTTCCAGCGCCGGTGACGCCAAGATCGAGGCTCTAGGTGGAAACCATAGTGTATACGGATATGACGCAGCGAGCATGACCGATGGCGAGGCTAGTATGAGCAAAGCAAAGATGCTGAAAAGTGAGTTGATCCTGGTGTCTGCCACACAGTCCGTGAGTTACTAAACAGAGTTGCGTTATCACAGCTCCCGCTTCCATCGTTTACATATCCAAGCGCTTGAACATGGCTCCTGAAGAAGTTTCTATAATATATGCCGAAAACGGTAACTCTAAAGTGGCTACTATCCTCGGAATCCTTGATCAGTTCCTCATACAAAGAGAGGCCGAGTCCCCATCAACTGTAGAGAAAAAAGCCATAGATGATCTCAAGCAGAAGTACCGCAATACTCCGGACGAGTACTTGCAAGTTATCGTCCGGATAACTGGGCCGGATTCTGCATATGCTGCGGAACTCTCGGCACAAGTGAACGCATACTTCAGCAAAAGATCGATGAACCAGAAACTCAAACTGAATTATAGGCTAACACCGCTGCCATGCGAAGATCTCGAAGGATCAATAGAGACAGTCACTGAGACCCAGGCTGAAGGAAGGAGTCCTAGTCGAGCCGCCTCGATATCAACTTCTGGCGCCGGAAAGGATCTCAACAAGGCTCTGCAAATATCAAACAATCTACATAGGCAGAAACAAGATGCGATTACATCTGCTACAAGCCTCCATCGGCGTGGGGCTTCAAACCCGCTGTATCGACAGGCAGCAGGCTACTATGCGCAACAGGCTCGCGAACACGCAAAGCATGCCCAAGAGGCTACGTCCACTGCGGCAGACATATTAGTTGACCAACAAAGCACCGATACGACAGTTGATCTGCACGGCGTGTCCGTCCAAGATGGAGTGCGAATTGCTCGCCAACGAGTTTTGAGTTGGTGGAAAGATATACGTGCTCGGGAAGGGCCAGTCTTAGACAAAAGTCTCACTATAGTTACTGGCTTAGGCCGTCATAATGCAAGTGGAATTTCACCACTTCGACAAGCTGTGGCTGCTGCACTTGCGCGGGACGGGTGGAAGTATACAGTGGAAACAGGGAGGTTTGTTGTTTCAGGGCGAGGGAATGAGAGTAGATTTAGGATTTATAGTTGAAGTAAAATAAAAGAAGGATTTAATAAGATCAATAAAATAAAATAATTCACGCACTATTAGGTATACTAAATACTCATGAAATTATTAAATTAAACAACCTTAATTATTACTATAATTAACATTTAGCATTTATGATATTTAATAAAGGTACTTATTTTTAAGTTTATATAATGTATAAATGTATAATACATGAATAATGATGTTATGAAAATCTTGGTATTATTGCGTTAGTAGATTTCCTTTTAGTACGCGCTACTAAACTATTATCATTAGAACATTTTTGCTTGCCTCAGAACCACCATCCTAACGTCTACATCCGCTGACGATTGCGCACCCGGATATCTAATTTTCTTCAATTGCTCCAATACACTCCAAGACTGACTTTCTTTTCCTTCACATTTCGAAATGTCTCGCGGCGGCACTACCTTATATGTCACAGGCTTTAGCCACGGCACCCGCGCCCGCGATCTCGCCTACGAATTCGAACGGTACGTCAACCACGCCACGCTCACGCTCACGCTTTCGCTTTCGCTCTCGTCCTCGTCCTCGCCCTCGCCCGCGTCCTGTCTTGTACCGCCCCGAGGAACTCCTTTCGGTCGACAGATTTGATACACCGTCGATGTCGATGTCCGATGCCCTCGCAACCCTCTCCCCCCCGTTGACGCCTGAACCTACCTCTCCCTTTTCCTGCCGTGTCGGTCGATGCGTTTCATTTATCGCCCGAAATTGTTCTGTGCGAACCGATAGTTAGATTGCACCTCCTTTCGTGTGCATACAGTCAATGAAAATGCCCGAGAAACGGCTGCCCCGTCGACTGCGCCCTCCGTGTCTGCATTATGATGGAATAGCTAATGAAGAGCGTTGAATAGATATGGGCGCCTGGTCCGCTGTGACATTCCTGCGCCGCGATCTACTTCCAGCAGACTGTGGGTAGCTTGATACTCTTGAGAAGTAATTGCCTCGCTAACGGCCTCTAATAAGGTTTGCCTTCGTGGAATACGAAGACAGGCGCGATGCCGATGACGCATACCATGAAATGCACAACAAACGTATTGGCCGAGATGATCTATTGAAGATCGAGGTGCGTGTGCAATGATCTAATCTTTGGCCATTACTAACTTGCTTCTAGTGGGCTAGAACACCTCCTTCAGCCTCATGGCGCTTCGAATCTGGGCGTGATCGCGATCGTCGTGCACCCCGATCTCCTCGTCGTGGCCGATCACCCTCCCCCCGTCGCAGCACCCGTGACTATTCTCCGCGCAAAGACGAACGTCGGGATCGCGACAGAGACTATGATCGCGATAGTCGAAGGGACCGGGATCGCTCTAGAAGCCCTGAACACCGGTAGGTTCTTCGGCATATCAATGGCAGTTCCGAAGTTGACATTTTTATTTGTATAGCGACCGAGACCGCGATACTAAAGATGAGCGTGATGATCGCGACCGAAAGGAAAACGGAACTAATGGTGACGAAAGAAAAGGTAGCACGGCATTTCCCGAATCTGTCTCTTCCAAATGTGAACACAGTACTGACATTTCCCAGCTGAGAGTCCTCTTCCCGCTCATGACGATCTTGATGTTGCTGAGTAGTAGAAGCCACCAATATCGAAGTGTAATCACGGTAGTAGACCGGTTGCCTGGAATCTTAACCGTACTACTCTCTTTTCTGTCCACATTTTCCTCTCATTTGTACAATGTTCGGGTCTCTAGGTGTTTTCTACTTTCAAGCCCATGAAAGATATTTTTCATGAGGTGCGAGATACTTGGTAACACTTGTGCTGGTTATAATGGTGTTCGAACGCGCCTTCAACGGTTGGCGATACTGAAGTATTGTAACTAATACCTATCTAGTAATAAAACAGTTATTTTTTTTTTTTTTACAGTATGCCACTAGAACAATAGCACGTAAGTATTGTATTAGTTTAACGATTACTTTTGTCGATAGGATAGTCTATATTTTGAATACAGGGGTGCCAGCTTTTCCGCTAACATTACGTGAATGCCTAGCAGGCAACTACGTAATTTAGCTATAGCTAGGCTGCCTTGGTTAGAGGGGAGTGTGGCTGTGTGGGGTTCAACCGCTGGCGTCAATTGTCTGACTCCCCTCACTACTAGTAGCTGGCTGGCTAGCCATTACTCCGAGCAGATTACGCAGCTCCTTTGTTCTGAACATTGACTCGACATTGATCCGACATTGACTCGAAGAAAGATCACCGAGATTTCCAGTATGAATGTCCTTAAGCTTCAGAGGTACGTTGAATGTTGATCGGCTATGGCCTCATTTGGCCTTGATCTAATGCGCTTGATAGGAAGTTTCCTCAGTTTCCCCAGAATGAGATCTTCCAGCTTTCCGATGCCTTCCAGCGGTTGGACGTAGAAGACCGAGGATATCTCGATGAAGCAACGGCCATTAAAGCCACACAGCAGAGCGAAAACCAGCCGTATGATGTTGTCAGACAAGCTCTGAAGGAAGTAGACCTCGACTCTTCACGGCGAGTAGAGCTCGAAGACTATGTCGGAGTCAGTCAATCCATTTCTTCCTTCGTAACTCCTCTAACACTTGCCAGCTTATTGCTAAATTGCGGGCCGGATCGACTGCGCAAAAACGTCTCTCTACTGGTCCTGGGCCAACACCTTCTGGAGCTGGCGCCACCCAAGGCCATGCCTCAAAGGGCAGCGTAAGCGGCAAAATCCAAGTCCAGGGATCAAATGCGAACACTACGCATACAATCAACGAAGATGAGAGAACAGAGTTTACACGCCACATCAACGCGGTTTTGGCGGGTGATCCGGATATTGGTAGCCGGCTTCCGTTCCCTACCGACACGTTTGAGATGTTCGACGAATGTAAAGATGGATTGGTTCTTGCGAAACTCATTAACGACAGCGTTCCGGATACTATTGATGAGCGAGTTATGAATATGCCCGGCCGGAAAACCAAAACTCTAAATGCCTTCCAAATGAGTGAGAACAACAACATCGTCATCGAGTCATGCAAGGGTATTGGGTGCTCTGTTGTCAATATCGGAGCAGGAGATATCATTGAAGTTCGCGAGCATCTTATTCTCGGTCTCATTTGGCAAATCATTCGACGAGGTTTGCTGGGGAAAATCGATATCAAGCTGCACCCTGAACTCTACCGACTCCTGGAAGAGGATGAGACTCTGGAGCAGTTCTTGAGACTGCCTCCCGAACAGATTCTGCTTCGTTGGTTCAACTACCACCTAAAAGCCGCCAATTGGCCTAGAAGGTATGTGCATAATTGTTTCCTATGAGACTATTACTAAGTCTTTGGCCTCGTCTAGAGTGACAAACTTCTCTAGCGATGTGAAGGACAGTGAAAACTACACCGTCCTCCTCGCGCAAATAGGAGGAGAGTATGGCTGCACACGAGCTGCTTTGCAAACCAGAGATTTAACGCAGAGGGCTGAAGAGGTGTTGCAAGAAGCCGATAAGCTTGGATGTCGCAAGTTTTTGACTCCATCATCATTGGTAGCGGGCAACCCGAAACTGAACTTGGCATTCGTCGCTAACCTCTTTAACACCCATCCTGCACTTGACCCTATTACCGAAGAGGAGAAGTTGCAGGTCGAAGATTTCGACGCAGAGGGAGAACGCGAGGCGAGAGTCTTCACTCTGTGGCTAAACAGCTTAGACGTTCAGCCAGCTGTAGTCTCGTTTTTCGATGATTTGAGAGACGGCTCGGCTCTTCTACAGGCATATGATAAGGTCATTAAAGGATCTGTCAACTGGCGCCACGTCAACAAAGCTCCCGCTCATGGAGGTGAAATGCTCAGATTCAAAGCTGTCGAAAACACCAACTATGCTATAGAGTTGGGCAAGCAGAATGGATTTTCGCTCGTGGGCATTCAAGGAGCAGATATTACGGATGGCCAAAGAACGTTGACACTTGGACTTGTGTGGCAACTCATGCGAAAAGACATTACGCTGACGCTGTCCTCTCTGGCGCAAAATCTCGGCAAAAGAGAGATAACTGATGCCGAAATGGTCAGATGGGCCAACGATATGTCAAAGAAGGGCGGTCGGAACTCATCTATTAGGTCGTTCAAGGACCCTGCGATTGGCTCTGGTGTTTTCCTTCTGGACGTCCTCAACGGCATGAAGAGCAGCTACGTGGACTATGACCTTGTGACTCCCGGCCAAACGGAAGAAGATGCATACATGAATGCGAAGCTGAGCATTAGTATTGCTCGTAAGCTTGGCGCGACTATATGGCTTGTCCCCGAGGATATCTGCCAGGTCCGTAGCCGCCTGGTGACGACGTTCATTGGTAAGTTCAATAACATCAAAGGCTATACAGCTTTTATGTTTTCCATGTTTAATTGCTAACATCAGGTGATAGGATCTCTGATGGCAACTCACGGTAAAGCGTAAAATATCTTTCAAATTCCATCTAAATTCATCAATTTTAAATGGCACTAATTACCACTAAATATTAATTAAATCATATAAATACGTTAATAAAAAAATGATTCTAAGATGACAGCTTCACATCTGTAATTGAGTTGAGGAGCCTATATTGTAAAAACAAATTAGTATTTTGTCTCTCTTTTGGCCGTGATTTGACCATAATGTTAATACGATGAGCCTGCTTACTGTAAGTTACGATCTCTCATCTCTCGATCGAGAGAGTCAACTTGTTTGGCAGTCAATCTAACTTTGCTGAGCTACTTCAAACGGTTAGTCAAATCGAAATATCAACCTGCGCACAGGTAAATGGTTGCAGGATTGGCAGCAGTTTACAGGGGCTCTCGTACCAAAGCTAGTGCCGTTGAAGAGTGATCGATTTCGTCGCCGTCGGTTGCATTGCCTGCCGCATCTAGATTACCAGTCCCGGCGTTGGTTGACTTGAATAGAGCGGCCTGAGCCTGATGCATTGTTAGTCAGGGAGCGTCTTCAAGTATAAAGAAAGCGTGAGAACTTACCTCTGCCTCCGCTAGCTCAGCGTCCTTGATTTTTAGCTGACCTTGCAGCTGATCATTCTCAAGGTCCGCTTCAGTGAGCTTCTTCATAAGCTGCTCAATATTCATCTCCCGTTCCTTCACCTTCTTGTTGGCCTCCTCCACCAGTGTGGTCATGCTATCATTCAAGTCGCTATAATCTGCGTGAGCCGTCTTCTCCTTCAATTCTGACGTTATCCGCAGCTCCTCCAAGTCCTTAGACGTCAGAATCAAGCTTTCTCGGGTAGCGGTATATTTGTCTTCCATGTCGGCAAGGTTATCTTTGGTAGACTTCAACTCGGCTTTAGTAACAGCCAAGGCCTCCTGAAACGTCTTGGTAGTTGCCATAAGTTCAGCCTTCAAGGTGTTGATGGCTGTCATATCAGGTTTGGCGGTCTGAACGGCGTCTAGCTCAGCAAGTGCGGTCATTCGCTCTACTTTTTCTAGAGCAAGCTGCTGGCCAACGTCATCTGCTTCTGCTTGGACAAGGACTAACTGCTCCTGTGCCGTTTTCAGTGAAGCTTGAAGAGTGGCATTGGTGGAAGTCTGGAGTGACAGTTGCTCCTCTGCTGCTTTCAACGAGGCTTGGAGAGTTGCATTGGCGGAAGCCTGAAGTGAAAGCTGCTCTTCCGCGGTTTTCAGTGAGGCTTGGAGAGTTGCATTGGTGGAAACCTGAAGTGAAAGTTGCTCTTCCGCGGTTTTCAATGAGGCTTGGAGAGTTGCATTTGTGGACGTCTGATGTGACAATTGCTCCTCCAAGCTCGCACTCTGAGCTTTTAATTCATTCAGAGCAGCCTTGGAGCTCGCGTTTTGAGCCTTGGCTTCTTCTAGGGTAGCCTCGAAGCTCGCCTTCTGAGCCTTGGCTTCGCTTAAGCTGGTCTCCATTTGCGCATAAGCGACTGTTAGCTCTTCTAGTTTCTGGGTTACATGGAGTCCCTCTTCTTTCAATGCAGCCATAGCATCTGCATGAGCGGTGGTGAGTTTCTCGATTTCAGCAGCGTGTAGGCTAAGCAATTCCTGCTTTGAGGCTTCATACTCCTCCGCACTCGTGGATTTCGCATTTTCAAGCTGTGCTGCTACCTCTTCAAGCTTCGTATGCAACGCAGCCAATTCTTCTGCATGTTGACTGGACGCCGCTGTTAGAGTAGATTGGTGTGTAGCAAGCAGTCCTTGCTTTTCTTCTTCGTGGAGTTTCTTAAGGTCATCCAGCACCTTCCCGTGGAGCCCACTCTGTTCTAACGATGTGGCTTCTCCGTCTGCAAGTGCGAGCCGTAGTTGTTCGTCGTATCGAGCTTTAATAGACTCTAGTTCTTTGGCGTGAACATCCAATGTTTCCAAAGCTTGACTTTTGGCAGCTGCCAACTCTTCGTCATGACGACTTCTCAAACTGGCCAGCTGCTCTTCGTATTCTTGTCCTTTAGACTCGAGTGATTTAAGCGCTGACAACCGGCGCTCTTCCGACTCTGCCAGAGCATTTGTATGCTTCTCTGATTCTCCGGTCAGGGTGGCCTGCAGATCGTTGTGCAGCTTTTCCAGCTCTTCAAACTTGCGTTTAAAGAAAGCATCGCCGCGAAGGCTTTCGATTTCATTCTCATAATCTTGAGAAATTTGCTTCAAACGCTCATCGTGCATTGTTTTCAAGCTGGAAATCTCCTCATCCCTGCCAGTCAGCGTGGCTTTCATATCGCTAATTGTGTTTTGTAGCTCAGTTTCGACTTTGCGGGCAGATTCTAGCTCCGTCTCTCGGTTGGTTAATTCGCTCTGAATCTCCGCTACCAGAGACTTATCATCGTCTTTACTGGCTTCAGCACTCTTCGCAGCCGTCTCGGAGATGGCGAGCCGAGATTTAACATCTGCAATCTCATTTTCAAGATCGGATAGTCTGCTGATCAACGCATCGCGCTCGGATGTGATGGCGTTAATAGTCGATTCCAAGTCGGCTTTTGACGCAGTCAGTTCATCCACCTGGTTCTGAAGTTTTTGAATGTCTGCTTCGAATGCTAATCTCAAGTCTGCGTCTGTTTTGTCCGAGTCTGCTTTATCAGAGATGGAGGCTTGCAGCTTCTCAACTTGAGCAGCATAGTCTTGTTTAGTCTGCTCAAGTTGAGTCTCGGCTGCTTTGAGTTTCTCCTCATTCTCAACCTTTAGATCCTCAAGCTCTTTTTTCAGTGCCTCTAGAGCTTCTCCCCCTTCGTCTTTGATGCGAGCAGCCTCGATAAGCTCGTCATCTACAGTACGAAGTTTCTCGGCTTTCTCTTGTAATTGAGCTTCCAGGTCACGTATGACGGCATCGTAATCCGTTTTCGGGTCATCTGGCGTGGCCTTGGGCTCGCTTGGAGATTCGCCGTCGTGTGATTGCTGGCCGCTGCCGTCTAGCTGCTGGCGGAGCTCAGTTACGGTGCTTTCGAAGGTGCCCAATTCCACCTTGAGGGATTCGATTTCTTTGTCTCTCTCGGCTAACTTGAACGTGAGCTCGTCGAGGATTTTAGGGCTGTCTGGATGCGCCTCAGATCGAACAGATGTTCTTGTTGATGGGCGTGATGCTCCGGTCACTATACCAGGTGCAGGTGTTCGTTTCCTCGCATCCGCAGCGGCATTCGACGAAACAGTACTCCGGGTCAATCCTGCTCGAATCGCTGCTACTGATTCGGATGCTCCCGTTCTAGTGCGCGGAACAGGAGGTTTGGGGCTTGCGGCACCAACACCCACAGTAGATCGACGGCTTGCTGCAGTGCTACCAGTGGCCCCGGTTTTTCTCTCTCCTGCGGCTCCCGCTGAGTTTGAGACTACTGTGCTCTCTCTTCGCGACGCAGACTTGGGTTTCTGGTCATCCTCACTTGCACCGACACTTGGGGCGCTTCGATGACCTATCGTCGACGTGGAGGCGGTAGATCGGTGTGCCGAGGTGGACACGCGAGTCGGCTGTTTGTTCAGAGTAGAAGCAGATCGCGCCGAGGCAGTTGTCCGAGCCACAGTCGAAGTAGCAGTTGCGCTGGCATAGCGGGGGGTGGCTCTTGCTGCTGGCGCAGAGGCAGAGCCAACTTTATCGCTAGCGGGCGGTTCAGCCCCCTCAGCAGCTCGGTCTTTAGTTGGAGCACTGTTTTCGTCGCTAGGCTGAGCAACAACAGTTGGCATCTCGCTCTCTGGCATTGTGAGATTGTTTTGTATGCGTTACGACGTGCTGACGGTACTGTAGGCCTTGTCAATACTGCTTTGTGGAGACACGGCGAGCCAGAATAGACATACCTCGTGGAAAATGCGATTTTCGTTAATCAATAGTTTCTCTATATGGTCATGATATGTAGTCGTGGGTCGCGTAAAGCGTGGTTCAAAAAAAAGGAAAAAGAAAACAAAGTCGTCCCTGGTCTGTAAAGACTCCAGGAGCTTAGTGAACTTGAGGTCTTGAGTCTGGGAGGAGAAGAAAAATGAAAGAAGAAAAGAATGTTCTGCCGGCGGTCTATAAGATATCAGCTTGGGAGCAGAGCAGTAAAAGGGGCATGAACTACGGAGTAGCCCCACCGTCTCCCCCGCCGACCCCTCCAGGGTAAACTGCACTTACACCGGTTTATGTTGCAGGCAGCTGACAAGCAGTGTATGGGATGGAGGGTTTGAGCACCGGGGTATTACTGTGAGGCTTTCTTGTGTTACATGAGAGGTTGAAGAAATCATGCTAGCAGTAATAAAAAGGGGGGAGAAAAGGAGGAGAGAATGGGCGGCTATCAACTACGCGTGCCTGGTTCTCTTGCTTCCTTCCTCCAAATTTTAAGACGCGGGTGAGAGCCTGCCTACGCACATGTAGGTATACCGCTATAGAAGCAGTTGATTTGATAATGTGAGTACTAGGTAGCTGCCAAATATACGCCGAAGAAACAACTGCCTCGCATGTACATCTTGATGCTCACGCAGAACCACCTCATTGATACTAGTAGGTACCTCAGTGGCCCTGCTGCCAAATAGGTAGTATCCAACTCAAGCAAACCACGGCTTGTTTTCAGCCATCCTGATGCTGCTAGTGCACTCAAGCTATCTAGCGACTGAGGTATTACTAGACGTTTCCAGCGGGATGCATATGGTACCCAAGCGCTTATCGTAAGCGCCTCTAAATTAGTCATAGCTCCACCGCCGAACTAAGCGTACCAGGCAAGAGGCACGAGTGACGCTGCAAGCAAACTCGGATCCAATACACACTTCCTGTCAACCTATCCACGGCGCTTAATCTTGGCTCAACTCCCACGGCGACATCCTGAGTGGCCGGACGTGATCAACCGTCGCTGATTCTCTGACTCTCCTCGCCGGCTCCCAAGGCTGCCCGGCCTGCCCCCGTTTCCACACCCAGATGCGGGAGTGACACCGTGCATCGCCAACAAGCGGCGCAAGAAGCGACGTGCGCCTGCTTGCTCTGCTGGATCCAAGGACCTCAACTACCTCAACTGCCTCAACTACCTACGCTCAACCGTCTCCATCGCTCCTGCCTAGCTCGTGCTTGCCCTCCTGATGGCGTAGTTCGGGCATGGCAGAACAAACATCGGCAACCGACCACGAAGTGCGACTTCCCGCGTCCTCTCCAACGCCCACTGTCCCGACTGCAGCGTCCGCCACTGCAAGGCCTGTACCGGCCACCGTCCAAAGCCAAAGGTATGAAGCTCTGAAGGCTGCCGTAAGCTTTCGTCTACGGCGCACCGACAACCTCAACACCTCAACACCTTGCACCGGCCTCTCTTCACACACTCCATCTGCAATAGCCTTGCCAGTTTATACTCCCACTTGCCCTCTGGCGCCCTTCTACGTCTCCATCCTCCGCACACCAGTAGTGCTGCGGTTGATGAGGCACTTCCCCTACATGCTGGGCCGTGCTGTATATCCCAAACCCACTGCCAACCCTCTCAGCATAGACATCATCCTGTGTGCCTCATTCACCCGAACCCGAGGTCTGGCACTGCCGTTTACTCCGTTCATGACGAGCACCCTCTCTGCATAGTATATACACGCACGCACCTGCCCTGGCACTGCTGCCGTCGAACGCCTGACAACACCAACCCAGCTGCTTTATTCACAGCCATCACGAACTGCTGCAGCAGGGATTTCTACTCTTCTCCCCGCTTTCCTCTCCCACATTTCCCAGGCACGAGCAAGCAAGCAGTCTCTTGGCCAGTTTCTCATGTCTCCCAGAATAACCAGGTCCTCTGCCCGCCAAGCAGCGAGCCAGGCGGCTCGAGCTTCTGCTGCATCATCTGCATCCACCAACACGCTGCCAGAGACTTCGCCTTCTACTGCTCCATCGCTATCGTTATCCCGGAAGCGAAAAGTTTCGAGCGCTGAGAAAAGCCCCGCGACTGGATCACAATCTAGCTCCTCGGTTCGACGGTCCAAGAGACAGAAGATTCCTGAAGCTGCTGTTCCACCATTGGACTCTGCAAATAATCTACCTCACCCAACCTCGCCGCGGAAAGGGAAAGTCTTAGTGGATATGGACGGCACCGAGTTAGTCGGAAAGACTGCGTTTGCTGGAAATAGTGTTAACATCTAAAATAGGATACCAGATATCCCCGTCGCTATGGATACATCACCCAGTTCTAATGTCGCCAGTCGAAGATCGGCTCGGACCAAAAGGAGTTCTACACAGTCCCAAGGTCAGTCCTTGATTCATCTGATCGGCGTCTTCTCCAGGGGATGTAATTACTGACTGTTATATGCAGCCACTACCTCCTCAATGCCGCTTAATCAGGACCCCCAGCATTTCACAGGCAATAGCTCTGACCAAGATACTACTATGGGTGGCATGGGCGAACCCAGAGTTCAAGCCTCTTCGTCTTCGCCCCAGAAGGGAGATACACTCGCTAGAAACAGCACAGGTGACATCCCGAGAGATGACGGCTTGAGCAGAGGTGGTGGCGCAAATAGCGTTGAACATCCTTCGTATAATGATGGGAACGAGGACGAAGACGACGAGGACGAAGACGAAGACGACGAAGACGACGACGAGAACGACGATGATCCCTTCGGAGCATACGGCGGCCCAGGAGATCATGATTCCGGACTCTCCAGTACTTTGCGAGCACTCACTGGCATCATGACTGGGCTGTCAAGTCGGTTACGCGAACTTCTCGGCGGCCTGCGGAGCGACGATTCGTCTGTCCAAGTGATTGCCTTACAGGAGCTGTCTGAAATCTTCCTGGTATCTAATGAAGATAACTTGTCGGGCCATTTTTCACCTGATGCGTTTGTTAAGGAACTTGTTCAACTCATGGGCAAGGAAGAGAGCCCCGAGATCATGCTCCTAGCCTGCCGTTGTCTTGCGAACCTTATGGAGGCCCTACCCGCTAGCATTGCCAATGTTGTGTATGGAAATGCCGTCCCCGTTCTCTGTCAGAAGCTGCTCGAGATTTCGTTCATCGACCTGGCAGAACAGGCTCTGAGTACGCTTGAGAAGATATCCACCGAGTACCCGTCTAGCATTGTCCGAGAAGGGGGGCTCACGGCCTGCTTATCATATCTCGACTTTTTTGCAACCAGCACTCAGCGAACAGCGGTGACTACAGCAGCCAATTGCTGCCGGAATATCCCTGATGACTCATTCCCTGTGGTCAAGGATGTCATGCCAACCCTGCTCAATGTCCTCAACAGCAATGACCAACGAGTTGTGGAGCAGGCGTCCTTGTGTGTCTCAGGGATTGTCGAAAGTTTCAAGTATCACCCGTCGAAGCTCGAAGAGTTGATCAGTGTTGATCTGCTGCGCGCGATATTACGGCTACTAGTCCCAGGGACTACGAATCTCATTGGCCCCAACATCCATACTCAGTTTCTCCGCGTATTAGCATTCACTGCTAGAGCAAGCGCCAGACTCTCCTCTGAGCTCTTCAAGTTAAATGTTGTCGAGACACTCTATCAAATTTTGACGGGAGTTTCTCCTCCTACGGGCACTGAGGATGTAGCATCTAAGCTGGACAGTGTCATCATTATGCAGGCGCTTATCCACCGGCCCCGCGAGCAAATTGTGGAAGCTCTCAATGTCATATGTGAGCTGCTCCCAGACTTGCCTCGTAATGCAGGAATTGCCGTGGGAGACTTTATGGAGCTGCATGATGCGATTGAGCCGATTGCACCGTCATCTTTGGGCAGTAGATGCGATCCGGGCCCCAACGACCGCCGGCTTGAACTTTTGGAAGACTGCATAGACCAAGTTCGCCGGTTTGTGCTCATCATTTTCCCGACACTAACAGATGCTTTCTCCAGCACAATCAACCTGAGTGTACGCCAGAAAGTATTGACTGCTCAGATAAAGATGCTCTCCAATTTGGACCAAAATCTCCTGGCTGAGGCACTAGCACCAGTGCCCTATGCATCCTTTCTAGCGTCCATTTTATCACAGCAAGATCACCCCTCCCTAGTTATTCTAGGCCTCCAAGCAACGGAATTACTCCTTACCCGCCTTGGTAGCGTTTACCGATACCAACTTTATCGCGAAGGCGTAATTCTTGAGATTCAGAAACTTGCAGTCGACGACAGCCAGCCTGGCACCAAGGAAGATTCCAAGTTGGGGGACACGTCCCGACGACCCAGTCTGCCTGATGCTGGCGATAGTAGCACGCCGTCATCAGACCATGAATCGGAAGACAATGATAACGAAGACGAAGAAGGAGAGGACGAGGGCGAAGGTGCTGCTCATGAACACCACTCTTCTGGCGGCGACGAAGAAGACGTTGATAATGAGCTTAATGCTAGTGACGTATCACCTGCTAGTTCTCGCGGATCTTCGATGTCGCTGGACGCCACGTCTCTTCCCTATGTTTCCAATATCCAACTAATGAAGTCTCGTATTATCACCATTGCAAAGAAATTCCTAGAAGTCCACGAAAAAGATGGCCACGGTCAGGTCATGCGAACGCAAACTACGCAGATATTGCAAACTTTATCCCAGCTGGCAGAAGAACTCGAGACCTTTTACTTAGCTCGTACGTCAAAACATTCATCTCCGGACACTGGACGGACGCTTTTCTCCAAGCTCTCAAGCTACTTTGATACCGACATCCTGGAAAGCATTACCAGTGCAGAACTTCTAGCGTCTGGTATAGTGAGAGTGCTTCTTGCAATTTTCAGCAATCCTGACGAATCACTGGCGCACGCTGCCCAAGCAAGCTTTTTGGAAGTATTCATGAATCCCGCCGTGAAGCCCAAGCCCGGAACTGGCGTTACGGAATCACAAGCAACACCATTCGGCGTATTAATTCATAAATTACAAGATTTGCTCAGTAGGTCAGAGCATTTTGAAGTCATTACTGTTCATCAAAACAGCTTTGATGGTAATCGCAGCAGCCCCGCGTCAATGTTGGGTAAACAGATCAAACTCAGGCTGGTTGCAGATGATGAGCTATCGATTCCTCGATCTTACCGAAACATTATGGTTTCCATTCACGCAATTGCCACCTTCAAGTCTCTTGATGATTATCTTCGTCCACGAATTAGTCTGGCGGAGCGGCCAAGGATCTCCCGGAGGGATGGGCTCTCCAGAGCCCTTGCGGCTATAGCTAATTCTAGCATGTCGCAAAATTTTGCTGCAGGCGCCAGTTTAACCGGATCTACCACGCAGCCTCCTCTAGTGTCAGGGTCCTCGGCTTCCCGGTTCTCTGGCGGAGCCAATAACAAGCTATCATCTCATCAGGGAGAGACAGCCAACTCGCAGCCTGCCGGGCCATCTACCGACAAGGGGTCACTACGTCGCTCTTCACGGCTCTTTAGGTCATCCGCAGAAATACCAAATCCTTCGAGTCGTCCTCCTGACGAAGACAAGGCTCCACAGCCTACTTTGGAGTGTGCAGATGAGAAACAGCTCACTGACGATGACGACGATGACGAAGCTGGCGACGGTACTGCTCTTGACGCTATTGTCGGCGAGCTTGATGAAGACATGGAAGGAAGAGGAGATCCGGATCCATCGGCCGTAAATCTCGAAGTTGCCTCTGGAAATATCATTACTCGAAAAGAGGACGGTACGAGAGTCCCGACACCAACTGGATCGAGATTCAAAGACTATGGCTCGTATAAGCATAGCAGCCCGGCAGCATCTCATTCTTCCTCGCGACAGCCCTCATACTCCTCCATACTCCAGTCTGCCCCTCAAGATTGGTATATTGAGTTCACGCTGGATGATAAGGTTATTCCAAACGAGACAACCATATATCGTGCTGTTCATATGTCGACATCCTCGTCAGGTGACCACAGCAATAAAAACATCTGGTCATCCACCCACCCCATCAAGTTTCGAAGAGTCTCTGGACAGCCTCCAGCAGAGTCTAGACCGACCAACTTCAATATCGAGACTGACGGAGAAGTGGAGAATGGGATTTCGGCATCACTAGCGAAGCACCCAATAACTGCCTCTATCCTGCAGCTTCTCAACATCCTTCACGACCTCAATGCTAACATAGAAGATGTTTTAATCGAAAATAGAAATAGTATGGTTGGCCTCCGGGTTGAGCAATTGTCTCAGTTCGTAAATACAAAGCTTACGGCTAAGCTCAATCGCCAATTAGAGGAGCCATTAATCGTTGCGAGCAGCTGCTTGCCGAGTTGGTCCGAAGATTTAGCACGCCTCTACCCTTTTCTCTTCCCCTTCGAGACTCGGCATCTCTTTCTCCAGTCAACATCATTCGGATATGCCCGGTCAATGGCTCGTTGGCAGAACGCACAGTCGACGGATGATAATCGACGAGATCGCTCGAATGAACGGCCGTTCTTGGGCCGACTTCAGAGGCAGAAAGTCCGCATCTCCCGACTCAAGATCCTTGAGTCAGCGTTGAAAGTGATGGAGCTATACGGCGCCTCCCAAAGTATATTGGAAGTCGAATATTTTGAAGAAGTTGGCACTGGCTTAGGCCCGACGCTCGAATTCTACTCCACCGTATCGAAGGAGTTTTCCAAAAAGAAGCTTAAACTTTGGCGAGAAGTCGACTCTGCCGGGTCAGATGAGTTTGTAACGGGCCAGACGGGGCTATTTCCCCGGCCTCTCAGCCCCGAAGAGGCAACAACGCCAAATGGAGAGCGTATTCTTCATTTATTCAAGGCTCTCGGCAAATTTGTGGCCCGATCAATGATTGATTCTCGTATAGTGGATATCCACTTCAATCCCATATTCTTCAGAATTGGAGATCCCTCCTTGACTGGTGTCAAGCCTTCTTTGGGAGCGGTTAAGATTGTTGACCCAGGACTTGCTCGCTCTCTGAAGACAATCAAGAAGTTTGTGCTGGCTAAGAAAGAGATTGATGAAAACCCAAATCTCACGCCGGCACAAAAAGTGGCTGATACAGAGGCAATCATGATCGACAATGCGAGGTTAGAGGATTTCTGTCTCGACTTTACGTTGCCTGGCTATCCCGAAATTGAACTTGAGGACCATGGTTCTTTGAAGCGAGTTACTATGGAGAACGTTGATACCTACTTGGAAAAAGTTATTGATATGACTCTGGGAACTGGTGTTAAACGCCAAATTGATGCCTTTCGTACTGGCTTCTCACAAGTATTCCCATATACTGCACTGAGAGCTTTCACCCCAGACGAATTAGTATCGCTGTTTGGACAAGTAGAAGAAGACTGGAGCCTTGAGAGTGAGTGCCTGCATGTGTTAGACGAGCTGAGAGGAGAATAACTAACACGAGATTTTTTAGCTCTTATGGATTCTATCAAGGCAGACCATGGCTTCAACATGGATAGTCGAAGCGTGAAGAACCTACTGCAGGCGATGAGCGAGCTGGATCTCAAACAGCGACGAGATTTCCTACAATTCACCACTGGTAGTCCAAAGCTTCCTATTGGCGGTAAGTATCTTACATCCCAGCTCGGATTAATGAACAGGAGGCTTACAGTGTACCAGGTTTCAAAAGTTTGACTCCGATGTTTACCGTTGTTTGTAAACCAAGCGAGCCTCCGTACACCTCTGACGCTTATCTACCAAGTGTCATGACATGCGTGAATTATCTGAAACTTCCAGATTATACGACGATGGACATCCTGAAGAAACAGCTGTATACTGCAATCAGGGAAGGACAGGGAGCTTTCCATTTGTCATGAGTTTTTGAAATCAGGACCATTACATCAGTGGCAGTATGGCATACCCCCAAAGAGAGGGGGGGGGGGGGAGGAGCTAGATAAAAGATTCTATTAATCTTAATTAGTATATATTCGATGGAGACTGATAGATTTAGCACACCACTTGGGTGAATATTTTTACACAGAAGACGAATTTACGCTGCGGCACGATTATCTTTGAACCTATATGCCAAGTAAACTGTCCAATTGGCATCCTTAGCGTGTTATCCTCCCTTTATATGATGAGACATGGAAGCATTGAGGATAATTGATCTCATCGCTGTATGAATACTAGAGCAGTTATTAATTACATTTAAGAACCTTTTATGGTCTCATGAGGACGCAGAGCTGGCTTTGTCGCTACCAAGCCTTCATAATAAGCCTTCATGCTTAGACTGTACATATCAATTATAGTGGCTTCTACGGAAAGGCTTTCAAGATGCTAACGATAATTAAGCAAAGGGCACTCGCATATTGGAAAGCGTGGTAATTCAAGCAGAGATAATAGCTGGCCCAGGTCTATCTTTTTGGCCATTAGTTTCTTCTTTCACCGCTCCAATGGTATTATAGTTTATCGCTTATCAAACTGTCAGAGAGCATTTGGCTCTTTGTCAAAAGCGGAGATGAGCCAAAGACAGCATTGGCCGGGAGAGTAGCTGTGGAGCTCCAATGGTCTTGTAATATTAAGCTGCTTGGCTGGCTAGCAGCATCGTGGTCACGGATGTAGGTAGTAGCAGTTTCAGCTGACTGCAGAGTGGTAGCTGAACTAGTCGGGTCCTTATGGCTTGATGTCGGGTGATTTGATGATGTTTCAATGTTATCGTCTCTTTGTGATCCATCTTGGCCCAAAGTGGCGCATCTCAGATTCCACAGAAGCTGGCCCGCTATTGCCGGAGGAAGGTAGATGTATCGTCGGACCTCGCCATTTACCCATCCTTCTTCTTGCATATCACGCTCTTCCAATGCGTTATTGAGCTGATAGACTTGGTCAATCTGGTAATCCCAGCCATGACCGCGAGGCCTGCCAGGCTGTATACAGGCCATGTAGCGTAATAAGCCGTGGCTGAATAGCCAGAACCGCTGAACTTCTTCGGGCATTCGATAAGCAAGATGGACAAATGCCTCGGAGCCGCTAATGATGGGATCAAGTACTTCGGATGGCGTGGGAATGAGGATATCCGTGCGCGCGGATACCGGGGCAAGAGACTGGAGAATTTGAAGTGGTACACGCTGAGACTCAAAGATCTGACCCTGACTGGGCAATTGTGTATGTACTGGAGCGTGGTGATTATTATGCCCTTGGCTGAGACCAGTTTGGTCATCGGGGCCGGCTTGCGTCGTTTGTGATGATGGTAATGAGAAGTCAGGAGTTTGTGGTATTGCAGTAGGCTGGCTCTGCGTGTCTTCCATTAGAAAGTCATGTTTGCCATTCGCAACTCCATCCGATGGCGTCAAGGCGAGCGAGTTCTGAGACGCCGTCGGCTGTCTTCTCTTGGGCGAATTCTCAGGGGTTAGTACTGGGTCCTCCAAAGAAGCCATTTCCTGCATGATAAGTTGAGTCTCGTGGCCGGCGTATAGCGTTTCTTGGTGTATCAGCCTGTTGAAATCTCTCAACTGCAGCTCCTCATTGTCTTCCTCGTCTGAGTCTGGAATTTCCCGGTCATCCGCTTCTACAGCTGCAAAATGGACATGTGCCGATGACGATGCGCCGTCTTCTTGAGAGCTCTGGGTACGTTCCAATTCCCCCAGATTCCTGCTCAGGTGCGCACGGCGCCGTGGAGAATCTCTCACTATATCCACCATATCAACCCTTGTCACAGATCGGGGAGGCATCGCAGCAGCTTCCTGTACATGTTCAGGCCATCGTGGAAGAGAGGTGTTGACCCCGGCTGCTGCGTCGTCATCGTCAGAGCTGTCGTAAGTTGAACCACAAGAATCTTGAATAACGATGGCATCTTCTCTTGTCACCAACCCTGGTGGCTCCTTTGTCAACAGAGTTTCAGATTCCCATTGAGGAACCGTCGAGCCACTCTTGTTACAAGCTGTCCCGTCTTCATCTGAGGCATCATCATCTGTCAAGGCCAAGGTAACTTCTTCGCCAAACGACGAGACGAAACTCATCTGTGTCAATGTCTGCTGCTTCAACGACGGGCCCTTTCGCTCCAACGATGAATTCTCTCGCTTCAACGACGAGATCTCTCGTTTATGGACCCCATTGCTCTGGCCCCGAACTCTCCTGCGCCGCGTAGGGAAACGGACCTGCTTGATAGAGCCCGTCGAGCGATATTCCCGGCTTGTTCGGGCAGTACCACTGGAGCGAGGTTCAGGGGGCATAATTATCGCCAAAGGAAGACGAAGGAAAAAAAAAAAAAAAAAAAAAAAAAAAAAAAAAAAGAGCAAGTAGTGTATAAATTGAGATAGAGAGAGTAGTGAGAGTAGTTAGTCGTAACTCGGGCATGTATCCGCCAGACACAGACGCTTTGTGGCCAGGTTTTCTGCGGAGAGACTGTAACCAAAGCAACACCCAAGACCGACCCTTTGATGCTTCAAAGACATGAGCACAGTCATTAGATTTGATTGAAATGGTAGGCGTTTGTGAAACAAATGGACGCAGCGTGGCTCTCACCCAAGTCTCATCCGCCGGTTGTGTATGCTATAATGCCATGGGTTCCAAAAGTTTGGTGTCGATGGAAGTGAGGAGAAGGTGCAAGAGAGAAGGAGATTATCACAAAGTCGGTATGATAAGCCGTTGTCACTTTGTCTGTCCCTCGAACCTCGGTCAATTGTATTTCAGCGATTATGTCGGTGCACGGCACGCTTAGACGTATCAGATCGATTTTGAATGAGCAACGGCGTTTTCGCGTTGATGCCCCGCTAATTTGCAGGGAGCTCACGCACTCAGACCCACCGTCAAGATGGGTTAGACGGCTCATGCAAGGTACAGAGTGCTACTGTGCTCGATTTTGATCTTTGTTTTGGCAGTTGCTACTTTTTGGTTAGAGATCTACTATATGCAATTCTTTTCAGTATTAAAGATTATATCGAGCCCTATCTTATCCCACAAGGTAAGCCGCTACCTACTTTTTTTTTTTGGTGCCTCAAGTCCCTTGATGCAGCGCGAGCTCTTCATATTCATGCCATCTATAACCACTTATTTTCTTACGCCATCTATGTAGACCCATTTGCTTCGTACCTATTTACTTACACACCACATGCCAAAAACAGCCCAAGTGAAGGAAAGTAGCAACGCACCAGTTTAGCCTGTTGCTTTCTTTATAAACGTTCAGTATCATCGGTTCTTTTTAAATCTGTGAGGAAATCCCGTGTAACTTCGAAACTCAGCCAGCTCGACGCCATGCTGGGAGCTACTTTGAGGAGATTGGGCACGATGCCCTTGTACAATCCTTTAACACCTTCTTGAATGATAATGACACGGACTGCATCGGTGATGGATTTGTACTGGTACCCCATGCCTGACATGGTATTGATCTGGAAACGTCGCCGTAGTACGTCACTATGCAATTGTTCAGTATCCATGTAAATCGGGCATGCGGCAAAAGGCAGGAAACACAACTGGGGCTACTTACAATGGGTACGTGCAGGTTTGGGCAACTGCGCCAGAAATGGCACCCGCCAGAAGCTTGCGCAATGCACTAGGGTTCTTATCGCCTTCAGGCGTGAATGCCTGGCGGATCGACTCATACACCATAAAGTTCAGGCCGACCTATGACGATGGAAAAGTCAGCATTCCGCCACATAATCGGGGGTTGTCGAGTGATAGTCAGTGGAACATACATAAGGGGCCACACCAGCAACAGTTGGGACAATGCCACGGTATAAAGCAGATACGCCTCCTTCTGTCTTGTACATGGAAACCAGAGTCGCCCACATTCCTGGTAGTTTATCCGGCTTCGCTCCTAATTCTGCAAAGCTGGCCGACTGAATGGATAACCGTGTTCGGACGATGTCGAGAGGATAGGTAAGGAAGACGGACGTTATTCCCGCCAGTCCACCGCAAACGAGGCGGGCAACGGGAGTAAGGTCAGTTCCTAGATATGGTTCGAACATATTCTGAATATACAGTTAGCCCGGCTGATATTCTATTTTGGGGGTACGGATCGCTGGTGCTGATGATGGCATGTGGTTGAAATACCTTCTTGTAAAAGTTGTAACTGCTGAATTGCACAGCAGAATAAGGAACAATGCGTATACAGTTTGTTCCGTTGCCTCGCATGAAGCCCCTCCAACCCTCTTCTCTCCACATTTTCCCAAGCGCTTGACCAACCGATAACTTGTATGCATCTCGTCCAGCACTCTGAACCTGCATCAGGATTTTGAGTCTTTCTAGCGGCGATACCACCGTTCGGGAGACGGCGCCGGCTACACCTCCACCGCAGAAGGCGGCGACTATTGGTTGGGATATCGTATCTCGAAACTGCATCGACCAATCGCTGCGAGCAGATGGTTTCATCGCGTCGGGGACTGACTATACAAATGCATTAGTTGCTGAACATGTACGCATGGCGGCAGTCTGTAAAGTGTTGCGTACGGTTGACATGATGGCGACAGAGGCAATTGAGCCAGCGTTTGATTCAAATCTTCGACCAAGTCTCAAGCTGAGGATCCGGAAGCAGGCGATTTCGCTCTATGGCGGCAGCATTGGCCCACGACCACTCAGAGCTGCCCGTCAATATATATGTTTTAGAAAATCGTAATTGTTGCAAAAAAAAGTTGTATTAATGAGCGACTCGAGAATCGAAAATGCATGTAGCATGCTCGTGAAATAAAGCGCCTCGGAACGGGTACGGTTTCTATTGACGAAGCATTCGAGAGGGCATTTGACCGCAGAAAACGCTTGGCTAGCTGTCGCCTTTTCTTCGATCTCGAGGGATTCGGTAGCGCCAAGAGTATCAATATACTAAAAATATAGAAGCAAGTACTAAGAATGGTATCTCTAGGCGACAGCAACAACTCCTGTCAAAGCCCTAGCTGAAAAAAATTCCGAATTGAAGCAAACAAAAGTGTAAATGCAAAAGTCCGTCAACTCTGACCATGCGTTGGCGCTTGTGGTGCCTGTGTGTTATGCCTTCGGGTTATCATCGGCGCCTGTTTTGATGGTTTTTAGTGGCTTTGGAATAGGAGTTACTCCATATGGAGTACTCCGTATTGAACCCAAATCGTAATATTACTGGGTATTAGCGGCAAGGAGGCCAGACCAGACGCTCAGAAGATGACGAGTGGAAGTGCTGCCGAGACCCCACCAATCTGTTGGCTTACCTAAAAACTTAGTCAGTTTTTCAGCAGCTGAGTCTTGAGAAAAGCATGAATGTTGTTTGCCTGCCATGCAGGTCAAGTAGAAAGTGGGAGGAAGAAAGATAAGATGAATTAAATCGCAATAAATGTAACCAGTCATTATAGAGTGTTTTGCGAATTACTGCTGCCGTTTAGTGCATTGTTGTGGCTTGTAACCTGAGCTGCTCTATACGTGCGTAGCTGCAGATTGTACACCACCATAGCGTGTGCGCCAGGCGCGTTGGCCAGCTCTTTATTTTCTTCATACCACGACCGACCGCATCAGCAGCCATACATATCACGGCTGTAACCCCGAATTTGCTTCTATTAATTACTCGCCTCGATCATTTCATCTGTTGCCAATGTCGCGCAAGCGCAGCGCATCCGTCATCTCCGTTGATTCGGATACAAAACGGCCCAAGCATGCGACCCCAGAAGACGAGCCTTCCAGCGCACCGCAACTTGAAGCGATTCAAAACGGAGCAGGGCGAGATTCCTCTTCAGAATGGGCAGATGAAGAGTCTTTTTCGGCAGTGCCTTCTCTATCCCCAACCCTACATCACATTGCTCGCTGCGGTATCCAGCGTTCTATTGCCATGGTCCTGGCGCATGATGGATTTCAATCGGCCAGTCCTGAGGCTCTTGAGAGCTTCACAGGCGCAGTGGAGACGTGTAGGCAATCATTGTGTTTCTATCGTCGTTCCTATCTTTGAAGCTAACGTCTCTATTTTACTAGACTTAAGCTCTATCATCGAGGAAGTCAAGCGATTCGCAATATCATCACGTCGCGAGGCTCCCATCCCGTCAGATTTTGAACTCATGCTCAGACACCATAATTTGACACTTTCCTCTCTAAAACCGCATATTAAGGGTCGGCTCAGCAACCATGATACGACTAATCTCAGTGAGAGTCTCATAACCATCGATGACACATTCAACTCGCTCCCTCTTCTCGGCGAAGAGCTCAGTGGCCAACCAGACAAAGAGAGCAAGGCCTTTATACCGGCTTCTTTTCCCGGCTTTCCGAGCACACACACCTACAGATTTACCCCACAAGAAGATCGAAGGACGCGCGATTCCAAACAGATCAGAGAAGACGCGGCCAAGAGTGCGCAGCTCGGCGAAGATGCGTTGCGCAGGTTGGTTCGGGCTTCAAAAATGCGCAAGCAAAAAGAAGTCAAGTCATTGGTCGAGCGCGATAGCCAAGGCAAAGAGCGTTTTCGATTATGGGAGTCTACGATGAAACGATTCATGGGGGGCGACCGCTTCAGAGAGCACGCTGATACGGTGGAAATTGCAGACCATAGCATGCTTGTAAATGCTGATGCCAAATTCTCGCGAAGAGAGGTGTCTCGCCTAGGCAAGAAGTCTAATGCATTATAATGCAGATTCATGTGGTAGCGGCTAAGCCGCTATATTGCTCTGTCCATTGCTAAACGAATGGATGAAAACCTTGATATTTCATTCTTGCGCATCACTTGTTTCAGCACTTATCGTTACACTTATACCCGAAGCATCGTTCTAGCTTAGCTTCACATGGCAAGATACACAAGGGAAAGGAGACAAAATAGAGAATGGATTTAAATATAAGAGTGAAAGTTGTTTTACGATACATTCATTCATTCAATAAATAACATGGCTTTGAACAGTATGAAAGTGTAGTATTCCTTTTTCCCTTAGTACTTAGTAGAAACAGCAGTTAAGAACCATCTTCTATATTAGAAGCGAATTTTGTGTCCAGTACCTTTTTTTAGTATTTCTGTCACACACACTGTTGCCCTAATCTCAGTTACAGTTTGAGGAAGAAGCTAACTATGTGATGCCCTATATTCCACCACGTCCCAGCCAAGCTTCCCCATCTCTCCCTACCTATCCCGGCAACATTTATGCTCGGGACATGACGCCCCAAGCACGGATGATGTTGTCAGTGTAACCAGCGAAGAGGGTCTGGCCGTCAGCGGACCAGGCCAAGCTGATACACTCGGGCTCCCGGCTCTTCTTGCCGACAGAGGTGAACTCAGGCTTCAGCTCATCAACCTTGCTCTTCTTCTCAAGGTCGAAGATGATGATGCTGCTAGCGGTGGCGGCGCACAGCCAGTATCGGTTAGGAGAGAAGACGAGGGCGTGGATCTCGTCGTTGGCGTTGAGGGAGTACAGGTGCTTGGATTCGTTCAGGTCCCAGAGCATGGTGGTACCGTCCTTGCCACCAGAGGCGCAAAGAGAGCCATCAGGAGAGATAGTGACGGTGTTGATGTAACCGGTGTGGCCGATGTGGTCGGTCTGCAGCTTGCAGGTAGAGAGCTCCCAAACCTGGAAATGTTGTTAAAATCCAAATCTTATATATAGTTGAAGAGAAGAATCAGGGGTGCATGTTGAATGAAAAGAAAAAGAAAACCAAGTTCAGGGCAATAGGTTATGTTTGTCTCATTGCCATTTCTGGCTCTGAAGTAGCAAATACTTGAAAGTTGCAATACATCATAAAGTGGTGTGCATCGTAAAATGGAGAGATATAGGGCAAAATCGACAGGAAATCGTACCTTGACCAGCTTGTCCCAACCAGAGGAGACGATGACGGGGTTCTGAGGGTTGGGGCTGAATCGGACGCAAGAAACCCACTCAGTGTGACCCTTGTCGGTGATGGTGTACTTGCAGTCACCGAGGGTGTTCCACAGCTTGATGGTGCGATCACGAGAGCCAGAGACGATCTGTCGGTTGTCGGCGGAGAAGGATACGGAGAGAACGTCGTTGGTGTGGCCGACGAATCTTCGGGTGGTGGTGCCGGTAGCGAGCTCCCACAGACGGAGAGTCTTGTCCCAAGAGGCAGACAGGGCGTAAGCACCGTCAGAGGAGATAACCTAACCAATCAACTTCAATCAGCCCCGAGAACTCTTTCCTTCGTAGTATCATCAACGGAATTCGAGTGGACGTACACAGTCGGACACAATGTGGGAGTGACCGTGGAGAGATCGCTTGGGGTAGCCGTACTGGGTCTCGTCGCGGGTGAGGTTCCAGATAATCAGGGTCTTGTCTCGGCTGCTGGACAGGAGCATGTTGGGGCTGTTTTCTTGTTAGTTTTCAAGGTCGATTGCATTCGCGACAAGTGAAATCCCAGCATACTTCTCCATTGAAGTGGCCAAGCTGGTAACCCAGCCATTCTGCATCACATCAAATGTCAGCCTCACTCCGAACCATGAGAAAGGGCAGCGATGGGGAGGAGCAATCGTACGTGGCCCTCGAGGGTACCCTTCAGGATCAGTTGTTCAGCCATTTTGGTACAGCCTCGCCCGCAAAGAATTCAGAGAGATGGGTGAGAAGAGAAAAATTTAGCTGAGAAGACCACTTCTCTTCTGCAAAAGGTCAGCACCGGATGTTAAGCTCTCCAAGTTGGGGCTGAACGAAATTGTGAATTTTTTGTGTGGGCGAAAAATTAGGGCCGAGCAATGCGATTGGTCAATATAGCTGACTAAGAGCAGAATTTGGCAATCAGTTCGTTATCAAACTAGCACCATGGGCTAGCATGGGGCGGGCTCCAAAAAAGTTACAGCATTGGCATAGCGGGGTGAGTAGGCAAGGCAGGAGAGAAAAGATGGACACTGATATAGACATACTACCTATGTAGACTGTCAATGACTTTGGTTCGAGTTTGAACTCTTCTGTCTTCTCCTTTGTCTCTTGCTTTCCGTGCTTGATCGGCACATGGACGTAACCGATCCCGTGAGATCTAATGCCTACTTAGTACAACCAACTCTTTCTAAGACTTCGCTTTCCCATATTGGAGCATCGACTATCAAATATTGACTGACATAGCAAGGGACTGCCCGCTGCCTTAGACTTCATCATAGTCTCAGAGCTCATGAGAGGTCCCAGAAACTCTTAAAACGCTGTTTGATGCTACATATCTATTAATACAGAATGTAACCTCGTTAGATACTGGACACTGGCATCTAGCTACCAAATGCATAACTCTACAGGAACTCTCTAACGCCGGTTGACTTTATAATCTATCTGGACATGGCTTAATATATAATGTAATGAGGAAGATGGAAGAATGCTGTCGACCGTCATTGGATTTTTGGGTGACCATCTCACTCACGCAGTTCCTAATGTAAATTGGTACGAATCACTTGCCTTACGGACACATAACAAGGTACTCAAACTAAAAAGCTTGCGTTCATCCCTCGCTTATGCCGCTTGAGAGGCGAAAATGGTTTCAAGGCGGTTCCCGAGCTGAAAGCACCTCCCACAGCTGACTTTAGTTTCCTGGCTCGGCCAGGTTGGGTCTCTGTGGGCTGGGCTGCCTCACCAGTTTCATCTTCTTCTATTATGGTATTAGCCTTGTTTATCAGCTTTCTCCTCCTCTTCTTTTGCTCCAAATCAACGCCACGATCAGTAGTAGTAGTAGACTCGTGAAGCTTGATTCTTTTATGAAGAGCTGTTTCTTTTGAGTCGACTGCTTTCGATACTCCTTCGCCCTTCAGATCTTCGGGTTTCTCGTCTTCTGTGTCCTGACTGGGAGCCGTAGACTTGGGTGCGGGCACTTTGCCTGATGTTGCTTCGGTTGCCTTCGGCTGGGATTGCGTTTCAGAAGATTTAGCTCCCAGTTTTCCCCGAGGTCTTAAAGGTGTAGAAGCTACTAGTCCCGTAGCCGGTGCTGCTGCTGCAGATCGAGCCTCAGGTTTCTTTGCTGCTCGGAGTGGTGATGGATCGTCGCCCTCTTGTAAAAGTATGTCGTCAAATGTTAAGCTAGGGCGCCCGGTAGTTCCACCAGTACCCTTTATTTTATTGAGTAGTGGTGTGATTGAAAATGTTGATTTTTCTCCAATCTTCGCTTGCTCTGTTGTACGCTTCCTGGCCACTCTCTTGCGGGGCATCTTATCCTTTTCAGCAGGCGGAGATTGATCCCTATCATGGGATTTCGTCGCGACATCTTGGGCAGAATCAAGACCATCGCCTGGTCTATCTTTCAAGCTAGAATGTGACACCCGCCGCAACTCTCGCAGCTCTGTTTGTGCGTCTTTCAATTTCTTCTCCAGTGCCAATACTTTCCCCTCCAGCTTATTGTTTTGGCGCTCGGATTCGTAAAGTTGCTTCTGATGGTTCAATTTCATCCTTTCGCGATGCCGTTCTTCCTCCGTTATTCGTTCGATTGATTTGTCCAGCATCGACTGCAGTCTGACCATTTCTTCGTTTGTATCGTTTGAGTTGTTCGAATTTGACTGTGATATACTAGCAGGCTCTAGTGCCAAGCACTCTTGCTGATGTGATTTCGATTCCGATTTCTCGTCGTCCGCCGCCCGTAGCCGCAAAAGCTTAACTTCTGATCGCAAGTCTTGGAGCTCCTTTGCAAGTGCAGCATTCTCTACTGTCGAGCTATCTGCAGTCGCCGCACTCGGTTCTGTCCTCGTCTTTGGCCTCTTAGTAGATGTATTGTGGTATTTGTTGGAGTTTAGAAATAACCTACGGTCTCAATTGGATTCTCCTTCATCTGCTCATCTTCGGATGTATTCTGCGATTTGGCCTCGTCGAGCTTGACGCGTAGCTTATCGTTCCCCCTTGACAGAATTTTTATTTCGTCATCCTTGGCGGTGCATCTGTCCTGCAGCTGGGCATTTTCATCCTGGAGCAGGAACACTCGAAGCTGTAATCGGCGAGATTCTTCGTCTCGGTTTATGAGGTCGGTTTCGTGGCGGCTTTTCTGATATTGCAGATCAAGCTCATGGAGACGCGTCGTCCGCTAGATGCATAACATAAGCACAATGCCAAGGTCAAGGTAGCGCTGGCTTAGAAGGGGATGGCTACCTCAATTGAGAGGTCACTCATGGCCGTCGTATCATCCAAACGTTTATGGAACTGAGGCTATACGACAAGAAAAGACAATGTTAATAGCAAAAAAAGGCTACAGCGTAAATTTGTCGATTAATGCGTACTCCTAGATGGTATGGCGTTTGATGCTCTAGGTATTTGCCCAAGGCGTCTGACATAGAATGGAAGTGTTGATAGTTCGACGCCGGACTAGAGCCTTTAGCGCCTAGCGTGCTAGCATGCGCTCAAGCGAGATCTGGGAGGTATTGAGTACTTAAAGGCCAGCCAGATTGTACGATCGATACGCCAACTTCGGTGTAGCTTGACAGGCAGTTGAATCAACTTGTAAATGCTGCGCTAGCCATTTATAGTCAAGCCCCGCGCCATGCTCTTAGCTCCGATTATGTAATCGCGAAACAAGAACACCTTGATGACAGCACAGGAACACCTGGCAGCTTAGTTGGCAGCTTAGGCTAGTTGCAGCAACATCAGCTGCGTCTCTACGGACAGCTACAAACCGCCGCGAAGATGCGTATCTTCCAGTCAATTCTTCCTCTGTGCCTGCTGTTCGCTGGGGGATTCGCGAAGAAAGACTCATATGAGGAATTTCGTCAGCTATCCCAGCGCTCTTCGCCCTTGAAGCTGAATGATGCCACATATTCTTCTTTAACGGCCGCCCCAAGAAACCATAGCGTGGCTGTCCTCCTCACTGCTTTGGAAACCAGGTTCGGCTGCCAGCTTTGCCAAGAATTTGCGCCTGAATGGGAGGTTCTCGGACGCAGTTGGGCTCGAGGCGACAAAGCCGGCGAGTCACGACTCATCTTTGGTACGCTGGATTTCGCTGATGGTCGAGAGACTTTTATTTCGGTACGTGGTGAACATCTCAATTCAGCGAAGAGTAATTGTCCCATGGAAAAGCTAATGTATCAATTCATCTCACAGCTTGGCCTCCAAACCGCCCCGGTGCTCCTCCTGTTTAACCCGACTATTGGACCCCATGCCACTGCCTCTCCAGAGCCTGTTCGATACGATTTTACGGCAGGGTAAGTCATGATGCGAATCTCTCTGTTATTGCATACTACATTCGGTATTGACCAGTTCCAGGCCTTCCGCAGCTGAGCAGGTTCATTCCTGGATCTCTCGGCAGCTTCCCAATAGACCACACCCGCCTGTGCAACGACCCTTCAACTGGCTTCGATGGGCCTCCACTGTGACCATTGTCCTCGGCGTCGGCACTGCATTGGCCAGTGCGTCTGCTTATGTGCTGCCTATCATCCAAAACCGCAACATCTGGGCTTCCATCAGCCTGATTGCTATTCTCCTCTTCATTAGCGGTCATATGTTCAATCACATTCGGAAAGTTCCATACATTGTTGGAGATGGCCATGGTGGCGTCAGCTATATCGCAGGAGGCTTCCAGAACCAGCTTGGATTGGAAACCCAAATTGTGGCTGCTATCTGTAAGACAAAGTCCCTTCACGCCAAATTCCTAAGTGAAACTAACGCATTTGACAGACGGTGTACTCTCATTCTGTGCCATTACTTTGGCTGTCAAGGTTCCTCGCATGGCCGATGCCAAAACCCAGCAGGTTGCGGTTGTCGTTTGGAGCGTTATACTATTCCTGGTATACAGCTTTCTCCTAAGCGTCTTCCGCGTCAAGAACTCTGGCTACCCATTCTCCTTGCCTCCCTTCATGTAAGTGGAGTGTGACAAGATATCAAGGTGAATATTTATACAATTAGCAAGGGCCTAATTGATACATTACTGCGCTTGCTGTGCAGATACCAATCTCTGAAAGGATGGATCGTCGGCATCATAGTAACTAGTTAGTAGATGAGGGCGTTGCATTGGGCGTAACTACTGGCGGTATAAGCTACGACCGACATTCGCAATCTAGCTCTACTGATGCAGTGGAAGAGGTCTCTAGTCGGTGTCGTTGTAAATATGACTGAATTGAGATGAGGAAATTCTCATCGAGACGCCGCAATTGAAAAAAAAAAAAAAAAAAAAAAAAAGATACGAACTTCGTCGAGCAATACCAACCAACGTGTGAGTGCCGTAGGAGATATCGGTCGACCCGTGGGTCCAAATGTATGTAGCATCTGCTTCACATGCACTCAGTCGTTGGCGCATGGTGACGCAAACAGTCTAGCGCCGAATTGTCACATGCGCTCTCTCAGTGAAGCGCTCTGTCGTGCTTCAATGTTACAAACTGCTAGTGAAGCTTGACTTGATTGATACTAGCGGGAGTTTAACAGGCATTTTCATAGTGGCTTGGCTGAGTCATCCTAGCGTACCCTAATTGCCACGGCTGACCGCTCTGCCACTAGTCCAACTGCTGGCCAATCAGAGCGCTACTCGAGATCCAAAGCCCTGAAATTTTTGGTTGGAAAGTTCGCCTGTATTCCCAGACATTTTCGACCTCGACTTTCAAGCCCATCATCAAGCTTTTCAGCACCAGTCGTCGCCATGGGTACGTGAAAGAACTGATATGAATAGCCTGCGTATGCGAGTGGTGATGATACCTTGTGTATCGTCTCTGCGATCTGGATGCTCTCTTCCAAGAAGATGAGCAGCCACATTTGAGCATGAACCATCTGGCTGATACGGTTTCCAATTTCCAGGTATCGATCTCGACCGCCACCACGTCAAGGGCACTCACCGCAAGGCCCCCAAGAGCGACAATGTCTACCTGAAGCTCTTGGTCAAGCTTTACCGCTTCCTGGCCCGTAAGTTCTCATTCCAAAAAAAGAAATAGGAAAAAAAAAAAAAAAACAGGGAAATTGGCGATTTCGCGGTGGTTGTGTTGAGCGACTAACATATGTGTCCCAGGCCGAACCGATGCCGCCTTCAACAAGGTTATCCTTCGACGGCTCTTCATGTCCAAGATCAACCGCCCTCCCGTTTCCCTGTCCCGAATTGTTTCCAACATCAACAAGGAGGGCGAGAAGCGCACCGTCGTCATTGTCGGCACTGTCACCGATGACAACAGACTTCTGTCTTTCCCTAAGGCCACCATCGCCGCTCTTCGATTCACTGCCACTGCTCGTGCCCGAATTGCTGCTGCCGGTGGTGAGGCTATCACCCTCGATCAGCTCGCTCTCCGTGCCCCTACCGGAAGCAACACCCTGATCCTCCGTGGACCCAAGAACAGCCGTGAGGCCGTCAAGCACTTCGGCATGGGCCCTCATAAGCACAAGGTTAGTTACGCAAAGATTCTACGGTAGCCCAGTGATACTAATACATGTCATAGAAACCCTTCGTCGAGTCCAAGGGACGTAAGTTCGAGCGCGCTCGTGGTCGCAGACGCTCACGCGGTTTCAAGGTCTAAATTATGCTGGGAAAATTGGGCGAGCATCGGGATGGAGGTGTTATTTATCTCCAGTTTGGTTTTATTTATGGGACCTAAAGGGATGGCGTGACTTGATATCATTCAAAGTTAAAAAATTTCGTGCCTACAAATGGCCAATTGACGACCAGCTTGACCAATCTATCGTAGCGCTAAATGTGATGGTTGTATGCATCCATATCAATTGTGATCGCCTTCTTTACTAATGCTTGCTGTGGATTTTCTACGCAGTGCGACGAAGAACGCCTCTCTGCTTTCCTGTTGCGGATAGGTGGTTAGTTGTGATGGTCATTGGGGTGTATTCTGTCGAAACTTACTGCTCTTGAAGATTCTGGCTTCTCTCTGTGCACCTCTGCGAATAGTAGCCTGAGTTGTTTCTCCAATTCTTTATCCCTTGCTCCCATGTAGAATTTGCATACGAGGTGGCCACCAGGTTTAAGTGTATCGCTGGCGAACTGCAGTGCAGCTTCGCAAAGGTCCTAATAAGCATTATGGTCATCCTTGGTCCTCGTTAATCTATGCAAGCTCGGGTTTCATCCTTACCATGCTGCCAGCATGATCCCGAGACGCAATTCCGCTCGTGTTCATGAGCCTGTCATAAGGGTTACTCAAAGTCTTGGAACTAAATCCAGAAGTCTGTTCCCATGGTGCTGACATATCACTTAACACGATCTATATCGATGTTAGCATGACCAAAATAACAGTGTTAGTAGTAGCGAGTGCTGTCTGACGAACATCCACAAGATTTTTTGACGTCGACTTTGTCGGTATGCTACCGAGAGGTGACTTTGAGCCCTCTGTTGAGTGTCTCTCTAAGTCAATGTAGCTTGGCTGTTCGATGAGAGTGCGATCGGATTTCAAGTCATCCTCGCCATTGTCATCAAATTGTGCTGCTCTGGACTGATGATCATGGTGCGCTTGAGCTATAAACTCTTTCAAAAGTTGTTGGACTACGGGAGACAGGAAATCTCCCTGGAATGTTGCGACACCTTTGGGAGGTTGAGCGGGTATGAGGTCGATACCGATAACTTGACCACGCGGTTTAGTGCGCTCAACAGCAACCTACTCAGGCATGTGAACACCCAAATTTTAAAAAGCTCCGATGAATGCCAGTATGGATACAACGTACTTGAGACCAGCTGCCTGGCGCATACCCCTGGTGAAAAGATCAAGTTTTAGAGATGTGTATCAATACCAGGATTTAGCGTATGCATGCTCAGGCTAACTTACCAGATCAACTACAATTTGGTTCTTTTTGAAGAGCTTGTATTTTGCGTCTATCTTTGGGGGAATTAATATCACGCAAAGGCCATAAGTAGCTGACGATGGGCGAATCTTGCCTCCAAAAGTTTAAAAGCTGCCCTGCTTTTAAGTCCTCGGACTTTGGCATGACGGACAAAATGGTCGCGGCCCTGGCGTTGCTTCCATTGATTTCCAGAGGAAGCAAACCTTATCAGTCCGGGTACGTTGAAGAGACAGTTAGTATGCGGTACAAAGGCCGAGCGCGGCGTGATTTGTAGAAGGCTTCGTGTCCAGCCTATCCATTGATGTGACATGATTCCATTTGTGGAAGTGTGAAAGAGTAGCTATCAAAGAGCTTTGAGTGGAGGCCATCTAGGAGAGAAGAATTGGTGGAGCTCTACAGAGACACCTTCGATATACAATACTGTAGGATTACAATAACTTATACTGAATATTCAACAATACAAAAAATTAGTCATGATTTATCTTTACATAATATTCCATCTATTCGATTCAAAAGCAAGAGAGCCAATATTATTATTTTAAATAAATTTATAAATAATAAAATCACTATGAATTCATTGTAAAATTTTCCCTACAGGTCCCACCTCTTAATGGCCTAGCTTTCAAACAACCTCTCAAGCAAGGCTACCAATCAGCGCAGCGGGTGGCCACTACTACCCAACTTTGTGGAACAACCGTGCTCTTGCTCAGCGAGCAGCCAAATTCACCTTCACTTGCGGCTCGCCGTTCGTCTACCATCTCATTTGATAGCCGTCAACCTTTTCCCGGAGAAAATCTTCTGTCGAACGAACCTTTCACACCGAACGACTTGTTTTCGATTACGAATTTAATATACTCCACTGGCTGATAGGATGGCTGTCGTAAGTGCACCTGTTCTCTTCCTGGCCCTTCGTCAACCCTGGCTCTCGTGGCAGATTGGGGAGCTGCGCGTGCGGCATCTCTCCGTGTTTGTACACTACAGAAGCATCCGGCCTTGCCTTCTTCTTCATTTCCATTTGCTTTATCTGCTCGCAAGCCCTGCAATCTCGGCATTGGGGGTTCGAGGCGTAATCTAGTCTTGACCACCGCTTGACCCCTCCTCTGATGCCTGCTGGGTTCCGCAGCTGGATTCCATCTGTGACGTGCTGTTTAGCTAACGAGTGCAGCCGCGAGCATATGCCCCTGGCTACATACAAAATGGTGCAACGAGCCTCCCATCGCCTGGCGCGGCGCCTCTCCTGCCCAACCAAGGCCGTATTATCCAGACGGGACCCATACGGATTCTTTGCGTTGCAGACGTTCGAGGTATGCTGCGAGCATCTCAACTGTCCGTGGCACGTGCTAACAACCTACACAGGAAACCTGCGATCGCTCAACGAACTTGCAAAACAGGCCCGGGCTGACCACATCATTCACACTGGCGACTTCGGATTCTACGACCATACGTCCCTGGAACGAATTGTGGAGAAGACATTGAAGCATGTGGCACAGTATTCGCCCCTGATTTCTGAACCAGTCAAGAAGGCTATTCAGCAGGGCGGACCTGGCCCCGTGAAATCTAGATTCTCTCCGAGCGAGCTCCCCCTCTCCGAACTTCCTCTGCTCCTTAATGGAGAGCTGAAACTGGATGTGCCAGTATACACCGTCTGGGGCGCCTGTGAAGATGTCCGCGTTCTTGAAAAGTTCAGATCATCCGAGTACAAAGTTCACAACCTTCACATCATCGACGAAGCTCGTTCCATGTTACTCGAAGTTGGTGGTGTAAAACTGAGACTCCTGGGTCTTGGTGGCGCTGTGGTAATGCACAAACTGTTTGACAATGGAGAGGGCCGTACCACCATAGCGGGAGGACAGGGTACGATGTGGACAACTCTGTTGCAAATGGGAGAGTTAGTTGACACTGCTCATCGTGTCTATGATCCCACCGAGACTCGAGTCTTCATCACGCACGCCTCTCCGGCTCGCGAGGGTATACTGAACCAGCTCTCTGTTACCTTGAAAGCGGACTTTTCCATCTCAGCCGGCCTCCACTTCAGATATGGAAGTTCCTACAACGAATTCAGTGTCAACCCTACACTGGACCATTATCGTGGCAAGCTTGCTGCTTCAAAGGCTTCCTTCAATGACGTCTGGGAAACTGTCAGGGGAGAGGTTGAACCTGCCATCCAGCAGAACGAGGCGCAGCAAAATCTCCTGAAGAATGCTCTGCAAATTGTCGAAAAGATGCCCTCGACGGCTGCTGGTGGAAATCCTTTTGGAGGTCCAGTGGCGGGCTCGGGTGGTCTCGGTGCAGTTGACGAAAGCGCTTTCAAAAACATGTGGAATTTTAACCTTGCTGACGCTGCTTTTGGCTATTTGGTCCTGGAAATTCAAGATGGAAGAATTGGAACTGAGATGCGCGCCCAGGGATTTAACTTCTCCCACCGAGGAGCTAAACAGCAGTCATCTACGGCGCCCCCCTCAGGAACTGCCACCGTAGCCGCCGTTCCTCCAGCAAGCGCAGCCTCTTCTGCTACCCCTACTGCACCCCCGGCCGCCAAACAATCTCCACCAACTCAACAACCAAATGCTACCCCAGCTGTCCCTATTCCCACGATACCGAACCGATCAACCCCACAGCCCACTGCAGGCAACGCTGCCGCTAACAGAGAGGCTGAGAAGACGGCCGCTCCGACAAATGGATCAGCACATGTCCCTGAACCAGCCACCTCGCCAGCCCCAAAGACGTCGGCATCTGATATCATTGGCCTGTTTATTATGAATGTCAACACGGAAGATCAATGCCGCGATCTATTTGATGAGGCTGACAAGTCTAAAATTCTCAAGATTGAGAAATGGGGTGGCTCAAACAAGGTTGTTCAATTCAAAACAGTTGAAGACCGCGATGGGGCCATGGGAAGGCTGCCAGAAGCGGTCAAGACACGAACTCAAGAAGATCGATCGAAGCCGCTTGTTAAGATCTTCCTTCATCGAGAGAGCAAGCCTTTCAACAGCCGCGGCAATGCTGGAACCTGGGGAGGTAGCGGACGGGGCGGGTCTACCACCAGTGGCTATCGCAGCGCTGGTGGGACTAGCGACTCGGAAAGCAACCGACGAGGTGGCCGTGGGGGCCGAGGAGCTCGGGGTGGCGAGCGAGGACGTGGTTCTCGCGGACGAGGAGGCATAAAGGGAGATGCTGGTGTATCTCCCGCCGCAGCACCTTCTACCCCTAGTGCTGATTGAACTCAGTCATCAAACGTCAAACATCATGTTCTCTGATTATCTTAGCCACTGTAATGGCATTCTTCTTGTTTTATTTCGGGCGCGCACAGCCTTGAGAACTCTATCTCATTTCGCGTGGTTTTCCTTTTGGGGCAAACTGGCGTTAGGCTCTGGAAGGTTTGAGAGCAAGGTCCAGAAAAATTCATGTGTACATACGTATCTCATGAGCTTCCAGGAGGTTTCGGTGTCGGCTTGAGAGTATTATTAGCCTTCGTCTTTCATTGGTTCCTCGATTAGTTCAGTACAGAAAAAAATGCAACAGCTTTTGATTAAAAGTGCCAATTACTTGTATATAGATGGTGGCCGTTTGGCGCCATGTCATGTGAAGCAAAGAGTAAACCATTTTAATGAAAGCAAGTGATTGATTGTAATATCATATGATTTCTTATCAAAGCAACCTTGTAAGCATCTTTACCAAATACTATACAAACTAGACACGTAAGTCTAAAGAAGTCTTCACAGGGGTTTGATGCCTTTATGAATAGCCGCGACGCCGCCAGTTAAATCTTCATAGCCTTTTCCCACAATGGCAAACCCTGCGCCAGCAATCATGCCTCGGAACTCCTCTTGAGATGGAAACCGTTCAATGCTTTCAACGAGATATTGATAGCTGTCACGATCTCCTGCAACCAGCTGGCCAATCAACGGGATGGCGCTGAATGACCACTGCTTGTAGATTGCGTTGAAAATGGGATACTTGTCCACTTTGGAAAACTCCATGCAAGCAAAGATGCCGCCGGGTTTGAGGACTCGATATGCCTCTCTCAGGGCTGCAGGCATATTAGAGAAGTTGCGTATGCCAAATGCAACTGTGTATAGGTCAAGGGAATTGTCCTTGAGTGATGATGGCAGAACTTCAGCGTTTGCCTCTAGGAAGGAAAGAGAAGACTGGTGAGAGGCTGGAAGAGATAGGGAGCGCTGTTTGCCAACACTAAGCATTGCTGGGTTGATGTCGGATATCGTAACGTGCACATTTGGGTTGCCGTTGTTGACATGGGCGTGCTGCAGCATGCGAAAGGCAATATCGCCAGTTCCTCCAGCGACATCAAGGATGCGCTGTGGCATGCCTGTAGGGTTTGTGGCCCCTGGGTTCAGCGAGGAAACAAAATGATCTCTACAAGGGCGTTAGCTACTGGTCTGCTAATGTGTTCCAGAAATGCATCGAAGACAAAAAAAAAAAAAAAACTCACTTCCACAGACGGTGAACACCCATCGACATCAAGTCGTTCATCTTATCGTATGATTCTGCCACGCTAGTAAAGACTTCAGCAACTCGCTCCTGCTTCACAGACTCGGTAACCGTCTCATATCCAAAGTGAGTAGGACGATCCGAGGTAGGTGTTGGTTTTGATTCGCGAAGCTGGCGGCTAGTAGAGAAGAAGCGGGTTGTGCGAGAGATGCATGAAGCAGGTCGAAATAGCCCGGCGCGGCTTCTTACCACTGAAGAAGCAGACATGCTTAGATTTTTTCCGTTGGCCTTTAAGGAATGAGCGTTGGCGGTAATTTGCTAATTGTGTTTATGGTCATGCAGTTAAGGCGTAGAGACGGTTCCGGAGTGTGTTGTCTTGCTTGTCTCTCTCAAACAAGGATTCCTATGAAGATCTGGTTGATGGATTAAATTTCTCTTTCAGCAACCCCCAGATATTGCAGACTTAGTCAAGAGAATTCTCCGGCAATTTCCAATGCAAAGAGCGTAGATAAAGAAAATTGAAAGAAGCTTTTGACGAATTGAAATCTGCCGCAGGGCAACAAGACTCGTCTCTATAGACTTTCCGCTCCTTCAGCGTCCTGAAGGCTGGATTGAGGTTGCGCTTCTGGACGGCGATAGGCGAGAAGTGCCTGGATAAACTTGTGGATACTTTGCTGGAAAAACCAGCCAATCAGCGCGATGAAGCCGAAGATGCTGAGAATGAGTATCACCAGGTTGGCTGCTGGAGGGGCCATTTCAGACGACGTGAAAGAGATATTTATGGGGAAATGCAATGTATTCGCAAGAAGAACAAGATGGAATTTGAAAATTCATGAATTCACGGCTGCCAAATTTATTCTTTGCCATCAACCGAATCTGTCAGGTCTGCTGCCACCTGGCCACCACCAGCCATCATATCGTGCCATTCTAGGGCTTCGTTTAGGATGGGAGACATAATATATAACATGCACAATGCAATTGAACAAATATATCAAAGAAGAAGAAGATGCGAGATGGAAGAATGAGGATTAAAGAATGACTCAAGATCATTGGCTGAGACTATCCCTGTTGAGGCAGCTTTCGGTAATGCGGTACGTCCTGTGACCAGACAACAGACAATTGGGCAGTCTCATTGCACCTGACACTCTTCCACGGTATATATATCGGCATTACAACTTAATGATCCAAAGGCGCCAACTGCAATTGATTGATTTGATGTGATTCGACGTGATTTAATTTCATCAGCAGCGGCGTCTTCCCCAAAGCCAGGACGTGCTGCGGCTTAGTGGTGTTAGCGCTGGCGGATTTTGTCGGCTCAATTGCGACCGCTCTCTATCGGCATCCTGGCTCCTTGTCCCGAGATCAAGCTGCCTTCCCCGGATTTCCATGTTAAAAGTAACAGTGCCTGCATCTTGACCCGAATCAAACACTCCGCACTTTTGCAAAAGATTCAGCCCTTTTGTCTAATCCCGGCTGTGATCCAGATGAGCTCTCGCGTCATTCCGAGGGCCTCCATACGGAGGCTGGCCGCCAGCACGAAGCCATGCGTCTCTGTCATCTCCAGCTCTATCCGGAGTGCTGGGAGCCTTTCTCAGCGGCCCAATTCTAATTTCGTCTCGTTTCCTGGAGCTCTGAAGAGCTCTTTCACCAGTTCTCTCAAGTTCGAGACTCCCGACTCATACACAGCCCTTCAGACCTATCGAGTCGTGGATCAGGATGGCCAGATCGTCGACCCCTCCTTCAGCCCTGACATTTCCGATGAGACAGTCATCAAGCTCTACAAGGACATGTTGTTCATCTCCATCATGGACCTCATCATGTTCGATGCCCAGAGACAAGGCCGCTTGAGCTTTTACATGGTAAGCGCAGGCGAGGAAGCCGTGAGCGTGGGTAGCTCCAGCGTACTAGACAGAGAAGATGTCGTCTTCTGCCAGTATCGAGAGCAGGGCTTTTTCAAGGAGAGGGGATTTACCACTGAACAATTCATGTCACAACTGTTCGCCAACAAGAAAGACTCTGGTCGGGGAAGAAACATGCCAGTCCACTACGGATCTAAGGAATTGAACATCGTGAGTAACCAACCTTGAACGCGCAATGCCGTGTCGCAACTTATTGGCTTACGCTCCCGGCAAAAGCACACTGTTTCTTCACCATTAGCAACACAGCTTCCGCAGGCTTCGGGAGCAGCATATGCGCTAAAGCTACAGAAGCTTCAAGATCCCAACTCAAAGCCGCGAGTAGCGGTAGTATTTTTCGGTGAGGGAGCTGCTAGTGAAGGCGATTTTCATGCAGCGCTGAATATCGCCGCCACGCGCTCATGTCCCATTGTTTTCATTTGCCGTAACAACGGATTTGCCATCTCCACACCCACTCTTGACCAATACCGAGGAGATGGCATTGCAAGCAGAGGAATTGGCTACGGCATTGACACAATTCGAGTGGACGGAAATGACATCTGGGCCGTCAGAGAGGCTACAAAGAAGGCACGAGCAATGGCTCTTGAGGGCGGTGGCAAGCCAGTTCTCATCGAAGCAATGACCTATCGCGTCTCTCATCACAGCACTTCTGACGACTCCTTTGCATACCGTGCCCGTGTTGAAGTCGAGGATTGGAAGCGAAGAGATAACCCCCTAACTCGGCTGAGGAAATGGATGGAGGCCAAGGGATGCTGGGATGAGACGAAGGAGAAGGATGCTAGGACCGACCTGAGAAAGGAAATCCTAAAGGCCTTTGGCGAAGCAGAGAGGGAAAAGAAGCCACCGATTGCTACTATGTTCGAGGACATTTATGAGGAGCTAACGGAAGACCTCAAGGAGCAAAAGGAGCAGCTGAGGACAATGCTAGAAAAGTATCCAGAGGAGTATGATGTTGGATCTTTCGATGGAGGTGTAGACAGCCTAAAGGCTAAATAAGGCAACGAACTGTTAATAGAACGCAAATTTTCATGCCCATCTCGAATTACTCCATGTGTTGCATTATCGTTTTCGCCAGTTGCAATGAGATGGCGTTGCAAAGTGGCCAACCAATGGAGTCAGCACCGTCTAACAAGATGCAAACAAAAAACAGACCAATACAACCTTGCAGGTTTTTCTGTGTAAATACCGCGGTATCGAATAAATGGCAATATCTCTATAGGCGAAGTACAAAGGCACTCGCATGCAATTTGACCGTTTCTCTCCCCAGCTGTGAAATGACGAGAACTGAGTCCAAATTGCTCAGCCACCAGACCTCCTGATTCGGCATAGCAGTGCCACCAATTCCAGTGCCTGGTACCTGTAAGCTAGTACGAAACGGCACTAGATCAGCCTCTGGGTTCTGAGCATCTTAAGCTCTCCACTACTAATTGTCACTTGTCGACGTTTTTGTACCTCTTCCTCCAAGCTCTACCTACCATCATGTCGTCCAAGAGGCACTCCGTCCTCCCGGCCGTTGACCGCAGCGGCCCAAAACCGCCTGTCAACTTTTCCACGTCGCTTACCATTTCCGATAATGCCGTTCTGCAGGGCACACACTCGATCACGATGCAGGCAGAGACGGTAGTGCACCCCCGATCGCGCATCGAGTCAAGCGTCGGCAGCGTTCTTGTTGGGCGACGATGCATCATCCAAGAGCGCGTGCATCTCGGAGCTGCTTCGGACAACCTGGAAAAGGGTACAGGCGGTGTTAGCCTTGGGGACTACGTGCTCATCGAAGCGGGTTCAGTTATCGAGGCTGGAGGCACGGAAATCGGCGAGGGCAGCATCATTCAAGTTGGAAGCAAAATCGGAAGCGGTGCGAAAATTGGCAAAGTAAGGACTTGAGATTTACTGGTATTTTACATGGAGAGGCTAACACGGGCGGGGGGAAAAAATAGAATTGTACGGTATCACACTTGTCTGTTATTGCTAATGGCGATGTGTTACCTGACAACACGGTCGTCTATTCAAACGGTACACGGCGAACCGACAAACGCGGAACCCCAGAGCTTCGAAAGCTTAGCATCGTCAAACAGATTGCTATGCTCAGAAAGATGATCCCAAGTAACCCAGACAAATTCCGATAGACTATCCAATTCCATGCTAGATTAATGAGTCATGGCGTCTTCAAAAAGCGCACGTAGCTGGTCCTTTTCAGCTTGCAGCTCGGAGGCAAGGCCGGGGGCGAGCATCAGCACTCGAGCTTGAGGAATGGTGCCTTCAACGAGTCCATCGATATGCTCGCTTCCAAAGCCCAGCGCCTTGAGGCCCTTTGGCTGATCACCCAAATCCTCAAGGAATTTGGTTAGTGCCTCGGCCAAGACTTCTCCAGCACTCTCCTTCTTTACGTTGGAGATGTCAACGCCAAATGCCTCGGCTGCGAGGAGATGCCTTTCCGGGTTGGAAGGTGCAGTGAATCTAAAGACAGCAGGGGCAGAGACTGCTACCGAAACACCGTGGGGAATGAGAGGGTTTGGAATCTCATAGCCAGCGTGCGTGTAACCTGGATTCTGGCCAGAGATGGGATACGACATGCCTATGAAACAATCAATTTTGAACAAACCACACACATATAAAAGGGACTCGGGTAACTTACCATGGCACAAATGAACTCCAGCGTTTCCAAAGCCAACTCCCGCCAGCGTCGCTGCCAGGAGCATCTCGCTCTGAGCTTCAAAATCCTCAGGGTCTTTCACAGAACGAGGGAGATACTTCACAGTGGCCTTGAGTGCGTGGAAAGAGAAGACATCCGAAATCGGGTTGGCTCCCTGGTACGCTGGCCGCAAAATTGGGTTTGTTGGTCGCGGTGTTCGCTCGTTGTAGGGGATGGCTGTCCAGGACTCAAGGGAGTGGCACAAGACATCCAGGCCAGAGGCAGCCTTGACAGCAGAAGGCATGGTGCGTGTGTTGAGTGGATCACAAATTCCCAGCGTCGGCTTGAGATTTCGGTGAGCGACACCAGTCTTTGCCTTTTTTGAGACGAGATCGAAGATGGCTGTTCCCGTAGTTTCGCTGCCAGTACCCGCTGTAGTTGGGACTGCGATGAGCGGCTTAAGAGGCTTGTCAATGGGAAGCCCCTTTCCCAATGGCGCATTGACAAAGTCGAGGAAATCAGCATCCGGATATGATGTGTACAGGTTCATCAGCTTGGCCGTGTCGATGACAGACCCTCCACCCACTGCAAGAAATGCATCTGGGTTATAAGGCCGTGCCCATGCAATTGCCTCCTTGACACTATTTCACCCCCAAGACACGTTAGTAAGTGAACAATGCGACCAACAGATATCTGTACGGGCTAGACAGGAGGGCACTTACGAGCTATCTTTTGGTTCTATCCTCACGTCGGAGAAGACTTTGAAGTTGACGCCTTCGCGAGTAAGGGCCTCTCGCACTTGTCTCATAGCATCCAATTGGTTCACGGTGTTGTCAGTAACAACGCATACTCTCTGTGACCCAAGGTTCTTCAGGTCCATGCCAACTTCCTGGGTCACGCCAGCGCCAAAGCGAATAGATGACGCTGCCATTTCAAAGGCATACTCCTTCAAATTGGCATTCGAAGGCGTGGCGTAGCGTCGACCTCCCAGGCTCTGTGAGAGCTTGGGCGGGGTACGCTGGTGATAACCCGGGTTTGAGTGGCATGGACATGACGGAGGATGAGTATACTGAATTGTGCGGAGGAGACTCGAAGCCCGCTTGGCGGCCTATAGTTGCGCTTAGTATATATATCAAGTGAAGCATCAATCAAGTGAAGCATCAATTGGCGAAACAAGCATACATTTGGCACAACTCTGACAGTAGCAGACATGATTCTTTGTTTCTTTGCGTATTCTCAGCGGTAATAATGATAACTTGGAAGTTTGCGGGGTTGAAGTTGAGTGCCGATGTGAAGTGACAGGTTAAATAGCAATAACCGCGGCTATTGCCTAGTAGCCAAGAGCTAGGCGCCGATATTCATCAACGTCGGCTACCAAGAGTTGGAGGAGGCACTTGCTTGACTCGAGTCACGAAAGTAGGCGGGAGATGTACACACGGAGCAGCTAACGAGCAATCTGGTCTTAATATACATAATTCTACAAAGTTCCCTAGGTGCCCAATGAGGACCCAATTGAATTGACTGGGATCAATCTGACTATCCCGAACCCCCGATTTCGTGCTTACGAAGGATCCAGAGGGAACAATGTTCTTCCTCGTGCAAAGCTGACAACTCTGCTGTGTGTCAAGTAATGCAATAACGAGGTGGTGATACTGGAGATGCGCATATGGGGTTGCGGATCCTACCCCAAACGCGGGTAGACGCTTGCAAAGCGCACAGTTTAAGCACTTTAGGCTTCTTTTGGCGAAGTTCTTGCTCTAAGCCCTTTTAGAGTTAGGAGCCCCGATTTTTAACAATCGCGGACACCGAGGTCCTTTAAGTGTTCCACGGAGCCCTAGAACTTCCACAGCGACGTTTTACAGATCTTCTTTTCATAATGATGGATTGTCTAATTTTAGCATTTATTACTATGATTTTTTTTTTTAATCAATTCTAGTTGCCAAATAGAGATTAGCGCTCGGAAATGCTGCTTCCAGTACTACTAGTTTTGAGGATTCTTGGTTGCCCCGTACGGACGATTTGTTATGCCATCGGCTCAGCCGGATGATCTCAGCAGGTGCTGTTGACATCTGAGAGCACAACGTCATCGCCCGTTAAACAGGTTGCCCGACCATGCTTGACCACCCTACTTCCATGATCATAATAAAAAATGGCTCCCACGGCATCCAAGTGAGACAATGTTTATCAACAATTAACTTTTTCTTCTTCTTTTGCTCTTTAGACTCGACCTGTATTTCTTTAACGCATCGCGATAGGTCGAACGATGCCGGGCATAGGTCAAGATAACACCGTTAGCCGGTCTTTGTCCGATACACCAAATGAAGCCTCTGGGAGAACTGCCAGAGCCCTTCCGAACAGCCCTTTGGGTTCTGTACAGGGAACCGCCTCGCTACCGAATATTGTAACCTTTGCACATGCGGATAGCTTCGGAAGCAGAACAAGCCAGCGTGCATATGGTCCAGAGTCCCCTCGAACAGCGGATGGCGGCCGGCGAAGCCTTTCATACGCCTTACGATCAGAAGCGGATGTTTACTACGACTCGCGAGCGGCAACACGAAATGAATGGAAGCGACGGGACCGAACGCTACAAGACTACTATGGGAATAATCCTCAGCTCTTGCCGCAGCTGCCGTTTACGTGGCATCATGGATGGAAGCGCTGGAGACTCTTTCTGTTTGCGATTCTGGTGTTTATCGACGGTTCTCTGATACCCATCGTGCTGTACTATGCAATGAGATATGCTGGCAATGTCCAGGGCTGGATCATCTTCGCCGTGGTCACGAGTATCTGGGGCGGCCCAACATACGTCGAATTTGGCATCAGAACCTGGCGGCTCATGAAGAAGGAGAGATTCTATCGTCCACTGGGCACGAATAGCCGCTGGTGCTTCGATACACTGAACTGGGCATCGGTGCTTACCATCACCGCCGTTACGGCGCTCTTCATCGTGGGCAGTGCGCCGCATATAGTTTGGCTGAGAGTTCTCTGCATGCCAGCACCAGCCATTCTGTACAGCCTTGGCGGCGTCCTCGGTCTCATCACGCTGTTCAACTATATGAACTGGCGTGCCCCGTTCCGCCTCAGTTCCACTGGAAAAGGCGAAAAGGTATGATTGCAATGACTCTTTCCCTTGCCTCTTTATTAGTCGGCATCTTATATTAACATTGTCTTTTTTTTTTTTTTCCTCAAATAGGTCCTGCCGGGAGTGTACTATTTTATTGAAGATGTCGTTGCCGTCAATGCCGGAGCTGGCAGACCATACCGAGAAGCTTTTGCGGCCCGTTATAATGCGAGCCCCCGCTTCCGGCAAATGCTGTTCAAGCAATCCGTATTCTGGTCCGTGCCCGCGCTTCTGTTGGCTGGTGCCCTCACCGTTATTGCCGTCGTACATGAAGTTCCAGCAACTGTTGCGTACGGAGTATGCTGGGCCGTGCCATTCATATGGTGTGCCGTCTGGGGCTGGATTACAGTCATCTGGTGCAAGCGAGATATGGTCCGCGAGAGAGTGGAGTGGGAAGAGAAATACCCTACTGAGAAACATGAAACTGCAACAAACAATATCCCCTTAGCGACGGTTTAGCTGTATTTATCAAGCTTGTTTATTTTTTACACATGAAGTTTGTTTTCCTTCAGCGACTATACATCTCTTTGCCGCACCTAACCCATACATCGTTGGCGGTGATTGCTGTGCTAATAATCATGGCCAGTGCGATCACTGCAGGATGAGTTTCAATCAAGCCAATAGCAGTGGCTGGAAGGAGAATGTCCATGGTGGTTGCTACGAGCTTCAGCATCAGCGAAGGGACAGCCTCCTTGGATTGTGTCGCTCCGCTCTGGGATGCCACCTGATCCCCAGATCCATCGCCATTCTCCCTCAATGGCCCATCTCCCTTCTGATGGTCGCTCTCCTCACTAGAGATGTTCTCTTTGGAGTTGTGGCTGGATGATGCATGCGGGGCCGGCTGTTTGCCAAGACAGCGCAGCAGTGCGATACTAGAGCGGAACAGCGAGATGCATAAAGCGATGAACCAAAAGACCTGAGCTTGATAATTCAAGTTATCAGTCTGCTCTGCGCCGAATATCTCCAGATGGTCTACTTCCAGCAGGTCGAGCAGAGTCACTGATTCGAGCATGCCATACAACCCCAGGCATGTTTTGCCGAGAACATCGAGTAATGTCTCGAAGTCCAATACCTGGGAAGAGTACAAATCCCATCCCAATTGGAACTGCTCAAGGAAGCGAAAAAGTCGCAGGAGGCGTCTGGATACGTTGATCTTGGCCCGCAGTTCCAAGAATGACGTCGACGGTGGTAACTTGGTTGACGTTGGAGGCAGCAATGCGGCTGCTGCAGAGAAGCGATATGTGGCGAAGAGAGAGACTAAAGCCTGGACGAAGCGTAATGATCGCTCGATTCCGGCTTGGCAGGCGTCAGCATTGTTTGGAGAGACCTGGTTACATGATTTCCTGTTCGATGTGCTGATTTTCCACGCTAAGTGGCCTGAGGATGCAACACACCATTATCTGTCCCGAAGGCAATAAATTGGCGCAGGAGTGCCATGTTCGCAGCACTGGTATTTACGCAGCAATTGTGCGCGTTGCGACTCGGACGAAAGCGAAAACGCCGATTGAAAAACAAGATGAAAGAAAAAAATTATTATATTTATAAAAAAAAAAAAAAAAGCGATAGATTTTTGATGAAGAATACAGGCAGGGTGGGCGGCTTGAATAATAATAATTGAGGAAGAATACCAGTATAATGATTTGATGATGGGTTAATATTCTTTAGCAGTATGGAATACAGCTCACTATTTTAGGGGCTTCTGCAAGTTAACAGTGAGACTAGAAGCCGTTTTTGTTCTCCATCTTGTCAGGCACTAAGTTAATAATACCCACACAGTTGGTTTGGTGTGCCGGTTTAAAAGTGTGCATGCCAACCCAATCTTTCCCCAATACCACCACCTCAGAGTGTCCCTCCATCTCTCATTGGTATTTGTCTCGGAGATAAAAGTATCACACCCAAGACTTGGAAAACCTAGAAGCCCTCTATTGTAGTAGAACTAAAATGATATAGTCAATGCTGCCAAATCTTCCCCTTTTCTACACGGTGCAGGGTAGCAAGCAGCTAAAGCAAGGCAGAAGCGAGGCCTGATGGACACCCACAACTGCTGGCGCATCATCAACAACATATAGGCAAATTCTTAGACTTTTGCCATGTCTTCATCTTTGGCCACTATTCGCCGCCGGTACTACAGCGTGCTAAGATGGCCTCATATTCGGAAGAGCGTATCTGTACAGTGTGGCTCTGGAGGCTTTGTAGATATCGAGTTCGTGAATACAAAATCCTTCTATGGATGCGACCCCAGCGCTAACGCCTACGGCAGTTTGTATAACGTTGACGAATTTTCGCCTACAAAATTCTTGGTTCTTCATTTGCCTCCATCACCAGGGAGCGCCAACAGCGCAAAGCAGCTACCGGAATTCTTATATGATTGGCCTGTCGCTAGCGTCAACTACCGATGGGAGACTGAACGTCGCGATGTCGCAAGTCAAGATGCCGCCAGCGAAGAGCACGAGTTCGCCGGCTCTTTAGATTGGCCTATGCCGATACATGATATGGCTTTTGCCTACCAGTGGATAACCAGAGCTCTGATGCCCCCAAACAATGGCCGAGGAGGCATTTATGTCTACGGATCTCATCTCGGCGCCGGCCTAGCCATGTCTCTCTCATTGACCGAGTCACGTCCAAATAGAAATTTTTGCGTGCGTGGCATCGCGGCCTACAATGGCATCTACAACTGGACCATGTTCTTGCCAGGCCACAGAATAAACATGATTAGGTCCATGATGGACGTTGCAAGTCTTTCGCGGCGTACAAACGGCAACTTCAGACTTGATACCCTGCAACAAAAGTTGGTATCCCTATTTCAGACGCCATCCAATCTCTTTGACCCCTTCGCCAGCCCAAGCCTCTTCTTCCACAACCCAGGATTATCCATACCCGAATCATTCTACACATCCACACGGCTCGCCAGCATTATTCGCAATATGAAAGGGCAAGCGAGCGACGAGTCCAAGGAAAATGTCCTGCCCCGCAACTCGTATCTTGGGTTCCCTCCCAGAGACTCGACGATGAAGATACCTGAAACCATCCTCTTACACGACGCACCGTCTGGACCACCGGCACGGCAACCAAGAACAAAAAAGGGACTCAAAGGCAGTAGTAACGGAGACCAAAGGAACACATTTAAGAACCAAACAGATGAAATTGCCAGTTTAATGAGGCGCAGCTTGGCTACGCTTGAACTTAAGGAGAAAGCGAGATATGAAGAGGACGCGCATTATCTGGCAGAAGAGCCGAAACGCAGAATCCAGGTTATCGAGGTAGGACAAGAAAGAGAAGACTTGGAACTTAATGAATTCGGCCAGCAAGCTGTTTCAAACTGGTTGGATGAGAATCTTCGAACTATAAACTTGAAATAATAATACCAGCATAAGCCAGGTATATGACATAAATTACTCGGGCTGCTGACGTCAGTGAGCGCGCAATGCCGGCGTTCCAAGCTTTACGAAAATGCAATTTTAAGCATAATGATCTTTATCGACTGTCCACAACAGCAACATTGCGGAATGTTATTGGTGCTTGGCATAAGTAGCATGCTTCTACCTTGTCTCTTGAGATGGCACAAAGCAAAAGCACATGCAGCCAGCTCCTCAAGAGCTCCCTTTGCTCTTCTGCCCATGACCTAATTGATATTACCCCGGCGCTAAGCATGCCCCCAAGGTGCCCGGAACCTTGCCTAAACCAGGCAAATACGTACCGTCTCAGGCACCCGAACTGGCACCTGTGCCAAGCACTATATCTACCCACTTACCGCTACGCCCGTCGCTCTCCAGATCGTGACGCAATCATACACCTCTGAAGCCTCGCATCCAACCCGCCACTCCTCCTCCCAGACGACTCATCGCTGTCGCTCAGCTTCGCATCACCGAGGCGCTGGAAAGCTCGTCTCAGCAAGCCTCTTGATAGCCGATCGGCTAGGTCGGCGCCATGCGTTCGGCTCTGCTGCAGTCTGGCCTTGCCGCCCTGCTCTTCGGGGCGAGCGTCTCTGCGGAATCATATACGCCAAAGCACGAGCTGGGACGATGCGCGTTTCGAGGGCAATGTGGAAAGCAGAGCTTTTTCGGCAAGGAGCTCCCATGCGTCGACAACGGCCTTGCTAAAGACCCGGACGATGACCTTCGAAAAGAGCTTGTTGAGCTCTGCGGCTCCCAGTGGAGCGAGGGACCTGTTTGCTGCGACCTGGATCAAGTAAGCCTTGAATTGTCGAGGAGGAAGCTGGTGATTTGATACTGATACCCATCTCAAGGTTAAAGCTTTGAAATCCGAAATGGGCACCCCAAGGACTCTCATTGGCTCCTGCCCTGCCTGCAAAGAGAACTTCTTCAACATGTTTTGTAAATTCACATGTTCTCCCGATCAATCGACCTTTATAAATGTTACAGATGTCGCGAAAAAGGGCAACAAGCTACTCGTCACCGAGCTGGATCAATTGATTTCAGAGGAACACGGCTCAGGGCTCTATGATAGCTGTAAAGAGGTCAAATTCGGAGGCGCAAACAGCAGAGCAATGGACCTGATCGGTGGCGGAGCCAAGAACTATCACGATATGCTTAAGTTTCTTGGCGACAAAAAGCCGCTGGTTGGTTCGCCCATTCAGATCAACTATCCGGAAAAGTACGACCAGCCTGGGATGGCGCCATTAGAGACGAAGCCCAAGAAGTGCAACGACGAGGATCCGGCTTATAGATGTGTTTGTGTCGACTGCCCGGAAGTATGCCCTACATTGCCTGATGTTAAGGAAGCTGGGTCTTGCCGAGTCGGAAAGCTGCCTTGTCTCTCTTTCGCATCCATCTTCACGTACAGTGTCTTGCTCCTGGCACTTTTTGTCGCCGTCTTTGGCCATGTCTTCTGGGCCAAGTATCAGAAACGTCGTGTCGAAAGGACTCGGTTGCTGCATGAGTCGTCGCACAGCGATGACGAAGACGAGGGCGGACCTATTCTTACTGATGCTATGCGCGACCAGCCAACAAAACGCTATTGGCTCAACGATAAATGCGACAAGGCTTTCCGCCAGCTAGGAAACATGTCTGCAAGGTTCCCCAGCCTCACCATAGGTGTTAGCTTGGTGGTCGTTGCTATCTTGAGTGCCGGCTGGTTCCGGTTTGATATAGAGCAAGACCCTGCTCGACTCTGGGTAAGCCCGACATCGGAAGCTGCTCAAGAGAAGGAATATTTTGACTCCAATTTTGGCCCCTTTTTCCGAGCTGAAAAGATATTCTTGGTCAACGACACCAAGTCATCTGGTCCTAGCCCCGTTCTTAGCTATGAGACGTTGAAGTGGTGGGCGGATGTTGAAAAGAGCGTTGAAGAACTTCAAGGCTCCGTGTATGGCAGTACACTTGACGATGTTTGTTTCAAGCCTACTGGCGATGCTTGTGTTATACAATCTGTTACGCAGTATTGGTACTCAAAAGGCGGCATTGATTCCAAGTATTGGAAGGACGACCTTCGCAGCTGCGCAAAATCGCCCGTAGACTGCCGACCTGCATTTGGACAGCCCATTGAGCCAACTATGATCCTTGGCGGCTATGAAGACGATGTCGTTGACTCTCAAGCAATGACAGTCACATGGGTCGTTAGTAACGCTGCTGAGAACTCTGATACGCTTCTTCACGCTATTGACTGGGAGAATGCACTCCGCGATCGACTCCTCCAAGCCCAGGAAGAGGCTAAAAGCCGAGGCCTTCGATTGTCATTCACAACGGAAATCAGCTTGGAGCAGGAGCTCAACAAGTCTACAAATACGGATGCCAAAATTGTCGTCGTGAGCTACATCGTCATGTTTATTTATGCATGCTTGGCACTCGGCACGCCTTTGAAACACTTGTTTGGAAATCCGGCACTGTTGTTGGTTGAATCCAAGGTCACTTTGGGCCTTGCTGGCATTGTGATTGTCCTTATGTCCATCTCCGCTTCCATTGGTTTCTTTTCGTGGGTTGGCTTGAAGGCCACCCTCATCATCGTTGAAGTAATCCCATTCATTGTCTTGGCCGTCGGCGTTGATAACATCTTTCTCATTGTTCACGAGCTGGAAAGAGTCAACGTCAACTTCCCTGATCAGATGGTGGAAGAGAGAGTCTCTCGAGCCCTGGGCCGTATGGGACCTTCTATCCTTTTCTCTGCCTTGACTGAAACGTTTGCGTTTGCTCTCGGCTCTGCGGTTGGCATGCCTGCTGTCCGAAACTTTGCTGCTTATGCCGCCGGCGCGGTTCTCATCAATGCTGTTCTTCAAATGACCATGTTTGTATCTTTCTTGGCCTTGAACCAGATGAGGGTAGAGGATCATCGATGCGAGCTTTGGCCGTGGTGGCAGGTCAAGAAGGCTAGGATCAATCTTAACGGCACCAACGGCTACCCGTCTACCGGTAGGGCGTCTGATGCCGATGAAGAAAGCTATCTGCAAATATTCATTCGAAACACTTATGCTCCTAGCCTCTTACGCAAGCAAACCAAGGTCGCCGTTGTTGCTGTCTTCCTCGGTCTCTTAGCGGCTGCCATTGCCTTGCTGCCAGGTATCCAGCTCGGACTAGATCAGCGTGTGGCTATTCCCGATGGATCTTATTTGATTCCATACTTTAATGATCTCTACGACTACCTTGAGACTGGACCTCCGGTTTATTTTGTTACCCGTGGAGTCGACGCATCCCAGCGCCAAGAACAGCAAGCGATGTGCTCAAGATTCACCACTTGTCAGCCATTTTCGTTGACAAATACTTTGGAGCTCGAGAGGCAGCGATCGGACATTTCGTACATCATGTCCCCGGCAGCAAGCTGGATTGATGACTACTTCCTCTGGCTGAATCCCATCTATGACCAATGCTGCATTGAACACGGCTCGACATGCTTTACAGACCGCCAGCCGGCGTGGAATACCTCACTCTACGGAATGCCCGAGGATGGTGAATTCATTCACTACCTTCAAAAGTTCCTCGCAGCAAAGACCGATGACGTGTGCCCATTGGGTGGTCAAGCCTCCTATGGAGACGCAGTAGTCTTGGATAGCGAAGCGACACATGTTAAAGCTAGTCATTTCAGAACCGCTCATACTCGCCTTCGCAGCCAAGAAGACTTTATCAAGGCCTACTCCTCAGCACGCCGCATCGCCTCAGATATTACAAAAGCAACTGGAGCAGATGTTTTCCCCTACAGCGTTTTCTATATCTTCTTTGACCAATACCTCAGCATCATCCCGCTGACAGGGGGCCTTTTGGGCGCTGCCGTGGGTGTCATCTTCGTCATTGCGTCGTTCCTGTTGGGTTCCGTACGGACATCAGCTATTGTGACCTTGACAGTCATAATGAGCGTCTTGGATATCATGGGCGCAATGGTGGTGTTCAACGTCTCCTTGAATGCCGTTTCCCTAGTGAATCTCATTATTTGCGTTGGAATTTCGGTGGAGTTTTGTGCGCACATTGCGCGAGCCTTCATGTTCCCCTCACGGACGGTCATGGAGAATAGCTTTAATGTTAATGGACGAGATGCCCGTGCTTGGACAGCATTGGTAAATGTTGGTGGATCGGTGTTCTCGGGTATCACGGTTACAAAGTTCTTGGGTGTTGGAGTACTTGCATTCACAAGGTCAAAGATTTTCGAAATCTATTACTTCCGAGTGTGGTTGGCGCTTGTCGTCTTTGCTGCTCTTCACGCTCTGGTATTTTTGCCGGTCGCGTTGAGCATTGGTGGAGGCGAAGGCTATGTCGATCCTGAGAGCGAGGGCACTGCTGCTCAAGATTTGACTGATAGACGCTGGCGGGCAATCAGGATCAACGATAACAGCGACTCCGAGGATGACTATTAGTCCAAACGTTGTGCTGATATCGTCGACGTTGAACGAATCTCAGATGACGGTGCTTCGCTGTCCCATCTATGGCGAAGAATAACCTGCTAATTTTTTCTTGGCACGAAAGAAGAAACATTTTCATTAAATTAACTGGAGTATGGGTGCGCTGGAAGTCTTGCGATAATCTGCTGGGATGTAATAATGGGGGTATACACGGAGCATAACAGGGTGAATTGGAATGCATTCGAAGTTTGCATAATTGAGATTGTTTTAACTCCTGGGACTTCTTCTTTTCCTTTTTTTTTTCCTTGCCCGTCTTGGTGACTGGTATTCAAGTTTGGCTTCAACAAATGGCACTAGGTATTGTACGTTATAAATTTGGTTTTATAGAAATGCTATTCGTGCAAACCGTCCGGGCAAGCCTGATTATCTACTTTTCTATCTAGGAGTTCTCGTAAATATCATAATTTCGACCAGGTGCAAACTGAACCTCTATGTCTATCTGCACGTCCATCTGTATCAGTATCTCACAATAGGTATGGAATGTCAGTAGTCCATCTCCATCAAGGACATATCATCTACTCTATCTCTATCAGGGGCATGTCATCCACCTCCTCAGAAACCGTATGAGCAGGGGCCGGTTCTTCCCAGCCCCAGCCGGACGGTCCTTCGCGTCGCCAACTCAAAGCCTCTGTCTTGCCAGACTTTGCATGTGAACGGGGGCTAGCCGGAGTTGCCCAAGAGGAAGTCGGAGCTGCCTTGGGAGAATCACCGCCACTCTTAGCGTCTTCCAGACTTGAATCCAATACCTCGAGGATCTTGCGCCCACAGTCCTCGGGATATTCCTGGCCGTCTCTACCGACAAAGACAGGGGCATGGTCATTAAAGGCATTTTTGAGGTCTCCCAGCGTCCAGAAGGCGGTGCGGCGAGTGTTGAGCCACTCAATGCGAAAGGGGTAGCTGGCTTTCCAGCTTATGTTGCTCATCCATTTGGTTGGGGCGATGGTGGGATCAGGGGCTGTGGTCATGCGAGCCTGTGGAATGTGTTAAACAGTCATTAAGATTTTGATGGAAGGAGTGTTTTGTGATAAAAAAACATGAGGGGACTGGACTTACATAGCCCTGGAATGCCTTTGACTTGTTGATGGAAAAGATGAGATAGACGGTTTTGCATTGTTTAAAGGCGAAGCTGAGCATGGGGCCGTTTTCAGCTTTTGTGATCCATAGTCCCTGGTGAAAGTGTCAGTTACGTGAAGATTTGTGGGAGTGAGTGTGATATGTAGGGTCCGTACATCTCGCTGGGCCATTTCAACGTTCATCGAGTTGAAAGACTTGACTAGGAAGAATCGAGCTTCTATGGATTTGTCAACGAGGGTTGCTTTGAGTCCTTGTGGCATGAGTGTTGAAATACCTTGTGTAGGTGTCGAGAGTTGAGCGGCCTCGTCGGGCCATGCGTGGGTGTCGCTGGCTTCGATGACAATGGGCCTCTTTGGCGGTGATTGCTCTTTTTGATTCCCCAAATCAGCATCATCACCACTCCGTTGTCCTTTGATAGAGGAGTCGGGAGCAGGCATATCGTGCTGTTGACTAGACAGCGATCCATTCCCAAATGTCGAATACGCAGACTCGGAGTCGGCTCCTTTATTAACCAAAGAGGGCTCAGAGCCACAGAGCTCGCCAGCGCTTTGGACGCCCGTCGCATGATATTCCGGGAGATTCGCATAGTCTCCCAAACGGTCGAGAGCCAACGGACTCGGTTTCTGAGCTGAGTACAGAGATGGCGAGTAGACGCTCTGGCTCTGGCTCTGGGAGAAGACGGGAGTCGATAGAGGCACAGCATAAGGCGTGGCGTGGTGGATCTCTGAGATGATCTTCTGGCACTGTTCATCCAGGGCCTTTAGCTGTCGCAGTGCGCCCAGAACCTTTTGGCGGTGCTCGACATCGAAGAATCCGGTGTGCTGGAGCCAGAGCTTCACATCGTTGTCGGCGGCAAGATCTACGCTGGGGGCATCGGGCGTGTCCAGGGCCGTCTTCTCCTGCAGGAGGTTTGTCATGGCCTCTGCAAGTGAGGCTTCACGGTCGCTGTCAGCTGTCATGATTTCTGTTTTGAGATGCGATTCTGCGGGCTTGTTGGGGATACCGTCTCTCCACCTATGGAAAGGCTAATGAAGGCTGAACAATGTTGAGGTGGCTGGTAAACACGTATAAGTACTGGGTAGTACAGTAGTGCTCGGAATATTTCTTTTTTATTTCATTGTTAGAATATATGCAGTGGAACAAACGAAATCGTGCTTTGTTCGAACCCAAAAATGGCCAACGTTTCGGGGTGCACATTGCAACTTGGTTGACAATGAACAAAGCTTACCCGTGCTCCTGTTACAAAGACCGGCAGCAACTTACGGCCGGGGATTTAATTAGTCTTGGCTTCTTAAAAGCTTCCGAAAGAAGTATTACATGGGCTTGGATCATGCAAACAAAGAAGCATGAGAGCCCGTGGCCTTATATACATGTGCACTGGCCAAGAGCTGAACAGCTTCGCTGGAGATTAAATGCACAAGCGGTAGCAAATCTGGCGGTGTATAACTTTCTTAGTATACCTAATTGAAAAACAATGAACAGATGGACTGCCCGTTTTTGTGGCCAAGGAGTGATGAATGCGGAATAGGCTGCTGGTACCTGGCCCCGAATCACGACCGCAAATGTAGGCATCCGATGTCAACGCGCGAGGCAGCTGTTTGTATGCGTAAGTGATTGATGGTAGCCCAGTAGTTTTTATTCACGGTTCACATTGTGACGGTTCAGTAGGCGTTCATGATTAAGAGAAAGCACTTCTGTACGTGTGTGCAATACTAGGCAGGTGCTTGGAGATCGTTTTCTTGGAGTATAGAACAGAACGGAAAAGAAAAGAAGCAAAACCCAGTCGCAGAGTTATGGCCGCTTGCATGATGGCAATGTATAGAGGCTGTTGGCAGGCAGAGTGTTACACGGATGTGGATAGAAAGAGCTGTATAGAAAAGGGTAGACCGATCCAGGTCTCTCTCTCTATGCGGGCGGAAGAAAGGATGCAAACAAGCCGCCCTGGATACTGGCATACATAATCATGAATACAACAATCCGTGACGCGAGCTTTTGGGACTTGTCGCTGCTCAGGCTGCTCGCTAGCCACCAATACCAGATGGGATAGCCAGACGACAGCCGACTAATAATCTGCACGTGGAAGTTGGTAATGGCCAAGGTCGCAATCAGCGTTTGGATCACGGCCAATGTAATCACAAACGCGCGATATGACTTCGATGGCACCGGCACAGTTCTGCCAAGGCCGTGGGCTAGGTTGAAACTAAAATCGAGCCCCGACTTGAGCAGAATTGCGAGCATGGGGCTGGCTAGCAAGAAGAGTGGCAGCTGGTTTGGGGTCCAGTACTTCAAAAACCCATTATTCCTAAACAACTAGTGTAAGCCATGGAAACTCCGGACGCGTCTGCGGTTGTACAAGTACAAGAAGCATCATCATCTTACCAGTAGTGCGCCTGCACAAAGGTAAAGATACTGGGCACCAGACGCTGGCACCACGGCCTTGGCTCGGCGTCAATGGAGCCAACCTTGCAGTATCTGTACCACGCCACCGTCTGCGGAACCGCACTCCCCGCCGCGATGAAGAGGCCACCAATGATGAGAGACGCGAGAAGCGTCAGCCTGGAAACGCTCGGGTGGCGGAAAAAGTCGAGCAGACATTGGATCGCCTGCACCGCGAACAGAAGCCCGCTGACCAGGCCGTTGCTCCTAAAGGCAGTGGACAGTCCAAAGGAGACTCCGGCGCTAAGAAAAGCCAGCATCCGTCTCCAAGTCGCAGTGCTGGGCCGCAGACCCGTTGCAAAAAGCAAGTTGCCGATGAAGGACAAGCAGGCAAACGGGCTCTCCGCGTACGGGGCAGAGAGGAAGAGGCCGGCGGGCGAGAGGACGTGCAAGACGGCCGCCACGTAGGCCAGTCTTTTGCTGTTGAAGAGGACGAGCGTGAGCCGGTGGAGAGCCAGCACGGCGGCTAGATGCGCCAAGTTTGCGAACAGGATGGCCACGACGGGCTCGAGGGCGCCATCGCCAACCAGATGCAGCCCCCTGAGCGGCTTGAGGATGCCATCGACGGCAAGGGGCAACGCCGCCCCAAACGCCCATTGCTGCTCGTAGGTGTAGCCTTCATGCGCGGCCTGCATGAAGTACAGCGCATCCCATCGCGTCAGTTTGGTTGCCAGGGCTGATGCATTGACGCCAGCGCCGTACAGGTGCTCGAAGAAGAGCGACGTAGACGTGTCATAGTCGTGGCTGATGGACGTTCCGAGGGCGATGGAGAGCAGAAAGGCCTTCCAAGCGGCAAAGACGGCAACTAACGAGTAAGTGGGCGAGGTCTCATGAGATATCAGGCCCATCTTTGCTGTTGTTGAGGGGTGGGCGCTGAATGATGGGTGGCTTTTTGGCTTTGATGCTCTAGACCATTTGCTTGAGTGGATTCACATCGACGGGGTGAGTGCAGCTCAGTTTTCTTTGGGTGGTCTCGGAATTGGCACTAGTAGAGCATATTTGAAGAAGATTGAATCAGAGGAGAGAGAGAGCGTAGATCAATTGTATGTCTCGCATGAAGTGGACAAGGCAAGCATCAAAGGTGAATCGCATGTTGATTCTGAATACCTACGTGAGTGCGGTTGAAGTTGGCTGGTCGATGGGCGGCTTAGCGGATATTTAGTACCGGTTGAATGGCTGGGAGCTGTAATCATGTAGCTCTAGTGTTCTTGAGCGGAGATTTCGCGGGACTGGGCTTTGAAGGTACTTTTGCCCCTAGTAAAACTGTTAGACGGGTACATTAATCCAGGTAGCTGCAACATCTCATACCAGCACCAAGATTCTAGGTGGACGCGTAACATCACATAAAATCACCTTGGTACTAGAAAAAGTACATGTAGACTTGTAAAATTTGATCTTGTATATAAGAGTGCATATCATTCGTATGTTTTAGGCGCATCATCCGCTGGCTATTTAATCATCTCTGGTGAATTCCTGCCCTGCATGGCCCATCTGCTCTAGGTAACAATGCGAACTTGCATCTTTCAGGGGAGTAGATAAATAGGGTATTAGTACAAAATTTTTGGTCTCATGTCTTTGTCATTTCTTCCCTCATCCTCTTAATATTTCTCGCCAGTCAAGATAGGCAGGGCCTCATCAGTCGTCCACCAACTCACTCCCTTCTCACCAGGATACGAGTATCGGTCTATGCTTTCTGGCTTCATCTCGACACTGTACCCGGCTTCAGTCGGCGTCTGGTAGTATCCGTCCTTGATAACAGAGGGATGCAAAAAGTGCTCGTGGAGGTGGTCTACAAACTCCAGGACGGAGAGCTTGCCGCTGACGACTACGTAGTCGATTGTGCTCAAGTGCTGAGTGTATTCTGGGAGACCGACACCGCCAGAGTGAGGCACGATGGGCACCTTGAACTTCTTGGCCATGAGCATAACAGCCAGAGCCTCATTCACACCGCCCAGGCGGCAGGCGTCGATCTGGCAGACGTCAATGGCACCCGTCATGAGCAGCTGCTTGAACATGACACGGTTCTGGCACATTTCACCCGTGGCGACGCCGATGCCGTACGGCTTGAGGGCTTCTCGAACGGCCTTGTGGCCCATGACGTCGTCTGGAGAGGTTGGCTCTTCGATGAACCAGGGCTTGAACTCGCTGAGCTCCTTCATGTAGTCGATTGCCTCGGGGACGGACCAGACCTGGTTGGCATCGACCATGAGGACGTTGCCCTTGTCGAACCCGATGATTTCTCGTGCGATTCTCAGGCGTCTCTTGTCCTCCTCGACGTTTCCGCCAACCTTGACCTTGAAGTGCCTGTATCCTTCGGCAAGGGTGTCTCTCAGAAGCTGCTTCATCTTCTCTTCTCCGTATCCCAGCCATCCCGCACTTGTTGTGTAAGCAGGCACAGCTCGGTTCTGAAGCGCCTCTTCAATGCGCTTGGCCTTGCCGGGCTCCTGCTCGCGCAGCATCTCAACGGCCTCCTCCGGGGTGATGGCGTCGGTGATGTAGCGGAAATCAATGCATCGGACGTATTCCTCTGGCGTCATGTCAGCGACGATGCGCCAGACGGGCTTGTTGAGCGTCTTTGCCCACAGATCCCAGACTGCGTTGACGACGGCGCCGAGCGCAAGGTGGATGACGCCCTTTTCGGGGCCGATCCACCGCAGCTGGCTGTCGTTGACGAGATAACGCCATGTCTTTCCCCAGTCGGCCACGAGTGATGAGAGTGTCTTGCCCTTGAGGCGATCGGCAACGTGGAGGATGGCGGCGCAGACGATGTCGTTCCCGCGCCCAATGGTGAATGTCTGTTTTAAAAAGCAAGCTGTTAACTATCGTAGAGCGCATGGATGACGCGCCTCAAAGAAATACTAACCATGCCATGGCCGCTGTGTTTTGAATCGGTCTCGAGAATGCAGTACGCCGCTGAGTAGTCTCCCGCAGCATTCATTGCATCTGAGCCTGTCTTGTCGAGCGATGTAGGGAATCGCACATCGCGACTCTTGAAGCCGGTGATGGTAACTTCCGACATTTTGGGGTATACGATGTGTGATTAGAAGGAGGAGCCGGAGAAGAGATTATAGAATTTGTCAAAGGTGTGATGAATGGCCTCACCCACGTCGCGATTGCCAAAGGGTATTTATTGCTCTATTTGCTGCTCTACTTCAAAGCCGATTTCGCTGACGCTGACCCTTTAACGATTCAAATGGTGCCTCTATGAATGAGAACCCCACGAGTAGCATCATCGTGGATATACGCGACGGAGAATACGTGGCCGCAAATGGTTTACCGTACGCCTCGCCGGCTCATTTTGCCCGATTATTGGTGGAATTCAAACAACCGACGTCTTCTTCAGCGGTTTTCGACGGGCCATGCACCTCGCTGCAATCTAGACCGAGAGGCAATTGGCTGAGGAGTGGAACCGCACAAAGCAAGTCGTGAAAAAAGACTGGAACTCATGACATAGTTCCTGAGGGGCTGAGCTTTGGGGAAATTTGATTCGCGCGCGTCTGGTTGGATGAGAGTCCTCGTCGCGCAACTGACCCCGAGATGGATTCAATTTTTTGCTTGCAATGGCTGAGCCAGTTACCCCAGCAGTTGATTGATCACTCAATACACTCGTTTGCGAAATACTGCTACGAAACATAGGTACATATACTGCACGCATTCCGGTATACAGCCTCAATATCTGATATGGAGGGGTTCGGCATTCTATCGGAGAAGCCCCTCATCCCCGCCCCCGCATCGCGATGGAGCTTTTCGTGGTTGGCTCGGCATAAAAGCCCGAGAGCTTTTGCTAAACATGATGATTGCTTACTGTATGTATGTGGAAGAGGAGACATGCATACAGCTCGTGCCTGATTAATTGATGAGTGGCTTGTCAGGACCAGGGGAGCAGATGCACACTATCGATTTGGAGATGAGAAAATTTTTGAGCCTCATATTTCTTCTGCAACTGCTGAGAGTGTATTTTGTGTTCTGGTATTATTGAACCGTCGGTTTTGGGTGGCTTATGGCGTTCAAACTTAGCAGAGGTTCACTCCACTGTAGCTGAAAATGGGGAAAGCGTACGTGTATTTTTCCGACGGCTTTTCTGGCTGTGCTGTTGAGAGATGGGATGCCAAGGCGGGAGCAACAAAATGCAAGTCAAAACTTGAAACACACAAGTTGGGATGAGAGCACAAAAACTATCAAATTGCTCTGAGATACTATATAATTCACGGCAAAAGCAGTGAAAATGTCACCATATGTTAAAACACTCCTCCTGTGTAAAGGTATTAAAAGCAATGCAAAAAGTTGTAAAGCAATGAATGCGGCAAAAATGCTAGATACAGTGGAACATTAGCTGTAGTAAGTGTAGTAGAAGAAGTTGAAACAAAACAAAGAGATGCTGTGGAATATAAGTAGTAAAAGTCTCAAACGTGATAGCAATAGAGAGATATTTGCGTTGTACGATTTATAGTCTGTGTATAATCTGCGTAATTGGAAAGTCGTGTGATAATATAACATTCTATATTTTTCATGCTTCCCACAAAGTCCCCCCTTTTGCTGTTCTCTCATATTGCCTTAGTCTCCCTGATCACCTTGTCTTGTGACATGCTTAACGAATGTACCTTTTAGCCCAGGCCAGACGTTTACAATACATTGGAGTGCTTGAGACATTAGTGGATAAAACTTCATCTCCTTATACACTTCTTCATCTCTGTTTTAAAACGAGACCCCCCGTGCATGCGGTACTTGGGTTGATGATTGTTAGCAAAGAACGGTGCACATTAGATGTGCGTCTTCATATATTTGTAATTACAACTTCTTTTTCCATACATCTATCCTTATTTGCGTTCCTGTGTCTTTGGATACTATGGGCATTGCTCCACACTGCCCGACTCATTTGGAATACCTTCTGACCTCGTCGTCATCTCTCTAGTTGAGGATCATGCTGTCTTTCTCCCAAGGACTAACCATCGTCTCCGCACATAACCCCGCCTTATGGGTTAAGCTTCTCCCAAGCGTTGCAGTCACATGCCTTTTCGAGGAGCGTGTCTCCTCACATTCGCTGCACAGAATCCGCTTTGGCAAGCTGCGACATCCCGGTGAACATCCGTAGATGAGCTAGTGCAGCTCTGAGATGATCACTGGAAACGATTCATTAATCATCCCGTCTTGGCAAATCGATGAGGTGGCGGGACCAGCTGCGAAGCCACATCACATGGCCGTTGCAAGGATTCGCAGAGAATTGAGTTGAAGCTAAAACATCTGTTCCTTGCTACTGCTGAAAAGTGGTTGGACTACCGCTACAAGCAGTAAAAGATCGTCCTCGTGTTTGCACATTGCGGGTTCACTGCGTGTACGTTGATATACACATGAGATTTTTTGAAACAAACTCGCAAACATGTCAACGTCAACGTCCCCGTTAAAATACCAAACAAGATGCCAAAATTTGCTCTGTTTCATCATAACGGGCCTTACGAGCTATTAAACCTCTCAATTGCGGATCAACCGAGCACTCGCCTGCTTATATGGAGCAGATGGAGCAGCCAAAAAGTGGTTTGCGCCTCGGATTGTTAACGCCACCATTTGACTCAGTTAAAACTCTGTACGCCTTTGAAAACTCTTAGCATCCCGACAAAGGCAATCCCCCCACTGTGCGCACCTCACAGTCCAATAAATCGCTGCATAGGACGATTTGACTTTATGGCTGCTTCTGAGGCGCCAATATTGTCGTACCACTAAGTCGTGGACCTGAGATCTGTGCCTGTTGGCGAACATCCGGCCTTTGCCACCACCTGAAAGATCGGCTGGCTTCAGTTCAGTTCCTGAGTTTGCTAATTGGCCTGTTTGATACTGTCGATGGGTCGAAAATGGGCAACGCAGTTTCAAGAGCTGATGGGCAGTGGACCATATATGGATACAAGGGCTTGGAAGGCGATAGAATTGACTGTTTCCGAGGTGTAGCGCTGTGGAGTTGTTTCCGGTACCGATCCTCCCTCACCACCTTGGATAGAGAATCTTTGAAGATAAAGGAAGGGCATCATCCCCTCATGCAAAACCTGCCGTTCCATGTTTCATTTATGATTAGTCTTTGTCTACAATAGCCTCATCAACCACCAACTATGCGAGTTTCTTCTCTTCTAGCCTTCCTGCCTCTGGCAATGGCCGCCCCCTCAAGGCGAGCCAGCCCGGCGCCAGTATTGGTTCCCCGCGGTGCTCAGGTCTTGGAGGGCAGATACATCGTCAAGATGAAGACAGAAGCTCAGGTCTCGGCAGTCGAGTCTGCTCTTTCTGGGGTCAGCGCTGGCGCATCCCACAGATATTCCCACAGCTTCTCTGGCTTTGCCGCTTCTTTGACGCCTGGGGAGCTTGAGATTCTGCAGAACGATCCTAATGTGAGTCTCCGCGTTAACATGACGCAATATGAGAGTGAAAATTAACGAGTCTCTCAGGTCGACTTCATTGAGCAGGATGCTACTGTCAGTACGAAAGCAATCGTTACTGAGAGCAGTGCCGACTGGGGCCTGTCTCGTATTTCCAACAAAAAGCCGGACACCACCAGGTATTCCTATGACTCCAGTGCCGGAGAGGGCACCTGTGCGTTTGTTATCGACACTGGAATCGACGTTCACCACCCTGAATTCGAAGGCCGAGCAAAGTTTCTAGAGAACTTTGTCGGCGATGGCTCAGACACAGACTTGTTTGGTCATGGAACTCACGTCTCCGGAATCATTGCGGGCAAGACATTCGGAGTCGCCAAAAAGGCCAGTCTCTTCGCCGTCAAGGTGCTTGATGTCAATGGCCAGGGCAACAAGTATGTATATTTAATTCTTCAAGCCGACATGTTTCATGTGCTAACAAGACCTCTTACAATAGCTCTGTTATCATTGCCGGCATGGACTACGTCGCCAAGAACGCATCTAGCCAGCATTGTCCCAAGGGTATTGTTGTCAACATGTCCTTGGGCGGCATCAAGACCGATGCCGTCAACCAGGCCGCCATCTCCATCACGAATGCCGGGCTCTTCCTTGCCGCGGCCGCCGGCAACGATGCCCTCGACGCAGCTGACTTTTCGCCTGCCTGCGTGCCTGCGGTTTGCACGGTTGGTGCCACTGACAGGAACGATACTTTTGCTCTCTACTCCAACCGAGGCTCAGCTGTCGATATTCTTGCGCCCGGCACAAACATCACTTCTTCTTGGCCTGGAAACCTCACCAAGGTCATGTCTGGTACCTCAATGGCCTCTCCGCACGTAGCAGGTCTGGGTGCCTATCTTCTCGGCCTGGGCCAGAAGATTGGCGGCCTTTGTGGTACCATGTCTTCTTCTGCTCTCAAGGGTGCTATCAAAGGCGTACCTGAGAGCACTGTCAACTTGCTTGTTCAGAACGGCGCATAGCGCGTTATAGAGAGACTATATGACGGATGCATGGGACGCTTAATGATGCTCGGTAGAGCGTTGATGAACATAACATTTTTGCATATAACATTTGCATATAATATTTGCATATCACATTGTTTATTGTATTTATATATATCTAAGGAGGAAGCGACGCTACATCACACACATACGCTGTGTGTATATATATTTTATTTTCACACAATACAGGATATTGTAATACCGAGCTATCATTCATTATACACTTGCATGCACTACAGTGTGCCTCTCCATATTATCATTAAGCACCTACAGGGGTTTCAACTAAAGTGATGAATAATCCAGCAGGGATGCGGTCCTGTGCATATCGTGATGTTAACCGCCTTCCTACAGAGCAGATAGAGCATCTGGAATAACCACGCCGGAAATTATAAAAGAAATGATTGTAGTAATCCCAAGGCTACTATCAACTTGCTGATCTTGAGCTGAAGTTATGGCAATGCGCGGATTTTCTTCCATTCTGATTCCTCCCAGAGAAAGAGACTCCACAAACAGTAGATGGTTGATTATCAGATATAGAAGGCTCGAGGAGTTGGACAGATTAGACAGATGGAAGGAAATTGTAAAGATGGAAGGGACTTGTAAAGATGGAAGGGACTTGTAAAGATGGAAGGGACTTGTAAAGATGGAAGGGACTTGTAAAGATGGAAGGGACTTGTAAAGATGGAAGGGACTTGTAAAGATGGAAGGGACTTGTAAAGATGGAAGGGACTTGTAAAGATGGAAGGCACTTGTAGAGATAAAAGGAGTTTGTAGAGATAAAAGAACGACCTCTAACTGCAGTATTCAAGATAAACATCGCCCACCATTTCTCTCTTTGTCTTTTCATTCCCATCACAACACAACACAACACTACCACATCAATGGTAGTCATCTTATTATTCTTTGGCCACCAGCCACTCTGCCTCCTTTTGTGATTCCTGGTTCGCTCTGGGGGATGCCATTCTCTGGAGACTCAGCAGGGCCCAAGGTCTACAGTCAAGCTGGTCGGTTCTTGGACTGTTACCAAAAAGGGCCAGATCAAATCCCAGCAGTCGGTTTAGCTTGACACTGGCCTGCATCGTCATATGATGTTATGCCTTCTGGCTGCTAACAAAATTGGACCTAACTAACCCCAATACCAGACTACATTTTGAGAGTGAATTCCTCGGGTGGTGTTGCACCCAGTATCCCACAACGCGCCGGTAGGCTCAGACGTAAAACATCATCGCCCGTGTCCCCCAGATCTCAATAGTCTTCGTCATATCTCTCTATTAGGCGGCTGCCCATCATTAGATATTAGTGAGGGAAGGTTAGAGTGAAATAGAAGGGAGTGTTGGGAAGGGATTAAATATAAAGCGTAGCTGGCCGGTCACATGCCAATTTTGGGTGGGGGCAATCTTTGTATGTATTTCGTCACTATTGTCTCGCCTTGGAATAAGAAAGAAACGCAAATCCGGAAGTATAGATACATGCTGGCCTTTCTTTTTTAGTTATTCACTTGAGATCTGCTTGACGGGACCCCGAATTTTCCATTATCTATGGTCGTATGTGCTTGTTCGATTGCTAAGCCTTCTTATAGAGACAATCAGCAAGGAAAACATGAAAGAGCGAAAAGAAAAAACAATACAACAGCCGGAGTTCGGTGACGGACACCCGCTCAACCGCTACTAATCTACCCGAGAGGGACATTGGGTGTCTATAATATTTCTATAATATTGTCTCGTCTAGTTCAAGCAAAATTTTCTCTATAAAACAGACTCCAACCAATATGGCGTCGTCATCGCGCATTTCCTCGTCTCCAAATTCTTCGTTGTCTGGATCAAGACATGCAAGACACGCAATAACAACAGACGTATACTTGTCGCCCGTCATTTTGAGAATGTCATACACGAAAAGAAGAAACATGGAAGCGACAAAAACTCTTGGGGGAGGAGGGTATGGATTGGTGTACATGGAGAAATGTGTTCAGAAACGATAAGCAAGAAAAATTAAGAGCCGCAAAGAAGTCAAGAGCTTAGAGTTTGAATCCTCAGGAAAGCTCGATGGCGCAATCATGGTTTCGCACTTGAAAGTAAGCATGCTATTATCTGTGATGACTCCATATCGCGATTTGAGTTCTAAGAATCGATTTAGTAATGTGATCACTGCCTGTGCAATCTTTTAAGTAGCAAGAAATTGGTGATTCGGTGTTTATTACTATGGAATATCATGACATGGGAGACTTACAAAAAATCTCACAAAGCCGATACCAGAGCCTGAAGCACGGACTCATACATGTCGACTGTTAAGCTACACTCTGGCTTTAGCGTAGATGCTCTGTTAGCGTTATGCAGAGAAATCACGTCAAAGTTTTAATGTTGGAAGATTAGTGATTAGACCCGTTGACATATTAAAGCATTATGAAACTATGATGCTCTTGAATATAATACGGCCTTTTAATCGAATTAAAAGATGGAGAGTGCAAGGCATGTGCGCAATGGCTTGGTACTTGAACGGCTGCTGTGGACGCTGTTGATCTACAGCAGGCATGTGAAAATATGCCCCACTTAGCTACCGTTAATTCTAGAGCTCAGCTTCCCTCCATCCTCAGAATTCACCACCGCCATCACCGGATTCAACCGTCTGGTTCACGCTCAGTTGCCGTCATACTCTTGACAACTATGGACGACGAAGACTACGGCGCAGATGATGCCTTGCTAGAGGCTATGGCGGCCGTGGAATCGGGCCCGTCGGCATCTGCTATCAAGCAGCCCACGCCCCAGATTATCAACAGACCAGCAGCCAGCAGTGGCAGCGGCAGCAAAAGCAGCGGCCCAGCAAATCCAATAGTGCAGCCGACACCGCAGATAATTCAGCAAAAGAACCTCGGGTCGACGATTCTCGTATCGCCCCGCCAACGAGGAAACCCGGTGCTGACGTCTATCCGGTCGATACCCTGGGAATACAGTGATATTCCAGCCGACTATGTCGTCGGATTGACCACTTGTGTGCTGTTCTTGAGGTGAGGAATAACCATTGACGGCCATATACTACTATATCCCCGTTCATTGAATCTAACCTCGAGTGCCCTTATCCAGTCTGAAATATCATCGTCTGCATCCCGAGTACATCTACACACGCATTCGCAATCTACAAGGCAAATACAATCTGCGTATTCTTCTCACCCTTGTCGATATTCCAAACCACGAGGACTCAATTCGTGAACTATCCAAGACTTCGGTGGTAAACAACGTCACTGTTATACTGTGCTGGTCCGCAGCCGAGGCCGCTCGATATCTCGAGCTCTACAAGTCGTACGAGAACGCCAATTTCTCGGCCATTCGCGGACAGCAATCCACCAATTATGCGGACAAACTGGTGGAATTCGTCACGGTGCCGAGAAGTCTGAACAAGTCAGATGCAGTAGCCCTGGTTGCCAATTTTGGCAGCCTGAAGAATGCCATAAATGCCGAGCCTGAGCAACTGAGCATGATGGGCGGATGGGGCGGGGTGAAAGTGAAGAGATGGACCGCCGCGGTCGAGGAGCCATTCCGAGCGAAGAAAGCGGCCAAAAGAGGCTTTCAGTCATCGTCGGCACCTACTGCTGGGCGTATATCAAGAACAGCGAGCGCGAATGATGCCCGCGGTCGGTCAGAGACTGAAAATCCCGTCCCTCAGGCTCCTCCAACAAAGGCAACACCACACAGCTCTTCAAACTATAATTCGCCTGCTGCGGGCACATCAGACCGTCAACCTGGGCGTGCCCAACGTCCCGCGCAGTTTCGCTTCCTCGACGAAGATAGCGATGATGACGAAGACGCATTTGAGATGATTAATCGAGAAGAAAAGCAGGCTCCTCAGCCTACAGGACCACAGCCCAGTAAGGAAAGTGGCCAGCTAAGTGAGGGCGTGGCAGCGGCACTGGCAAAGCTACGACAAAATGGGTGAAGACGTTAACTCTCTATCGCATGATATCACATGTTCCCCCACAGAATCCTCCATCCACGACATGTCGGTTCGCGGCCAAGCGCCGCAGAACTGCCGAGAATGAGGGGGGCTAGCATGAGTAGCCGATGCGCGGCTCATCAACGCATGAAAATGCGTAACGGTAACACCTTGTACTCCGCACAACGAGACTATCTCTTTTATGCCGTTCACAGCCGCGGATGGATTTAGAATAAGGATATTCTGGGCAAAGAAGAGTCGCCAAGCACATTGTGGGATCAGGCTTGCCCTTGCATACAGGCAAGACACCCGTCGGCCATATTGAAACATGCATTGCATTGTCGACTCTGTATCGGGGCAGCACTGTGGCAGGAAATGGTGGTGACTAACGGCAAGAGATCGCGCGCTCCAGCGATCGAGCCTTGGCTCTGGCGGCCGCATCAGGACCGTTCAACTCCGCATCTCGGAGCTTCGTCCAACCAACGTTGGGCATCTCGGCCAAGCTTGTGTCTAGGGTTTGGGGGGCGGACCCAGCCACAGCCCGGTTCCTGAAGTGCCGTCGCCAATCTGTGGAGAAGCCAGCTCTTCTGATATCATACGCCGCCTAAATACTCGGAGGTGCTCGAAGCGCTAAGCGGTAAACAGCAGGTTGAGGATGCCGGATTCACAGGCATGTCGAATTTTGCTAGGCATCGATTACTAGTATCCTGTTGGCCGTGTTACCCAGCCAAGCTAGCTTCGCATCCTGGCATACTACGTTGTATACTAAGTAATTATGCATACGAGATACTCAAAAGTACTTGCAACATGCGGTGTCGTGCTTTCACAAATACAGCCTTCAATGGCTTTCGGATCAGACAGGTTTTGCTTTAGAATCTTCGCGTTAACGAACATGTATAGTAGTGAGCTCTGGCAATCCCCGGGATCTGACTTTTCGTGGGGCTGTCCGGACTTTGGGCCTCACCACACACACCACTACCACACACGCTCTTATGCTAGATTTGGATCACAATGATACCTCAGAATAGGGTGTGATCTTCAACTTCCCCTCACGACCCCTTGCAAGCGTGCCCAGCATGCCTATAACAGGGCCAATCAGGCTTCACGAAGCAAAATGCCATAAGGTCCTCGAGACCCATCCGGGAACTTCATCGTGTCCAGCTTGTTGGGGTAACCAAAAGATTCCGTCATGGACAGAGGCTATATGCAAGCTGTGGTTAGTTCCTGTTGTCACCTGCCTGCTGTGGTCTTTTCCACCGGCAAGCTTCGTCCGCTCTGAGGCTGCGAGACGCGCCAAGATGCACGATGCCGGTCGTTTTGTTCAAAAAACAGCATGCCGGAATGCCGTGCCCGCATCTCTAGGCGGCGCCATGTCTTGAAATAGAGCAAAAACGTAATCTCGGCCTCATACTAGTATAGCATAAACAATCATGGTACCTGTTTACTAGCGCCCCCTCATTCTCTGGCTCTGCAGAAAAGGGAGGATCAAGGAATCAGAAATGATTAAATTGCAGAGCTTTCCCGCCTCCCGGGCTGACATTCCCAACCCGGTTTTCTGCTGAGCTTGGGTCTCTTCTCTCTCATCTTGCCGGCTATACTATCCAAAAGGCACGAATTCTATACACCATGAGACTCATCAGTGGCTCCGTTGTTGCCCTTGGGCTCGTTGCCCCTGCGTTGGCATTTCCACGCCCGGCCGGTATGAAGCGCGGTTCACCCAATCCTACGAGGGCGGCCGCGGTCAAGGCCGCATTCCAAACGTCGTGGAACGCGTACCACCAATATGCTTTCCCCCACGACGATCTTCATCCGGTCAGCAATACGTATGATGATGAGAGGTAAGCTTTGAGCGCTCGTTAGATTTGGAGCCTATTGTGGTGGCTGACTCTATCTTAGAAATGGATGGGGCTCATCAGCCATTGATGGCCTAGACACGGCCATTCTCATGAGAGACTCCAACATAGTCAACACAATTCTCAAGCGTGTGCCTCAAATAGACTTTACGACGACTGCAAATGCCAACGAGGGCATCTCTGTGTTTGAGACCAACATTCGATACATTGGTGGCATGCTAGCCAGTAAGTCTTTGTTTTCTCCTTGTGACGTATGCATTGTTTTGGCGGAGTGGCCGTGCTGATTGGGGTTATTGTAGGTTATGATCTGCTGAAAGGACCATTCAAGTCTGTTGTGAAGAACCAGACGTTGGTAGATAACCTGTTGACCCAGGCTGAATCACTCGCAAACGGCCTCAAGGTTTCATTCAACACCACAAGTGGTGTGCCGGACCCAACCGTTTACTTTAACCCCACCTACAGGAACAGCGGCACAGGAAACAACAATGTTGCCGAGATTGGAACCCTGGTTCTCGAGTGGACGCGTCTCAGCGATCTCACTGGCAATCCTCTGTATGGCCAGCTTGCCCAAAAGGGTGAATCATACCTCCTCAACCCAACGGGAAGCCCAGAGGCATGGCCGGGCCTTGTAGGAACATATGTCAGCACAAGCAATGGCCAGTTCCAGGACAGCAATGGCAGCTGGTCCGCGCTCTCGGACAGCTTCTACGAGTATCTGATCAAGATGTACCTGTACGACCCTGACACGTTTGGAGAGTACAAAGACCGCTGGGTTCTTGCTGCCGACTCGACGATTGCGCATCTTGCCTCCCACCCGACCTCGCGCAAGGACCTGACTTTCTTGTCTCAGTATTCTGGACAAACTACATCGCCACAGTCAGGGCATTGTAAGTTATTTTGACATGTGCAAAGTATCAGACCAAATGGCATGACGCTAATGACTTTGTTTTCCCCTCTAGTGGCCAGTTTTGCTGGCGGTAACTTCATCTTGGGAGGCATCCTCCTAGGCGAGCAAAAGTACATCGACTTTGGCATCGAGCTCACCAATTCGTACTTTGATACCTACAGCCAGACTGCTTCTGGAATCGGCCCCGAAGGCTTCCAATGGGTCGATAGCGCAAACAGCAGCAGCAGCCAGCCGCCCTCCTCTGTCGCAGGATTCTACAATACGGCAGGATTCTGGGTGACGGCTCCGTATTACATCTTGAGGCCCGAGACCTTGGAGAGCATCTACTACGCGTACCGAATCACGGGCGATGCTAAATACCAGGACATTGCATGGGAAGCCATCAGTGCCATCCTCAGCAAATGCCGCGCCGGGAGCGCATACTCGTCTCTTAACGATGTGACTCAGGCCAATGGCGGAGGAGCCTCTGACGACATGGAAAGCTTCTGGTTTGCCGAGGTCCTCAAGTACGCTTACCTGATCTTTGCTGAAGAGTCGGACGTCCAGCTGCAGAAGAGCGGCAACAAGTTTGTCTTTAACACAGAGGCACACCCCTTCAGAATCCGCCAGTAAATGAGTGGACTGGGGTATTCTATAATTTTTATTTTTAAAAGATAAATAAATATCAAACATGAGCCGCTAGAAATAGACTATTCATGACATAAAGTAATGACCCGCACTTGAAAGTGCTAAATATGGAAAGTTCAATGGTGAATGAGTTCTAGTAATACACAATAAGCAAATTAGCGTGGCCGTCAGCAAAGCAACTGCCACAGTTTCACGAAGGCTGTCATTTTGTCCTCATAAACCAGGCTCCGAGCCACTCTTTTCTTTCCTTTATCAATGGCGTCTGTTCAAAACTCTCGGCTTTGGCCAATGTCGCAAACATCGAACACGCCCTCTTCGGGAATGCCTTTCCGCTTCAGCGCCTCTTTCAGCTTCCGCGGCGGCTCGAGCACCTCCTCCATCGTCAAGGCCCACGTTCCCCAGTGGATGCCCATGGCCCTCTGGCATTTCGTGTCCTGGAAGATCTCGACCGAGTCATACGGATTGGCGTGCATGGCCGAGAAGGCTGCGCGAGGGGCATAGGCGCCAATGGGGATCAGGCCAAGGTCAAACGGCCCGCGGTGCTCGCCAATCTGCTTGAACTGGGGGCATCTCGGGAACGAGTCGTACTCGGCGGCGTAGTCGTCGACGTCGGCCGGGAGATGGGGAACGGCGCGGTAGCCCGTGTCGCCGCCGAACCAGACGGACTTTTCGCCGGAGCGGACGCCCCACGAGCACCACAGCGTCGTGTCCTTGTCAAAGGCCGTCCGGGCCGAAGTGTGCTGGCACGGCAGACACGATATCCGGGCCGAAATGGACTGCTTCTCGCCGCCGACGGGCACGCGGACGGTCAGCTCGGCGTCCTCCCACCAGTCCAGCTCGGTGACGTTTTTCAGGCCGCTGGCGCGGAACCACGACTCCAGGCCCAGGCCGACAAAGAACTGCACGTCCGGGTGGTGCTTCTGGATCTCCAGCACCGAGCCATGGGACAGGTGATCGTAGTGGCTGTGGCTGATGACCACGGCATCGACCACGGGGATGTCCTTGAGATCGCACGGCTTTGGCGTGTACCGCTTCGGCCCCATGAAGCTGAACGGCGAGCACCGGTCCTCGAACACGGGGTCGAACAGCACGCGCAACCCCGACGGGAACTCGACGTAGTAGCACGCATGGCCCAGCCACGTCGCGCGGATCTTGTCCGACGCATCGCGCGCCGGCAGCCACTCGGGCGCCACGACAGTCACCGTTGGCGGCGTCGTGTCCGGCATCTTGATCTCGCCCGTGATGGTCGGCCAGACGACCTTGCCGAGGATGGACAGAAAGTTGGGCGGGTTGGACCATGACGGGTAGGGATTCTTGAAGCCGGAGATGGCGCCGCTCTTCTTGACGACGTGGTGCGGGTTGGCGGCGGCCTCTTCCGGGAAGTTGTCGCGGCCGGGGATTTTGGTGACGGATGTGGACGAGAGGTGCTGAGATGAGATGGTGGAAGAGGTTGATTTGCGCGTCATGGCGGCGGCGGCGGTGGCTGTTGCGGCAGCTGCTGTGATGAAGACGAGGAGAGGGATTCGCTGTGTCTGGGGAGATTTGGCGATGTTTTTGGTCTGGATGTGGGTGTAGTAGAGTTGCCACAGCCTTGGGAAAAGCCGTTGACGGGACTGCGACATGAGGGCAGAGGGCAGAGGGCAGAGGGCAGAGGGCGGAGGGGATATATGTTCACATAAGGGATATGTTTAATCGAGACACATGATGCTCATAAATGCAATGCAAATAAGCTACATCTACAGAAAGCAACGTGGACCAGTAAGGCTGAGACGAGGCAGGGGCCTGCGTACGTGTCCACGTATTCGTCCATCCCGTTTCTATTCACCATCTATCGAGCCACAGACGACGGAGTTAAAACAAGCGAATGCGAGGACCGAACGCCCCTCCTGGATTCTCCTTGTCCGAGATGGCAGTGGTCTATGCAAGCGGTTTGGGCTGAAGGATTTAGGGCTTTTCTTGTGCGGACTTCGGAATCCGATAAAAGCCATTGGCGGCATTTGCCCAAACTAGGTAGAGACCTGATGACAATGCAGCAGGATGCTTGTAGTGCTACTCTACGACGTGTTGCTATAGTCGCTGTTCAAAGATGGTATAGTGAGAGACTCTGTGTAGGATATGTAAATCGCCCTTTCATGATTACTGACGCTGCCTCTTGTTCTCTTGCATTTACGATTTGCCTTCCGCATTAGGCAATTCACATCTTTACTACTAGTAGGCATTTTCCGACCCTGCGGCCCGCTTTCACTAAGGCCGTGGTTTTTAAACTCCGCTTACTACTTTGCGCTGGCGAATAAGCGTGGCTTGGCCGCTCTTTTGCGGAAAATGCAGATCAAGTGCTGACTGCCCGCTTTAGACTATCCTTGCGCTAAACAGAGACTGGTAGATGTTGTATATAAACAGATGAAGGGAACTGATGATACTGGACATGGTATACAGCCAAAAGCAGTCAATTGTTGCTTGATAACTCTAGGTTTACGCCCTCTACTGGGAATCAAAGCATTACAGGAGCACTAATTTCATCACGGACAATCACAAGAGGCAAATTATGTAAGCTTTGTTCAAAACACATGGTTTTACCCAAGTGAAAATGTCATTGCCTGCTAAACTACTGTGCTACAATCGCACGCCCTTGACACATGCACTACAAGATGTGCAAAAAGTACATGCGTAAACACAACTGCCCCCTCCTCCGCGAGGCTCAGCAGATGCCACATTTAAATGGCAAGTCTCTCGACCTTCTGCTGAAGAGCCTTGATCTGGCCAGAAAGCTCAGACAGCTCGTTGGAGCTGATGCTGGCGGCGATAACAGCACGGCTCACACCGCAAGCACGTCCGAGCAGAGTCTTGCTGGGGACATAGACGTACGGGACGCCCTTGTCTTCGCAGATGAGGGGGATGTGGAGGATGATGGCGAGGGGCTCGGTGTCGGCGGCCAGGACGGCAAGCTCGCAGGTACCACGGTTGATAGACTTGGTGACTGCAGATCATAAAAAAGTTAGTCACACTCGCAATGTCGTCGTCGACTTTTCAATCATCATTCAACATACCCTCGTTGGCACCCTTCTTAGCCTGACGGATGTGCATGGCCGACTGGAGGAGATCCAGAATCTCCTGGGTTAGGGCAGCATCGGCCAAGGGCCAAGCTGTGGAGAAAGAAAAAAAAAAAGTTAGCAAGCAAGATCGAGCAATTGTACGAATATCTGTCTCCAGAGCCTCCAGAGTGGCCTAGAGTCTTCAGAGAGGACTTACCAGCTTCATTGGCGGTAGACATTTTCGAAATACGGTAATAAGGGGCTCGCCCGAACAAGGCTCACGGCCGGATGTGTTTTGAGGAGCGGGTAGAAAGGTTGGTGAATGGTTGACGAGATGCGTCTTTCGAGAAAAAAAAAGTTTGGCGATAGCTATGGTGAAAAAGCTTATCGGACCATTGGAGCTAATCGCGGCATGGGAAAATGAATATCCGTACATCACGTGACAGAATTATATAAGACCGCGAATGAATGCTGTAATGCCTGGACCAATTAAAACTAGTTGGGTCAGCTTCCCGCTGGCACCAACGTATCTTGTATATGACAACGCATGAACAACGCCATACAGAAGACACCTTATAGTGATGAAACGAAACAACACCATCTACCTGTGAACGATGTAATTGGTGTCTTTTAATTCTTTCTGGATGGCTTCAGGTGATGGCAGACCAACAGGAAGCACTTGACATGTGCCGCGAGGTGCCTCTCCAAAATAGAGTCGATCCTTCCTAGCCTATCTGTAAAGCCCAGTTGAAGTAAAAAAGCCTTCTAGATATGAAACCTAAGTGAGAACATTTCAACTCAAGTACCAAGAAGAGATCGTAATACCAGAACGACATCCCCGCAAATCTCACTCTTAGCATATCCCTCATATATACCTTTCCAGGCGACAGAATGCAAATGTAACAGATACATGGTGTATTCAAACTCATCATTCGTTTAATCAGCAAAATAACTGCTAGTGGTATCTTGAAAAATTTATGCACAAAACATAGCCGACACACAAACCCTTTTACCAGTCAACACCAGCAACTCCGCCCATCAAACGCTGTTCCAATCATAAAAATACCGTTCAAAGCACGCAAACAGAGTAGCCGCCAACTGTTTAGATATCCGGTAGTGTTCGAGTTTCATCCAGCATCATCTCGTCACCCCCTAGCTCCTTTTCTAGCTCGTCCGCTACAAAGCCCTCGTAGTCGTCTAGGCTCTTTTGAACGTGAATCTTGAACTTGATTACGTCGTTTAGCATGCGATCAATCTCCGTGTGTAGCTCTTCTCGCAGCGAATTGGCTCGCAACACCAGCTGTTCATACCTGGTCAAGACAGTTAGCCATTCTGATTTGTTTAGTAAGGGAGAGTCGGACGTACTCTATAGTGGTGTTGATCTCACGCTGCTCTAGTAATTGCACCGATTCTGTCAAACCAGCGCGCATTCTGGACAGCTCCTTTTCCATCTTTTCAATCTGCGCATCAGATGCCATCTTCTGCGCCGTAGCAACTTCCTTGGTCTTTTCATATTCCTCTTCCGCCGCCCTGACTCTGTGGTTCAAAGCCTCAACCTCATTTCGTTTGTCTTCGATGGCTTCCTTAATGCCATCCAAGAGGTCGTGATCTTTCATCATATCGTCCATGACAGCCCCACGTCGGTCAGCAATCTCTTTCCGCAGAGATATAAAACTATTTCGGATTTGTCCTCGAAGATCCAGGTTGAGCACATGCCCCGGTTGATAGCCCGTTACAGCGTCCACTAGCAATCGATCTGTTGCAGGAGTGTGTGTTGTGCTGGAGCTCTTCCAGTTTGACGAGCCTATGCTATTCTCGTTAAGAGTGACCTGCAGCTCGTATTCTCTGCCTTTGGCGTTGACCGCCGTAGCTGGGATGAGTGCTATTTGATAGGCTATGGTGTTGTATTTGTCTACCACGCGCTCGAGCTCATCCAGCTTTTGGCTGGCTTCGGCTTCCTTCTCCATCACCTTTTTCTTGATTTCGTCGAGACGCTGCCCAGCCGACTCGATACCCTTTTGTAAGCGTTCACGTTCCGAAGTCATGCGGTCGATATCCTGCATGCTGATGCCCTGGTCGTCAACGGCCTTTTGGAGTCCTCGTCGCTCTTCTTCAACCTCTTTCAATTCCTCCCTTAGCTTATCCAGCTCCCCTTGTAGGACTTGGATTCGGGCTTCGTATTTTTCTGAGCGTTGAACTGCGAGCTCGTTGTAGTCTTCAAACTTGATGCGGTCCTCCTCCATGATTTTGAAATGATTATCCAAGACAGCAGGATCCGGGGTCGATTTTTCAAGGTCCTCGATTTCCTTCAACAGTCTCTCGTTTTCGGCTTCTAGCATCTCGAGTTCCGCGGTGTACTTTGAGTTGGACTGTTCAAATGCCCTGGCCATTGCCTCAACGTGTGGAGCTAGTAGTCGTTCTGCATCCTCATCGCCCATATCGTCATCCATAGCGAGCCAGTCTCTGTACGCACTACTAAGAAAGCCAAAGATGATCTGATCGCCACTTACATCGACGCCCGCGTCGAGACAAGCTTCCATATACTGGTTGTTGGCATAGCCATCCAGCATTTGAGACAACTGCATCATCCAGTGCAAGAGACCAAGAAAAGTACTCCAATTCTGTCCGCCCACCGCGGCAATCTGGCTTTTGGTGATGCTGCGCTCAAAGGGATATCGAAGCTGCTTAAGAATGGGCGGCACTTCTTGATCGATATTCTTCTGGAATCGATGGCTGGGATCGATTCGGTGATACAGCCACTGGAACATGAAATTGAAATCTTTTTGAGTCGGAGATTTGAGAATGTTCTGCGACAGCGAATGCTTCATCTCCATCTCAAAGTTGTTTTGCACCATGAAATCCATCAGCTCCTGGGCGATTCGGGCTTGAAACGATCGATCTCTCAAGGGCCGCGGGTCGCGTGGAACTCCTGCCGCCTGGGGCGTGGTTTGGAAGAAGCTCTGGTGGCTTACGGGGCCGGCTGTCGATGGTCGCGGTCGGTATACGCTGCTGCGCCTGTCGCTTTCCATCGACGGTCTCGCTAAGCCGGGAGTGAATGCTGACGGAGTATAAGTCGCCCTGGGTTGTTGAAAGGAAGTTCGCTTGACAGAGGATAGTCCAAGATCAGCCAGGTTGGCGCCTGATGATGCGCGCGGGAACATTGGCGGGTTCGGCCGCGTCACAGCCAAGGAGTGTCTAGATCCCGATACTGAACGTCCGTGAGCGCTGCCGTAGCTGGAGCTCGGATTCGAGCGCTTCATACTGCCCGGAGCTGGTATTCCGCTATTCGTACTGATGCCCGCCAACGTCTGTAGTGTCGGTCAGCGGATGAGAATTGCGCGCCGCAAGCGACGGTTGTCCCAGTTTTCCGACTTCTGCGACAGAAGCGACTTACCTCTCTTTTCCTGCGGACGCTCCACAGGTTCGTATCTTGAGACATGCTGAATAGCCTTCCCGTGGGGCCGCTGGCGTTGCGACACGATTCAGATTACCAAAAATATTCCCGCGGTGTTGGTGGATAAATTTCAGAAGCAAAAGTCAGAACCTCGCTATGCTCGACGAAGCGGGTTGGGTGATGGGCTTCGTGGGGCAGTTGGACTTGGAGGAAAAAGATAAGGTATCCTGGGTTGCTCGGTGAGAAAGTAAACAAATCGCTTATTGGGCAGCGGCGCTTCTAGCGCGACAGGGAGAAGAGGCGTGAGACGATGCTGCACGTGATCTCTTTGAAGAGCCGGCAACAAGCCCAAAAGGGTACGTACCTGTGATTTTAATTGAGCCCGTTGCCTCGGTCCAGGCGTTTTGGGCGCTTTTCCGGAGACAGCGCTCAGCCATCCAGCTGGTCCACAATTACCGAGCCCAGCATATGCCTGTCGCATCAAGGGCATCTCGTGCTTCGTGCCTCGTTCATCATCAGCTTCTCAATTTCCAGCCAAAACTTCCGTCTAATCTGGTGGCGCTGGGAGGCTCGGTCTGAGCATCTTTGTCTATCATCATGGCGATACGCGAGGAAATCGTGGCGTCTGCAGTAAGTCACCTAACACAATCCGGCCCCCTCAAGGTAAACATTCGCGGATTCACCTCTTACTGACAAATGCTCTTTCTAGGCGCAATGTTAGTATCCATCACCCAGCCTTTCAACTACATGGCATCCTCACGAAGTGCGATATTGACAATGGCACAGTTTTACAAGACCCTAGCGTTGCGACGTCTTCCATCGACAACAAGATTTCGTTTCTTCGAACCAAGAACCTGACACAGGAGGAGATTGATGCTGCTCTGGCCAGAGCCGGGGGCAGCAGCGCGGTAGCTGCTGCGGCCCCCTATCCAAGCGCGCCGCCGCCACAGGGCCCTCCTCAACAGTATTATCAGCCTTATCCTCAGTACGCTGCATGGCAGCCACCTGCGGCCGCGCCGAAAAGGGATTGGAGAGATTGGTTCATCATGGCAACAGTGGTGGGTGGAGTCAGCTACGGGCTGTTCTCCTTGGGCAAGGTATGAGCAAGAAATACACGCGTTTTACCACAGCTTGACTAACGAGAGAATGATAGCGTTACGTATACCCTCTCGTGGCGCCGCCTACCCCTGAAAAGCTGGAGCAGGACAAGAAGTCGATTGAGGAGCAGTTCGACAAGGCATTTGCCCTGGTTGAACAGCTATCAAAGGATACAGAGGCGCTGAAAGATGCCGAGAAGCAGCGGACAGAGCGGCTGGATATCACACTCGCAGACATTGAGACCATCATGACGGAACTGAAGGCGGCAAATAGGCGCCGGGAGGATGACGCGCAGCGCATTCGCGACGAAGTGCAGGGCCTCAAGGACGCCATCCCACGAGCCATGAACAACCAGAAGGAGCAAACCGATAACCGCCTCGTCGAGATCAATACCGAGCTGACCAGTCTCAAGACCCTTGTGTCGCAAAGGATGAATGCCAACTCCAATGTGTCTGCTTCAAGCGGCTATTTCCGAGGCAGCAATGGATCCAGCGGTGTTAACGGCGCCAGCGCAACCAGTGGAACGACATCACCCCCGGCGGCAGCAGCTTCTCCTGCCACTGAAACCACCACGGAAACGAAGCCCGAGGCCCCTAAGAGTGCGTCTCAGAACAGATTCAACAGAAGCTCTGGCTCTGCGGGTAAGGCGTCGATCCCGGCATGGCAGATGGCCATGGCCGGCCAGAATGTCGGATCTGCGGGCTCTTCCGGCAAAGAAGCTGAGAAGGCGACCGCCGATGCCGCGGCAGGCAGCTCGTAAATCATTCGTTGGTTGATATTCGCCATGCATTGTACGGTTTTGACTCTAAATTGCGGTTACTGTTGCGCTACGGATAAGAAATGCAGGCATCAATTGGATAACGGCTGGAGCGTTGGTTGCAATTTCTATGTATTTAATATCAAATGGACCATACTTTTTTTTTTCTTTCATTATTAGTTGCTAGAGGATATAAAATGTCATTGAATAAGCCATAAATAAGCCAAGCCAAGCTTCTACAATGTCTTGTACTAAGCTCCAGCGGTCGTCATATTAGGGTGCTGAAAGACGGGCCGAGGCTCGGCTTCTTCCCTGCCACTGGCATCAGATTCCTAACGCGCCCCCAATTGTGGTCCAGAAATGGCAGCCCACCACGATGCTCGCAAACTTTACCATAAATAATTGTCTAGTATAGAGAAACTAAAGAAACTGACAGGTATCCGCAGCCTCGCAGCAATCGAGCCCCGCGAATTAGTGCAAATGCCTTGACTCTGTACCTGATATGGACCTTTCCACTCACCTCTAGACTGTTTTCCCTTACACCGTCCAACTTTTCCCGCCCCTAAAATTGAAATGATTTCTATGACGCCCTTTATTTTATAAGACATTTTCTCTCTCTTCTCCCTTGAAATTTCTTTTCCCTAATTTTAATTTTCTCTTCTACCAAACCTAAGCAAGTTTACATCTACATCGTTTTCGTTGTCAGAATGGACGGGCCTCCGTCCCCAACTGTGGCCTCGGCCGCCATTGTGTCTCCCTCGTCACCATCTCATACTGCCCAGCTCACCTCCGGCCTCAGGCTCCTGTTTATGCTTCTGTCAAAGATTCCCCTTTTGACTCAAGTCGCCATTCTACATGTGCTGCAGATCTCGGAGCCATCAAAATACCTCGACTTGAAATCCAATTTGGTGGTGTCTCTGATACGTGCAGTGTTGATGCCTTCAAATCCGCGGCCAGTATCCTCTGTCCAGAAATTCACCACGCGCAACGTTGAGATCAAGGGCAAGATATGGGTCAGCTCATACGCCTCTCCTCCTCCGCCCGAGACCGACATCAGGGACGCACTGGTAAACGTCGTGGAGAGCATGAGAGACCCGAGCGTGAAAGAGGGCAACGTCAGGATTCCTCCCTTTGCTCACATAGAGGCGGAATGGACAGGATACAGAGCATCAGCCTCGAAACGAGAGCATTTGCCTAAAATCTCAGAGGTGGCCAAGTATCATGAAATGATGAAAGAATGCCAAAAGCCCACGACAGTACTCTATTTCCACGGCGGCGCATACTACCTGTGCGATCCTGCTACGCACCGTGATACGGTCGCAAAACTGGCCGAGTTGACCAAGGGAAGATGCTATTCGGTGCGATATCGACTGGCGCCACAGGATCCCTTTCCAAGCGCGCTGCTGGATGCTCTTGTGTCCTACTTTACGCTGCTTTATCCACCCCCGGATGCCTTTCATGAGGCTGTGAAACCAGAGCACATTGTTTTTGCGGGCGACAGGTATGACTTCTTTCGGACATATATATCATCACATGCCGTGCCACTTGAACTGTCATTTTAGCTAACGCATCTTGTTCTTGTCCCACAGCGCCGGTGGAAATCTCGCTCTTGCGCTACTGCAATTACTTCTCCAGCTGCGTCGCACGAACCCTCAAATTCAGTGGTACGGCGAGCTCCGCGAGGTTCCTCTCCCAGCGGGCGTTGCTTGTGTCTCCCCGTGGGTCGATATCACGCAGAGTATGCCTTCGTGGCAAGGCCAGGATCCTCATCCCTTTGACTATCTGCCCAAGCCACGGCCCGAATTCGAGGCTAGGATACCTCCTTGTTCGATCTGGCCAGCAAGCCCCCCGCGGAAGCGCTTCTATGTGGACGACGACCTGGCCACACACCCGCTGGTGACACTCATCATGAATCGCTCATGGGAAGGGTCGCCGCCCATGTGGATGTGCACGGGCTGGGAGCTGCTCTCCTACGAAGACAAGGCCTTGGCAATGAAACTCGCCGCTGACGGGGTGTCTTTGGTATTTGAAGAATACGAAGCCATGTCACACTGCTTCGCGCTATTCCTGGAGCGCCTGCCTGCTTCTCAGCGCTGCCTCGAGAGCTGGGCCAGTTTTATCAGTACGGCGGTCGAAAGTCCGGCATCAGTTGAGTCGCGCGCGACTACCATCAAAGCCCGGACGCTGGAAGTAGTTCCCTTGAAATTCGAGGGGCTTCTGGATGAAACTCTTGAAGAGATACAGGCTGTGGTTGTAAGCAAGGTTGGCGAGGCTGAGCATCCGGAGATGGCAGCAAAGCTGTAAACATAGCGTACCAGAAATGACATGAGATATAGCATACACTATGATGAATTATATATATATATATATATATAACAATACTCTTCTATCTTAAAGTTAACCTATTTCCATCACTTTTACAATATTTCATATCAATGCTGATGACCATGTAGCTTAAGCTCATCAGTCGGCTCCGCTGTGGCACCGCAGCCCGCTAAACCCACTGGCGCAGCTATGCGATTTGCACATGCATTTTGGTGACATGAAGAAACACCAAGCCACCTCCTCCTTCTCATCCCTCTCAACTCACCCAAAACAGGCCAATTGGGCGCCCAGGCCGCTGACCGACAATGGAGCGCCACAAGCAGGCCGTGACCAAGATTGCCGCCGCCGTCCGGGGCTACTTTGAGCGCGGCGAGTCGTACCGCATCTTCCACGGCTCGACAAACAGCACTCGCCCTCGTCCCGGCCCCGGCCACCGCGCCGTCGACATCAGCGCCCTCGGCAACGTCCTGGCCGTCGATCGCGGCGCGCGGACGGCCCTCGTCGAGCCCAACGTGCCCATGGACCGCCTGGTTGAGGCGACGCTGCGCCACGGCCTGGTGCCGCCCGTCGTCATGGAGTTCCCCGGCATCACGGCCGGCGGCGGCTACGCGGGCACCGCCGGCGAGAGCAGCTCGTTCCGCCACGGCTTCTTCGACGAGACGATCAACTACGTCGAGATGGTGCTGGGCAACGGCGAGGTGGTGCAGGCGTCGCCCCGCGAGCGCTCGGATCTGTTCCGCGGCGCGGCCGGCGCGGTGGGCACGCTGGGCGTCACGACGCTCATGGAGCTGAACCTGATTGAGGCGCGCAAGTTTGTCCAGACGACGTACTACCGCACGCACAGCGTGGCCGAGGCCGCTGCCCGCGTCCGCGCCGAGACGCAGGACCCCAAGAACGACTACGTCGACGGCATCCTCTTCTCCAAGGACCACGGCGTCGTCATCACTGGCCGCCTGACGGACGACAAGCCCGACGACCGCAAGGTCCAGACGTTCAGCCAAGCCCAGGACCCGTGGTACTACCTCCATGTTGAGGACAAGACTCGACACACGTCGGCCGAGACGCCGCTCGACGCTGTCACCGACTACATCCCGCTCGCCGAGTACCTCTTCCGCTACGACCGCGCGGGCTTCTGGGTCGGCGCGCAGGGCTTCACCTACTTCAAGTACGTGCCCTTCACCAGCTTCTGGCGCTGGTTCCTCGACGACTTTATGCACACACGCATGCTCTACCGCGCGCTGCACGCCAGCGGCGAGTCGGCGCGCTTCGTCGTCCAGGACTTGGCCATCCCCTACGACAAGGCCGCCGAGTTCGTCGACTACACCACCGACGAGTTCGGCATCTGGCCCCTGTGGCTGTGCCCCCTCAAGGAGACGCCCAACCCGACCTTTCACCCGACGTGCGAGACGGAAACACTGGACAGCAACACAGTCGTCCCCAAGCCCATGCTCAACATTGGCGTCTGGGGCTGGGGCCCCGAGAGCCACGACGACTTCATCGCAAAGAACCGCGCGCTCGAGGACAAGCTCGTCCAGCTCGGCGGCCGCAAGTGGCTCTACGCCCACACGTACTACTCCGAGGACGAGTTCTGGCAGGTCTATGATAAGCCGTGGTACCAGGCCCTGCGGGAGAAATACAGCGCCACAACGCTGCCCTCGGTCTACGACAAGGTCAAGATTGACATTGAGGCGAGCAGGAGGGAGCGCCAGCTGTGGAAGAAGTCGCTCAAGAGCAAGTGGCCCGTGGGTGGATTGTATGGGATTTGGAGGAGTATTCTGACGAGGGACTATAACCTGCATAGACATGCGGAGTGGAAATACAAGGGAGACGAGTGATGCATGTAATGATATAAAAAAATGAAGAGAAGAAAATGGCTTGATGTGAACATGACAGGCATTGGATTAGACAAAAAAGAGGGCGTACTTTGCACCTTACTGTTAGACATGCAATACGATGGGCTAAGACAACCATGTAAAACAAATAGAAACTTTTGATCTTGTACAACGTATTCATCACATAATCTTATAGAGCGACTTCATCATTCGCACATCATATCATGTCTATATTTTGAAGGCTCAAGCTCCTGAGAGCAAAGCTCATCTCTAAAATACTTTACACTAATGATACCCGGCACACGAGTGCGCATCATCTCTTTCGCTCTCCCTCCTCGTCTTTTATATTTTTTGCACGGCTTCTCTCATTACGGGTCTTGAAACATGCCCAACCTTTGCCGTCTATATTCAGAAAAAAAAAAAAAAAAAAGAAAAAAAATCATTGCAACAAATTCCAAGTTTTATCATCTGCGTTTTTTCCCTTCAAGCAGATGAGTCTATCGCTGTGCTTTCGTCGTGCCACTAGATAGCGTAGTACTCCCGTAAAATTCGCCCAATAGTGGTCTTTTATAAAAAATAGGACGCCGTGTGCTCCATGCCGCACAAATTATTCAAACAGAAAAAAAAAGGTTTTCTTTTATGTTCAATGGAAAAAAAAAGGGGTGGTGAAAGAAGAAGATCGACAGTCTTGGCTGATTTAGGCCTGGACCTTGTATTCGCGCTTGAACATGTCGTCAATCTTCTCCAGGTAGTAGGTGCCAGGAGCAATGGTGGAGGCATCACCCTTGGGGGTGTAGTTCTTCTGGAGGTGGGCCTGCTTTCGGAGGTTGCACATCTCATCGTAGGTCTCGGGAGGGACAGCCCGGCGAGCCTCCAGACGAGCGGGGATGTCCAGGACCTTGTGGATGTTCTCGACGTTGCCAACGACGCGGAGAGACAAAAAGGTGGCGGCGAGGCCGGAGCCGTAGCTGAAGAGACCAATGCGCTTGTTCTCGAGAGCCTTGGCGTCGTTGAAGGACAGCAGACTGGCCAGACCGCCCCAGACGCTGGCGCAGTACATGTTGCCGCAGAGGGTGGCAACCTGGATGGCGGGGTTGACACGCTCCTGGAAGCGCTTCTTGGTGAGGCCCATGAAGGTCTTCTCCAGAGTCTTGTCAGTCAGGGACTTTTCATAATCCATGTCGCGCAGCTCAGGGGCGACCTCGGCAAAGGCAGCGGCATCAGCGTTGCTCAGGAAGTCGTGGTACAGCAGTCTGGCGTATGACTTCTGGACCAGCTTGCAGGTGGGGGCATGGAAAGCAAGGTAGTCGAAGCGGTCGAGAGGGGTCTTGCTGGCGTCGACACCGTTGGTGGTGCCGTTGGCAAACTTGGCCTCCTTCTTGCAGTAGTCCCGGTAGGCAGCATCGAGAGCCTTGGTGTAGCAAGTGAGGGAGAAGTGGCCGTCGACAACGGGGTACTCGCTGGTCAGGTCAGGCTTGTAGAAGTCGTAGGCGTGCTGCATAAAGGTGCCGCGCAGACCGGGCTCAACGACAAGAGGGGCGTTGGGGCCAACGAGAATGGCCACGGCGCCAGCGCCACCGGTTGGTCGGGCAGCACCCTTGGCGTAGAGGGCAATGTCACCAGCGACCACGATGGCGTCGCGGCCGTCCCAGCCTGAGGACTCGACCCAGTTGACACTGTTGATGAAGGCGTTGGTGCCGCCGTAGCAGGCGTTGAGGGTGTCGACGCCCTCAATGTTGGTGTTCTCACCAAACAGCTGCATCAGGACAGTCTTGACGGACTTGGACTTGTCCAGGATGGTCTCGGTGCCAACCTCGAGACGGCCGATCTCGTTGACGTCGATGTTGTAGTTCTTGATGAGTCTTGAGGTGACGGTGAGAGCCATGGAGTAGATATCTAGAGTCATTGTTAGCCGTGGGCTCAAGAATTTAGGGGTATAAGCAAAGAAAGCAAGAAGAAAAAAAAAAAAAAAAAAAAAGTGTAGCAGATAATGCGCGGGGAGGAATAGAGAAACGCTCAACTCACCCTCACGGTCGTCACAGAAGGCCATCTTGGTCTGGCCTAGGCCAATGGTGTACTTGCCAGCGGCAGCGCCATCGAACTTCTCGAGCTCGGTCTGCTCAACATACTGTCGGGAGAAGCAACTGTCAGCGGCATGATTCTGCAAGCAACGGTGGATGGAGGGGCATTTGACGAACCTGGCTGGGGAAGTAGATCTCAATGGCCTTGATGCCAATGTTCTGAGGTCGGGCGGCCATTCTGAAAGGTAGAGCTGCGTGCAATGAAGCTTGTGGGAGCTGTTCGAGTGAGTTGGAAGAGTCGAGGAGTCAAGGAGAGGAAAGCTGCCAGCTCAGGAGGGGATACCGTCGACTTTCTGGCTGGGACGTGGCGGGCTGCAAGTCCATTTAAAGGTTTTCACCGCCCTCGCTGTAGCGCCATAGTCGCAGGGGGACTGCATAGCGGCGGCGCTTCTGCCAGGGGTTGCGCTACCGGTGGACACTCCCGCTATGATTTAACAGGCAGAGGGCATCCACAGGGGGGGGATCCAGATGCTGGCCAGGTGGGGATCGGCCGTTGCTTTTTTCTTCCTTTTGGCGCTTTTTGATCGCATCTATCTGGCCTTGGAAATTGCATAGCGAGTAGATTGCCGGTAGTGCGAGTACCTACATTGCTCTTAGCGGATCGCGACTACGAGTACGGAGCACCCACGCGAATACAGTCGTGCCGGAGCACAGAGATACGAACGAGTATGTGAGGACGTGGCAGGGAATATGTATCTAGATCTAGATGCGTGCAGCAGGACACCCGAATCATAATCTTGTTGGTCTTCAGATAATTCTGATCTGGTCCTCCCCATCATCCATGCGAGCGTTATCTCTGATGGCTCACAAGCGAGTAAGTTTGTGGGGGAAAGGAAAATCCATCATCATCAAGTGGGCTCTGGCTGCTGCTGCTCCTTACTCGACCCAGAAATTCCTCGTAGCAGCAGCAATCTCTACCTCAGGCGCTCCAAATGCCCTCGTGCCATTGCTACCGTGTCCTCTCGTTACCTCTCGCAGGTCCAATTCGCGCCATATTTCGTAACCATCAGCCTGCGAGTAGTACAGTACTCTGTATGTGGCGTTTCAGTCGGGCCGCGTGTCGTCCCAGATTCTCTCCTGCCAAGTGCCACTGCCAGCTCACCCGCTGCCTCTATTCCCATCGCCCAGATCGCAGCGCATTGTCCAAAGTCTTACCATGCTGCGTTGTCAATCGCCCCACCACCTTTTTGCTCTTCCACTTCCTATATCGCTGCAATCCTCTTCGTCCCACCATACCCTCTTCAGCCTAGGCGTCACTTACATCGGACCAACGCCAGCATAATCTCCCTTCAGCCATCTATGTAGATGGCACTTTTCAGCGCTGCAAGTTGCATCATTGACCCTGGCTTGGACGAGAGTTACACAGTTCTAGGACCAATCTCAGCCGGGCCGGGCACACTTGCGGCTAGTTCCATGACCGAATCTAATGCGCCGAATTGAATGTCGCCGACTAATTCTTTCCTTCTTTCCGTAAGCTTGCTCCGAAAGCCATCTCTGTATGACCAACGGCGGAAATGCAAAGTCAGACTGAGCACGGTGAGACCGATGTTTTTGGCTTGCATTCACCGACTTCTGATACGCATGGACAGGCTGTTTGGAAATCTTTGTACCACCTCATCCTGAGACGTGTCTTTATCCTCTCCCATTGTCACTTCCTGGAGTACAAGCCGGTACTTTGTTGTAGACTTTACAGGCTTGGAACGCTAAAAAAAAAAACCCCCCTTTCCTAGCAGACTTGAAATTTGCGAGGTATAAACAACGAGGCTATAAAGCGAAAATCAGCCGCAATTTGTCGCCATAAGCGACTCAAGGTAGTACCCCATCATGCAGATGCTATCGTCACTCCGTAACCTCGCACGCAATGGCCTTGTTCACGACGTCCGCTCGGATTCCGGGACGGCCCCACTACCGGCCTCGTAACTCGGATCAAGAAGTCGCGACCCTGCTTCGCGAGAATCAAGGGAAGGTGCCCAAACTAAGCGGCAAAGCTGAATTACACAATCCTTGGCAGGTTGATAAGATTCACCATCGGTGATGTGTCGCATTTTGATGAATTACAGCCAACTCTAGATTGCCGTGCATGAAACAGCTCTCGATCAATAACAATGGATACGAATACGAATGTGACTAGTACCTTGCGAATACGCCCAGCTTGAGAAAAAGAATCTTGTTACTTTGACTGCGGTAATTACAGGTATGGGGTCCGCAGTGGCCTAATCCCTATTGGCCAGCGAGCTGCGTACTCGTACGGTCAGTTCTCTACATGATCGCCAACAATTGAGAGGCTGCAACGTCAATGCGTTTGTTGCGACGCTGCTTCACTGCGGGGAAGCGGCATCTCCCAGTGCTCGTGCACGACGCCGTGATGTTGAGATTAGCAGGATCCTAGCCAGGCCTTATCGATACAAAGGTTTCCGTATACGCGAGAGAGACATTTCAGTCGATAGAGATCTAAAGCTACCTCGTAATCGGTAATAGCCACCAGGAGGAGATAAGAAAATGACAAAATGCAAAAGACATAGGGGTAGTAAATAGCAGTACGACGAATTCAAAGTATGCTAATATTATACTCCTTCGTATCTGAGTGATAGCTTTTGGATAATCCATGGTGGTAGAGTCGACCATACAACTTCTAAGCCTCAATGCCAGGCGTAGCTTTGTTGTAAAAGCAGCATAATCTATTCTTGACGACCATTATGAGAATTCCAGAACATCACATCAGTATGACACTTTCCAGAAGCCAAAGAAACGGAGGGACTTGAATTGAGGTTTTCCTACGTATTTTTATTTCATACAGTGCTCTTTTCATTCAGGCCAAAAATGCAAAACGACAGATTCCAAAAAACGCCACGCTATGCGATCCGTTGGTGACAATGTTGGGCCACAATCATACACGCTCATACTCGGAGTCCGAAGTCGTGTTCTTCTTATCCTCTTTCGCAGTTCCCACAGCCTCTACCGTCTCTACAGCCTCGGGCTTCACCTCATCCTTTCCAGCCTCTCCAGCGGACAGAGACTGTTTAGGAGTATCGTCGGGAGTCTTAGTTTCAGTGCTCTCCTTCTTATCCGAAGCCTCGTCAGTCTTTTTCTCAGCCTCCTCACTCCTCTTCTTCTCCTCTGCAGCCTTGAGCTTATTCTTCTCCTCTTCCTCTCGCTCCTTGCGGCGCTTCTCAGCTTCCTGAATCTCCTTTTCCTTCTTATCCTTGCGAGTCTGAATCACCCAAGCTTCAGCAGCCTTAATGGCCTCCTCAGGAGAACGCTTGTGCCGAAGGAGCAGTCCCTGAATCTCAGCGGGGCTGAACTCGTGCTCGGGGATCTTGGCTGAAAATTGCGTGGATAGGTCTTCAATGCGCTCAGAGATTTCGGCGTGCTGTCGAGCCCATCTCTCCTTTGCCTCCTCGGAGGGCTCAGCACGCTTAGGAGTACTAGAACCGTCCTTGGCCTTGATAGCAAGCTCGGTTGAAGCAAACTCGCTCTCGAAAGGAGCATAGATGGCACGGAAGATGGACTCGGACATGGTCTTGTCGGCAAGAGAGAAGGGAACAATCATATCCACACGGCCGGGGCGGATCAGCGCCTTGTCCAGCTTCTCGATGTGGTTGGTTGTCATGATGAGCAGACGTCCCTCTTGCGAGGCAACTCCATCTAGGATGTTGAGGAGGCCAGAGAGTGAAAGGCGACCGGTTGACCCAGAGCTTGAGTTTACCGAAGGCGAAGGAGGAGGTGGTGCTGAAGGATCCATGCCTGGAGCGGGGGTGGGCGCAGCGTCTGGCTCTTCTCGCGTATGAGTCAAGCCAGCAGTGTCGATATCTTCGAGAAGGACGAGACACCGAGTGGGGAGGCTGCCAAAGAGAGAAGTGAGGCCCTCTTCGGTGGCGTTGATGGAACTAAGGCTGACAATGTAAATCTTCATACGGAAGTATCCCGCCAGGGCCAAGCTGAGCGAGCTCTTTCCGGTACCTGGAGGGCCATACAGGAGGTATCCACGTCGATAGGGAATACCACGGTTGGCATACCACCGACGAGTAGCAGGGTTGAGGTAGTCAGCGGTGTCGGCAATCAGATCCTGCTTCAGCTTTTCATCCAGGATGACGGTCGAGAAGGGGCGGTTAGGACGAGACAAGCTGCGCTGCCAGTATGGCTCTCCACCATAGGCAGAACCGCTGGAGCTTCTGTAGATGAGAGTCTTGCGTTCGTCCTTCTTGAGGTACATCTGGCGAGCCTCGGCAAGGAGCTCCTTTAGAAGACGAGGGTTACGGCCAAAGCATGAGATGGAGAGCTCCTCCCGCTCGCTGGCGCTCTGGAAGTTGATCTGCTGCTGGTTCTGGTGGCGCTCAAAGAAGAAAGGGCGGCTCTTGTACCAGAACAGATGAGAGCCAAAGGAGGGCGTATAATGAAGATTCTGCTTTGGCCCCATGAAATCGACAACGGGCACGTCCTCGTCGCCCTCATCGTCGCTGTCGTCATCCGAGTTTCCTCCCCAGACGTAGCTGCTGCGAGAGTACAGGTCGGTATTGACCAGGAAGCGGCGCGAGTTTTGCGAAAACTTTTGGCGCGAGATCCAAAGCATGAGCATGTTGTAGATCTCGTCGTCGGTGCGGACCCTGAAGGACGACATGAGATACTCGTCGATCCAGGCCCACAGCGAAGTGCTGACGTAGCCCCATGCGAAGTTGAGGCCAAAGATGGCGACTATGAGGGGGATGTAGAAGTTGAGGTCGATGCCGAGGTAGGTGTGCAAGGCCGATGAGAACATGGAGAAGCCGGGGAAGAAGTAGTTGAGGAGGGCGAACTGCGGATTGGGCACGACGCCGCCGCCGGGGAGGGACGACATGTTGATGAAGGGATCCATGGCTGCTGCTGGTTGGATCCGGCCTTGAGCGTAGACGGGATGCTGGGATGTGAGTTGAAATATTTGCAAGGGACGGGTTCCAGCGGAAGGCACCACTCAATTCAATGTAGATGCAGTGGATCGAGCTGTGAGCAGGCCTCGCCTCCCAGAAAAGTCCAAGAGAACAGGAGAGAGGGTGTCTTGTCTTGTCTTACATGCAGCCATAAGACGAGCGTCCTCTGCCTTATATATTCTTGGATGGTGTTTGACAGCTGAGCTGCGGCCTGGACAGTGGAGCCGCGGCCAGGCGACGTGAATGGTCAGCGCCACCTTGCCGGCAGATCTCGTTGGATGACTCCCGTCCGAGTGGAGAGCTGGCTGCCTGATTGCGCCGGAGCTTGATGGGAGGCCCCTCTTTGAGCCGCCACCGGATTTAATCTGCTTGTAGGAATGGAATACTTGGAGCATGTGCTTTTCAGCAACCAAGGGTTGTGTCGATATGTTTCCAATCACGATTGAGCATCAAGGAACCATGGATTGTGCATTTTCTGTAATTAATAATGACAACTTCACAACGCTTGGCAGCAACGTGGCACAAGGCAATCCGCAATGGCTCTTCGTCGCATCTCATGCCGTGTCATCCATCCGTCTCCCTGCATGGTAAAGTGCTTCTCCAAATGCAATCATCTTTCTCTCCACAGCCTCCATACCGGTCATGAGCGATCCGGGAAAAAGAGCGTGCATAAAATCAGTAAAAATCATCAAACAAGTTAAGCAAGGATTTGACCGCCGATTGAGTCACTGGCGAGAACCATCATGAGCCGCAGTGCTCCAGTTGGCAGCTAAGCCTCACAGCCTCCAATGAGCCTCTCACTTCAATTCAGCGCCGCAGGTGCCTTGTAAGGCTGCCTGGACAGGGAGAACGGATCCATCAGCACGAACCCCAGTTGGGCCAAAGCTGCACGCTAGGCTCGGTGCAAATTCACTGTGCATCTGCACTGCAAAGGAAAAATCGTGTTGATCCAGCGGTTCTCAAGAAAAGTGGAGGGGAACGCACCGCCTCTTTGACATGGCAGCACAGGCATAAATGGCCCAAAACTGTGCCTCTAGAAACTGTAGAAACCCAACGGATGTTGCCCGAGTGTCTGTGAGCTGCAGCGGGCTATTCAGGTAACCAACGCTGGATGGAAAAGTCACAGTCGATGCCTCAAGGGAAGCATTTGTTCACATACAGTGAATGCAGCAGAAACACTGTACTGCGCACTGTCAATAGTATATGAGACATCGAAATCCATGCCTAGAGATCTTCAGGCTCGGACATAATCTGCTATAATCACCCGATTTATGGATGGCGAAGCCCCAAGCCATCTTGGAGTTACCAAACCTCATCTCCTGCAGAAATAGCATATTGATTTACACCACTGATTTTACCTCTATCTTGAAGGATTAATTTCATGAGTGATGTTCCAGTGTAACGGGAAAAGGCTGTTTCAAAATTTAGTAAATATACGAAATAGAGCCTGTATGTTGCGTGGCACATAACACCTGCAAGCTTGAAAAGCCACTTCAGCGCCCCGCTAGGAAGCTTCGTATAATTGAGTAGCAAAGTATGGCATGAGCATAGGATATTGGTAATTTTAATCTTGAAGCGATTATACCTCATCTTTGGCAGCAGATGTTGCGAGCCTTGAGACCAGCTCTTGTATGAAGCGTGCGTCTGCTTCCTTCACATACGAGGCATTTTGCATTCTCTCCTCACCGTCGTTGGCATCAACAAACACCATAGTAGTAGCTGGATCTGCGAATCGGTGGTGGCTTTTGCTACACTCGTTCGAATGTAGCGCTTCCCCACGTCTGACACGCCATCCTTTTTCACCGCCGTTTTCATGTCGTCGACATATGCTCGGCTTCGTGGCCACTCATGTGCGTCGCCGTGCACTCTGTAATTTACAGAGAGGTTATAGTCAATCTCTCCATTTCCTTGGACTCTCTCGATGAGGCGCCTTCTCTGAGGCTGAAACAATGCTTTATAGACTTGAGCCCAGGGAACCAGGCTCCTTGCTTCAGCCAGTCTGCCTTCTTCGTCGACGGTGACCAGTGATGTTTCGCCCCTGGGGAGCCAAAAGTGGCCTTTTGGGTCACATCATCTACACCAGTAGTACCACTAAAGTTCACTTCCATCAAAGCTAGACTGCGCGAACAATGTGCCCATCATTAAAACCGCGATACTTTTTGTTTCTCAACTGTTCTTCAAGGAATTCAATTGGGACGATGAGCGACAACAGGTCACCTCGTGCATACCAGATCCTGCCTTCCTGGATGATCGATCTTCAACGGCCGAAAAAGCATGTTTAGAAGAATCTTCAAGCAAAGCCTCCAGGTATAGATGAGCATACAAACCGAATTAGACACCGGGAGGGGGCTTACCCTCAACTGAGAGATTGACTGAGCTAGCTGTACTTCGGAGAGGGCGTTTCCGTCGGATGTCCTTTATGTGAAGGAGCTGGGAGCTCAAAGTCGGCCATAGAATTGCGGGTCGGCATAAATTCGTGGACAAACAAACCGATGCTGTAGTCAGGTCGGCACTGGGGGGAGCATAGGCTCAACGACCCTTGTCACTAAGACGAGCGGCTGTTTGGTTTGATGGAGTACAAACGCTGAAGCGGACGATACGCGTGGAACATGCGCCTGACTGTCTGCAAGGTGGTTGGATGTTCTTGACTTGAGGACTACGGACACAAGGAACATAAGAATTAAGGAGATTAGTTGTAAATTAAATTGGGTGAGCTAATAACCCAGTGGTGTAATTAGTTAGACACTAGGGGCGAGCATATACTTGATAGCTTTTGTGATAAAGATAAGCAGCTGGTTCTTTAACGGAAATTGAACGCTAAGGTGGATGATATATGTGGAATACGCGCTTAACTATGCGTAAGGTTCTCGGATGTTCTTAATATAAGAGCTGCGGATATAAATAAATATAAGAAATAAGGAGATTAATCTTAATAGCTAAAGGCACTAGAGCTTCAAAGAAATAAAAAGTACTTATACTAGAGAGAAATTAATTTTAACGAGCCTAGAGTGTAGATCCTACTTAAAGCTTGTTGGAATTAATTTCTCCTTATTACTTAGGTATACAAAGTAACTAGAAACTAAATAACTAATGGATAAAGAAGAGGAAGAAGAGGAAGAAGAGGAAGAAGAGGAAGAAGAGGAAGAAGAGGAAGAGGAGGAAGAAGAGGAAGAAGAGGAATAAAGTGAGAAACTGAGGAGGGAAGAAGTAGGCGTTCCGCAGTGGGTTACGTGAACCACCCTCCCCGACAATAGGCATTGTACAATGGTGGCTTGTTTTCCATTCCGTATAGGGCCCAGTCCTCTATTATAATATTCTTAAAGGGCCAAATCGAATGAACCAGTAGACAGGCCTGTGGTTTTGACAACTAAAGCACGATTTGACTTCTACGTCACTGGATTCCAACAGTCAACGCCAGTATATACACTTTAATACTGAGGCATGGGTGAAAAGAAACCTGAATATACCGCTAGAAAAGCATGGAATGGGCAAATCAGACTGATGCCACCATCTAAGGCGCAGCTGACCACGCAATTACCATATACACTGAAGAGATCCACGCCAGCTTTAAGAAAAATGCTGAACAATTTCTCGAGTCTAGAATCGGTGACATTGTTAATATTGCAGTGGAATACACACGGAAAAGTTGCGTTTCTCGCTCTTGATGTCAATTATCAAACTTTCTTATTCTGCGAGGCAGGTTTTGGCTAGCTGCTAGTTTCTTCTTAGTTTCTTCTTTTGTTAGTATGTCTCTGCAGCATTGACAAACTTGTGTATTACCACACTCTAGCTATAGATTAATAAAGCAGTAGTAGCAGTAGTAGCAGTAGCAGTAGCAGTAGCAGTAGCAGTAGCAGTAGCAGTAGCAGTAGCACTCATCAAGCACTACGCCAGAAAAGCCTACATGTATGTAGCCGGAAGCATCTCGACCTTGGCCTTGACAAATCCGGTCAACAGCACAATGGAATCCACCACCCGAGCATTGCGCTTAAGGCTCCTGTAAGTTCCATTTGTGACACTACTTCCCAAGCAATATGTTTGTCGATTACTCGTTATTCTCGGTCAGCGATGGAATGAGCAAGGGTTAGTGACCTTTTCATCAGTCGTCTTCCGGTTCGATGTGTCTTTTCTTCACATTTTTTTCAGTTTGTAATCGACTGCTATGCCCATGATTGCTGCGATTTTTGCTTCAAGGATGTCTTCCACCTTTTCGTCACCATGTGGTATTCAGGATCGCTTGATGTGGTGATGACTCCACGAGTGATTTCATACTTTCTTCGTGTCGTCTTCGCATTTCTTTTGTGAGTTGTTTTCGCCTTTGTTCTCGGGCTCAAATGCTCTGCAGTGTTTGCGTTTCTTGAGCTTGTCAAGCGTTGCCGTGGATGTGTTAACTTTTCTTTGATGTCGTCCAAGGCGTCGGTCACCGTTGTGGTGTTAGCATCCGTAAATGCTTGGGTGATGGCTTTGTTCACCACATCGTCCATGGGATCTAAACGTCGATCCGGCGATCAACCCGCCGCTGGCCCGTCAGCTAAACGGATCGAGAAAACAATTGACAAAGCACCACCTGTGCATACACGCGGTCTGGTCACTGCGCCCGAGAAACCTACCCTGCTCACGGCTCAATATATGAGAAGCCTACAGACAAGCAAGCAATTTACTGTCCGTCAACCACGAACAACTACCAGGTTTTCACCACGACTACGTCGAGCGCTTTGGTCGAAACAGCGTTGCGCCTACGCGTCAAAATCAGACCTTGGTGAGAACCGAACACTGAAGGTGTGCTTTCGGTGAAATTTCTGATTCGCGATGCAAACATGGCATGACGTTTGTCTTTTTCAATGTCAACATGTCAAAGGTGGAAGAAGTCGTTGATTAACAGCTTTTCTCTGCAGACTTTGACGCAATCGATCGCCATATCACCCCAAGAATACGTCGTTCCACGGCGCAGTAGGGGCTATCATTAGAATGAGAAACACCGGGACCTATTCAACGAGATCGAAAAGGATGTTCGGCTTGGTGGATGCTCTGCTTGGTGAATACATCAGCACAGCGAACACCTCCTTCGTGGCCGCCTCAGTCATTGTGAAGGCAGAGCACGTCGCCGCCGTGTATCCCTCTCCGTTCTGGGACCTTCCTCGAAACACTTGAAGCCGTTGTCCGAAACGTCAGAGACTACGTGCAGCAGAGTTTACGACCTCGTTCAGTCGTTAGCTGATTATTCGTCTTCCTCGTGATAGAAGGATGGGAGAGGCGATGGGACTACTTCAAATATCAAGACATCAGACGCAGTCCCAACCAAGAACTCACAAGCAGATAGAGCGAAGGCAAAATCGATGACAGGATACAGCGAGCAGAAGCGCCTACTCGAGGAGAAGCTCGCTGAAATTCCCTACACAAAACTACCTCCCGGTCTCTGGCCCGTCCGGGTCATTGATGACTCGCCCAGTCACTAAGCAGAAATTGTAATCTGCGACCTAATATGTTTCAAGAAAGTAGGCTTCCTGGTGAAGTGAATGACTGGCAGTTATGACCACGCGAGCGCAGGCTTTGACTACTTGGTCGGCAAAGAGACGACCCCGACGGGTGACAAGTCTCGCACACTGCGCAGCCTCTACCACTACCTTAGACCGCGAGACTCGATCGAAAAGATCATGGAACGTAACGAGAGGTGTGCCTTCAGCAACTTGCCTAGAAATAAGCAAGCTAATTGCCAAACGGAGATCCGACAGAAGATACCTTGAGATCGCCAATAAGCCCGCGATAGACTTCAAGAATGTAACCCCATGGGAAACATCGACCGGCACGTCTCGTCAGTCAAAGGCGGTAAAGTTTCGCAGTCGGTCAAGAAGCTCAAGGAAAAGAGCGAAACAGCGAAGACATCATGAAAGCCCAATACCGATAGTACCTTGATGAAGGGGATAACTCTATATCCTTGACGACTTTTATTGATCTCACGAACGCGGATGGTACCACTCCGACTTCATCGCAAGTTTATGGCACTTCTACTGTAGCAACCTCCGCCGCGGCTCACCAAGGACAGACCATCGCCGACAAGTCCAAACGAGAGGCTAGACGTAGTCGTGGAAAGAATGACGACGCTTGCGCCACGAAATCCACCACCGATCGTGTGGCCAGCGTAGCCCAAGACTGAACAGTGTAGCGATCCCCGACCTCAGCAACGCCAAAAACTGGCTTGAAGGAAAGATAAACCGAGAATAGTACTACAAGACCTGGAAAGAAGAATGACACTAGGAAAGGACAAGCTTTGGATGGAAAAGGATGGAGAAATTGGAGGAACTGAGGCCATGTAAGGTCTGCGAAGAAAAGGAGGAATCCTTATACAATCAGCACACATATCTCAACTTCACACACCACAATAACGCTAGTAGCTATTGTAGTAGTAGCCAAGGGAACCTATATATATGTAAGCACCGCAGTTGTATTATCCAGCACTCCAGATATAGCCTGGGCTGCTGATGCTGCTACCGCTGCCACTGTTCCTTTTTAAATGTTGTATGAATGCCTTATTTAAAACATTGTGAGTAGTTCATCGTTAAGGAAGACTATATTTACCTCGCCCTCCTTGACAAGAACATCTGCCGGAACTTCAAGCCCTCGCAATCTCACTCGCTCTAGCAGTCCATAGAGGAGCAGATACATTTACGTCATCTGTGATTAACATTAAGCATCTCTTTCAGCTTCTTTAAGGAACCACTGAAACATATGGGAGGGAGTCTCGCTCGATAGGTGATAAGAAACAATTTTATTTGAGAGGCGGTCATGTTTTATTTTTCTCTCAGCATTTGCTCATGCCATCAATAGCTAAGCCGCATTAAAGCTTCCATCTACCCTCAGCCCATTCTGTATATATGCAGAGGCGTAGAATATGGCATCCGAGGGAAGGATGCGCGCATACGTATTACAAATGTTTGTTCGTTTCTCAGCAAGGACTCTCTCGACTCTTATAAAAAAGAACATCTTTTCTAGTCGCTTTCTCGCCATCAGAAATTGGTATAAAAGAACATGGAGTGTATTTATGTATAATAAACTAAGAAGACGTAGGGAAGATGAGGCTTGATTCTCATATTTCCTGTAAGAGGTCGGGGCATCTTGATTCGCCTAGCCTTGGCATCAGTAAAGCCTGAATCCAGGTCTCCGAAAAAATCTCGATCTTCTTGATCTTGGAGCTGGAGCGCTGTGCCTTAACGTCGCTTTCAGCGCTGATTTCCTGGGTGGATTAGCGGACAAATCGAATGTAACGGACTTTTTCGAATCCTTTCTAGGTACACTGTTCTCGCAGAAGGCTTCATCATGCGCGTCCTGCTCATGCACGCTCTCGTGTGTGTCCTCATGTGTAGCTATATCGCCAGTTTCCGCCTGTGTAGTCTCATTTTCGAGAGTATCGTTACTTCTTCTGGGCTTCTTACGGCCTTGATGCTGGACTACCCATGAATACTGCGTTGATTGTCTTGAAGAAGCGCAATTGGCGGTGCTGTTCCGATGTTTCGGCGTCTCTCTCGTCACTTTCTTGACTTTCGAGGGAAGCGTGCCACCGGAGGCGTATACCATGAATCTGAAGAGCAGGCCCGGATGAGGATCTTGGCGGAATTCTCGATAAACCACCTTCTTTGAGTTATTTTCAAGGCCGGTAGTGGAATCGTTGCCTCCGGAGGAACTGGTCTCAAGAGAAGTGGTCGGCTCTTTAGATGGTGGTGAGGGCGTCTGTGGTGGACATGAGGACCACGAAGGGGGCGAAGAAACATAGGAAAAGAAAGAGTTGATCGTCTCCATGATTGACATCAAGGCACGCAGAATATTCATGAACGATGTCTGCAATGAGGAGTTGTCGTTGTCTTGGGCACGAACTTCTTCTGTATCAAAGGGACATTGACGAGGCCAGTATCCAAGTTCAATGGGTGAAAGAAACCAACTAGAATTGCCACCACCATGAGAGCTATCTAACAATGAACCTCTAAGTTCAATCAACAACTTTATACTAAAAAGTTGAGAGAGTAGCCACTCCGTTTATCTGCCACTGGTTTGCTCATCTGATGAACTTGTTTGCCGTGCAAGGTTTCCGTAGGAAAGTCAAGTTTCTTCAATGAAATGGCTGCAAACCACTTTATGCCGGCATTCGATGCTGTTTGAGTATGCACCACGTCAAAAGCAAAACGCAACGGCCGACGAGATACGTATCCTGGACTATCGTATCAACAACCGTTTTCACTCTTTCACAGCCAATAGTGATAATGGCGGGTATCAACCCCTGCAGGAGAAGAAGTAACTCATGTTTCTGTACCCTGTAGTTCATTGTTACACGCAACGGATATGGCACACGTCACGTCACTAGACTAGCCGAAGATGTAGTGTGGGTGAAGCTGGTCTGACGGGTAGCACAGCCTCGGAGACAAATGGGCAAAATGGTATCTAAGAGTCAACAGAATAAAATATAACAACAGTCATTCATTTGTAGAAATATATATATATATATATATAAACAGTTGATAAATAAAACAAAAGGTAAAACCGGCAACCTTTGCGCTCTAAAGTACAGTGAATAGTGTTATTCGTAATATCGGCTTCTGGGTCCGTTGTCGATGGCCTCGCGTCATCTGCCTTTGGGTATCATCATCCCTTTTCATCCTCAGGGTTCTCTAGTTGATTTCATCCTTTTTTTTTCTGCTTCGAGCTGCTAGTTTGTATATCGCGTGTCCAACCTCAGTCCAGTGTAGTGGTATCGCTCACATCTTCAGCTCGCCAAGATCGCCAAGATCAACGCCCGTGGAGATGGTGGCGAGATGAATGTCTGAAAATCCAATGTCGGAAGAGTTGAAGCAGTTGGTGCCGTTGACCGGCGGGATGCGTTTGTCGCCCGGCTCGACAAAGGTGATGTCGACGCACTGTTGAGTCTCCACATCAGCCTCACATTCACTGTTCCAAACGATACAACGCCAAAGCGTTTTCCACCCTGCTGGGCACTTACTGAGAACAGCGAGGCGCCGTGCTGTGCCAACATGACAATCTGGATCGTGGCATTGACTCCCGCCTTGACGCCAATGTCCGTCGGCACCGTCACATGGTCCAAACAGATGGTGCCCGGGAAGGGGTTGTTGCTGGGGCCAAGAATGCCAAACTTGGGCACAATCTGGTGCTCCATATGCAGAGGTCCGCCATCAGGGCCGTCGGTGCCCATGCCCAGGTTGACCTGCAGCATCGCCGTCGCATGGCCCACGAACCAGCCGGGCTGGAACGATAGGGGGGCTCCCGTCGTGGGCCAGAAGGTGCGGTTTGTTGTCACGGGGTGGCCGCCGCCTGGATGAATGGTTAGCAAGCTGCTGAAAAGAGGCTGAGAGTAGGCATCGCATTGATGGATAGGCAGTCTTACAGGGATACATCCACTGCATGCCGTATGGGAAGGTCGCGTTGGTTATGAGATTGTCGCCGCGCCAGCCGGGATACACGATAACGACATGCGCCCATGAAAGAAGCGGCAGAGCCAAAAGCCATACGGCCATGAGTAGCCTTTTCGCAGCCATGATCGAGGCAGATGGTGATGTGGTCAGTCTCGGCTTATTCTCTTGTGCGCTTCGTCTTTCTAAAGAGAGCCTGCGACGGGAAATTGCCTGTTTGGGAGAAGAGGCTGTTGGCTCTGCTTTAGAACTGTCGATGAGTGCAACCAAATAAGTGGAAAGATGCAATCAGTCTCGGAGAAATAAAAGACAGCGGTCGCCAGGTAAGAATCACTCTGAATGTTCAAATGATGATGACGATGATGATGCGCTTTGACCATGAGAAGATACAAATCCGAGTGTTTTTGCAAGAAGCAAAAGACAAACCGGCGAGATGCCGCCTGCCATTATGTACAAAAGCCCGCCCGCCTCCTCCACGCGCCCCGGAAAAGGTTCCCGCAGCCGCTCAGCAAGAGGCGAAAAAAAAAAACGGCTGGTCCAATCGCTGGATTTCTTCGCACTGATCCCGGAAGCGCTGCACCAATCAGTCTCACGAAGCGAGCCCTCCGCTAAGCCAATGTCCGACTAGGCGCTTAACATGCAATGCAACCCCTCTGGGGGCTATTTTTAGAGGCGGACTCGATATCCTTGCAGCAGTTTGGCATGGCAAAATGCGACTCACCTCTTTTTCTTCTCGGCCTCTTCTTTGGTGGCAGGTTTGTTGAGGCTTGTTGAAGCAAGGGCCAGACTGAGCACGTTTATCTGTACAAGATGGCTCTATTGCCGTTCGGTGTCCGGACCCCGGCAAGAGTTGATGGTTCCGCCCCTCTTTTGTCTTTATACGTCTTACTCTGGAGACTACTGGCTGGTCTGGTATCCAGTCTCCAGTCTTTAGCTCCGGCGGCAACTAGCTCTCGAACGAGTTCGGCCGTTGGAACGATCCACTCGAGCCATAATCTCTTCCGTGCGTGAATCCCAGTTGTGGTGAAGTGTCTGTCTGTTTGAGGAAAGTGTAATCATACAATAGATGGGTGCAAATAAGAAAACGTCTTGAGAATTCACGTTTACTTCATGGTACAATGGCGATTCAAGAAGCAGGCATGACGTTCAACGACACAGCTCATGATGCCGAGGCCGAGGACAAGCACATGTGCATTTAAACTACCGACAACTCAATTGTAGGCCGAGATACCAAGCACATGTGCAGCTACACTTGCCAAGACGGATTGCCAAGAGAACAGTGGAGTGCAGCGCGTCTTTTCATCGTCTTCATCGTCTTCATCGTCAGCAAGATCGAGAGACCCCAGATGAGAGCTCTTAATCTCCGCCATCCATGGGCATGCGTGCATTATCACCTCGCATATCAGACAAGATCAGGGCTCTAAAAATAGCATGCCACTAGCACGTACAAGTACTGTACATAGTATATAATACTGAAGAACTGGGCAAGTGGTGGCTGCATCATAACGCTGCTCTGCTGCACTAACATGCAGCTACTTACCAGGAACAGGGAGGGCCTAGTCCTTTAACGGTGCAGAATCCGGGCAGAATGGCTTTACTTGCGTATGAATCATGATTGTCTCTGATCTACAAAGTCCATAGATGGAAAACATTACATGTATCCTTTGCTCCATGCGGTGCGCCGGGTGATTACCGAGTATGTATTCTAAACTCGAGTGACATGGGTGCCAACGAAGAGATTTGAGGCGACATTCCATTCAGTGGCACGAAATGGCTGCATTCATAGGCTTGGAGAATCAAAAAAGACGCATTGTGGAAGAGTAAACCCCTCACTGTGGGCATTGATGGGTGTCGTTTATGGCGAGTTGTGGTGGGCACACCGGGGATAGATAGACTCGTGGAACTTGAGCCAAGGACGCAGAAACATTGAACCCTGATTCCCTTCAGTACTGGTGATGAACTTGGCACAAACCAGCTATTGGGTCGCTTACTGTGATGAAAGTGATGAACATGCATCGGATGAGAGGCGGCGCCACAAAAGGTCTTGGGCGGTGGCATGGCGGCAGGACTTGCAATCTGTCAAGGACACCGCAACTGCTGGACGTGTACGTATATGTACGTACATGTATTCGGTATACAGTAGCAATAGCACCAGTAGCAAGAGCAGCAGTAGCAAGAGCAGCAGTAGCAAGAGCAAGAGCAGTAGTACTAGTTGTTGGAAGGAACAACGCCAGAGCGTTCGGGAATAGAGTTTAGCTGTACCACTAGAATATTATTTCTCATCCGCTATCCATCTCAGACTCTTTATAATATAATTCATTCATTGATTTTAACAAGTTATGAGCCCGGAAACGTCTGGACCGAGGTCCCCATTCCGAAAGGGAAACCTATTGTTACCCCCGCTGGGTATTCGCTAAAAAGCACAACGCACAAGGCCATTTGATCAGACACAAAGCACGGCTAGTCGCACAAAGTTATACGCAAATCCACGGCCTTAACTATACAGTTCCGGTGGCCCGTTATGACTTCTATGTTTGATCATCCGACCAGCCGCTTTGCGGTGGTGCGATCTCCATTAAATGAACGCTGAAACAGCTTATTTATATAGCGACTGATACATGAAGTGTATATGTGTTGTCCTGATGGATATAAACAGAAAACGACTAACCAACCTATCATCCTGCACCTACGGAAGCATTGTATGGACTGAAGAAATCAGGACGCGAATGGTTCGGTACGTTGAAATGAGCAATGGAAGACATGGGCATGGTAACCCTTCCATCCGACCCGTGTATTCATTCGAGACGACCTGATCGTTGCAGTGTACGTTAACGACATCGTCATCACGAGCCTAAGCCGCCAGATCACTCGTTCAAAGAGATGTTATCCACAAAGTTCAAATGCAAGGATCGGACTGGAAATTACACAAACAACCGAACACATCACCATCAGCCAATCCGGATATATGGAACGTATCCTGAAGAGATTTGACATGGCGAATTGCAAAGGAAGGGATATACCACTGGTCTTCTACGCGCGATCTATGATCGACGACTAACGAGTTAACACGAAGGAATACCAACAGATGTCAGGTTAACTTCCTCATTACTAGTACCCGCCCGACCTTGCATTTGCTATATCCATGTTATTATCCTACAACACCGACCTGAACAAACAACACATAAGCGGCATGAATCAGATGCTTAGATACCTTCGTCGCACATCCAACCGTTCCCTGAAATACGACCGACCGACACAGGCAACGGGCGACGTCGCTGCTGCCAAGTTGAGGGTCTATGCAGATGCCTCATACAACTCTGATCCTGATACAGCCAAGTCCGTTAGGGCTTATGTTGTTCGGTTGAATGACGCCACTGTCGCCTAGTCATTGAAGAAATAGACAACCGTCGCATGTTCTACGTGCGAGGCAGAGTATGTAGCCTGTTCCAACGCAGCATCTCAATTGTTATGGACGAAGCAGTTGTAGATCTGACCATTCCCATGAGCCATCTGATGTAGTATAACAATAGCCCTGCGATCGATCTAACACACAACAATCGCATTACCTTTAAATCGAGGCACATAGCACCTCATTCCATTTTATGCGGCAACACCATAGATCCTCATTCAACGTGGAACATGTATCAACTACCGAGAATACGGCGGATATATGCACTAAGGCATTGCCACGACCAGCTTTTCAAAGACACGTCGCAGCACTTGCCATGACGGATGTTCCCCTCTGACCTTGATGGATTGACATTAATCATGCGACGTCTAAATGGATCGACCAACTGATTGAATGGATCGATAGATTGACTGGACGGACCAACCGTCTTATTGGATCTTCATCATACATACGCCATGATGGCATCGAACATTGAACATCGAACATTGAATGTCCCACGTCCCACGTCCCACGTTCCTATGCTCCGTACCTAAATGGACCAACACCACGCAGCTTCTCCCGCCCAATAGCGCCACTTCAACTAAATTATGAACTACACTATACATGAACATTATCTACAACCTCCAACGCCAGACCAACGACGTCGGGGGTGTGTTAGAAGGAACAACGCTAGAGCGTTCGGGAATAGATTTAGCTACGTACCACTACTATATTATTTCTCATCCGCTATCCTAGATCTTATGTTCTTTATAATATAATTTATTTATTGCTTTTAATAATAGTAAGAGTAGTAGTAATAGTTATAGCAGCAGTAGTAATAGCAGTAGTAGTAATAGTTATAGTAAAAGTAATAGTTATAGCAATTATAGTAGTTATAGCAGTTATAGCAGTTATAGCAGTTATAGCAGTTGTAGCAGTTGTAGCAGTTGTAGCAATTGTAGCAATTGTAGCAATTATAGCAGTAGTAGCAGTAGTACATGTAGCTTATGCTAGGTACATGTATAGAGGCTGCAGAGCTATTCCAGGTAATGCCGCAGAAATAGTAGCCAATGTGCCAAAAGTGCCAGTGATGAAGCTCCTACATACACACAGATGGACGTACCTTTTAGAGAATTCTTCTGAGAACAGAGGCAGCGCGTTGTTTTGATCGGTTCTAAAAGGCATGATTGAGTCTTTCCAGCCGGGAGAGCACCGACAGACGGCATAGAAACGGAGCATCTTGGACAGATGATGGTCGGTGCAGTGAATGGACAGAGGGATTGCTTAATGGATGTACCAGATCATAAAGAAGTCGTAGGGGCCAGAAACAAACAACGGTTGGCGGAGCGCCGGGCATGACCTGTTGAACCAAAACGGGAGAATGGAATGGCTGTATTATTGATAGAATAGAGGTCTAGTTTTCGAGCTCGGAAGTATAAGCATAGATAGGGGAAGCAGATCCCACCCCCGTAGACGATGGCCTCAGTCCCCCGACTGCCCCAACCGCAGAAGAAACCCCCAGCCTCCAATCTTTGTTCCATCCCCTCTGTCTGTTGTGTAATGCCTCGGTGAATCCTTTGAGCAGGCTTTATGTCAGAGGTCGTGATTGCTCGTTCTTTCTTTTTCACTTGGTTCTCCTCGTGGAGCCTCGCCAAGGAAGTTTGGATGACTTCAACGCTGCGTTTGATCTGTGCAATGTCGTCGGACATTTGTTTAGGCGAACCCACTTAAGGCCGTTCCTTCGAACAAACTTCTCATAGCGTCTATTCACTTCTAGATGTTGGCTCGTTTATGTATCTGGCTCAAAGGGAGTCCAGCTCGTCGGCTTTCCTCTCCACATGGCATTAGACCGACGCTCTGCGCCAAGGCCTTGTGTTGGCTCGTCCCAAGACATGGTGGTGCGTTGTCTATATGTAGGTCTCTTAACAAAGGGATGAGCGCAATGTAATTCATGTTGTTTGCCTTGTTGCTCTTCTCTTGCCTCTTGAATTGATATAGACTAGCGAGTATCATGTTGACTTGCCCCCCTATAGCTTTATACGCTTGAGAACTGCGTTCACCACAACATTTGTTTTCATCACTTTCAGCCCTACATCTTGTTTACGATGGCATCCATCTACACAATGTGTCCAACTGCATGAAATCACATATTAAGACGTAATCAAATCGCTCACACTATGAATAAGTCAACATTGTTCGATCTCGTGGCAATCAGTGTCTAATGTACATATTCTAATACATCTGCAAATAAATCATAATCTAGCAAGTCTAAACAATACACCCACCACATCCATCTTCTACTGCATCGCCTTGACACCAGCCTGCATAGCCTTGAAATGACTCCAATCAAGACTGTCTTGTGCCAAAGCCCAGTTCATGACGCCACCAAGCTTCTTGGGTGCAACAATCTTTGTAAATTTTTGGGATATAAATTCCGCCGTGTCCCATGTCCAAAAAACGCCCTTTTCGGCATCCCAGTACCATTGTCCTCCTAGCGTCTCGTCTGCGATGCCGTTCTCCATTGCGCGCTGGAAATCGCCGTTCAGGTTTGCGGCCTCGAAAGTGACGGCACCAGACTTGCCAGTGTCACTTCCGTCAGCGGCCTCGAGCTCTGCCACCGGGCAGCCAACGGGGGTTTTGCAGCTGACTCCTGGGGCAGTTGCAAACCATTTGGCGTAAAAAGCAAAGCCGAGGTTGATCTTGCTGGGGGAGAGACCGCGCTTGATGTAGGTGCTGATGGAATCGGCCGAGTTGGAGACGCCGCTGTGGTGAGTAGTTGCGTTCATCCGGCGCATCATAAGGTCGTAAGTCATGACCTACAGTATATCAGTTTGTGTTCATCTTCTTCATCCTAACAAGGGTCGAAAACTCGCATCCAGTAACGCAGAGAGGGCGGTACTCACGTTGACGTAGTCGACAATGTCGTTGATCTTGGCCACATTCTCAGCCGTGTAGGCAATCATGTCCTCGACTCGTCCTGGAGCAGCAATGGAGAGCTCAATATCTTGCCCAACAGCATCCTTGATTGCCTGCAGGAAAAGAGGGAAAGCGTCAATCTCCCAAACCTTGTCCGAGTTGGGAGTCTGTCTATAGTCCTGGCCATTTCCGCCCGGGAACTCCCAGTCGATATCTGTACAGCCGCCACCCATTAGTACACAGGCACATGTACAGCCAGCAGCTTATCGTGCGTTGTACTCACCAACACAATCATAGCCCAGCGTCTTGATTGCTGTAGCGACATTCTGAGCGTAGGTTTGACGCGTTTCATTGCTCTTTGCGCCTGCGGAGAATCCAACAGTGTCGCCCCAGCCGCCTATCGAGAGGCAGACTTTGACGCCATCGTCGAAAAGAGTTCGAATTTGGTCCAACGGCATAAAAGGTTGATACCAAGAGCCGGAGTTGAACACTGTTGAGCCGGCAAAGGCAGTGTTCACGTGCGTGACACCCGCAGTAACCGAATGATCGGGCAGATTTGTCGTGTCCCATCTAGTGGCAGAGTGTAAGTAAAGCACATGTATCTTTCAAAATCCTCGCTGGAGAAGCGGTACGCACTCATCAAAGTAGGTGAGGTAGCGAGGCTTTGCCATTGCGCCGGTGGCGGCAACGACCGTTGCTGCGATGGTAGAAGTGCGCATCTCGGACAGAATCTTGCATTCAGGTATGAGGAGAAGGAGATGACAGAGGAAGATGGCGTTGAGAGGCTTGCGTGCAGCATCATCGACAGGCTGTTCTCTTTATATAATTGCCACCGCGTGGGCAAAGCCGGGCGCCATCAGCCTCGTGAGCCGTCAACGGGCGCCCAGCTGTTTCATCAACAAGGCACACAGACAAAGAGACAAAGGCGATCAGATCAGATGATGGAGCACTGGAATGCCTGTCGTCCGAATCGTACAAGCAATACGGCAGAGGCCGGTCCACGGGACAACGGGCAACGGGCAACGGGCCCCCGAAATTGCAACGTCGCAATTTCACGCGGGAGCTTGACGAGATGCTTTGACGATCTGTTGGGCGTTGCAGTACAGCCTGATCTGCCCTGCCGGAGTGCTGCCGTACGCGTTGAGCGGATGACGGGCTGCCGCTGGTGAAGGATCGCATCCCGTCAGCAGAGCCATCCTGAGGGTCTTTGATGCATTTCCTGTTCCTGTACGATGGTCACCAGCAAACAATCGCCAAATGCGCGTTGAAGTCGAGCCCCTATAAGCTTGTGAGAGGCGGGACGTTGTCGAGATCCACAGCGGATGCCAGCACAGAGCTAATCTGGAGAGAGCAAGTCACAAGCCCTGGCATATCGTCAGAGATCGTCAACGCTTACCATTTACTGGTAGCAGCAAAGCTAAGTTGCCCAAACGGGTATCCGGTTATACTGTAAGCTTGAGTGGGAAAAAGGAGATGCGGATGACGAATGTGGTTGATCAGTAAACATTTAATCGGCGATTGTAAGCATAAAAAAAGTCTGCATGTAATAGTGGTTTCCTAAATATGGAAGCGACACAAACAAGGTTAGGTAGGTACCTAGGTACTGTTAATATAGCAGCAGTACGCTATCGCTAGATGCTGGATAACAAAATTGGGTCAATGCCCGACAACTTCCAATCTCTACCATACAGCCACATCAGATCTAATGGACAGAGGTAATTCCACCGCGACAATTCTGCTTGAACAACAACTCCAGTGCCCCGATAGAGCAAGGCCCTAATCGGCTCAGTTTGGGTTTTAAACCCATTGGGCCGACAGACGTGCTGAAGCCAGACGGAACTCGACAAGGGTGCGCTTACATCACGTCAACGGCACAATCAAGATGCAACACACCACACAGAACAAGCAGAAAAAGGTCCCTTCCATGGGTACGGTAGACATTCTCTTAGCTCTTAGACGCCATTGACATAGTCGGATGTCTCATCGAACAGGCCATGACGTACAACCTCGACGGGGAGGAGCCGATGACGAAGATACAGGTGGAAGAGAGAAACGACCAACTGGAAGAGGCGTTGACCAAACCGATCATCATGGTCCTCCCAACAGAGGTAAAGGAAATCCTGAAAATGTGGGTTGCACAGAATGGAAAGGGAACAATCAGCCAGTGGATTCGTGAGGCCACGAAGACGTGACGGAATATGAATGGACGGAGGCCATAGCAAAGTAAGAAACCCCTGACGACGAAGAAGAGACATTGGAAATCAGCTTCCAATAAACTCAACGAGAAATACAGGAGGACATATGAACAAGATGCTTGGTCGTACGCTACGGAGTCACATAGGATACGATGAGTAGGATCAAAAAGGCTTGATTCTGTATTTATCTACCACGGCTGTCTGGGCTATAGTCTTGTCACAGAGCTTGGGACCTCCTGTCGTCTGGGGGCGTCAGGGCAGGCGTGCCCCAACACCCCCCCGAGTTTAATGATGGTCCCCATAATTATAGCCAGAGCCATTGTCATAAATTGACCAAGGTTAAAGTGAACTGTTGCATGCGTAATATATATGGTTCTCTGTTCTTAATATTCCATATTTAGCAAATTAACCGTCCGACATGCTCTCAATCCTTCATTCCCAATGTCCCATATCCAGTGTCATATCTTCCCATCATTTGTTTTCCAGTCTTCCCAGGCGTTCCTTAATCAGTTGGGTTTGTTTTCCCAGGGCTTCGGTGAGTTTCCTAAGGAGCTTATTTTGGTCGGTGGTAACCGCGCCTATTTCCTCGTCTCGAGCTTGTTCCGCCTGATTTCTAATCTTCAGTAATCGTTGAATCTGTTTGATGTCCTGTTTCATCTCCGTAATTTCCTGTCCCATCTCCGTGATGTCCTGTTTCATCTTCGTGATGTCCTGTTTCATCTCCGTGATGTCTTGTTCCACCTTGTCCTGTTTGGATTTCTTTCTGGTTCTGGCCCGCTTGCTAGTGCTGGGAGGCGTGTCCTCCTCTCCTGACTTCCTTTTCAAGTCGATGATCACCGTTCCCTCGGTATCTGATCCCGACGACGTTTCCTAATTTTCGTCTTCGATGTCCTCGATGTCGGGAAGGTCGGGAAGGTCGGGCAATGTGACCTGGTACTCGGTCACATCGGAATGAAGTTTAAGGGAATCTCTCGAGTGATCTGGGGTATCCAATGTTCCCCATTTCTTCTTTACTTGCATCAGATATTGAATGCTGAGGTTTTTATCTCAGTACATTGCGCGCAGGATGAGGTATGCTGGCCATTGAAGTTCCGCCATGCTGAATCTGTTCTCCTTCCATTTTCTGTAGAGGATATGGTTTGTCATGTTCTCCCTGGCGCTTTTTCCTTGGGTGAAGCGTCCTGTAAGGATGATGTCCTGCATAAGTTTGCGGTCCTCCGTGCTGAGTGCCGTCACTTGTCTTTGATACATTGAGATACAGGCCACAGCGTCCTTCCAATCGTCTGTCCCCTTCTCGAAGGATATCTTAATAAGCTTTCGTCCTGAGACCTTGATATCCTTGATATTGATTTCGAAACATGTTTTGGCGTTTGGCGGGCTATCGTGTCGTCGCTTATCGCGTTGTTGCCGGCGCCTTTCTTTGGGTTTATGGGCTAGAACTTGTTTAGTTCTTCCCATGTTGGCGTTTGAGGTCTGGAATTCTTTGGGATCTCAAATGCTGTTGGCTTTCCTTGACGTATGTTGCTGTGGCGGAGGGGCGCGGGCGGCATCTCTGATGCCCGAAATGATGAGGAAGAAGAGAAAAGAAACAGGAAAGGAGGAGAAAAGAAGCTGAGAGATATGATGCTAAGGCGGTGTGCGCAATTTCGGCAGAATAATTATGAATCTCTCCGCGGTGTGATTTTTGACAGTGCCATCAACTGTTTGCCAATTGGCGGCTCTGTCTGTCAGTTGATGGTCTGCGATTCTCGAGTTTGTGGATGAGCTGGCGTACATCCAGACGGATGACGGCTTCCGGTTCCCAGCCTAATATTCACTCCCCTGCAAAAGTACATTTTTTTTTCCTATAAAACAAAACCAGATAATAATCCTAAAAGAAATGGAGATGGAAGGAGAAAAAAAAAAGATTAAAAAAAAAAAAGCTCGCCCACATTGTGCTTCACATGAACTTTTAATGCATAATAACAATAAGGTGATGAATAAAATGAAAGATAATGAAAAAGCGCTAAAACTTAAATTAAAAAAAAAAAAAATCCTCTTCCTTCATCGAAGGTGGTCCTATAATTTCCCAGCCATCTCACCTTATTTTCTTTTCCTTTTGTCATGCGTCGCTCGTTCAGTATCTCGTGGATAATAAACCTGTTAGTGTGCTCTGTTTGTTCCGGGGTTCCTGGTCGTGTTGGGTGTCAAGGCCGCAGAGGTCAGGTCTGTCCTTCTAGTTGTCTCGAGGTAGCGATATGGGAATCTCAGGGCGCCACTCGTGAATCGGGAGCTCACCGGATGTCTCGAGTTTCGGGTTCGCGGCGAGCGTCCTGTCAATGGCTGTTCGGACTCATGACGTGCTTCCTGTCGGCGGAAGTCCAATCCACGATGGGTTTCCGGCCAGCGATGCTTGGATTCACGACGAGTATCCTACCAGCGGAATTTTAATTCCTATTCTAGTTCCCGTCGGGCATCCTGCGAGTGATAATCGTTGTGCGTCCTGTCAGCAAGGTCTCGGCTCTCGACGGGCGTCTAGTCACGCCGGGAATAGGGTTTCTGCTAGTAGCCTTAAGGTAGATCAGTCTCAGAGAAGTTCTCCGTCGGACCCAGCTGGAACTTCTGAACGAGGACCTGTGCTCGACCTTGGTCATCGAGAGGCGAGGACTAGTTTTAAATACAGCTCATGGACGCAGCTTCCAAGCGTCATCTCTTTAGGTAAGCGAGGAATAATACGGACGACCACGGTAGCGGCGTTAATACTAGTAATGTCTTATGTGAGAATAGGGATAAGGTTCTGGTACTCTCCCAAGTCCATTGCCGTTCCCGTCAGTCGGATGAGGACGGCGTCCATCAGGTAAGCGAGTTGCGGGTATGGTTCCCTTGAGCGGGGCCTTGCCGGTGCCTTGCCGGTGCCATGGATGTGAGGATCGGACGCTGCGGTCAGACATCTCGTGGGTGAGGTCTCTTAGAACGGGGTGAGGCTTTGTTGCCGGTGGTGACGTCTGGCGGTGTACCGCGATGAGAGAGGGGGTTGACACGATTGGGGACGAAGGGTGTGAGGCTTGGAACAAGAGACATTCTACCGGTGTTGGTGTGAGAGAGTTGTTGACTAATGACGCTTGTCAGTAGGTTTCGTTGGGGGTTTCCGGACTCGCGACGGGGTTCTTTTTTGTGTAGTAAAGAGGGATGGAGGTTGTTGGACAACGTTTAGGGGAAGGGGGGGTTTTATAATTCACTTATCTTTCATAAGGTCTAAATAATAAGTAGTCGCTTTTACTATAGAGGACACTAGGTAAACGCTGGTGGTATATCCTTTTATCCAACTATGACGAGAATACAGTGTGAGTATACAGTGTGGTACAGCGCACTGTATAGATCAGTCCCCTACATTATGCCCGCAAAAATTAGAAAACCTCTCCCTCATGAATCATGAATCATGATGATAAAGAAACCTCTCCTTCATTAATCAAAAGCAGCAATGACAGCCAAATAGGTATGCATCATATCGTTAAATATAAAAGCTAAGCTAACAAGTAAGTCTAGCTCATTACAATTACTTGTTTTTTCTCCCTTCATGTCGTCATAAACTGAGCTCATTTGCAGCAAGCCTTGTGTAAACCTCTCCCTCAAGAGTCCACAAACACCATGCTATATCATCATGCCGCGAGGCCCCCATCTACCATCAAAACCTGGCCAGTCGTAAATGAAGATTTGTTCGAGGCCAGGAATGCAACAGCCTCGGCAATCTCAGCAGCCGTGCCCCAACGCGCAAGGGGCGTCACCGCAGTCGCGCCCTCGAGGAGAGCCTTGGTCGGAGTGAGCATCATCTTGGGGACCATGCCAGCGTCAATGACGCCTGGGCCAACAGCATTGGCGCGGATGCCGTGAGGAGCCTCCTCGTAGGCCAATTGCTGAATCATTTGGACCACCGCTGCCTTGGGAGTTGCTGACAAGGCGTCGTTTGGCACGGTTCGTGATACCGCCGAGGTTACCAAGGCCACGATGGACGCGCCCTTGGCCTGACGAAGGACTGGCACGCCGGCCTTTACAATGTTGTAGAAGCCGTAGACGTCGGTCTCGATGACGCCTTTGAAGGACTGCTCCGTAAAGTCCACCAGCGGGCCGGTCTCGAATGTAAGGCCGCCGGCCGAGACGACTGTGTGTACGCGCTTGTATGTGTCGACGGCATGCTTGAAGACGGCCTCAACGGCCTTGGGATCGGTGACATCGCAGGCCACCGCGCTCGCCTTGCGCCCAAGCTTGCGCACCTCCTCCACCAGGGACTCGGCATCGGCAGCGTTTGACCGATAGGTGACGACAATATCAGAGCCACGCTCCGCCATCAGGCCGGCCGAGGCACGTCCAAGGCCGCCTGAGCCGCCAAAGACGACGGCGCAGCCCTCGGGATATTCAGCTGTGGTGACGCCAAAAGCCATTGTGTATGCGGTTGATCTTTGTTGCGGGGGATGGCTATGAAGATTGAGGGATTGAGATGATGAGAGATTGTCGATTGGTGTAGATGGGGTTTTGAGCCTCGAAGAACAACAGGCCCTTCATTTTCTCTTATATAAATACCTGAACAAAACGTCGGTGTGGACTTATGGACCTAGATAGTAGCTCCTGACAACTTGCATCTCGTAGACTAAACATTTTGCAGACTAGAGACTCTCCAGACTTACCAGGACCGGCAGTTGTTCCCACCTCTGCATGGCAAGTTGTCTGGCGGATCAACTCAGTCCCCCTGAGGCGTTCAACGGTTTTCAACGGTCTCCAAGCTTTGCCTAATAAGCTTACACTAGGGCCACGAGGGATTCTCAGATCCTCGGGGGGCATTAATTGTAGAGTTACATTGGAAATGGGGCAACAGAAAAGGGGAGGCTTGGCATGCTGCGAGAAAAAAAAACTTTGAGACGCACCCCCTCCATGCTGATTGCGTGAATATTTCCAACAATAGCAATTGATGGGGAGTCCCAGTTTTTGAAACAAGTACACTAGGTATTAGAATCTACAAGTATATTTCCGATGATCTTCATATGCTTTGGGCTCTGCCTTCTCCTGACCTTTTCCTAGTATTGGTGGATGAGACGCGAAATCATACTTGGCACGCCTGTTTGCCTGTGTAGATGGACCCATGTCTCGTGATTTTCTTCAACGGCGTGCTTGGCCATGCACTCCTCCCCCCTTTTTGCATTGTCTCACCGCCGTTTCTTTGTGCTGCATGTGGGCAGATCACTGCCTATCTGCCCAAATAAGAACAATCCATCCCTGTTAGAGTTGTCGCAACAGGCCACTTCCCGTGCGGCGCGACAGCCGCTCCCACTTCCCAATCCGGGGTTAAGCGAGGTTGACATGTACCCACCGGATAGGCTCTTTGTAGCAGCTCCCGTCATACATTTATGGGAACAACGAGGTTTGCCAGCAGCCTGGGTCTGGAGAGCAGTCCCATGTACATTGTTGGGGTCCGAATGCTACATTCGTACATACCTCAAGGATGTTTATATAAGTCCTTCCCTGTTTCTCCTAGGCACCGTTTGGCAAGCCTGCTAGCCAAGTTGGAGTGTTGCTTTACTTATGCCGCAATGTTACCTTAGAATGAATAAATAAAACTCTTTATAGCGCGCTTAATACTTGCTTGCAATATATACTGCTACTATATACATTACTCGAGAGCTGAAAAGCCTGGTTCGCCTGCTGTCCTGTTTTGCGATTAGTACTATCGACCGACATCCGCAGCTGGGTCAGAGACTTCTAGAGGAAGACAGGCAGCTTCTTCACCATGGTATTTGTTTTTCCAATCTCAAGAGAACCTCAGCGAGCGGTCATCGCGGGCGCTGTGGTTTTCTCATTGTTGCCGCTGCTTGCCGTTACAGGGCGGATATACGCGCGGTTGAGGTTCAACAATGCCCGTCTTGATCTGAGCGACTGGCTCATCATTTTGGCATGCGTAAGTACCCAACTTATCCACTCAAGCCGAGTAATCATCCGTCTCCGTGGAAAAAACTCTCCTCTGACGAAAATGTAATTCCGTCAGATCGTCGCGGTCGGGTACCAAGGACTTGCAGTCGCCTGCGCCGTGGTTGGGGGGATGGGATACCACACAACTGAGATCCTCGAGATGGCAGGCGAGGACTCCATCATCCTTCTGCTGCAGCTTGTCACCGCCGTCGTCGTCTTCTGGTCGCTCAGCCTCGGGCTGGCGAAAATGTCCATCCTCGCCCTATACACCAAGATCTTCTCCGTCAGGAGCTTCATCCTCATCAGCCAGGCCTGTGCCGTATTCGTCCTGCTCTGGGCCATGATCCTCTTCATCGGTGCCTTTGTCATCTGCACGCCCGTCCAGCTAAACTGGGACAAATTCCATTACGTGGGAACCTGTGGCGACGTCAAGATGCTGTGGGCCGTCACCGGAGGGCTCAACATCTTCTCTGATCTGGTCATCATGCTGCTCCCCATGCCGTATCTCTACGGCCTCTCGCTACAGATGTACAAAAAGATTGGTTTGATGGTGACCTTTGGCATCGGACTTGCGTAAGTGGCCGACTCCTGCTCTCCTTTCCGTTTCTTCTGACTGTGCCGGCTAACATATGGAATACAGAGTCTGCATTGTAAGCGCCGTCCGACTCGCCGAGATTGTCAAAATCGACATGAACGACTTCCCATTCTTCGGCGGCGTCGCACTCATGTTCAGTGCACTGGAGCCCTGTCTGCTGGTGACTGCATCGTGCATCCCGCTCCTTCGCCCGTTGGTATCTCGAAACAAGTCACAAGTCAACAACAGCGGCTACGCCGGAGGCAATGCCAGTGGCAACACCGGAGCCCACTCCGCTTCTCGAAAGGGAGGATTCTCGGAACTCCAAGACGACGACCGCTCGACGAGACAACTCCGCTCCGAATTTGGCGGCAAGGCAACTGCTGCGGCAGATGGCAGTTCCTTTGATTCCGATGGACAGGACCACCACCACACCGACCTGGAGTTGAAAACCATTACCGTCACAAGGGACTGGAGGGTTGAGGAATCCGCTGTTTAAACTGATTTTAGACTCTGATTTAGACAACGTCCGGTTTACACAAGCCAAAAGTGTTGAATGTTTCAATAGCCTGGTTAGAGCGCAGTCCTGATTGGTGGCGGTACAATTGTTATACAGTAATTCCCCTTTATTTTAGCAGCTACTTTTAGCTTCATCTTCATTTCTGGCCTGCTGGTAGGCTTATGCATAGTATTGATAAAAGTTTAATTCTTTTGATTAGAATAATAAAAGCACGAGCAAACATGTTTTGAAATCTGCTGCGGAGGGCATTATGATGTATATATATATGTATCGTCTTCTTTTCGAACCAGCTAAAGTTGCTAACAAGCTGCAAGCCCCAAGAGACATTGTTCACTCTTCTCAATCTAGCCATAATCTTCTTCTTTTGTCGATGCAGATACGCGTTTATATACAGATCTCACGCGCCATGTGTCTCAGTTCTTTCCCTGCAACGCCTCTGGGTCTTCCCCAGTCCCAAAGTCGGACCAATTTTGAACCGCCCCCTCAATAGCAGGCACCCAAGAAGCCCTGTTCCTAGTAAAAATCTCCACCTCTGGCACAAACGACTTCACCAAGTCACCATCGTCAACACAGCCAATCTTGATCGCCATCTTTCCCGGAAACCCAGTCGAAGTCCTGTACAACAGGCTCCCGCATTCTCCGCAGCAGTGGTTGGACATGAAGTTGCCGCTTTCCACGACGAATCCCCAGGTCTTGAGTTCCCCCTTGACAACCTTTAACGTGTCGGTGGACATGATGAAGTTGAGCGAGAATGGAGCGGCGCCTGTGAGCTTGGGCTCGTCCGCGCAGTGGCATCGGAACTTGAGTTCGGGCTCGCCTGAGTAGGTGATGACGTTGGCGCCACAGAGGCAGGAAGATTGTGTCATGTTGACTTTGCTGTTACTTTGGTTGTGACTTTTTGACTGATAAAGATGTGATGAGTTTGTTTGATTCCTTGGAAATCCTGATGCTCGAATCGACGGCTTTATATAAACATTTCAAACAATAAGTCTCAATATCATATCCATGTCTTGAAGCGATACTATCTTTTTCGAAATCATATACTAGTTGCTTCATTGGGGAAAAAAGGCCCAATTAGGCAATTTCTTCCACATCGGGAAATCAACACACGCCGGTTCAACACAACTAAATACCCTACGCGCTCCATATATGAGAGCTATGAGCTGAATAACCCCTAGATCATATGTGAACAACGGATTTTGTATTTTAACTCCGATTATATGCGTGTTTGCTGATATAAACGATAGGCTACTATTGGCTCTGTGAGTCAAATTCACAAGGAGATACTCAGCCCAGTTCAGACGTCAAGTTAGTGTACTAGCTCCAGCAATACTTTTGAAACAACATACATTTAAGCTTGGCCGCGAGGGCTGAATGATCGTCTAATAGGATGTAGGTGTGGTTCCTTGTGATGAGATTGTGAATTGTAAGAGAGATGAGAAAGCAAATATGAAGTGGCGAGTCGTAAGAGCATTGTAAATTGCATTACTTGCAAATACCGTATAACTCAACTAACTTAAGATCTATTTGCAGGTTGCATTACTGAATAACAGGGCTTCAGTGGCACAGAAACCATTAACCTCATGCTTGATGTTGGGGCAACTCGAAGCCTTTACTCTGGAGAATCGCATTATTTGTCACCTCTGTACGCCGTATCACCGGTCGAATAAGCATACAGCGTTTAGCCAGCGAATTATTATGCTTGGTTTCGAGATTGTGAAAAACAAGGGTTAATACCATAGGTTTATCAATTTCAAACCCCGATTGTTACGACCTGGTTCACCGTAACTGCAAAATCTTTATAGGTAGCTGGTTCCGTTACAGTAATTGCTCCAATTGCGATTATTGGCCTCATCTTTTGCGCTGTTTGGCTTAACATATGACGGATCGTACACTGATGTGTTGCCTTGCTCAGCCAAAGCACACGGGCCTCTTGTTAAGGATGCAGCGATAAAGCTTTGATATATGTAGCTGTCCGTTGTAAAAGGCAATCACTCGCTACCCCGCTCCATTCACCTCACCTACCACCACCAACTTTTATTTATTTCAAAATGCATTTGTGCCGATAACCAGCAGTGAATCAACCAACTAGTATTGGTGCTTCTGTTCCCGAATAGCTGTATAAAGAAGACAGCATTGGGTATGTCAGCCGACTCCATATCAGAAGCAGACTAACATAGAGTAGCCATGCCAACTGATGAGCCGCCCATTCCTGACGATTTCGTTCTGCCTCCCGAAACCTGCATCATCCAAGGTAAAGGCGAATTCGTGGCTGCTGGCTTGACCTCACTCGTGGAGCGCTTGCCGAACGGCGATATTATTAAGACACCATAGGATGATCCTGCCAGAGGGGATTGTGTGCAGGACATAATCACCGTGGCCAAAATCTATCAAATATTAGGGGAACACCCGCGCCTGGTGAAGCTTCAAAGTTGGGACTCTATGCAGCATACAATGATCATAGAATACATGCCACATGGCACACTGCAACAGTACATCGACAACCATTACAAGGATATTTCACGACCACTGCAGCTCCAGTGGGCTCAACAGGCGGCTGAAGGCCTGCAGCTGCTCCATGCATCCAACATCATTCACTGCGATATTGGTCCACACAACTTTCTGTTGGACGCATTACTTAATCTAAAGATTGCTGACTTCAGCGGATCGTCGGTAAACGGTTCCTGTGCCTTGGTCTGCCCCAGATCCCGCTACCGAGCTCCTGATCCGGAGTGGCACCCAGGCAAGCTGCCAAGCTTCAGCGAAGATTTATTTGCTCTTGGCTCTGTACTTTACTTTATATTCGCCGGCAATTCCCCATTCCATAAACTGGAGGAGGAGGAAGTGGAAAGAAACTACGAAGCTGGAGTTTTCCCTGATGTATCAGAGGTGCTGTGCTCTGATATTTTCACACTGTGCTGGCAGCAGCGCGCTGGTTCTGCTCATCAGATATATGAGATGCTTAGCCGGCTCTGTGTCTTGGAAAATGTATAGCTTCATGTCCTGTAAATCGGGTTGCGTTGACCAAACCTGCAGCCTCTTGTTAGGAGAGATAAAGGAAAGTAGAAGCCGACGATATCTACAGGCTCCATGCTCCATCAACCTGTGGATAATTGCTACCCTTACTTTAGAGAGGTTTGTTAATAAGAAGCATATTTGATCTGGTAGGGCTAACACCAATCATATCAATGAAACTTAGCTTGTCTGAGCCCTATTTGGACCGCAAATGAAGCTTGATTCTATATCCAAACTTATAAAAGAAAGTATCATTCATTTCACGTCTGATAAGGTCTTGTTTTCTCCTTACTGTAGCCTCGTGTAGTTTTTTTTTTAAAAGGTACACAATATATAGCTTTCTGCCAGATTCTGGTCACGGGACCACGAATCCTCCACTACCTATGGTTGTATGTGCTAATTTTTGGTGTTGAATTTGCTTATATCATGGCTCGCAAATGATGTTTTACTTTGTTTCAACATAGACTAGACAGGGTTTATTCATCTTCTACTAACCTTGTTCCAGACAAAGTTGATCCTATCAAAATCATGTTCAATTTCTCCCACTAAGCAAAATAGCAGCACGCTCACATCTATATACCTCAGACTAAAGATATACGAGACAAGAGCGGTCTTTTTCGGAGCTGGTAACTCTAAAACGTTACTCGATAAGTAAGAGACTGCCACTTCCAACTGGCTCAAAAGCTCCTGAACATCTTTCACTTCTTAGAAATACAATCAACAATGACTGACACTGAATTTCACATCATGAATTTCCTCTCTACTCTTTGAAGCTTGCAAATGACTAGACACATAGTGATAATCACATGCATTACATATTCGCCCTTTGAACAGCTTGAATGGCTCCTCGCCCTTGTCCATCCGAACCAAATTCTCCAACCAAATATTATACGCCCGCGCCACCGTCTGTTGCGTAACAGAGCTGATATGCGGCGATATAACAACATTAGGCAGTCCCCATAACTCACTATCCTCAGGCAGAGGCTCAGGATCAGTGACGTCAAGAGCCGCAGCAAGGAGACCACCATTGGCAGCGCCCTTCTTCAGCGACGCGATGAGCGCATTCTGATTGACGACCTGGCCGCGGGCGATATTAACAAGAATAGCCGGGTTCTTAGCATTAATGAGTGAAAGCTCTTCTTCCCCAATCAAGTGTTTCGTAGACGCCGTCAGCGGAAGTGAGAGAACCACAATGTCCAAGTCTTGAGAGAGAAAGCTATGCAGCTGCTCCTTGGACTGTCCGTGGAAGTAAGCGCTTGGAATTGAGCCATCTGGATCACCGGCGCCAGCCTCGCACCAGTTTTGATCCTTGCGGTCTTCAGCAGTTAGTCGTGGGCGAGAGTTGTAGACAATGACCTCCATGCCAAAAGCTTTTGCCAAACGAGCCACTATGGTTTACCACGTTAGAAGAGCCGTCAGGCCGTATATGCATATATAAAGGAGGGGCCATCTCTACCTTGCCTTCCAATAGGTCCATAGCCAACAATGCCAATCTTTTTCCCATCCAGAGCAAATGGAGGCGGTGCCGGCACAGGGCTACCCCAACTCTTTGCATTCTGCAACTCCTTGAACTGAAACAGTCGACGGCTCAATCCCAGAATAGAGCCAAGAACCCATTCCGCGACAGCAATGCTAGGCCCACCAGTAGAAGTCGTGATTATAATGTTTGGATCCTTGAATGCCGGCTAATGAGCAACATGGTCTGTCCCCGCGACATTGAAGTGAATGTAGCGAAGATTAGGAGCGTCAGCAGGATCGGGCACCACTCCCATAGTCATCAACGCAGTAACCTCGCGCAAGATCTCTACAACAGCAAAAATTTTCAAGCCAAGTTAGAAAAGAGGTGATCGTCGAGTTGACACAAGGGATGTAAGTGTTTCAGTCTTGGAGACGGACCAGGCGGGATGTGCATATCCTGCTTGTAAAAAGCCTCGGCGGGCTTGACGGCATGATGCAAATATGTGATTTTCCAGTCCGGAAAAACATCCTGAAGCCGCTGCAAGAAGGGTTCCGGCTTGGGGAAAGGAAGAGTCAATAACAAGTGTTTTGCAATGGTCAGTCAAACAAAATTATATCTACAGAACAAGTAAAGGATATCTTGCCAAAATCTGCGTGTAATTATCAACGCACTCTGAAAGGAAACAGCCAAGCATACCCATAATTATACCCATCTCTTCTCAATGGGTTGTAAACTGCCATCAATACCATGCAGTCTATTAGCTACCCAAAGCCTCTTGCGATTAATAAGCAGCCATGAGCGGTTGGCTGCGAGACAACCATAGTGAACTTCCTCCTCACTTATATCTAATCAAGTAACGTGTTGAGTAATCAGACGCCCTCAATACCGAAGACCAGAACATCGCTATTTGGAAATAGGCATAGCAACTTCTTCTTTGCGTAGGCATACCTCGGCGCTTAGTAGCTAAACCACTCTAGCCGCGGGAATAACGGTTCATTGCAAGAGCGACAAGACTTGATCTGGTAAGCCCTAGCCTTGAGAATCCGGAAATCAACTGGAAGTTTTGGGAAATCCAGATCTATTAGATAACACATCTCGACTCTAGTGGTTCCTAGTCATTGACCCTCGCAGAGTTCCGACGGCTAACTTCTGCCGAAGTGACATCGATATGCATGAGATAGAACGAGGCGGTGACTGCGAGAGCTGTTAATTAATAATCATGCTAGATTTATGTGATAAGTATTAACGAGATATGAACTCGTCAACAAGATTGCCTACCAGATTGCTGCATTGTGGTAATTGTCATTAGCTGGCATCCAGCCTTTAGCTTCTCACTTGGACTTGTGACACTGAGCCCACTTGACATTAGACAAACAAGAAATCTATTTCACGTAAAAAGAGGGAAGAAAGGTGGGTACTTGAAGAATTGTGAATAAATCTTTTATATTTCATCTTTTTTTTTATTCATTGCGTCCTGAAACTCCGATGCTCGCTCAACCTGGGAGACCAAGGACCAAGCATCTGGTATCTTATATCTCTAAAGACAGAAAATTCTTGCCATCGTAACCAAGAGCAGCATTCTTTCTCTTTTAACCCTTTTCAGCTTTTTACTGCGCTACTGCCAATCTGTGAGTTCTACTCATCATCGTCGAGTTTCTGCAGCTTGCCCATGTCCCTCTTTGCGCCAGCCTCTCCGATGAGCTTGATGCGGTCAATGCGCACAGCATCCGCCTCGCCGTCTCCTTGCTGAACAAAAATGGTGAGGGTGTTTGTCTTCTGAAACTTGACGAATCGCAGGCTGATGCTTGCCGTAGATTCTGAATTCCAATGCTCAGGCCCCAGTGTAATGGACTGTGTGGGCTCGGCGTCCTCTGCTTCTCCAAAATCCATGTTTGAAGTGCGATTCAGGAAAAGACCAATCTCGACAGGCCTCGAGACATCGGTATTGCCTTGAGGAATAACGGAAGTGATCTATTCTCGCTGTCAGCTAAGACAGATAATCCAATTGGTCATTTTGAAGAAAAGTACTGACCTGTAATGTGTGGAGCTTGATTGTTGACTGGAAAGGGATAAAGAGCAAGAGCTGGTCGTCGGACCCGCTCTGTACCCAGTCTGTAGCGGTGGATTTACCCAATCCCAGGGCACTCGGCTTTGAGCTCTCAAAGAGGACCTTGACAGGGCCCGCGTTGTCATCTGCGTTCAGCAGCTCACAGCCTCTGAGTTCCACCTGGTCCGTAACATCGCCGTAGCCTTTGGGGATCTCAGCACCCTTCCAGGCCTCGGGAGGGCCACCTTCGCCCCCCATGCCCTCTACCAGATGCTCGAGCTCTGATACTATCTTTCCTATGACATTCCTGAGCTCGGCTGAGTTTGCGCCTTGTACGGTGTGCATAAGGGTGCCCTTGCGGAACAAGATGAACGTAGGCAGCACTGTGATGCCATATTCCTGCACAAGGTCTTGACATGTATCGTTGTCGACCTTGGCAAAGACAAGAAGTCTGGGTCGGCCTATTTGGGAGGCCAAGGCCTGATACAAAGGTTCGATCTGTCGGCAGCTTTCGTCATCGTTGGAGTAGACTAAGAGAGAGAGGCAGAGTCAGCACATGTGAAGATGAAGAGGATGGAATTCCAGCCAGGCGGCCGAGACATGGCGGGGGGTTTGTCATGGTGGGGGAGGCTCACACTTGACAATGACAATGGGGGAGCTTTTCAGCAGTTCGTCGAGCTGCGCCTTGGAGGCGACGTCTTCTACAGCGTCCGCCATTGTTGCGTCTGTTGCCAATCGAGACAGCCGTGATGGATGAGGGCGACGGTTGGATTCGAGGATGTGTAATGGACGAGGATGCCTGCGCCATGCCGGATGCTAGTGCTGGGCAGTTGGTGGGGCCTAAGAGGGGGCTAAGCCTTTCTGGGCAGCATTAAATCCGCCATGAATCGCAGCAGCTTCATACTATTAGTCTGGATACAAGGCGAGAAACTTGAAGCACTTTCGTTGAAACGCTCGTGATCTATATGGGATGACAACAGATATAATTGCATCCGTTTCGGAGAATAACATGAGCCGCAAGCCACAGGGTAGGTAGCAGCAGACTTTGTGGCTAATAGACTGCCTGCCCAGCTCAACGCGACTACAGCATGCGTGAATGAGTCTAGGCAATTTATACCAGTAACCACACCACACCACTATTTCCATCTCTGTCACCACTACGCAGCTTCATAGGACCGATTCCCGCCTCTTGCACAGACTAATCAAAAAGCCAGATGATCAGGCTATTCTTCCCACTATCGCATTGCCAACGCAGGATGAAGCAAGGTTAAATGAATGGCAGTGGACTGCAGCTATTGGCAATATGGATAATACAGCCAATAGCCTAATAGCGGCCATGGCTCTCTCTTATACATACGCGCCGCCTCACCTTTGCGACTCCTCGGTCGCCAGAGACTGCTGACCGGCCAAGGCTCAGCTGCTGCAACAAGATGGCGTACCCTGCAGAGCTGTATGACAGCGATTTAAATATAGCACACCCCGTGTTCTCGTTGCTGCCGGGCCTCTTTTTTCGCCGCCACCTGGCACTACTCTTTACTGTCATCCTGCTTCAGCTGGCCATCTCCGTCATCATAAAAAATGGCCTTTTCCGAAGGTAAACAAACCAAACCCCAAAGGCGATTCATTCACCCGCTTTGCTTTTGTCTTGTCCCATGAAAGTCGCCAAATCCGAGATCCAGCCCTTGAGCGTAGGGAATGCAGCACTGAGAGCGGCAAAGGCTGACTGCTACCACAAGTTCCAACATTGAAACCCGAATCGCGCTTCTCGCAAGGGAGAGACCAATGGCGAAAACAAATCCAACTTCGCTCGACGGTCGGAGTCAAAAGCTGTCGAAGCCGGCATGGAAGCCCAAAGAGCAGCCTGGGCCAAGTCTGAGGCCAGCCTCTCCTCCAAAGCACAATCCATGGCGCCAACGCCAGGCGTCAATTGTGTCCGACCAGGAAAAACCCGCGCAGCCCCTAGACCTAAAGGCTGAGGAGTTTCCAGTGCTTAATACTCCCGAGAAGGAGGACGAGGCGGAGGACGAGGAGAAGGAGAACAAGGAGGACCGGCAAGAACAGCAGGAACAGACTACCGACACCACTTGTATCGAACAGCCGAATCCGCCTGAGCCTTGCGACGCATCATCCAAAGCAAGTTCCACCACCAATGAGACACAGCCTGAGGACGCCAAGTCACCTCTATCTCGGCTAAGCACACCCACGAGGTTAATCCTGGAAGAAGCCGCAGACCAAGCAGCCCAGATGTAAGCATAGCGTTTGTATTGTCCATTTCACGAGTAGCTACAAGGGCTGTTTGGCTTATCAAATTGAAATTTAGCCTTTGGAGGCATCCAATCGGGTCAAATGTCTATGTGTATGCGGAGAGAAGCATATTCCAGCTGCACCGAGATATTCTCACGCGGCATTCGGGATGGTTTCGCGAAAAGCTTCCCCCACCAAACGAGGTATGTGAGAAAAGAAAGGGTTGAAAAACAAAAGTCTGCAAAGCTAATCAGCGCCTCATACAGGATGGGTCCCCAGTCGATATGTATTTGCCCCATGCCGTCGGAGCAGTGCAACCTTGCCTTTACTTCATATACACCAAGAGTGCGTATCTCGTCTGGTATCGTCTCTTAGTGGAGGATTGTAACGACTAATTCCGAGGTCCCCCCATAGATATCGACATCTGCGAGAGAGACCCAGTACAGCCGCTCAACTTTCTACATGTTCCGAGATGTGTTCTGGCCTACTGCGCCGCCGTAAACTTTCAGATCCCTAGCATGGCAGTGCGAATCCTGGCCATCCTTGAAGAAACGGCAAGGCACCTTACGAGCTATCTAAGTGTCCACTACATCTACAACGATATGGATTTCAAAACCAGCAAATCTGTCATGGTTTACTTTGTGAATTCCGTCGACATTCTGTATTCGGAGCCATTGTTTGAACTCATGAAGCCCATCCGGCATGCTCTTGCTGGTGTCCTGGATGCGTTACTGCCTTATATGCTCCGACAGCCGGCATTTCCCGAGATAATGAATCTGCCTTTGTGGAAAAGATGGTCAGCTGCCATCGCGGCCGACCAGGTTGAGTATCGGACGGCACTTGGCCGTTTCCGATCGCCAGAGGAATCTCTTTTACCGAGCGAGACTGAGCTAGAGGCTCTGTTCGACCGCGTATTGGGGCAATATCACCGAGATCAGGAAGACAGAGAGAGCATGAAGAGTTCCTGTGATGGAGATTCTAATAGAGGAGAGTCTGGAGATGTCGAAGACGATGCGCGAAGTTCACGAAATCGAAGTCCAAAGAAGAAGAAGAACAAGGCCAAAATACCAGAATTTATTCAGGAAGAACCGGCGTTGGAGTGCCAGTCGCCAAGTATTGCCGGCAGCACAGACAGCGAGACAAACACATGGAACTCGCTCGGAACCGACGACTTCAAGGCAAGACGAAGAGGCAATTCAGCTAGCAGCTCTCTTGCTACTCATGACTTTGCATACGCCAAAAGCAACTCCAGCGCCGGAGAAAGGCCATGTAGGAGAAATAAGGAGCGGAGGCCTCGCAGCTAGGGCACGGGTGATTTTACGAGATATCTGGATGAAAGCATTTATAGATTGGCAGGATGTCGAATAACTTGTCTTGGGTTTTGAAGACGCAAACGGAATGGGACTGTAAGACTGCATCTTTTCTTTTATTTTATTTTTTTTTTTTATTTTTTTCAGGATGTACAATACTAGGGTAGCCGGAACAGAACGTACCTATATAAAGAGGGATGCCAGCAATAGTAATCACCTCCAAGAGGCAGGCAGCTTTTGTTATATAGCATTTTATCTATCACGACTTACGGAAAGAATCTCAGAACTTCAATATGTCAAAACTGGATATCATAGGTCCATTTCTGGCTAAAACTCGAACTCTGTTTTTACCAACTTACACAGGCTAATAATGCCGTTTCGTCTCGTATTGAATCCGCGTAACTACACAGCAAGAACACCCACAAACCCCCACACAATACGTCCAATCCAAGGTTCCATCTTCGTCCACGTCCATACCCATGCCGTCTCTACTCTTCGCCGCCTAGAACAAAAGCGCTCGCATCAACTTCTCCTAGGCACAGCCATCGCAAAGCCACTCCCTCCGCCCCCACATTCCAACAAACCACTAATTCCCTGTTTTGGCCCAATGACGTCGGCAAACAGTGGCTTCAACCGTTCCTTGTTGCTTCTTCCCGCCCACAAGCTCCCTCCCAGCAGCGCCTACAGAGCGCCTTGTCCGCCAGCCCCCCCATTGGGAGTCTAGAAGCTTCACGTCTGGTGCCTGGTGCTAAAAGCTCACCTATTTATGCTTCCTTTCAGCTCATCCCACCCCTCTTTTTTTTCTTTCACCTTTGTTCCCAGTACCTGATCGTCGGTGGTTGGCTTCATAGATCGTCTGACTTTTTGGTCTTTTTGCACGTGCATTTTTGCATTTTTGATTTGGGCGTGGTTTGCAGCTCACGGGACTGTTCTTCGGGAGACGTCACACTACCTGCATTCCTACTAGTACTAGGAGTGGGCTTAGCAGCAGCCCCTCCTCGAGTTTCACAAACACCAACCTCTCAAATCGGGTCATTTCCATCGCTCACCCCGTCTTCATTCATTCTCATCCAAGCAATCGCGCATCTTTTCGTCGTCGCATACGGTTTGCGCATCTTTCTATTTCGGTTCTTTTTCTTCTTACTCACTCACTCGCTTCGTCACCATGGGTAAGATAAGACTCCCATCTTCTCATCCCATCTCACTCACCCGCTCGCTTCAGCAACAAGTATCACAACTAACTCCCACCTCCAGGTCGCAGCGACGTCAAGAAGCGCCTCTACCTCAGCAACCCCGAGGTCGACGTCATCATCAGACGCTCCCACCGCCATCGCCACCACCACTCCTCCCACACCCACAGATCGCGAACGCCATCCCCTCCGCCCGCGGAATACATCTCCGTGCCTCGTCCCGTCTTCCAGCTTCCTCCTCCGCCTCTTCCTCTTCTGCCGCCGCCTCCTCCTTCCACGCTGCCGCCCGCGCCGATGCCACCGCCGCCACCGCCGCCACCGCCCGTGTTTGAGCTCCCGCCCATGCGCCGCCCATCGCCGCAGCCGGAGTTCATCGAGGTCATCGCCGTCAGCGAGGACGAGAAGCAGGAGAAAAAGAAAAAGAAGAAGAAGAAGAAGGTCAAGAGCCGATCCTCCAGCTCCAGCTCCAGCTCCAGCTCTTCTAGCGACTCCCGCAGCCGCAGCCGCAGCCACCACCGCCACCGCGACGATGAGTTGGACCGCTACCACCACGACTACGACCGGGATGTCGAGGAGACCCGCGACAGAGAAGTCTACGTCGAGAGGGAGCGATACATTCCCTATCCTGTGCCGGTTCCCGTCGCCACGGATCCTTACAATACGTACCGCTACATCGACGCTCCGCGTAGCCGCAGCCCTAGACGGCGTGCGCCATCTTTGTCTCCTTCGCCGCCGCCACCACCACGCTATGCCGACGAGGAGAGGGAGCACGACTATATTCGTATAAGGGATCGCGAGTATCGTTACGATTAGAGAGACCTTTCTCCTTTGGGGCCGGCGAATGATTTTTTTTCCTCATTCGAATGAGTTGAGTATTGGATATGCGGAGTGATTACTTGGATTGGATTAATCTGTCACGAATGCTTGGATGATTTTTTTGTATTTTGATTTCTGGAGTTGTATCGAGAGAATAACGCTGTAACGACCCTTTTTAACGCCAAATCTTATACCTTATAACGAACGTGCTTCAACGTACTCAAATTATGTAGCTGTTTTGTTCATTATAGTTTTATATAAATTCATTGTTATTATTCTAGAGAAAAGTTATCCAGCACCCCAATTCTGTTATCTATTACTCCAATTGTAGCGTGGGCTACTGCTACTACTGCTACTACTGCTACTACTGCTACTACTGCTACTACTGCTACTACTGCTACTACTGCTACTACTGCTACTACTGCTACTACTGCTACTACTGCTACTACTGCTACTACTGCTACTACTGCTACTACTGCTACTACTGCTACTACTGCTACTACTGCTACTGCTATTGCGATATGCATTCAGCGGTTGTGTATTTTAAGATGTGGACTGGCTGCCTTGTTGCGCTACAGCTCAAGTGTTGAATAATGAAATTGGGGTACCGGATAACCTCTCTTATTCTAGTCCTTGAAAGGCTCTTAAAAACCTGCATGCTGGACAAATTTCTCTGTAATATTCCAAGCCGTATGAAGCACTTTTGATTTCGCGAACACGTTCGCTAATCTTGATTTCCCCTGGTGAGACCGACAATAAGCCACATCAGTACTTGTAAAAAGAATTCCTCCGTCTACGCGACACCGGTATAATTTCAACAGGATCATCGACATCAACCACATCCCGCCTACTTCGGCGCCGATATCGAGCTCGGCGGTACGTAGCAGGTACCTCGTCGCTGGAACGGCCCATCGAGTCATAATCGACGACGTTTTCAACTGGCCTGGGCCTTCCAGCCCCCGAAAGTGATGATTTCCCATACCCCGAGGCCCGTTTGCGTCCACCGAAAAGCCAGTCAGTCGCGTTGCCCAGCTCATCCATCCACCAGAGTGCAACAAGAATCAGCAGAATCGTCACGGGCAAGGCAATGGCCCAATATAGCCACTGGTCAAAGTCCATGTTTCGAATATCGTTTGTGTTCATGCCAAAAATGCTCGATATCGCGCTCAGGGGAAGGAATATGATGGTGACCAGAGTGAATGCGTAGATGGCATTCTCCTGTCTATCCTTGGTCCATTCCATCTTGTAAGTGGTTTCTCGCTCTAGATCCTCGGCATATTCGGTATTTCGTCGAAATTCATACTCTCGTTGCTCAACAAGATTTGCGCAGTCCGCAAGAAAGAGGCTTCGAAACCCGCCTGCGTCGGTAGCAGAGAGCTTAGAGGCGGCATCGAGGTCAGTCAAGAATTGAGCTTGGTCGTATATGCCTGGCTCAATAGTTCGATCTTCGGCGACCCCATAGTATCGATGTCCAGGAGCATAACCCCTTGCCCTAGCATGCTCTGATCGGTTCCCGTTTTCCCAGTCTCTCAGTCTCCTCATATGTGTCGGCATCTCCTCTCCGTATCGCACCATGAAATTACCATCCGTAATGCTGGTTTTGTTTCTGAGCATGGCGATGATACTTCGTTGCCTTGCCAAATTCCGTTTGATAGCAGTCATTTCCTGTTTCACCAGATCGAGACGATGCTGGTACGTCCGGTCAGAATGCTTTGTAGTGATGTCGGTGTCCTAGTATCATCAGTCAGCTAGGAAACAAATGCCAAAGTGAACAATTAACTGGGTGCCGCACCAGAGAATTTAGATAGAGTGAATATGTGTCGCAGATATTGTCGTATTTCCCTACATCATCCTGCAGGAGATTCAGCGTGATGAGGGACATTATTTCTGTTGGCAGCATCACGGCTTTTTCTAGCAGATTTTGGCTAGAGATGCCTTGGATCATTTTCTGCATCCCATCTTTCATCAGAGATTTAGCTCTTGTCATATGATTGAACCAGTCGACCGTATGACTGCTGTATATCAAGCCGAAAACGATATGAAGCCATGCAGTCACAAGCTCACGAGGTAATTCGATAGTTGCCCGATCTTCTTTCCCTGCAAACGACATGATACTTTGGAACGATTGAATGTCTCGAGTCAACTGCCACAGAGCGTTTTTGACCTCTGTAAGGGGAGTTGAAATTGCATCTTTGCCTCCATCTAGTTCAGGCATCTATTCCAGTAAGACTTGTGTTAGCCACGGTCTCGTTATGACATTCATGAAATCGAGAGAGTTTGGCCTTGCCTTTATCAGCTTGTTAAGAGCCCCCCAATATTTGCCCGTCGTAGGGCCATGGAACGTGAGGGGGAAGAAGAGTTGGAATAACATGTCTGCCATATTGAAGACGTCGATTCTTTCCTCGTATAAGCGGCGGAGGGTATCGTTTGCCTTCTCATCGACGCGCGGTGCCAGGTTCGTGAGATATTCGTTCACCCCGTTTCTGGCCATGAGTCCGCATCGTTTATACCCTCGCTGTGCCGAGTAGGACGTTTGCTCTGTTAGAAATTTCTCAGCTGCTGACAGCTGTTCGTGGAGCTCTGCAAGAATGGTGTCGCCAGACGATTCTGCACTTTTTGGCAAGAGCGTGAAAACATGTAGATACTCTGGCAGATCCTCTGCTTGCTCAGGGCACTTTGTAGGCGCTGCCTTGGCTGAAGTATTTGGTTTGAGAAATACTCGTGGTGAATCGGGGGAATCTCTAGAATCCGGTCAACCTTTGTAAAACAAATCTACCTTTTCTTAGCACGGGTGCTGGGAGGTGCCATACGCCATCTTCAACCTCAGCTTTACATCGCCCTGTCGCCCCTCAGCCAATTTCAACACTTTGTCCCAATTTTTTGCTGATATTAGGTGATCCTTGTGCCAAAATTCCAGACAACGGGGCCAAAAAGCACGAAAGTGCGCAATGAAGGCCTCGCCAAAAGTTAGCTATCTCAGGTTTCGTCAAATTCGAAAGCTGCACTTACAAACCACGTAGGGCATTCCTTTGTCGTTAACGACCACATCACTGCCCCTCCATATGATACGAGGATCTTGCCCGATGCGCCTGCTTGGCTAGGCTCAGTATTGACTCTTAGGGATGCTCCTTGTAAATCAGAGCGCTCCCTTGTACTACACGTAATGAGGACGCCTTGTTCGTGTCAATAAAAGAAAATGCTGAGAAGCAATACGAATAACTCACTGTTTCCAACAATCAAACACCACAGCTGAGAGATGTGGAAGCAATCCCCTCGTTGAACTTGCCCAAGCTGACAGACTGCCTGTTGTAAATCGCGCTCCTTTCCGCTCCGCGAGTATTGCGATTGGAGCAAAGTTTGGTCAGGAAAAACTGCAGGGTTTGAAGTCGATGGGGATTCAGAGTATTGATGTAGAGAGAAATACGGGATGCAGATCCAGTTAACTGCATGCGAGCTTTCAGATGGCTTTTTACCAGTAGACTGAATTGGAACCTGGATACACTTGGGCTCCATATAACCCACCTTTGCACCTTGGGGATTGTATCGAGTCTTGACACATTGCCGCTTCACTTCAGCTCGCAGATTAGCAACAGCAGCCCTTTCAGTATCCGGAAAATGGACATGGCGCGACACCTCAACCTGGGAGGAATCAATTAGCTTTGAACCAACCATAGGCACATTTTGAGCTGTATTACCCAGAAAGCGTCAAAATTCATCACATCCTGACGAACATGTCTGTGCAAAGGTAAGCTTAGAGTTCATCGTATAAGTGATGTATTTGCTCGATTAAAACTTACAACCACCGAAACAAAGGCTGCTTTTGGCCCTTGGGGTCGTACAGGATGGTCAAATTCACATCATGTTGAGCTCCTAGCTCTGCCGTCCCTGAATATGTAGACGAATATATCCCAGGGGCAGTCAAAATGTCAGAAAGCGGGCGATCAGGCTTCTGCATAGATTCACTCTCGGTTGTCGGTGTCTCCAGATCTGACAGCTCCGTGTCCTTGGACGGCTCCTCTGTCGGGAATGTGAACTTGAAATCGTCAAATGTATCGACGTCTTCAAAGACAGGGCTCATGGGCCGATAGATGCGATAGTCCTCCCTTTCAGCATCTTCATATACAGTCGGGTTGATTATGATTCGATCCCTGTCAATACTGGGAGGGCGATGCTCATCGTCCCTGTCAGAAGCCTGGGGATTGAGCCATCTCGATCTACTACGCGCCTTGAAACGTCGGGCACGGCCTTCACTTTCACCATCGCTCTCGACGTCCGATGAGGCTGCACGGGAAACAGCAGTGGGAGGGTCTTCAATGATGACTCTTTCTGCCGAGGGCGCAGATCCCGAGTTTTCTTTTCTCAGGCTTCGTGGGCGCAGGTACTGAGGAATGTGATCCGATCTTGCGTCTACACGTCGGCGGGTCATTGGCGCGTCAGGCCTTGACACTTCATCTGCATCATCGTCCTGTCCCTGACCCTGACGGCCGTGATAATCGCCGCCCCTTACGGACGCTGCCTCCCGTGACTGCTGCGCGCCGATGCTGCCATCAAGGCGGCGACGCCACGGCTCAGCATTTGGATCGAAATGCCGTATATGAGGCTGCTATATTCGTCCATACAATAAGCTAAGGATTCCAATCCGACACTATGCGGCTACATGAGGATGTCACCAACCGAATGGCCTTCAGAGCCTCTAGACGGAGGCTCGCGGCGCCTCCTGGGCTCGTTGTGCGCCATGCAAGTAAGGAATAGTGGACTGAGGCGCTGGCCTGACTCAGACTTTTGCTAATTCAGGAACATGGAGCGAGAGTTTTGGCTAGCGGACGCTGCACTGGATGTCACGTAGAAGTTGAGAATTGAGGTGTCGGGGCAGAGGGCAAAAAGCACAGGAAGGGTGAGGTTCCAGCCTCGCTTGCTAGTTTTTCACGGCTCACGATGGGTTGATTTTGATTTTCTCACCTGCAGCTGAAATGGAGGCTGAGGCTGATCGTTGATCCTGCAATCCTGCAAGAAAGGCGGTCGGTAACGCGTGACCAGCACCTGCCCACTGCTGCTGCTAATGCTGCAGCTGCACAGCCAATGATTTGCATCCCCGCACGCAGTAAAATCCATCATTCGGGATGCTAGGTCTGCTGCTCAGCGCCTTTCTTCTGCTCTTGAACATACATACTGTAGAATACTTTACCACCTGTCATCTATTTGCCTCTTGTCAGAAATTTCATTTCGTTCTGGAGCGGGAGAAGGAAAAAGCAAAAAAGTGCCCAAGCACAGGCCACCGGCTGGCACTAAAACACATGAAGAGTATCACCGGCATCTGCTGATCAATCTTGTGCGACCAATGTTGTTGTGCAACATGCCTTTTAGGTCTCCAAGCAGATCAAAAGGGACAGACGAGAGAGCACGAGACCCAGTTCTTAACGGTAGTGCTCCCTTGCTTACCTGCTAGTACCTATTCAAAGGCGCGTACATGCATGACATTTGAAGCTTAAAACAGCTGCTGCTTTAAATTCGCTACTTATCTAATGTATTGGAGGTTATTTGCCATAAATTCTTTGCGCTACTAGCATTACTAGACTCTACCTAGGTACTGGGTATGCTGGGACGGAGTAGATGCTTTTCGGAGTAGGTAAGTGTTCAAGTAATTGTTCATCCTGGATAGTAACATTTGGATGTCAAGGTAAATTGGTTCCAGGCACGTCAAAGCTTCCGTCTATTATTATCACCCTGTGCAACCACCACCTCCTACAAGCCTATCCTGCAATATCATATTGCTTCTTACAAGTGCCAGTAGGAGCATGTCCCGCAGCAACAGCCCACACCATCTGATAGAACGGCACAGCTGGAAGAGGTTTAAGGCGGGCGTCTTTGCTCCGAGCGCGCGAGATAATTGGACATGGTCGACCAGCGACCAGCAGCGACGAGCAGGCTAGCCATCGGTTCCCCACCGTTCCCCTACTTTTAATTTACGAAGGGCGACGTGCAGCAGCCCAGATGCAGGGGCTGGCAGCCGGGATGGTCCTTGAATGAGTTGAATTGAATTGAATTGCCGCTGGCCCCAGTCGTTGGACGAGCGCGTCAGCCGCCATGCCCTGCAGAGGGCTATTTGCACGGAGATTGCTGGCGCAATGCAGGAGAGGCTCGAGGCTCCGGCCAGTCATTTGAGCCGCTGTCAACAGCCCAGGCACAGCACGGGGCCCGGCTGCTTTGGCGGCTAGGCGAACGTCAAATGAAGTTGAGGGGATATGCATCGGAGTGGCTGCTCCGCGCTTCAGGGGCGACTTCAACCGCCTCAGGTACCCGGTGCTGAAGAGCGCAGCGCCCGTTGACGATGCGTCACTCCAAATCCAGGGCAGAATGAACCATCCACGTGGGCTAGCCGTGTCTGTGATTCACAGCAGCGAGAGCATGGCCCGGCGGAGAATGCAGGCGAAGCTTCCGAGGGGCCCGAGCAAACGGCACGGTCTCGATCCAGCCGGGCAGACGCCAGCTTTGCTTCTCCAGTGCTAGGAACGTGTAGGCGAGCCAGAGTGGAGGTCATATTAGGACATTCCAGAGGCAAAGTTGTGGGACGGGCTCAGCGGTGCCAGTAAAATCGGTGCTGCCAAGCTTACAGCACGATAAGAGATGAGATGAGCGAGCAAGCGCAGCGACGTGGCAACGCCTAGAGGATGGGTTAAGGAAAAAAAGGTTTTTTTTCTGCTCCCCGTGGCTCCATATCAGCGCCCAATATGACATGTGGCATCGTAGACCACGCAACATGGTTCATTCCTCGACAACTCACTCCTCCTCAGTAACAGCGTCGGTGGCACGAGAGCGCCCGTCAGATCAGGCTCTGATCTTCTCTCTGCTAGACAGACTCGAGGTTAAAGAATTGAAATTTCGGCCACGCTTTCTCTCGTCTGTCCGAGCCCACAGACCTCGGTACTCTCCACCCCAGCTTTGCAATTAATTCCATTTCTTATCTTTTGTTTTCGAATTGGGGCCGATCACCGAGGACTCTCATCTCATACGTGTATCTAATTAGCGATCCGCGGCGCCATCACCTCCATTGTCCACTGTTGGAACGACCCCCTCGCATAGAACAAAAGAAGACCTTTTCAAAGGAAAAAAAAGGGCGACCAAAGGAACAGAAAATACAAAGAACCTCCCAACAAAGTACCCAATTGCCAATCCCTCTGACCTCATAACGGAGCACCGTTTTTTTTAGTACTGCTACCTACTCTATTTGCTTCTCCGTCTTCCCCTCCCCTGGTGCCTGAGGGCCTGGTCTCAGCGCTCTCGACCAGTATTTTCGTCTCTCTTCGCCTCCACATTTGGCTCATGAAAAAAAGGCCCCGTCACGGTACTTAGACGTGCATGCAGCGCGGATCAAGGGTGAAGCGAAGCAGGCATTCCCAACTCGGCCTGGTTGAGCTCAGACAGCCGCCCCTGCACCTGAAATTGGCACTCAGTCCCCATTATCTGCCGTTGGGCACTGGCACGAGCTCAGCGTCGCAGACGCAGCCAAGCAGCATACGGTACAGCAGGACAGGCACCTGCTGCGGTGCGACTAGTGCAGTGTCGCTATTTTCGGGAACTGCAACGCCTTGCATACCTAGAGACCTATACTACACAAAACACTCTGGACGAGGCGAGGCCCCCCCCCCCCCCCCCCAGCCAGCCTCGACATTGACGCCGCTGGCATTTGCATTGGCGGCTCTTTGTCGTCTGATACTCGATCTGGCGGACAGACGCCCGACGATCCGCCCGTCCGCTGCCTGAACCCTCCCGACTCGACTCGACTCGCCAGCAGCCCAGCTGGTGTCCAATATCCGCGCCCATGGCGACGTCGCCGACGAACTCGTTGTTCGCGGGCAGAGCGCCTGTCAAGACCAGGTGAGCAGCAGAATCAAAATCCAAGGACCAGACAAGCGAACCGGGCCCCTGGCTCGCTAGTCGGGGAGAGCCCCGAAGCCGTTGTCTGTGCTTCCTCGCTAGCCCACCTTCTCAGCCTTCATTCAGCCTCCAGCCCGTGGTTAGCACTGCACGTTGGAAGCGCCCTCGCAGACGGCTGGGCAATGCTTCTTTGATGCTTGGCTGTCTTCAGGCACTCTGGGAGAGCTAGTGCCGCCAGAGGCAGGCCGCTAATCATGCCGCCGGGAGCACAGCGCGCCGTCTGCCACTGCAGTTCTGCACTCACTTACTGCTTTCATCTCACCTTTCCCCTGACCCCTACCTCCACGGTGAATCGCGGCTGGGCCTGGTGCAAGGTTGCCCCGTCCATGAATGTGGCCCCGGTTTCACGTTGCCGCTCATCAGACTGTCCTTGTTGCGATTTCCCACTACTGCCACCTCAAGACCTCGAAACCACCCTTCTGCAGGTGCTGCTGTCGTGCATCTGCCTGCCTGCTTCGTTGTTTGGCCTTTTTTCCTTTTTTTCCTCTTCGCTGATGCCCGTCTCCGACACGACTTACAGATCCTCACGTCCCTCGATCCCGAGCCCGCTCTCGACGCCGAGCTATACAGCTTCCTCGCTGGCGAGCAGCGCGAGTCCTTCCTGGCCCGGTGCCGCTACGAGTCAGAAACGCCCGCCGCCTATTGACACGCGATCTCGTGGTAATACAACCCCGTCATCTGCTGGACATACTACATTCTTCTCAGACTCGTCCAACCCCTCCAGCCCGGAAGAGGAGAGCCCAAGGTGCGTCACCGACGATACAGCCGCCCAGCGTCGAATCCTTTGTCCATTCCGTGCCCATCCCTACATATCTAGAAAAGACGGAAGAAGGTCAAAAGAAGGAGAGCAGAAAGGAAGATGAAGAAGGAGAAGAAAAGAATTGCCCCTTACCATCAATGGTGTATTGACACGTTCCTAATACGCGCCGCATTAATAGACAAGATCCTCTCTTTGCCCCGAATGATACTGGAAACGGCCATCAACCAGTGAACCCAAAGCCCGTTGAAGGCTCGTCGACCAAGCCCCCGACTTCACCAATGGCTAGCCCGACGACACATGCCGGGCTTGGCGGTCCTGCGGCGGGCTTGCCTCGCAATTCCTCCATCGATAGTGCCATTTCCGCCATCTCATCAAGCACACAGGCGAATAATCCTACTAATGCCCAGGCAAAGTCGGAAGAAATTGCAAAGCTAATACAGACCGCCGGAAGCCCTGAGGCCGTGATTCAATATCTTCTTAAAGAGAAGCAGTCCCAGGCGCAGCAAAACAGTCAGCTATGGCGCTTGGTGGACAAGCAGAGAGCCATGATTCTGGGCCTGAACAAGGACCTGGAGGCTGCGCTTAAAGATAAAGATAAATACCGGAAAAAGCTAAAAGAGGTAATGGCAAATCCCCTGGTGTTGAAGCCAGCAGGTAGTCACGACGAGGAAAAGCATTTGAGTGCGCACAACGATGCACTGCAGCTGCGCCAAGAAGTCGAATCCCCGAAAGAAGCCGTGCTTCCATTCCCCAGCTCTCCCAAACTAGACTCGAGGAGCCAGTTGGACTCGCCGGTCGACATGACTATGGCTCCCTATCCCATCACTCCTCCAGCAGACCGAACACACGCAACCCCATCCGCAGTCGCCGAGCTTTTGAATCCATCTGAGGAGATGCCCAAGGCCCAGGAATATGCCTTGGACCATTTTGATGTGGAAGCAGAAGAGGAGGCCGCAGAAAAGGCACGCCAGGAGAAGAGCAAGGTGCACCTGAAAGAGATTCCATTCGATGCTTCATTACCACCGTCACGAAGCCTACCCAGTCATCCGCCCAAGAACCCACCGCCAAAACCTCCCTCCGCCGCCACCAACACACCTCCAACTGTAACCGTGATGGGACCCACGCCACAGCCAGACGAGGGTATTGGCAAATTCCCCTCACCACCACGCAAGGCTCCTCCAGCGCCGCTGCAGCTCAGACAAGAGATACGACGGCAGCTAGATTCTCCCACCATCGAAGACTCCGATTCCGAGTATGAGGATATCTCAGAGGTGGATGAAATTGTTCCCGAGAAGCGTGGCAGGCGACGAACGCGCGAGGAAGACGAACGCGAACGCGAAGTCGTAGTTGCCACCGAGGCAGATGTGCGGAGCGTATCCAAAATGGGCAATTCTGGAGCGGGAGACTCGCCCATATCCCCAACCACTGTGCCTCACAATTTGCACCCTGAGATGCAAACCACGTCGCTAGATGCGGTTCTCACCGGGAACAGGCCGAGGGAACTAATTGCTCCTGTCCTCAGCCCTGGTTTGCCCGTTAGCCCCAGGCCTTTTGGTAATCCCAAGATGTCGCTCGGAAACCCTCCAATGTCACCTAGGGGAATGCCTCTGTCACCGCGGCCTCCCCGACAGCCGATCCCTATGCCACCGGGTACTCCTTTGGTAGTACCACCCACTGCATCAATGAGTGATGGAAATCCGCTGAAGAAGGCAATGGAGGCGGATTCAAAGGGGATGGGAAGCCCGGTGGAACGAACAATGATTTTCAAGGGCTTGGTTACTGACGAATACCCCGATCTACTGTTGTCGCCAAATGCGCTACCCTCTGTCGACGTGAGAGTTGCATCGTCGCGCATGAAGCCTTCCCGGGCAAGTCTCTTGTCATTGACTCAGCTTGAAGAAGATCCTGTATTTACGCTTGCTATTCTTTCGCGGGCCGATGGAGGTGAGCTGTGGCGGGTAGAGAAAGACTCTATATCTTTGGCAAAGCTGGACCAACGGTTAAGGGCGTGTCCCGCTTTTACGGCAAAGTCTCCGGACAGGTCCTTGTTTACTGGCCATGCACCCGCAAAGATTGACGCTCGGCGGGTTGTTTTGGACAAATACCTGGATGAGCTTTTGAACACTGCCTTTGACACCGCTACTGCCATAGAGCTTTGCAAATATCTCTCAACCAACACTCTTCCGCCTAATGCTGATGAGACTGGACATACTTTCAAGCCCAAGGACGACAATTCGTCCATTAGATCCGATGGACGACCCACTCGCAATGGTTATCTTACGAAGAAAGGCAAGAATTTCGGTGGCTGGAAGTCGCGCTTCTTTGTCCTCAACGGGCCGTACTTGAAATACTATGAGACTCCCGGCGGAGCTCATCTCGGTACCATCAAGCTTCAGAATGCCCAGATTGGCAAGCAGTCTCAGAATCAACCTCAGAACAACGATGCCAACGCTCCGGCAAATCACAACAATGATGAGGAACTGGATAGTCAATATCGCCATGCCTTTTTAATCCTTGAGCCTAAGAAGAAGGACTCTAGCAACCACGTGAAGCATGTCCTCTGCGCAGAAAACGACCGAGAAAGAGACATCTGGGTGGAAACCCTGCTGCAGTGGATCGACTACCGAGACCCTGAGGAGGAACAGCCTGCCACCAGACCACCTATCCATGACCGCCAGACGTCTGCAGAACAGGCCAATGGCAACAAGTCCAGAAAAGGAAGCAAGTCGACGACACACCAGACCTCGGGCTCAGACACGCTGATTGGAGTGAGATATGACTCGACCCACGCTGGGGATGCCCCCCAAGGCGCTCCCGGCGGCCGTCCAAAGACGTCCGGGGGCCAGGGCGATCATCATGCTAACATGGAGTCTCACTCGAAACTCATTTCTGGACCAAAGGACCCTCAAGTGATTTCAGACGCTTCCATGTGGGGTAGCAAAATCGGCCTCACGGCACCGCCCCCAGCGCCTGGCCCCTCGCACGACGAGAAGAAGGCGAGAAAACGGAGTTTCTTTGGCTTCGGGCCCAAGTCGCGCACTTCTTCTGATGGGCAAGAGTCCTTGTTTGGAGGCAGCGAAGGTGGTTCTGGAGCCACTCCGCCACAGAACGGCTACCATGGACCGGTACGCCAAGTCTTTGGCGCGCCTTTGGCAGAGGCCGTTCGGTTCAACCCACCGTCAGACATTGACGTTCCTCTTCCTTCTGTTGTCTATCGCTGCATTCAGTACCTGGAGGCTCAGAACGCAATCTTCGAGGAGGGCATATTCCGACTTAGTGGTTCGAATGTCGTCATCAAACAGCTTCGAGAACGGTTCAATAACGAAGGCGATATCAACTTGGTCACCGACGAAACTTATTACGATATCCATGCTGTGGCGTCTCTCTTGAAGCTGTATCTGCGAGAGCTTCCTACTAGCATACTCACTAGAGATCTTCATTTGGAATTCATGTCAGTTACAACGGAGATTACGGACAAGAACGAAAAGATGGCGGTTCTCAATGAGCTTTCACAACGCTTACCCAAGGCTAACGCAACCCTGCTGAAATACCTGATTGCATTCTTGATTAGAATCATAAACAACTCGGATATAAACAAGATGACAGTGCGAAACGTGGGCATTGTCTTTTCGCCAACGCTCAACATTCCTGCACCTGTCTTTGCCACGTTCCTTCAAAACTACGAGGCCATTTTCGGAGTCGATCCCGAAGAGTATGAGCTGCCTTCTCCTACTTCTGATTCTGGAAGCCACAGTCGCTCAGACTCAACGCCGCGTTTTGACCCACCGCCGGGTCGCCCGTCAACATCCGGAAGTGGATCTCCCCGCCATCAGGCCTGGCCAGAACCCATCCGAGACCCGACCAGATCAACGCCGACGCCCCCTCTATTGATGAACATGAGCGCAGCCCGTGGGTCTCCCACTCCGTCTGGAGCATCTCGCCATAGTTATGAGCCTTCGTACCTCCTTCACCAAAGCCCTAGAGCAGTATCCCAACCATTGCACGATACCGGTTCTGGCGCAGATGGTCACGCCTCGCAACCACAGCACAGAGCTGCCCCAGCATACGAACGATCGCTTCTGCCTGTAACCGTGGAAGAACAGAATGGGAATCTGGCAGCATACGACCAGGCAGCACGGCGCCGAGAGAGTACTATCATGATGGGCGGCCAGCATCAACAAGGATCCAAGAGTCGCTTGCGGGAAGAAGCGCATTTCTAAAATTAATATCATTTGCTAATTAAAGTTTCAAGAGGGCCAAGCTTTTTTTGGATTGTTATTATTACTACCTATTATTATTTCTTCCTATTTCTTTTTCCGCATGCGGGGGACATACATACCTTTTCGTTCAATCATAGCGATGATACCATGTCGATTTATTTTCAGCTTCAATTATATTCTCTCAGTATTGGGCGGTGTCACACACTTATACTGTGGCAAATGTTTAAAATCGGAAATGGCAAGCATTGGCTAGAACTGTTTCTGTTCTTCCCTTCTTTTCTCTCTTTGCTTCTCTCCTTACGAGGCATTTTTTTTTCCCCTTTGGCTTTGCTATTTAGAAATACAACGAAAACCAGCGTTATTTAACGGTCCGGTGGACGATATGAGAGTGTTTTTTTTTTTTTTCTCCTTCTGCCTCTTTCTATTTCTGTTACAATCTTCACCACATTTTGCCTTTTATTCCCAGCTATATATTGGCTGATATGTGTACATACGTATGCTGTAATTTAATGTTACGGGCATTAGGATTTACGCATGGCTTGAGAGTGTTTTGCGTTTTTATTCTCATCGTTTCCCCGACTTGAAACAGTCAGGTCATTGGAGTTGTGTTGATCTTTTTTTTGGGTGGAAGACGAGTGATGCGCTATATCACTCACTTGCAATCGTATTTTTTTTTTCCATCAGGGGGAAGAGAAGAAAGGGCTATCTATGTTTGCCCAATGGGAGTTGAAACCGATTGCATTATTAGTTTAAGCTACATAATATACGAATAGCGACTATTACTGCATATTCAAGTATAGGTTCCTCTTTTAGTTTTGTTTGCGCAGTGATGGCTTTCCATATCAAAGCCCCTGGTTGGTTATTGGTTATGAGTTATTGGACTAACTATGCGGTAGAGGCACGCGAGCAAATTGAAAACCGCTCACGCCTTGTATTCTCAGTTCTATATATAGCTTGACCAAGTAGCACCCCGTTTTTCTCTCTTGTTTTTGTTTTCTTTCTACATAAGGAATTGTCGATTCATCGTCTTACGTGCATGAAGCCCCGTGCGTGCCTGCAGGAGAAAGGGACAACTAGAGAATTATTCTTCAAGACCCCGTCCGTGGTTGAACAAAAAGGACAACTCAACTCACATATCGATATATTTGAACATGTACAGCTCTCTTATTCTACGCCAGCTACATCTTCGAGCGTATGACGAACCTTGTTAAATTAACCCTGCCACTTTCAATGATCAAGGCTTCTAGCTTTCCCTATTGTGACATTAAAGATTATACGAATGGGCCAATCAACACGACAATACGCAACGTCAGCCACGATCTGGGATGCCGGATAACGTGGGCGACACGTTGAACGCCCAGAAAATACTAGTAAGTCTAATAACCCAAACAGGGATGGATACTCTAACAATCCCCAAAACAGGGATTAGACACGATCGGCCGTAATCGGGTGTAGACCTTTCTAGACTGTCGGATCTGGAAACCAGGGCCGGCCGGCTGTGTCGGGGCTCATCACTTCGAGACCCAGAGGGGACGCGGGATTTGAGCAGAGGCACGAAAGCCGGTCGACTGATCATGCGAGTTGCGGTTTGTGGAGAGCGAGTCCGCCGAGTTGGGCTGGGCTCTGCGTTACTGCCATCAGCTTACACCGTCACTGGCGTGTGACTTGCTTTGATGATGTCGATGTTGACGGTCTCTGGATAGATAGTACCACACTACTGTCAAACTTCCGAGGTTTCTGGCTAGTTAGCTCGCCTTGCTATTTACAACTCGCGGTCGTCAGTGCGACATGGCTGAAATGCGCTCTTTACATGAGGTACCAGGTATTCGCTTGTTTTCCTGTTTACTCGTTTCTTTTCTCCCAAGGTAGTCCGTCCCAAGTCTGCCTGCAGAGTTGCCTTGCATAGTCGTAGCTGAACCACTTTATTTCACTTTTTTTTCGCTCAATCCCTTTTTTCTCTCTCTTTTCTCTTTTTTCCTTGGCAGATGAAGCAAAGCCTCCTTTTTTAGTCCCGGTACTAGGCAAGAGCCAATTGACTTCCCGAATTAGAAATAAAGAACGTTTCCATTTCTTGTTCTTTTCTTTCCCACTTCCCTTTTTCGTTTTGCCTGAAGGAAAACTCTCCAATTGAAAACCCTTTTACGCCCCAAACATCTCGCTTACATAAGGGCCACCAAGAAGAAAGGCCAAAAAAAAAAAAAAAAAAAAGGTCGGCAAGTCGGCCACAGGTCGGACACACGGAGACAAAATCGCCGTTCCCCTTCTCCATCTCACCTGTGAAGCAGCGTTGGCAGCGAGCCAGGACGGCTATTATTTTACCGAACTCTTGGCCCTAGTTTTTTTTCTATTTCCTTTTGCCGATTGCCTGGATTGCCGTTCACAGAGTCCCTCTTTGTTTATATGGACCTCGATCCACGGCTGCGACCCGGTGGCGATGGAGGAGAGCTGGGCTCCTCCACCGCGACTCGGGTCGTGAGCAATGCGTCGTCCGCCGTCGACCAGCAGCAGCTCCAAGCAGCACGCCATGACAGCGGTCGAGATAACGCCGACACGCCGTCGACCGTGGGCAGCACGCCGGGCCAGCATCACCAGTCCGACTATGCGGATGCCGGCGGTGGAGGCGGCGGTTCGGTGGCGGCCGGAAGCTCCATCGGCGGCGACGCTGATGCCAACGGCGACGGCAAGAAGTCGCGGGCCTGCGAGGCCTGTCGAGGACTCAAGGTCAAGTGCGAGCCCGACCCCGTCGAGGGCGAGCCGTGCAAGCGGTGCAGAAAGGCCGGGCGCAGCTGCGTCGTCACGGCGCCGACCAGGAAGCGGCAGAAGAAGACGGACAGCCGCGTGTCGGAGCTGGAGAAGAAGATTGACGCCCTGACGGCGAGCTTGCATGCGCGGGCGGGCGCTCCAGGCACGTCTGGTGCTGGGCAGCAACAGCATCATCAACATCAACACCAGGCTGAGGCAGTCGGTGGCGGATATCCTTTGAGCTGGAATAGCGCTGGAACGGCGGGGACAGCAGCAGCAGCAGCAGCAGGAGGAGCTGGCGTAGCGAGGACGTGGGGAGGCATGGCGGGAGGCATGGGGGCATCTCCGATGATGCAGACAGCATCGACTCCGCCAACACGGACGCCCCAGGACGAGGCATCAGCGTTCCAGCCGCCGATTGTCATGGCCGGGCAGAAGAGAAAGGCCACGGATCGAGACAGCGTCAGCGAGGACCCCAAAGCGATGACGCCGTCAGCGAGCTGGTCGGGCTTCTCCAGACCCACCGAAGGCGACATTGTCGACCGCGGCATCATTACGATGGAACAGGCCGCGGGGCTGTTCAACAAGTACAAGGAGCACATGGTGAGACACCTGCCGGCTGTCGTGTTCCCCCATAGTGCGACGGTGATGGAGCTGCGCAAGACGAAGCCGACGCTCTTTCTGGCCATCATGGCCGCCGCCACGGGCGAGAACCACTCGGTCCAGCGAGTCTTGCAAAAGGAGCTGATGCAGCTCTTTGCCGAAAAGGTCATTGTCACGGGCGAGAAGAACCTGGAGCTGGTGCAGGCCATCCACGTCGCCGTCATCTGGTACTGGCCGCCGGAGCATTTCGAGGAGCTCAAGTTCTATCAGCTCGTCCACATGGCCGCCGTCATGGCTATCGACATTGGCCTTGGCAGGAAAAACACGTCGAAGCGCGGGCCGCCGCCTTTCCGCCGCAATCCGCCTCCCGATCCTTCCAGCATCGAGTGCCGCCGGACGTGGTTGACCTGCTTCTTCCTGGCCCTGAATACGTCCATGTCGTTGCACCGGCCAAACCTGATTCGATGGACGCCCTTTATGACGGAGAGCTTGGAGATATTGGAGTCGTCACCCGATGCCGCGCCGACGGACAAGTACTTTTCTCACTTGGTGTGGACTCATCGTCTGGCGGAGGAGGTTGGCGAGCAGTTTTCCCTGGATGACCCGTCGAGCTTGGTCAACATTACAGATGCAAGGACGCAGTATGCGTTGAGGGCCCTGGAGCGGGATCTCGACAAGTACATTGCGTCGGTTGCCAAGAACATGATGCAACGTGAGTTTTTCTCCTTCTTCCCCTTTTTTCCGGACTTTAAGTCTATAAATGATTCATCGTGCTTTTTCATGGCTGACAATTGGACTGTTGATACAATCAGCTACTCTGCGTCTTAATTTCAATGTAGTCAATCTCTACATGCACGAAATGGCCCTTCACTCAGAGACTCTGTCTGACCAGTGGCGGCCGCCTTTCAACACAGACGCCCTTAAAGATGGCATTGTCAACTCCGAGCCCCTTTCCGCCGCACACATCAATGCGCTTTCAGCGTGCCTGACAGCAATCGACGGCATTCTCAACACGTTTCTATCCATGGACGTCCTCAGTATCCGCTGCCTCCCCGTGTTTAATTTCATGCGAGTGGCGTACGCCGTCGTCATTCTGATCAAGATGTACTTTTCAGCTTCGAGCCCAGGCTCAGAAATGGGCAGGGTCATCCATAAAGACAACATGCGTGTTGAGTACTACCTCGAGACTTTGCTTGACAAGTTTCGAGCCACAGCGGCCGATAACAAGTGTCGCCCTGCGGCCAAGTTCCTTGTTGTGCTAGCTATGCTTCGCAGCTGGTTCTTCAAGCAGGGCAAGGGAGAGCCCATGGCGACATCTTCTGACGATGGCAGCAGTGCTGCTGCTGCTAATACCAGTACCACCCCTAATACCGCCACTCTTTCCACTGCTTCGCCGCAACAGAGGCAGTATTCGGCCCAAGGGACACAACAGCAACAGCAGCTCCAGCAACAACTACAGCAGCAGCAGCAGCAATTACAGCAGCAACACCAACAACCGGCCGCCAACACCCCTCTCCAGCTGCTCTCTGAAGTTGCAACGACAGGAAGAGACGCCAGCAGCGCCCCTCACATCTTTGCCAACCTCGGCGGCACCGGCCGGTCGATCCAACAACCATTCTTCCACGACTCCGTCTCCTCGACCGGCACCCCACCTGCATCATCCACTGCGAATTCCTCCTCCATGCCTCAAATGCCGCCGGGCCCTTCTCCCGCATCCACAGACCTCGACTCCGCCATGGCGCCTGCGTTCCCGCCCTGGATGTCCGTCACGCAGCCCATGGTGCCCAACGAGCTGGACATGGGATCCATGCCTGCGAATTTCGACATTGAGGGCTTGAATCTTGCTGCGGCGGATCTCCAGGACGTGTATGAGAGCGGGGCCAAGATTGTCATGAACGAGCCTTGGTTCATGGATGCGTTCCAGGGATTGCCTGATCCGAATCTTTTCCCTTTCTAATTTATATATATAAAAGGATATTTCTCTTTTTTTTTCTCTCTCACTTGGAGGATAACTTGAGGGATGCGCAAGTTCTAACGTAAGGAGACATAAATGATACCATGTATATTTTCTCTCATGGCTTGGCCTAGCTGGGTTTGGTTGAATAGGTCATCTCTTTTTTTTTTTATTCTTGGAACAGTTCTGTTTGGGCTTCTTCTTCTTTTTTTCTTTTTTGGTCCTTGCATTGTAAGGGGTTTTCAATGTATTTTGTTAGCGATACGTTTGTATTTACTGCCTGCCTGGCGAGTTGGGTCGCAATCACTATTGGGAAGGGGCGCATATGTCTTTTTTGTTATTAATGATTCAAATACCCGTCTATAATTCGCAACGGCATTGGATTGCTGGTGTTCAAGAAATATACTGAGATGTATGTAACTATACGGATGCAAAAGAATGACTTTGTTCAATGAATAATTGGAATCGACGGCTTAACGTGGGACATTATAGACATGACATCAAGTAGGTGTAAATTAAGCCATTTCTCATCACCTGTACTAGCATGTGTGATTTAATTTCTTTATTTAGATTTCCATTCCGGTACAAACAAACATAAAATCAACATGGCCCATGTTCCTTTTGGAAAAAAAAACAATAAGAGTTGGCCATTTCCCAACGCTTGAAAATCAGCAACGCCAGCGCCAGCACATCGTCATGTCGACGTCCAACCTCCTCTTGTCCTGCAGATCGTAATTCATTCTTTGGCCTGTTTGTCTCCGCCAAGATGCCCCCGCAAAAGAAAACAAGAAAAAAGAAAATCTGTTAATTATACATGCGTGAGAAGTAAAGTCCCAAGGCTGCCATTGTGTGTGCCCAGCTCTTCGTCTCCTATTGAGTAATGGATGGTTTTGATCATATGGTAAACACCCACACACATCGCCTATGGCTCTTCATATAGAAAGAATCCCTCCAAGAATTACCTATTCTGCACATTGTCCGTTGGCTTTTTTTTTTCTTCCTGCACCGTAATATGTGCCCATTTTATGTATTTTTTTTTTTTCCTTCGTTGAATCCGCCCGATTCAGGTTCAAGCCAACTGCAGCAGTGCGTAGAGTATACAGCCACCAAGTAATATCAGCGGCATCAGTGGCCTCAAATCGTACAAAAAAAAAATAGCATCATGCGCCAGCAAAGCAACAAAGTTTGAAACGAAACAGTCGTCATGTCGCTAAACACAGAGTAAAAGTTCAAGTGCAAAAATATGTGACCGTCAAAGGAATAAAACGCAATGCACTCGCATACTATCATGAACTGCAGGTCGACTCGCTGGTCGACAATATCCGCTCTCATATAGTATGGAGTCAGATGCTAGTAGTGAATAAATGGCAGAAATGAAGTAGAAATGGAATAGAAAAAAAGTGCCAGCTCCGCGCAAGTGAGCGGAATAGATTGTAGTCGCTCTCAATTGTCGTTATAGCAGTAAATTTTGTGATGGCGTGATAGACTAGCAGCAGAGATGCCCATACGTGGCAGGCTTAGTCCATGTAAAAGTCGCCCTTGAGAATTCTCTCTTGGAAGGCATCGGGCTTGGGGCGCTCTGGCTGCTTGGGCTTGACAGCAGACGCCTGTGCGGGAGGCTGTGGCATGTCGGAAATGGACTTTGAGCGGTCATGGTTGGGCATGGCTCTCGGAGGAGAATGGGAGCCGGTGCCCTGGAAAGAAAAGGAGGGGCGGGTTCCGGTGACGGAGCTCTCGGCGCGGGATCTAAGCTGTTCGGACCAATTGAAGCCATACTGGTCTGCTCGAGAAGAGGCATTGTCAGAAAAGACTCTTGGATGCTGGATGTTGCTTGCCTGTGGGAGAGAGGACGGCGGCATATGAAGGCTGGATCGGCGTCCAACGGGCGGCCAAGCGGCAGATATGGAAACCTGGCGCTGGTGCGGATGGGACTGGGACAGCGGCGGCATCCACTGATCCCCCTGACCGCCTCCATGGCTGCGTCCAAGAGATGACGGGGGAGGGGACTTTGGAGATTTACCATTTCCGGGGCTGCTTCCGTTGCGGAAGTTCCGCATGGCAGCGTTGCCTCCAAAGCTCATGTGCCGGGCAAAGGGCGTGGTCGGGGCCGTTCTAGGGCCGCCAAACTCTTCATCCTCAATGGCGTTTTCGTTGATGGAGTCCGAGTTCGAGTTGGTGGACATGCTACCGCGTCGCATGAAGGGGGAGGAGGTGTCCGTGGGCGACGTGCCGGAGAGTCCAATGGTGGTGATTGACAAGCGGCGTCTCTGCGCATCGGCATTGCCATTGCCGTTGGGGAATGGGGGACCAGCCGGAGCGTTGGAAGGGCCTCGAGAGAACAGATTGGACAAGGCAGCCTGGGTGATTGAGCTGCGGCGGTGGACGCCGGTGCCGGGTCCGTTGGGAGAAGTATCAGACATGGCTCTGGTTGGAGGTGCGGAGAGCAGAGTGAAGCTTTGAGAGGCGAGAAAAATGAACAGAGAAGGTATAAAAGCAGTCAGGCGAAGAGAAGATGGAGAGAAGGAGACCGAAGCAACTGGCGGTTTGCTGGTTATGGGTGGCCTGGGATGGTGGATCTGCGTGTCGTTGGCGCGTCGCTTGTGTCGTTTCTCCAGGATGGGCGGCTAGACAGTGACGACGTAGGTGGATGCAAGGATTGGATCTTGCAGATTGCGTGAGAGACAAAGGAGAGGAAAAAAGAGGAGAAGTCGATTGCTGGATGAATTCAGCAAAACACAAGGAGACGATAAAAGGTAGAAGAGGCGAAAAAGAGGGGAGAGGCGGATAGGTGGCACGTGGGGATGATTATATATAGGGAAAGAAGAGCGAGTCTGGCTTTGCAAGCAGAAACGAGACGGTATGATCGGCAGAGAGCGCGAGATGGGGTGGCTTGTTTCTTTGGTTGTGGAAGAGCGAGTCCTAGGCAGTTCCTAGTGCAGTGATGAATGGGTATTATTGAAATAGTGAAGCTGGGGGGTTGGAGGAAATGGAAAGGACGAGAGGACGGAGCGCGCTGTGCAGTAGCGCAATCAGGATCTGGCTATTAATGGCCAGCGAGCCCGTGGCGCGACCGGTGAAAATGGTGACAAGTGGTGTGAGGTGAGGAGGGAGGTGTGAAGCTGCGTAATGCGTGCGGCGTGCGTGGAGTGACGATGGTGCCAGAAGCAGATGGTGATGATTCACGGCACTGGGGCTGCAGGGAGCAGCAGGCGGGTGGGCAAGTACCCGCCAGGTACTGCGTGGTCTGTGCGGCGATACCTGGGGGGGGCAGCGACGCGAGGGGACTTGCATGCCGTAATCGGCGGAGGTATCTCATGCGTGCAGGTTGCTCGTGGAAGCTACCTCTGCTCAACTCAGTCAGCAGGTACTCCGAGGAGGGGCTGCCTTGGCAGTGGGCTGACATGCGCTTTAGCGATACAAGCCCGCGACTGCACCACCGAGAACGGAGATCCGCTCAGCAGCGCCCACCGGAAGCAGCCCCGAGGAGCAGCCCCGGTCCAAAGCACATGATGATGGAGGGAAAGAAAGAAGCAGAGAGAACGAAGGAGGAGAGCGAGAATGGCCGAGAATCACGAGAGAAATCTCCGAAGCAGGGGACACACGTCGCATCTATGATACAGATTGGTGCAATTAATCTATTTGCGTGCGTGAACGTTTGGGTATACGGGGTAATAGCACGATGCCTAGTACGACTTGTACAGTATACAGAGCAGGTAGCAATGCTGGCAGTCTGGTTGAATGGAGCATGGCCTACGGAGTAATGCTGCATTGCATCTGATGCTACATCGAGGCGAGGCGGGAGCCGGTTCCATGTCGCTGCAGCATGACGGGGCACCAAACACGGAGCACGGAGCACTCCGTCGAGATAACACGCGACTCTCCCGCTGAACTCTGGTGAACAGGCAGAAGCATCCAGTGCAGTATGGCGTGCTGTAGTACCTAGTGCTGTAGCAGTGTGATGCGATGCGATGCGATGCTGACAAAATGCACGAGGAAAAGGGGGAGCGTCCTCCATGTTCAGTTGATGGACGACAGACATCGCAAATGCGCCGATGCATGGATTGGGGAAAGAGTTGCAAGACAAGTCTCTCCGTCGGGTCTGTCTTGCTTGCCATCTTATCTGCCCCTTGCTTGGATACCAGTTACTAGCAGTGGTGGCATCATAGAGACTAGCATCCAAGCGTAGGGAGCTTCTTCCAAAACATTTGTGTCTCGGGTGCTGTGTCGTGCCTTTCCGCATGTATTGCTAGTTGTAATTATCCGCACGTAGCTTGGTAGCCCCGTTGGGTCCGGGACAACTCACCAAGCCAACAATGAGTACGGCCAAGAGACCGGTGAGAGGGCCCAAGAGATGTGGGAGAGCCTTGATTGCCGTCATTTGTCAATAGCAGCACTATCCGGCAGCCTCGCTCCCGGGCACGCGCACACAGCCCCAAACTGTCGACGTGGAAGATAACCAAAGGCGAGATGCTTCCAGGCCTGCATCTCGTCCAACAGTCGTCCGGCGATTAGCCTGCCTTGTGACGTCGAGCCGCTTTGGCGTCAAGCAGTCAGCCAGTCGGCCGGCCATTGATCAATTCAATTGAGATCGGTGGGGTCTGCGGGGGACAGGCGGCTTCGATCTGACGGCGTGGGTCTTGTATCTTGTCTTAGGACCCTTAGAAACGCCGCTTCTCCTGCTCCTCGGCCTCGAATCTCTCTTTTGTTCTTGGCTCTGGATGCAGGGACTGCCCTGTTTCGAGTTGTGTTCATTCAATATTGCCACTCGCAGATTTGATGTTCCTCGCTAGCCCCCTCTCGTTGGCGTGGATGTGACGGATGGTATCAAAGGTGGCGAAACAGGTAGTGATGATCTCCAAGCTTCGCTCTCCTCCTGCTAGGTGCGGAGTACTCGGTACGGTCATCGCGATCGCCCTCTCTCGCTGCGAACAGCACTCGTTCGTGATCCCATTGTCATACCCACTGCTGTTCCCTGTGCAACCTCTACCTCGCTGCATCACTTCCCGTTGTCTGCATCTTTTCCTCTCCCCCATCCTCTCAACTCGGCATGTCCGCGCCCGCAGCATCAAGGTAGCAGCACATGGACTAAAACGACTCTGCGTCCAAAGCAAAGCACTGCTAGTCCGAGTCTCACCTAGTGCAGGCAATGTGGGCTGATTTGTGCCCTGCTGTTGGCTGCCCTGGGCTGGCTAAAGGCCGTGTACATCGTCTGGAGCTGCAGGAATGTGCTGAAGTCTCGTCCTTGTTGCTTGTCCGGCCAGCGCTTATCCGGAAGAGGGCCAGGCGGGACCCCTACACGTGCGAGAGCAAAAAGGTGAGGTCGAAGTTAAAACACAACGGCCGGCAGTAGTTCAGCCCAGCTGCTGGCCTAGCGCCAGCACGCCGCATCCTGCGTCCGGAGCAGATGCCTGGCTTTTGTCACCAACCCAGATACTATAGCGCCGGCGGGGAGGTATGTGTGCCCAACGCAGCCCCCCCGCGAAGCCGTCGTCATGCATGCTACAGTGTGCCCGTCTTCACCGACTGGTGTCCCTTCTGTGGTTTGTGCAGACGGCGTGTGTGTGAGTGTGTGTGTGTGTGTGTGTGTGTGTGTGTGTGTGAGAATGTATGAGCGCGCGTGCTGCGGCTTGGTCTAGACTTGATGGGAGTGGTTGCGTCAACTGAGGATGTGCAGTTTCCTTTACGGTACCTTTGAGCTCCAGCACATGGCTTGCAGGGCATTAGTACCGTCCCATTGCTGGTCTGCCGCCACGTATCAATCGTCTGCTAGTCCATTACCGAATCAATTCCAGTAATACGAGTCGCTTTAGCAGGTACAGCAGCATCAATCGCGTCGCTTTCCCAGTGCCAGTCCAGCGGGGCCGTTCGCGGGGGCCAATAGGCACTTGAGCGCTTCGCCCAATCGAATCGCCGTCCGTCCAGAGACAATCCGAGCTTTCCTTTTAACCCTGGCCGCTCCCCTTTCGCTGGACCGCACTTGCCAATTCCAAGCTCCCAGAATCCAGGCGAAAAAGGCGTTCGGCCACTCGCCAATCACAGGCGCTTTGGGGCGAAAGCTCTGAGCTAAAATCTGCCGGCCACGGGCCGCTGCCAATCAGCAGCGCCGGCGGTGCAGCAAGCAGCAGCACGGCGGCAGGAGCCACTCAAAATGCCACCCAGCATTTTGCGGGGTAACGCCTTTTGACAGGGAAGCGCACACGCCCCGCTCAGAAACAGTACCTACTGGCCGCACCCCTCCTCTTTCTTTTCCTCTTTGCTGTGTTCTGTGTTCGTTGCTGCTTCGATAGCCTAATACGAAGGACATCAGTGCACACGGAACTAATACCCGCGATAACTAGCCCGTGCAGCTAAGATCGTCCCAATTGCTAGCATCATCAAGTACCTCCCTAGTTCCGTATAAAGCGCTACGATCATGGCGTAGTCTCGCCGTATCAACTCCGGCCTTGCTGCAGTAATTGTGCGTTAGCAGCGCTGCTAGACTGTATCAGGGAACCACTAGAGCGCAAGTACATTGCAAGTCACCCACCCTCTGAGCGCGCTTGCTATTGTTACTATCGTCAACTTGCTTGGAGCATGTTAGCAAGAAACAAGCACAATCCTCTCTGTGCATCCATGATGTAAACGAATGCGACCTGGTTATAGGATGCAACAAAAAAAAAAAAAAAAAGGATGAAGAATTGCCTAACTCTGCGCCATCAATGTCCGATGCAATGCAGATGCAGCACTACTGCATCCAGCAAAGGTTTCGAATCTTGCCCCCCAAACCGACGTTGAGAGTCTAGAGCGTCTGTTTCAGCATCACCAGATGGGCTCCTCGCGTTATGCAAGATGAAGCAGTCTTTGTGTTGATCTCTAGTCATACATTCTCATTATGCTTTGATCTTCTGAAAGACTTCTTTGGGGAACGCAGACAACACAGTATGAGATATCCCGCCTCTTTCTTCTTCTTCCCCGCCCGTCACACAGGGCTGGAATTTGTCAATCAATCTGCATCACACAATAAGCCTACCTGCGATCAAAGACTATAAACGGCGGCACAACCGAATGCACAACGCGACAGCTCTCTTTTCATCAAGACTCTGTCTGTCATTCCATTACCACGCATGTGATGGACACTGGTATCTAACACGACATCAGCGTGGCATGATTCCGAGTATATTTGATGGGCTCTCTCCTGATATACACATGCTTGCGTCTATCCGAGTGCTACAGTAAGGAACTCAGTCGAACCATGGGCCCTTCGAGTCAGTGAGCCGAGCCCGGCCGAGTCCAGAAGCCTTTTTCCTTCCGCCGTGTCATTCCATTACTCACCAAGACCGAACTCATACGGTTTCAGTCCGCTGCAACCCTCCTGCCATTGCCGCTGAGGACTGTGGCATCTCCGTGCCGCGTGCAACGCACCAAATTCGTGGAATTTCCATCTCTGAAAATAGGAATAAGCTGATGGTGGCGCCATCCTCTGCGGCCGAAACGCTTCGATTTCTCGAGGTCTTCGTCCAGCACTTTTGAAGAAATGGCATCCATTGCAGAAAGTCTATATCGCATGGATCAGGGCTAAAAGCTGAGCCGCCTGGGTCTCTCGTCATGCAAGATTATAAATGCCTTCTTGTGAGATGTTGTCCCATGAATGTACTAGTTGTAAACATTAGCCCCGGCTTGTCAAAGGTCATTCTTACCTCTTTGACCTTGAGCCATAGTGCTGACTTGAGGTTCAGGCACATGGTCTCGCTTGGTAAGATTTGATGGAATTTTAAGACAATCTTTGCATCTGTTGAACATATCTTGAAAGGCCTTGAATAAAGTTGGATTAGAATTGATTCAGTGGAGTGACTCCAGTGGAGCCAATAACACAAGAAGTCAAGGTGTCAAGTCAATACAACATCTCTACCTACCGAGGTGGATGACATGATCTTCTCCCCAAGCTCCAATCGGATCGAGACAAATTCGCCAGATAGTAAACAAAGCCCTATAATCGATTCGCCCTGATGCCCTGTGACGACGATGTGGCGAAATTCTCCTTGTTCTGCTTCTAAACCTATATGCAACTGTTAATTGATATGATATGTTACAGAACAACCACTTTCGCCACTAGCCCCTGATCGCCTGATATCAGCCCCTTTCTTGGGAGATATATGCGCATCTATACTCAATGCAAAACAAACGTAAAAAAGTTTAATGTACGACATCGTAGTCGTGTAACAAAGTTACCAACCGATCATTTTATCTTGAAACCAATGCCTCATAATGATCGACAAAAAACACCCCGTTAAACAGCCTCGTAGCTTGATTGCAGTAACACACGCAACGCATATGCACGCCTCTTTTTCCCAAAAAAACATGGAAAATTGACATCATGAAAGAGAGATCAAAGAAGACAAAGCCCCGTTTCATGCCCGTCTCTTCCCACACAATCCGCACACGCCGCAGTCCCTCGCATTCCGGTACGCCGTGGCTGCGCATGACGTGCCCTCGCACTGCCACGAGCCGCTCGTGTGTTTTGGGTCGAGGACGTTTGCGCACATGGCGCATGTTGTGGCCAAAGGAGGGTTTGCAAAGGAGCACATTGAGCAGTTGGTTGAGGCTGGTGTAGTGCTACTGCTTGGGCTCTCTTGTGTATTTACCGCGGGAGTGGTGGTGGCAGTAGTGATTTTAGGAGTTGATATCGCTTTGAGTGATGACTGGTGTCTCCTAAAATTTGATTCCGGCTCAGATTTGATGATGATTTTGCTGTGTGGTTTGACGTGCGGTATAGACGACAAGGCTTGTGATGAACCGCCATCGTCAGCCAAAACCTCTGGTTTGATTGCCGGTTCTCTTTCCTCCTCTTCCAACTTCAATGCCCTTTCTGAATCCAGATTTCTTGGCGAGTATGAATCCAATCGTTGTGAATCTGGTTCCTGTTTAATCTTCCGTCTGCCAAACAACCCAAATAATTCATCAAGCTCGTTCTTCGCATCAGCATCACTCGGGTCCTCATCCTCGCAAATCTTAACCATATCACCGCCATCCTTATCCGTCATCCTCGTTCCATCCAAATCCACCGCGGCTTTGGAATCCGCCAAGTCCCCGTCTTCGTAGTCACTCAGCCCGTCCTCTTCATCCATCTCCTCTTCCTTCTTTGGAGCGTCGTCTCGACCTTGCTCAAACCGGGCCAATGCCGCAGCCGCACGAAGCTCTCGCCCTCGCAAGCTGCCGGCCACCCTAGGTTTCGCTTGGACGCGTTTGCCTTTCTCAAGCTTGACTTTTTCCTCTTCGTCTGCTCCTAGCGCGACTCCGTTCTTGCCAAACTTCTTGAGGATCCTTCTCTCCTTTCTCTCCTGATACGTCAAGACTGGTTTGGCCTTGCGTTTCCTCCCTCGGGATCGATATGTGCCTCCGCAGAGATGCTCCGGCAGCACTTCATCCGCCAGGACAGAGTTCCTCTCCCATTCTCCAGTCGCCAACTTGGCTCCTCTGCCCCAGAGTCCATCTCCCTTGTATCCCTCCGCCCACAGAGCTTGCATTTGTGCAGCGTACTGGTTTCTCACTGCCCAAAAGGCCCTGGAGTGATTCATCTGCGCGCAGTGAGCGAGCTCATGCATCATCACCATCTGTACATAGTTGAACGGGAGCCACCGGCCGCTACCGGGAGACTTGAGCACAAGCTGAATCACCTCCCCGGCATTGAAATTACGGCCTACAAATTCTCTGTTGGGCGGGAATTCCTCCAGTGACATGACGTGAATGTGGTGTTTGCGCATCACCGGAACTTTTGTTTTAGTCAGCATCAATACCCAGGGTAGAAACATCTGTTGAAAAGGCAACTTACGACATTGCGCTGCAATTCTCTCAAGAAAATCTTGGGCGATTTTCTCATCTGGTCCTTTTAGAGGCTTGATGAAGACAATGTGCGGATTAGGCTGTGATTTCTTTGCGTTAAGACGTTGGATGCCGATTGGCATGGTGAATGAATGGCGGTCGTGAATCGACCTCAGATAGGAAGAATCCTTGAATTGAATGGCGACCAGTGAAAATATCGAAATACAGCTTGTAGAACAAATGAAACCTGTTCGAAAGATAATGAGAGACTGCTCCAGGAATTGACATCATCAAGGGTAGCGCGACGGGTTGAGAATGTTGGCTTGGATTCACGCAGACGTCTTTGACACGAAATCAGGTGACTTGTGGCGACTTTTAAGTCAAGCCATCGCCAACAATAGAATACTAGTAATGTCTACATAACTTAATCAAAGCTCTAACACATTAATTAATACATCTCGAAAAGTAAAAACTTGATGAACGAACAATTAATACAGGCGCAACGTACGTCATAGTTCAATTCTATAATTCGCTATTCTCAAGTATATCCAATATCTATGCAATGCAGTAAGGCGATGCTATCGTCCCTCTATTGCAGTTCAATCAACAGTTGGTGGTATACACCAATCAAAACCCAATGTTACGCCATATCCAATGCATCATTAAACACACCCCTCGCTATGCTTGTTGTTATCATGTACTGTTCGTCGACTCCAATCTGGCCTCCACATTGGCGATAGCGCTCAACACAGCACTTGTGAGGTCCACGTGGAATAGAGGTTTGTCGAAACCACTGATGATGGCTCCCTTTCGTTTGAATGCAGGCTTGGGAGATCCTCCTAGCTTCTCAACGATGTCACTAGGTGTTGATGCCTGCTCCTGCTCCCGCTCCTCTACTTGTTCCTCTTCTTCGACTATGGCTTTCGCCTTTGCCATTTCTTCGTCCTCTACTCTATGAGAGATCATGGATAATTCCCGATTGATAGCATTCTCTTCGGCCACTGCCGCAGCAGAGTCTTTTCCACCAATCTCTGCGACACTGAAAATCGACTTCCATCGGTGCGGAACGCCGTCTCGAGGCTTTGTAGGAGTGCCAAACCCGCCGGCAACAAGTGCTCGTTTGGTCCATCGGTTGTTGATACATGCAATGTGCCAATCCACAACATCTGGGGCTGCATACGTATCAAGTACGTTTCGAACATCAATCAAGCGCTGGACAGAAGTGATGTCGACATTGTTGACGGAACTGAAATCCAAAATGATGGCCTTCAGGGTAGGCTTCTGGGTGAGGTCAGGGTCCGCTCTTGATTTTCCAGATTTCCGTTGACCTGCGTTATTCCAAGGCCTGTCGCCCTTGCGCTCAAAAATCTCTGGACTAGTTCGACGAGTGCGCGCGTATATGAAGCTGGTTAGATACTCCAAAGCATGGTTGGCGCTTGGATAATTGAAGCCCTCGGAGAAACGGTAGATGAAGACTCCTGGATATGGGTTCTCCAATTCCACTTCTGGATTAGAGCCATCGCCGTGATCAAGAGGTAGGAAAATATTCCTTGCTGCATTCTCGGCTCTCTCTTCAAATGTGCCATACTCCCCAACAAGCTGTTTGTGATGGTCTCCAATGACATGGTCTCCAATAACCGAGTGAACCTTGACCTTGCCAAGGAATCGTCCACGTGCCTTCAAGATTCGATAAATGAGGACAGCGGCAGAGATGCATACGGTTGCATACAGGCCGTCCTCAATTTGAGCAAAAACACTAATAAAGACTCCGATGAGGAAAATGAAGACCTCAATAGGAGATACCCTCCAAAACTGATAGAGGGTGTTTGGGGGAGTTATCAGATCGCCAACTGCGTGAATGATGACTGCAGCCAAGACTGCATTGGGGATGTAGAAAAAGACGGCCGTCAGGAGATACGTGGCTAGAAGGACCACCAGTCCAGTAATGAGTCCTGCAGCAGGTGTTCTCACTCCAGCTTTCGACTTGATGGCCGTTCGACTGAAGGATCCCGTCGAAGGATAAGCGCCAAGGAATGAACCAAGTATATTGGTCATGCCAATAGCAACCATTTCTTGAGACGGGTCAATAGTATAGTTATTCACCCTACCAAAGGACTTGGAAATGGCAATATGCTCAACTAGCATCACAATGACGCCCGCTGGAAGGTGAGAAGCAAACTTTGATACAAGATTCGCCTCGATCTCTGGGACGCCGGCGTTCTTGAAGCCTAGAAATTACGTGTCGTTAGCAGTGTAGCCACGATTGTATGGTTTCGAGACTTACCCTTAGGAACAACTCCAAGAACACGGACTGCTGGATGATCCTTTCGGTGTCTGTTGATCAACCAGCTTATCATAGTATAGAGGAGAATGACAAAAACAGTTCGCATTGTATTCATGAAAAAGATGATGCGCTTATTTGCCGGCCACCTCTCAGCCGCTCGAGTCAACGTATAGCGGATGAGATAGAGGAAAAACAGAGCTGTGAGGCCAATTGCAGCGTCTAGTTTGGTTTCAGGGAGATGCTTTAGCGTATTGATGATTACTCTGTACGCTGCATCTCTGCTGGAGAAGCCCGTGAGGCCAAACAGAGAAGGCAGCTGGCTGGCACCAATGGTAATGGCAGATCCTGTCATGAATGCAGACAATGACGTGATGGAGATGAGATCGACTATCCATCCCAGGCGAAAGACACCAAGAGCGAGAACAATGCATCCAGCGATGACGGAAAATGCTGTGGCCACCACATTGGCGGGCCAGGTAGTTCCAGAGGCATTCACATCAGCCACCACGGTTCCCACCACCGTAGATAAAACAGCCACTGGGCCGATGGATATGTCTTTGGATGTACCAAAGATCCAGTATGTGATGGGGCCCATGAACGACGAGTATAGTCCAAATTGAGGAGGCAAGTTTGCCAACAAGGCATACGCCATACCCTGAGGGACTAGTACGGCTCCGATGGTGATTCCAGCAACAAGATCACCAGCGAGCCATTGGAAGTTGTAGTGAGGCAGCCAAGATATGAATGGAAAGAGTGATCTGATATATCCCACAGTTTCGGCTCGTGTAGGCAGCTGATCGTGTAGCCATTCTGATGTAGTCGGCGGTCCTTCGATGAAGCTGTCGCTGGTTTGCATGGAAAAGACTGATTCGCCTCTGGTAACTGGGTCATCGTCTTCTTCTGCAAGCTTGATGCCCAGGACTCTGGCGAGCGTGCGCTCAACCTTGGCTGCTGTTCCACTCATCGCTTCGGCTTAGATTGGACGATGTGGCTGGAGTGAAAGAAGTGGCCCGGATGGGCGGGAGATGAAGAGGAGAATAGAGGTTGAGGGAGACTGCGACGGAAAGATAACAATGTCTAGACTTCGAGTCCCTTAAAATATCATCTCTATCCTCTTTTTGTCCAAGATATTCGGGCCCTCGCCTCTTGCTTCCCACCCTAAGCTGACTATGACGGCGATGGCCCGGCTCGAAGTGAAGTTGACAGCGGAACTAACACGTAGACTGCAGCTCGAGACCATCAGCTGAGACAGTCACGACAAGGGACTTTAAGCTGTAAAGAGAAAGCGCATGGACTATAAGAACAAACGAAACATCCAGGATCTAGATGCTGGGTGCAGGGCGAGAAAATGGTGTCTGAAGTCTCGTGAGCCAAGCAGAGTGTTCTGGTTGGTTCGTTTGGGAAGTTGGTTCACGCCGCGGGCGATCAGTGGCCAAGGATCAGAAGCCTAAAACTGACAGAAAATCAGGGTTGTAATAAGAGACAAAACATATGATTTAGACAATAAACGGAGGTAAAGACAAGAGGCAGAGCTGGACAGAATAACCAAAAATTATCTGAGCAGAGACAAAGGCCGCGCCCTCTTGCGACTTATACCGACGAGAAATTTAGTAAGAAGGAGCGCCGAAGGTCCGCATCGGACAGTCGGCAGGCATGCTTGTAAACAGCATTCTGACAAATATGAGGGAATAGACGAGAGTCCAAAAGGGGCTTGGATAGCAAAGCTCTTTCTCCCGAACGTCATGTTCTCCATCAAACGGACGTTTTCAAGCGTCAAACCCGCCGTTGAGACGCATCACCGCTGGGGCAGATTACTGGATCTTTGAAAAGACCAGGGGGGCGATCACGGCTTCAGCACAATCTCCCCACAAAACGCTCGAATGTCGCAATCCCATCTAGACCGTTTCGGTTTTAGAGCCTCTGGATCATCTAGATTTTGATTTTCGTGTATAGTCTGTGCCGGGCAAAAGAGTCGAGTAAGGCGGGCCACCGCTTGCGCAAAAGCAGAAGGACAGCTTTTGATTGAACGTGGCATTTCCGTGGCCAGAGTACAGCTGTCCTGTTCTTACATGAGGTACATGATATTCAAAATGTACATATCTGGATATAAGAGGTTGTATAGCGAATCGCGGGTGAGGAGACTAAAATTAAGCAGTGTCAATGCAAGCCAATACTCAGCCCGATGTCTGTTTGCCCTTAATCATGCTAGTTCTTCCGTGATATAGCAGTATCACACTGTTATTTCTCCGTGGGTGTCTCCAAATAAATTCTCGTAATACCTACTCCTAACTCGAGCATGTCTCGAGCCGTGCTCCAAACATTCGCCCATGTGATGCCCGACAATGCGGGGGAGCTGAGCCATCAGCAGGAAAAAGCGTCAGTCGTCCTTTGCAACCTTGCCCCGACGCTGCTACCGAAGATGACGAGCTGCGGACGATACCAAGTCTGGTTGGCGGACATAAGAATTGGAGGATGGAAGGAATTGAGAAGTGATGGCCCGGATCATCGGGCTCGCGAAGATCCGAAGCGGCTGCATTTTACAGCACTAGCTGCAGCTTCCTCAGCGCCTAAGCCCTGCTGAAATGCGCTGTAATAGTAATCGATATGCCACATGCGCTCTGGACGAGGCAATTCGACGTCATACCAGTAGATCCATGGATGGCAGCAAGATGCTGAGCTTCTAGGCAGATCACCAGATAACCATAAATCCGGCTGGGTTTGCGCAGCTCTCCAGGCCCGCAAAAGTTCATCACAAGCTATCATAAGCACCCTTCAGACAGCATATACAAAGCTGCCATGCGTCGCAGCATGCACCGCTGCTGGCGGAGCTGGTGGTAAAGGTAGCATCTGAAACGCTCTTACTGGCGGTTGCCACCCCCACGCCGGCCAAACGCGTGTTCCAAACATGCAGAGCTTCATCCCCAATATCACCACCAACTCTTCCCAAATACCACCACGAGGGCCAATTAGCCCGAACACCATGTCTGGCCCTCCGCCCACGGCACAGGAGGCCCCTGCTGCCCTGTCGTTGATTCAGCATGGCACTCTCCAAGCCCCGCCATCGCCACAGACGCATCGCGCCTTGAGACGACTCCAGTCTGCCCATGCGTTGGGCGCCAGAGCCGCCGCCCAGCAGCAGGCGTCTCTCCTCTCACAGCAGCGCCGAGAACAACAGCTGCCGCCATCTCCGAGTCGAAATGCCGCCGCAAGCTCGACAACGCGGACACGAGGTCGTGCCAATAGCGATGCCACACCACCGCCGCTATTTCAACCAAGCGCCGCCTCAAACGCCCGACGATCAGGTGTGAAGAAGCCCGTCTTTTCGCACGGCCACTTGTCTCTCCAGCAGATCATTCGCGATGGGCCAAACGATGGCGATTTTATAGGTGCGCTGGAAAGCGCGAGATGGAAAGTCGTTGACGAAGGCGTCAAAGCCGCAGAGGATGGAATGGTGCGCGATAACATTGTTTTGATTGCTTGCTCTCAACGCCAGGCGGCCAAAGTCACTGACGTGCGCTTACTTTTGTTGATTTCTAGTCTCCATTGAGAATATACGTATGGCTCGTCCTCTTGGACGCCCCAATCATGTCTACGGACGAATACCTAGCCCTCATACATCGGGGTGCTTCTCCGGCATACGCCAAGATCCGCAACGATACCTTTCGCACGCTTACGACCGACCCTCTCTTCCGACGCCGTGTTAGCGAGGCAAGCTTAATTCGACTGCTGAATGCCATTGCCTGGCGACTTCACGATTCGAAAGAAGATGAACGCCAGAGCAGCCGTCCTGGCAGCAGTCAGTCGTCTATACCTCCGCGGGATGGCGTTGCAGGCAGCCACTCTGGCCAATCCCAAGCGAGTACGTTTTGGCACGAAGAACTCGGCCGATTTATCTCTTGTACATGCTAATGTCTTTGTTCTCTCTCGAGTAGGATCCGGTGCAGTTCTCGAGCCAGGCGTCTACGTCCAAGGCATGAATGTTTTGGCTGCCCCTTTTCTATACGCCGCGCGAAGCGAAGCCGAAGCGTTTGTCGCTTTCCACTCTCTGTTGACTCGCGAGTGCCCTGGCTATATCCGCGGTGCCATGGATGGCGTGCATCGCGGACTTGCCTTGGTAGACAAAGTCTTGGCCATTGTCGATCCCAAACTTAGCATGTATCTCACGTCAAAGGGGCTCTCGGCCGAAATCTATGCCTTCCCCTCTGTACTAACACTCTGTGCATGTACACCGCCTCTACCCGAGGTGTTGCGCCTTTGGGATTTTCTCTTTGCGTATGGGCCGCATCTTAATATTGTGTGCATTGTAGCGCAACTTACTATTATGCGGTCGCAGATCCTTCAATCCCAGAGGTATTTGCCCCCCTTTTCTTTGAGCACGCACTGGCATTCCTAGCTTCTAACATCTGTTGCTAGTCCAAATAAGCTTCTGCGATCATTCCCACAGCTAAATGCCGACCTCGTCAAGAGCATCACGATCAGCATCATTAAGAAGATACCGGACGACGTTTACGAAAAGATCGCCACGCATGCCATGTGAAGATGATGGGACGTAATGAAACACTTGCTGCCCCTCTTACTAAAGAGGGTCACAATGAACAGTAAGGCCCAGCCAGTAAAGGGGAAATCCAGCACACTGTTTAAGAGAAACGCGCCACGTGATGGCATGCTTGACGCGTTTCCAATGACGATCCGACCCAGATGAATGGAGTCAGTGGCTCTCCGGCCCGACATCATGCTTGGCATCAGGCATCCCCTAGAGGCCCTGCTTCTCTCCTGACGGGCAATTCTCCTCTAGCATCGTTGATTTAATTTTTTTTTGGGAGATGTTGGCGCATGTAATTGTATTTGTGTTTGAATCTAAAGGCACTGGTTAGCGGCCTAGCAACGACAGAGGAAACGAAACCATTCAATGTATTAGGTATTGGAAGAGATGGGATGACGCTTTTTAGCCAAATTTAGGGTACAGCAAGGGATTGCTGCAGGCTCTACATACGGGAATAATATTACGACTCACATGATGAAACGGGCAAAGAGCAATATAATGACCATTTACAAGAAAAACCCCGTACCTAGTACATGTCCGCTCTCCCTTTTCAGACTGAATTTCTCACATGCTGAAAGGGGTACGGCTCAAGGAATCTGCATTATTATCGAAAACGCTGTGAATAGCACTTCTTCTGTTTGATCATGTTTATCAATTGATTAATACAACATATGCTATTCTAAAGAGTTATTATGTAGCCAAAAAAGAGCAAAAATAGCTATATAGAATGCTACGCAAATCGCCACAGGGCATTTGCAATGCATTTGCCCAAACAAAACAGAAAAACGCCAATTTGTGCCCATGCTAGAAAAAAGAAGAGAGAGAAAAAAAAGAGTATACACAAGAACTGAACAGAAATCGAATCGAATCGAATCGTAATCCAGACAGAAATGCCTCCCCTCTCTTGATAAGGCACTGAGCCCGCTTGTACATGTACGTAACGTAACGTAAACTTTTTGTCTTTATTCGTCTTTCGTTGTTCATAGCCGTATATTGTGTTTATGCGCTCCGCTCTGTTATTTAACAGTAAAACGAAAAAAAAAAAAAAAAAAAAAATCACTCGCAAAACAGCTCAAATGCAAAGACATGTATGAATCAAGCATGTATCAGGGCAAGGAAAGCTTTTAGCTCTTGAAGCTAGAGTTCAAATCAAAATGTGCTTGCGCTGCGTTGTTTACCATGACCGAGAAGTGCCTTGTCTAATAAGCAGGGCAACCGGCCTCGGCCCTGTGAAAGGCATTGGAGAAGAACTGCTGCATGGCGGTGTAGTGGAAGATGATGCCGCCCAAGACGGCGGCATGCCACAAGTTGTGGCTACCGCCGATGTAGTCAAACATGCCGGGGAACCAGCGCTCAGGGACCTTGCTGGCATACACAACGGCGCCGCTGAAGTAGACCAAAAGAGACTTGCTGATGGGAGAGTAAAAGTTGTAGACGAAGTCGGGTCCGTGGGAGAAGTAAAGCTGCAGAATCGGCATGAACCCCGTCAGGGCAAGGCCGACGAAGAATCCGACGCGGGCCCAAGCCATGTCGGTGCCGTTGAACTTGGGGTGCCACGGCAGGATCACTCCTCCAATGCCCAGGAAAGCAGTGAGGCCCATGTATACCCATCGACTGACCGGGTCGCAGTAGAAAGCGGTGTACTCGGTGGTCACGATGGAAGCAGCAATGAGCAGCGAGATGCCGGTGTAGTCCACGCAAGCAAACATGGAGACAGCGTTGACATCGGCAACGGCGCTCATCGTGTGCCAAATGGTGGAGCACACCAACGTCAAGCATGCCATCATGAAGAAGATGGCGGCAACGACAACGTCTGTCTTGGTGCTAAGGTAGAAATTGGCACTGCTGGGGTAGAAGTAAAAGGCAACGGCCAGCACCAGGATCAGGCCTAAGGCGTGAGACCAGATGTTGATGAATTCGTTGGACATGTTGAAAACGGACTGGACGCATTCTATCTTGGTCTCGCGGAAACGATAGCCTCTCTTGATGTGTGGGTTGTTTCGCCAAGGCGTTGGCAGGTCGTCGTATAGCAGCAGGCCACGATCCCGCGCCAGCAGAACAGCCTGCTGGATGTGCTCTTCGAGGGACAGCGCAGCCCGCACGGCGCGCTCGATTCCTTCGTCGACAACAGACTTTGCTCGCTCGATGCTCTCGTTTGCAACTCTGCGACCCTCATCCATAAATGCCTCGGCAGCCGTAGCGGCGTTGGCAAAGCCCTGCTCGCGCAGCTTGTAGGCGCGCGTTTCGAATTCGGCCATCATCCCTTCTAGCAACTCGATTCCCAGGCCTGCCTTTTCGTGTAGAGACTCGGTCGCAGCTAACGTCTCCTGGTACCGGGTGTCGAGGGTCTCAAGCATGATGTAGAGCCTGCGCCGGCCGGCGCCGATGACTTCCTCGGACGCCTGAGAGCATCTTGAGCGAACCGTCTGAAGAGTAGAGAAGGCGCGGGAAATGCTCGAGTCCTTGCTGAGGTCTACGTAGTTTTCGACAAAATCCAGCCGCCGCTCCAGTTCGGTCAGGAACAGGTCCACCTTGAGCAGGAGATTCTCCTCGCCCTCCATGATGTGTCCGACGATGGATTTTCGTCGGGGGATAAAGAAAGAGTGCCGTCGTCGTTTTGCCTGTTGCTGAGCCTCGCGGCGCAAGTCCGAACCGCTGGTGGCAGCAACACCTGTCGAGTCTTTGTTGTCGCCGTCGTGGTTGAAGCCGCACGCGGACGTCAGAGCAGTGGTGACGCCCGCCATTTTGATTGAGTGTTATATAGGGGAGGGAGAGTTTGAGACGTCTGTCAGATTATCATGTCTTGGATTTGTGATGGACCGTCAACTGGGCTGCGTCGTGGCACGGGTTTTGCCTGCTGCGGATGATTGGCCCAGACGAACAAAGAGGCGAAGATGCCAGGAATGCGCCTGACAGAGGAGGAAAAGAAGGGGAAAAAAAAAAGAAGCAGAGAAACGAGATCTTGCAGTGGAGCGGCTGGCGCTGCTAGACCCCTCGATTTGTTGATCGGATGGAGCGGGACGATGCGGTTAATTGGCGATTCTTCCCCAACGTTTAGCACTGATTGGCTCCGAAAGTCGAATTGGTTGATGGTTCGGTTCGTCTCGATGCGGGTCAAGCAGCAATAGCAGCCTATTTAGGGGATTGAGGGCCGCCAGGAGGGCGCGCGATTGGCTGCAGGCCTGCGGAGATTTGCGTGGATATGCAGACCGGAGGCAAGAGAAAAAATCCCTATCCTCAACGTTGTACGGCCGAATGCTCCTGTTTGGTTCCTTTGGTCCTTGAACCGCGGCTGCGTCTTGATGAAAGAAAGAAAAGAGGGTGGCGGGATAAAGTGAGACACAGCACCCCGTGCTATCAGGGTGCCGCTATATAGGTAAGGTGGTGATGTAAGAAAAAAAAAAAAAGAAATAAAACTCAATCGGCCTTAGTAGCGGGCAGTCCGAATAACCTCCGCCGTCAACCAATTATCTTGTCGGTGGATGTATCTGCTACCGCCTATTAACCTAGCAGGGTATTGCACATGGAACATAGTTTTCATGTTGTTACTACTGGGTTCATCGATCAATCAACCATCATTTCATTCGGCTGACAGGTTGACTAAGAAAAACTGCCCTGCCCTGCCCACTACCACCATCCCATGACTCTGGGGGAGCGCTCACATGCCGCGGACAAAAATACCGCGCCGGGGTGGGAATGCGAGATGGCGCTGTCTTATTGGTTGCTTGGCAAAGATCATCAGCCATAAATTCATCTTGGATCTTTATTTTCGTCTACATGCGTGATTGGTAGTACATGGCCCGAGCTGAAGTTGCGAGCAAAGACCGCATGCCCGTGTTTGGAATGATAAAAAGCACCAGGAGACGGTAATAGTAGGACAAGACAGGCATTCTGAACATGGCCGCTCATATCCCCGGAACAGCATCTTGGCCTTTCCGCCTCCACACTCTCCTTATTTGTACAGGCAGGCAGCGTGGCTTAATTTCCCGCGTCTCCGGCGCCCGACACGCCTGCATTACTTTGTGCTAGGATGGCAATCCTCTTCGCTGCTTGTAGAGGGCATACTGTACATAACTGGCGATGCGTCGGCTTTCCGTATTCCGGAGAAATAGGCGCAGAACAGGGCGAAGGCGGCTAAAGGCTAAAAGGTGCCTGACAGCGGTGCTAACCCATTGACAGCCTCGCGCTAAAACCTGCCCATAATGGGTACCGGCCTCCACTTTGTCAGCTCTAGCCTTGCTGGTTTGCTGGTGTTGCTTGTCCATCATTCGTTGACCCTTCAGCATTCGCATCATCACCATCCGTTAATAGACACTACACCAATCGACCAACAACTTACCATCATACTCTAAATAATATATGATCCAATAAGACTACCATTTGAATCCTCCTTACTCCAGCAATGGCTGTCGAAAAAATCATCACGGAGCCGTCGCTCGCCGCGGTCCTCCAAATCTCAGACCAGGCCCGCGACCAGGCCCACGCGTTGCTCCAGCTTGCCGACCAGGCCAGCGACGGCCGAGCCACCGCCGACATCCAGGCCGAGATTGCCAAGCAGCAGAAGCAACTTTTTACTAACATTTCGCATCTGCGCGGTCTGCACAGGAACGCTTGCCTGTCGGCGCGTGATACAAAGGCCCAGACCGCCGAGGCTCGTCAAGAGGTCGACCGTCTGCATCTCCAGCTGCAGAATCTGTATTACGAGCAGCGGCATCTTCAGGGCGAAATTACGGGCTGTGAATCATACGAGTATGTGCCTTCTCTCTTCAGTACCTCTACTGTTGCTGTGGTGGATTCACATTTGAGCGCCCAATGGCTGACTTTTTAAAATCCAGTCACAAATACCAGCAATTGCCTCTTATTCCCGTCGAAGAGTTCCTGGCTCTACATCCAAAATATGCAGATGCAGACGACGACGAGCGCATGTTTGCACGTATCGAACACGAGCGGGAAGAGCGAGAAATACTAGAACAGCGACGCCAAGAGCTTCTCAAGAGGAAACAGAAGCTCATTGCGGAGAACAAGAGAAGAAAGGACGACCTGGCCAATTTAGATCAGGATTTGGAGAAATTCATCGACGTAAGCTCATATATCAAACACCTTGCGAAGTGTGTTGTGCTAACACCCTGTTCAGGCTGCAAAACCTATCCTCGAACTGTTCGAAAAGGCACCTTGAAATGTATTTCGTCCCTTTTCTCCTTTCTACAGCCCTTCGCCCTCAGTGTATAGCTATGAAACTTGTACACGAGGCATTCTAAAAATTCTCGCGCATAATAACGGCCGCCAACGACCAACTTAATGATACCAAGAATCCATGCAGCCTCTGCTCCTCGTCTTACGAGATCAGCATCAGAGAAAGAATAGTCACCATATAAACATCCAGCCGATGGGGAAAAAAGAGTTGGATGCCGTCTATTCTCGGCGTGCTTTTGAGCTGGGAGCTATACGAATCGGACCTCTTCTAAGTCTATTTCAAACGCCCCTTATCTTCGCGGTTATACTGTCTATGACGAACTCCAAGAACCGAGGCATTTGATATTGCTGGGCCGCACTTGATTAGTTGCCGGAAAACATCATTTTAAGAGGTCTTCCCTTTTTTGAAACTGTGTTTCTTATTAAACAGATATAGCCTGTGCATTGCACATATCAATTTTCTTTTTAAGCCTCCATTTCTCTTCCTGCCCGATTTCATCTGCGACAAATGAATATTACCGCTCGAGAAGTAGAAGCAGTCTAGTTAAGAGGCTACAATGGTAACACGCCAGTTAATACATGAAATATTTTCGCAGCTTTTCTATATTGCGATTTATTTTTTGCAAGACGATTACTGTAGCTAAATATTAAATGCCATTCTCAAAAATGATATTGCGTAAACTACTCTGAGCCTAATGTACAAACCTGCAGACGCATCCTCTGCAGCCAAACGATAATAGTAATAGTGTTGATAAAGCAAAAAATTCCACTGTCTTTTTTCTCCTTGATTATCCCGCGTAGTTGTGCGAGCCGATTTAATAGTTGAGCTCAGCGCCCCCATTTCCACTGCCAGATACTTGGTCCAGGTCTTCATAGCTCTTCAAGCTACGTCCCTGCACAGCTTCTCGAGGAGCGGCGGCCGCAGCACCAGCTCCGTCTCCCCATCGAGACCCGCCGTTGCGGTTTCGGCCACCGCCTCCATCCCAGCGGTTGCCCCCACGGCGATCATACGGCGCCGAGCGATATCCACCTCGTCCACCAGACATTCCGCCTCGACGGACAGGGCCCCCTGAGCGATCGTCACCCGCAGAGTTCCAGTTACTATTGGCTTGCATGCCTGCAAACAACGAGGGGAAGTTTCCGGGGCCCATGGGGAATCCGGGCATACCCATCACGCCATTCATGGAGAAGTTTTGTAGGTTGAAGCCACGAGGGGTACCGGATGCTGACTGGCCGCTGGTAGGTGGGAAGTGGCCATTTGAGTTCGCATCGGTTCGCGAAGGAGCAATGTGTGCTGGATCTGAGACATAGGCGTTGATAAGTTCAAACTATTTATAGCAGTTAGCAAAAGATACAAGATCCAGACAGATTTTTTGTAGCCATGGTGAACGTCGACATACCTCTTGTTTCAAGCCATCCAACCATTCACCATGTCTCTTTTCAACATGTTTCTTCCAAAAGTGATCTTCCTTGAATAGCTTGGTGCACTCTGGAACTTTGCATCTCCATTTGTGCTCGTCCTCCTGCTTGACATGTTTGGCCAGCTCTTCATCAATAGCCTCATCAACTGGTCTGCCACCAAGCTTGCGAATATCCACGGTACTGGGTTCCAGGATCTGCGTAAGCTTGTCTTCAAATGTTTTGACCCAGTTATACGCGCGGAGAAGCTGTTGCTCGGTTTTGGAAGACATATTGCGGAACTTTTTGTCACCCTCAATCGACTCTCCGTCAGCGTCATTATCGCCCTCGCTTCGTTTCTTGTCGGGGAAAGGATCTCCATTCGCACTAGCTCTGGCAACGGCTCTGGCGGAAGACGTGAGAGTGCTTTGAGGTCGGCGCAGATGTCCACCAGCACATTTACGTGTGAGCTCATGCACAGAGTCGCTTTCAAATACGCAAAAGAAGCAAAAGTGAAAGACGCGGCGCAAATACTCAATCAGCAGGTCGAGCTGTTTCTTTTTCACCAACATCTCCTCGTCATCAACTTCCTCATCTTCCACTGCTCCTTCTTCCTCTTCCTCTTCCTCAGCGGCCTCCTCATCATCGTCCATTGCTTCGTCCATTCCAGGCTCTCGGGACTTGGTGGCTTTCTTCGTTGAAGTGGGGGGTATAGCAGGCTGTAGGCGACCAGCGTTCTTCAGATCATCCACTTTTTCTTCGATTTTCATGATGGCCTGGAAATCAGAGCCAAAGTCTTCTTCGTATTTGTTGACTAGCCGCTTGACCAAGCGAAGATCCTTCTCGACTCGCTCTGGCGCGGAAAACAGGTCCCAAAGCGCTTTCTTTCTGGGATGAAGGGGAGGGTTATGAACTCCAACATGGCAGACAAAGTCTCCCCGAGCCTCATCTTTGACCGTCTTCCCGTTTACAGCTTCGAGAGCCTTCTCTGCAGCCGAAGCAGGGGGGGGTGGCGATCTTATTGCTACGTCTCCATCCTCGTCTTCGGGGTTTGCGCGATCCATTGGCGGCGCACTATCCGAAGAAGGATGGAGCATAACCCAGCCAATACGGTGATATCTCTTGCTAGGGTTTGGATCGGAGAGAGATAGCCACTTGAAGCCACCTTCCTCCTCCCCGAGATTTTCTCTGCAAAAGGCTTCAAGATTCTGGCGACTAACATGAGGGGCAATAGTCTTGATCAAGAGAGTGGGCTGAAATTGATTTTCATCACGGATATCAGCCCCATTCACGGGAACCAAATCGCCGACTCCCAAAATCTCGTTGGCGGCTGTTGCTTCGCCCTCCTCCTTTTCGATTACACCACCAGCTCCATTGCTTTCGCTTTTTGGAATGCCCTCGAGAGAGAAGTCATCAAAAATGCCAGATTCTAAATCTTGCTCCCACTGGCCATACGCACTTCGTCGAAAATCTTGGAGCTTAGCTTTGAATTCGTCCCTGATTTCGGGAACATATCTTTCTTTGAACCATTGCTCTTTTTTGTGCTCCGAAACGAAAGTTCTGGCCATCTTGGCTTGGAGGTCTTCTTTATACGCATCGTATGCTACTTGAATCTTGGCTTTTTCTTTCTCACGCTCCTCTTGGCTGTCTCGAGCGCCTCTATTCCTGTCGGGCTCTCGTCTCCGCCCTGTCCGGGCGTTTTCTTTATCATCTTTAATTTTTTCGTTCATTCTCCACCATTCGCCGAAATAGGAGAATCCAACTTGATAAGGAAGCTTGGATGGATCAGCCAAAGGGTTTACGGGAGCGCTAGCCAGTCCACTGTCCTGCCCAGGCACATAGCGATCGATGTTCGCTGGTGGGGAGGTTATGCGACGCCGGTCCTCCCGGTCTCTATCGTCACGGCCATCACGGCGAGGTCGAGGCTCGTATCGGTCAACAGGAGGCGGGGAACGTGAACGTCGGCGGTCTCGGCGCTCATTGCCTGGAAGTAACGGCGGTTAGTAAGTAGAATTGACCATGAAGGGGAAATGGCTCGGGCAGGACAAACCAGGGGACCTCGCGCGGTAAAAAGCATCACCTCTGTCATCTCTACTCCTCGAATCATCACGGCCCCACGTTCTTTCATTGGGTGATCGAGCTGGGCCATCACGATAAGATCCTGAATAGGAGTCCATTTCTGTTGGTAGCAATGGATATATGAAACGAAGAATTGGTTTCAGGGTTTCGGATTGGCAATCAGTCAGATAAAATCGAACATCAGAAGCAATGCTCGTTCCTACGGAGGAGTCGATTGAAAGAGCGCCCTACTGAGTGGCGGTAAAACGGCGGTTAGAGAAGACATTCTGACCCAAGACTGGACAAATTGACAAGAATGAGAAAGAAAAGAAGAAAAAGAAGAAAGAGAGAGAGAATAGGACGTGTATAGCAAAAGAGCTACTGCCAAAAACGAGACAAGTAGACCCGGCACGGAGGTTGGACAACGAGAGGAGCTGAGAGGACAATAGAGGAGAGCAAAGAGGCAGAGAATTGCCGGTCGATGCCGGAAGCTTGATCAAGCCACGACGGCAAGAGGGAGAAGGACAGGCAAATAGTAAGGGGAAGAGAGGACAAGGAACAGAGAGGAGAATTGGGGTGGATAGACGAGTCAAGAAAGGGATGACGAACTGAATAGAAAAGCGCGGATCCGATCAAAGGCGATTGCGCGACTGCGTGGTGATGCGCCCCAGGGACAGCCGCAGACAGTGAGATGAAGAGATGAAGTTGGCAGAGGCTGAGAGCATCCAGAGGTGGAGCCGAAGACGGCCGCGACACGCGCAACGCCAGTTCTGTGGGGGAGTGGGTGGTAGAACATGGACACTGTGCAGGACATCATATCGAATGTCGCGCAGCCGTACAGTGTTTTCAGTTCAATACACTGTGACTCGCCGCTAGCACGTGTGGACTGCATTACCTAAGCAGTGCCCGTCTCCACCATAGTTGGAGAGTGGCGATCTCCGACTATCCATTCGGCATGTACGTGTGCCCAACTGCCTCAAAGGAGCGTCATCCTGCTGACTAGCATGGGTCTCTCGAACCTAGATATTATACTTATATATCCATCCAACGCCTTACCGGCTTGACTGGCGAATCCTCGCCCGTCCATAGAATGCGGCAGTTGAACCTATCACATCCGGCACTGGCAATCAGTTGTCAAACAGGTTGACACAAACAGTCTCCCTGGAACCAGCCCCTCTTTGTGTATCCTCGGCATTACTTGCGAGCCTTCACCTTAGTCAATTACTATTCGATTGCAAACATTGGTTAGTTGTTGCCACATACTACGGGTAGCAATTCAGCAGACATCTTCTGTATTCCATTGAAGGAGTGGTCAGCAAGATGGCCCGGCTCCGATATAATAGCGCGGTCGAAGCATTCCGTGACCAGGAATATCCAATGCTGCAAGGTAAATATCTTAGATGTGCATCATGGCCCTGATTCGCAATAATCTAACTGGTAGCACCCCAGACTCCGTATATCTTGATCATGCCGGGACCACGCTCTGCTCAAAGTCTCTGATGGACTCCTTTGCGCAAGAGATGACATCAGTTCTCTACGGGAATCCGCACTCTGGATCATTGCCGTCCCAGCAGTCCACATCAAAGATTGACGAAGTTCGGATACGCCTGCTGAAATTCTTCAAGGCCGATCCGGAAGAGTATGATTTGGTATTCGTGGCGAATGCAACTGCTGGCGTAAAGCTAGTAATTGAGAGCATGAGATCCTTGCCAGAAGGCTTTGTCTTTGCTCATCATCAAGCCTGCCATACTAGCGTCGTGGGAGCAAGAGAAGAAGCGCATCAAAGTGTCTGCCTCGATAACACCGGAGTTCAGTCTTGGCTAGACGGTGAAAATCCGTTCAAGCCAATGATGCCTGGTGACCGTACAACATTATTCGCATACACAGCTCAGTCTCATATGGACGGCAAGAGATATCCCCTATCATGGGCCAAGAAGTTGAAGAATAGTCAGACTCAATCTTCGTCCCGGATATTGACTCTCTTAGACGCGGCATCACTTAGCGCCACTTCACAACTCGACCTTTCACATCCCGACTTTGCTGCGGATTTTGTTGTACTAAGTTTATACAAGATTTTTGGATTCCCAGACTTGGGTGTTCTACTCGTCCGGCGTTCCGCAGAGTCTGTATTCAACCATCGAAAATATTTTGGTGGAGGCACGGTGGACGTGGTGGTCTGTGGAGACGAGCCGTGGCATGCTCTGAAATCTTTATCTCTTCATGAGCGTCTTGAAGACGGAACACTGCCGTTCCACAATATCATTGCCGCCGGCATAGCGATATCGACTCATCAACAGCTTTTTGGCTCTATGGATCAAATTAGTTCACACACGGCATATCTTAGTCGTGAACTATACCGTGGGCTGGATGATTTACGGCACGCAAACGGGAACCCTGTTTGTCATATTTATTCGGATATGCCTGATGATACGGTGCTACTTGATACTGGACCAGTCATTTCCTTTAATATTCAGGACAGCCGTGGTTTATGGATTGGACTTGCTGAATTTGAGAAACTAGCCATTTTGAAGAAGATGCATCTAAGGACAGGGGGTGTGTGCAGTCCTGGTGGGATTGCGTCTGCTCTCGATTTACAACCGTGGGAGATGAAGCGAAATCTTTCTGCTGGAATTCGATGTGGCGAAGACAGTAACCGATTTGCCAACAAACCTACCGGAATCATACGTGCCAGCCTAGGGGCAATGAGTACTAAATCTGATGTATCTCAATTACTGGCTTTTATGAAAGAGTTCTTTGTGGAGGACCTGTCAACGACGCCAAGCCAGACCAACACCACGGTGAAAACGATCAGTGCGCCGTCAAAGCTTCGAGTCAAAACCATCACTGTATATCCAATCAAGAGCTGTAGCGGCTATGTTATTCCGCCTGGGGTTCGTTGGGAAGTGCGGCCCGAGGGGCTAGCTTGGGATCGAGAGTGGTGCTTGGTTCACCGAGGATCAGGGCTAGCTCTCAGCCAGAAGCGCTATCCACAAATGGCCCTGTTGCAGCCTTTGCTACTCTTTGATGAGGACGTGCTCCGCGTGAAATATCGTGGAAGCGCGCTGAGAGGGCAGCCGACGTATGTGGATATACCGCTATCCAACGACCCATCTCTCTTTGACAAAAACTTTCGCCAAACAAGCTCTAGAGTTTGTGGAGAAAACATATCTGCGCAAGCCTATCTCTCTGAGCGAATTAATGACTTTTTCACCGATTCCCTTGGAATTCCATGCGTGCTGGCAAGATTTCCAGCAGGAGGCCGGGGAGCTGGTAGCAGGCTCTCCAAAGCTCGGATGCAGAAGCATCAGCAGACAGAAAGTGCTCAAAGCTTCCAGTATCCTTCTTTCCCCGATGTCCCCTCTCCCCCTGACTCGGATTCTGAGCAACAGAGCCAACCTGGGAAGATTCTTCTATCCAACGAGAGCCCAATTCTGATGATATGTACCCCTAGCGTGGAATCACTCAATCAGAGCATCATAAAGTCTGGAGGATCAGCTGTGGAAGAGGCAGTATTTCGGGCGAATATCGTGATTGAGACCTCACCAGGTCAACAAAGCCGTCCTGCTTATTCTGAAGACATGTGGAGGACTGTTAGTATTGGAGATTACATGTTCAAGCTGTTGGGAGCCTGCCAGAGATGCCACATGGTATGCGTGGATCAAAATACTGGTGAGAGAAGGCAAGAACCGTTTTCAACGCTTGCGAAAACAAGGCGTCTAAACGGCAAGGTTTATTTCGGTACGCATATGCGCCATGAACCTACTGAGCAATACGAGGAGTTAGATGCCCCGACGCCCACAGTCCAAGTTGGAGATGTTGTAGCCGTGGAGGAAGAGGTGTCAGATACGTACCGCGAACGATGATAGCCTGAATGCGATACTTTTTCAAGACACAGCTGCAGGCCGATTCTTGAGATGTACTAGTATACAAGTGAGTTTCAGCTATGCTACCGGACGTATTGTCTGAAGATCCCATCCATTGAATTCCTTGGCATGGCCAAGCCACCATGGGGGCGAATGGACGCCCCATCGAGGAAGATCACGTTTGTTGGCCCATCTTTTCGGATATTCCCTCTTACTCTCCCTTGCTGAGAAAATCCTAGTGCGGCTTGTCGCATTCCCACTAGGGGCTATAGAGTATCTCATTCCTGCCCCCCCCCCTTCTATGGTTGGTGTAAAATGTCTTACCCTGCGTTCTAATCTTGGCGCTGAAACCAGTGCACACCCAGATTTGAGCGAGCGGCTGGAAAGACAAGCGAATACTGCATCCGTAATTGGCTCGCTATTGCTTTGTCTTTCTGACACAGCTTTAAGTGGAAAGAATCGCCGTCTTCCGTATACCAGCCACCGTTCGAGCTACCGTCGACGGAATATCCAACGCATAAAGCAGAATTCCTTTGAACAAGCGAGAATAGGGCCGGTTAAGGCGTCGCGTCGTCCTTGTTGACTCAACGGGCTGTTGGCCACGACAAAGCCACAAACGGGTCTTGCCGCCGGTCGTCTAAACTCTCTTGAGAGCCACACACCGGCATGGTCCCAACCTTTTTGCTTCCCTATCTCTGCATTCCTCTAATCACAGTTTACCGTACTCCGAAGCGAAAAGTTTATGATTATGTGGTCCAGACCGCGCAGCGATTCAGGAGATGGCGGGTTTGCCGTTCTCAATACCTCTGACACAGTGTCTCAGAGCTCTTTCACCGCGAGCATCGTCCACCACTCTTGACTTTGTTCATATAAGAAGCCGCAGGGAGCCTTAAACTTGGTACTATCGACATTTCTCAATCTCGAATATTCTGCTGTTGGCATCACGTACCTGGGCTCGACATTCGCACGCAATGCTCAAACTCTTCTACGCTGCTCTGCCACTTGTGGCCAGAGTTGCTCTGGCTGCTCCTACTGTTGCTGAAAGATGTCAAGACCCAGAGCAGCACGATGTGCCTCTTTCTTCGCCAGCATCGAGTGGACCAGTTGCTTCTCTGCCATTCGGCTCGGAGCCGCTCCATAACGAGCCCGTCGTCTTGGAGACTTTTTCTTCGCAGTCATCACACCCAGAGCTATCGGCTCCCAAGACGTTTGATCTAGGATCAGATACGCAACCGCCTACGTCGCCACTCTCGACTCCATGGCAGGGCAGTCCAACTTCAGGACCGTCTTCTCCTTCGGCTTCGTGGTGGCCTGTCGGAAATGACACTTCTTCACAATCAGAAGCCAGGCCTCCGTTTTCCAAATCGAGCAACGCTGGTGCAAGCGATCAACAGGGCTCCAGAAACAGACCATATGGGAAGAAGAAGAATGTTGTGTATTTTACAGACTGGTAAGCTCGTCACGTTCTTACGACTAGCACCAATTTGTCAAAAATAGCTGCTAATTATAGTAGGAGCATCTATGGCGCAGGCTTTCTGCCTCAAAATCTCCCCGCGCAGGAGATTACGCATTTATTGTACGCGTTTGCCGGAATTGGCAGCGATGGCTCTGTGTAAGGTCCCTCCTTGGAGAAGACAAAGATCTTCACGTCGATGATTCGGTTTGCTAACAAGGCACTCAGCATCTCGATTGATACCTGGGGCGATGAGCAAAAGCGATTCGGTGACAACCAAAGTTGGGACGAATCCGCAAGCAACGTCCATGGTGCTATCGAACAGGTGTTCCTGCTGAAGAAGCAGCACCGCCATATGAAGACTCTGCTTTCTATCGGCGGCTGGACCGCGTCGCAACAAGGAAAATTTGACCCTGCTCTCAGTTCGGAAGCTGGCCGACGCCAGTTTGCTCGGACCGCAGTTGAACTTCTCGCCCGCTGGGGATTCGATGGTATTGATATCGACTACGAATACCCCCTTTCTCAACAAGAGTCGCAGAATTTTGTATATCTGCTCAGAGAGTGTCGAGCAGCTTTGGACGAATACGCAGAGCGCAATGGTCAAAATTACCACTACCTTCTCACTGTCGCGACGCCTGCTGGCCCTCAGCACTATGGCATTCTGGACATGCCGGCAATGGACCAATATGTTGATTCTTGGCATCTCATGGCCTACGATTACGCTGGCAGCTGGGACAACACCTCGGGAAATCAAGCCAACGTCTTCGCCGACCCTCACAATCCTACCAGCACCAAGTTCAACTCCAATGATGCAGTGGATGGCTACCTTGCCAACGGAATTGACCCTAGCAAGATCATTTTCGGCCTTCCTCTCTACGGCCGCTCATTCATGAACACTCAAGGTCTTGGCCAGCCCTACCAGGGCTTGGGACAGGGTTCCATTGAGCAGGGTGTCTGGCTGTATCGCGACCTGCCACGGCTTGGCTCAGACGTCTACATCAATAGTAGAATCATCGCAGCATACTGTTATGATGAAGCAACAAAAGAACTCGTGTCGTACGATACCGTCGATACCGCTCGATGGAAGGCCGAGTATCTCATGAGCAGGAACCTCGGAGGTGCCGTCTTCTGGGAAGCCTCAGGCGACAGGGCTGGAGAGGGCAGCTTAATCTTGACAGTGGCCAGAGAAATGGGCGACTTGGATGATTCAAGCAACATGCTTGATTACCCTGAGAGCTCGTTTGCCAACATCAAAGGCGCAGCCTATTGATATTTGGTTGAAAAGGGGGAGTCTTGGGTTGGCCACTTTCTAGGTTATACGAGGCATGGGCTGATTTAAATTGTAAATGATAGACAAGGCCATGGGACTTTTATCTCATGAAAGGCGTTGGGGTGTTTCAAAGGACGGTCCCTATAGACTGTTTGGCTCGGTCCTTTCCATTTTGTTTGTTTCTTGAGTGCGCTAGATTATTGCCACCTAGTAATGGATATTTCTTCGATTCATTCTATCTATGTATCTGTGATGGAATCTATCTGTACATTCAAGTATCTATGACATTTAACGACTACCCTATGTGCCTGGACACAATACAGGTGTCTCATGCAAACGCAAAGGCACGTGGCCAAGCTGCCTGAGATTCTAGGTCAGCGTTCTTCTCGCTTTCAGTTGGCTTTTAGTGCACATTCTCTGCCCAACCAGGCCTCTCTCTTTTTCCTCGATCCTTTCTTCTCTCCCTTCCTGCACTCTTCGCCTCATCACAACATCTTTATTTACTGTCAGTCCTCGACCCAGTGAATATAGAGAGATCTACTGCTGAAAAGGCCATCATGGAGATGCTCTTGAAGCTGTCCGAAGCCCAGAAACAAGCGCTTATCGACATGTATCGATGCGGAGATCTCGAAGCGTTTCTTGATTTCAGCATCAAAAAGCCCGAAGTGTTCAAGTACCTAGCGAAGAGGGAGATTGAGACCAACAATTACAACCTACTTAGGAACTATATCCGAAAACAGTGAGAGAAACTATCGGTGTGTTTGAGGAAATGTCTCGCTTTTTCTGTTGGACTTTACAGACCCCAGAGAAGTTGAGTATGGCAATGTTTGGGCTAGTACGTCACTATGCAGATGCAAATAGGCACGAATAACCACTGTCAAATGAAGGTCTCTGCATAGGGTATCAAACGACAATATGGTGGATGGGATGATCTAAATAACCCTATTACGTCTTCCACTTAATATAAAGAACGATTTTCCCCCTCACTCCGCTTGCTTTTTCTTTCGCGTCCTAATTTCATGTCCTCTATCGCATGTACCATCGTAATTCATTATATGACGGGATGTATCCCAGCAGAATTAATAGCAGCATTATAGGAGAAAAAAAGGGCAAAGTTCTCTGGCAACTTAGCTCTATTTTGCAATACTCAAGATGTTGCTTGTCAAAATAGCTAATCTATCTACATATAAAGACATCAGTTCAAACCGAAAGTATGTTTCTTGGTGACCCTGGACGGCGTGAAAAGCGGTGTGAATAATTCTTTGTGTTTGCTGCTGTTGTTTGCTTCCCATCTCAAAGCAGCAGCATGCATCCGTGCCTCCAATCAGGCTGAGCCATCTGCCTCTGCTACAAGGAATGGAGGCCACTAGTCTGTCCGTGCCCAATTGACTACCGGTGGAGATGGTTTTGATCATGAAAGAAATATAAGCAAGACGAAGACAAGTTTCAGTAGGGCAAGTTTTCTGCTGTCTAATTTGAACCACTTTGCAGGCTAAGGGAGTGCTTCTACCGGAATACTTTTGAATAATCAGCACAACATGGAGACGGCAAATACGCAAAAGAGTCCCGAAAATGACCAATCTAGGAACGAGTGAATCTTCGCTCGGACATTGTTGGAGCTGTACTGCAAAGGTTCATGCTAAATTATACGCGTGTCTTTCTAGGATATATCTTGTTGGCTTTTCAGAAGGCCCTCAGGCCCAATATACTGCTTCCATTTGCGGACTGATACAAAGCCTTGTGCCAGAAGCTCGTGTTCAGACACAAACTATTTTCAATAACAAAAATGGCCCTTCCGTCCGGGGCGTGGAATCGGAGGGCGAACATGATGTTGATGAGATGGGAGATGAGATTCAAAGTCTTCCATGCACCAGTAGCACAGATGGAACGGAAATCGCAGCTTCTTCTGCAACCAACATGACAGGGCATAATAATTTTTCCGCAAATTGGATACAGCATGAGGCACTAAGCATCTTGAATCGCATACGGCAGCAATGCGATACCAACGCACAAGGTAAAAGGATCTTTCTCGCTGGATACGGGTCTGGTGGGATCGTGATGAAGCAGGTAGAAACAACTCCCAGTCGTCTCGAATATCGAGGGTTTGCTGACGGCAGGCTAGACCATCGTCATCGCCAACACAACGCCAATGTACTATCCTGTTGCGCAGAGCATCGCCAGCGTTGTGTTTGTTGCCACGCCACATAGGTCGTCAGAGCACATCACGTGGGAAGAGGCGCTGCTGGAGATGATCCAGGACGATAGCACGTGCAGATACCGAGGTCGGCTATCGGAGACGATCTTGGTTCTTGCCGACGTTGTATCCCAGCTCTCGCACGTCTTCTACCAGTTTGCCCCAAAGTACCCCATTGCCAACTTTGTTCACGGGCGGCATGCAGTGGTCCAGCAGTTCAATAGCGAGTTTGAGACTGTGGTGCCATGGAAGCAAGATGCAAACTGCGAAACTACGCACGGCCTCATCGAGGATCTGGACAATTACGAGTCGCTTAGACGGCACTTGTCTCCTCTCCATATACCTCCAAGCTCGCATCATTCTCCAAGTAACATCTACCATTGCCATGAGGTCCTTGGCCCAGGGATACTATTTGCATGGATCTGACTGAGCTCTGAATAGCGTTTGATGATCAAGAATCAGCTACAAGCTCCTCACGAGCATTCGATACGCTGTATCTTGATACCTTACGAGTGCTTACCCCTTCGCCATGGACTCTTGATGAGATGAAAACTCTGGACATTCAGGAAGATTACAGCGAGCTTCAAGAGATTTATGCACCATTTATTGATCATATTTCGTTTAAAACTGTTCGCGGAGGCTCCATTCAGGTAATTGGGCCAACAGGACAGGATAAGACTGTCGTCATGAACCTTTTGCTGCAGAAGATCATTCAGGAGTCGCCTGTTGCCGTTATCAACTTCACGAGCCAAGATCAGGCGCTAATAAAGAGCCAGTATGGCATCCTGGTGTCTTTCCTTCGTCAGATTCTTTCTCAGAGGCCTGTTCTGTTTCGCCTCGTTGGAAACTTGATGGCTGAAATGCTACGCTGCGATACATGGTCAGAGCAAGCTACCAAAAACATACTACGCTCAATTTTCCAGCAGTCCAAGTCTGAAGACTTCTTAATTCTGATACTAGACTTTGAATCATGGCCGCTTGAGGCGAGGCCTTGGCTGTCAGACATCTCACGTTGGTTTCGGGAGCCATCTCAATCGACCTGTACATTCATTCTCGGCTGCGACAAATCTGATCCCGATTCCACTCCTGGAAAATCGGTTCGGCTGGACTTGAACAACAAAGGGAGACATAAACAATCGTTGCTCACGAATAAGTACACGCAGCGCTTCTTCGGGTCCTTGTACAGCGTATCACCGTTCTACTAAGAATTTAAGGCCGATACAGAGCCTGATAGGCATGCCAAAAGTCTTGTGATTTCGAAAATCAACAGAATGGGATTGTCACTGGCTTCTACAAAGATATATTTGGATTGTCTATTTCAGTCCCTGGTTCTAAATCCCTCTGCTACAATCGAAGCAACTCTTTCAATGGTCCCAGCTACGGAGGAGCAATTATTTGAACACTACATTGATTCTCTAATTTCGAAACTTAGCATCTCGAATCGGTGGGCCAAATTAGGTCTAACCTGGGCACATTTGGCCGTGCGACCTCTGCGGATCGAAGAGCTCGCTGTTGCAACGGCCATTCGCATGAATCACGACAAAATCTCCGATATCGAGAGTGCCACGTTAAAAGACATGGAACAAAACCTTCATACACATCTTTCAGGTCTTGTTACCGTAGGAAATGGCTCTGTTTGTATAGACAATCCGATGGTTGAGAAGATTCTCGCCAAAAAAGTCATACTAGAAAAGGCGAGCCGCCAGGTCTGTACGGACACAATGACCTCACTCTATTTTGTTTGCAGTACCTTCGAGTCATCCTCGGCGAAGAGAGCTCTCAAACATTTGACAAATATCTGATCTCCATGTCCTACAATCATTCTTCTACAGAAGTTGGGCATATTAGCTTCTCATTTCTGGACTACGCCTGCCGATTTTAGCCAATTCATTTTCTTCAAATTGAAGCAGCGGATGAAGATCTCAAGCAAGCAGTCATGGATTTCTTGCTATCGAATGCATCGAAGAGATGGTTTCGAATATATCATGCACTGTGCAAAGGCTGTAACTCATTAGCAAATGAGGCAGTTGAAGCAGTGTCTGAACGACAGATCAGAGCAGCCACTGGGATAGAGGCGATAGAACGTTTAACTCCAACGCAATCAGCTGTCGCAATGGCGAGCCATGTTGGTCTTTTCTCCATTGTCTGCTCTCTCCTCAATGTTGACGACACCGATAATCAATTGAAGAGATGCAAAGTCCGGCGCGGCTACTTGGAGCGTGTCGTAATATTTCCGGATATTACGTCTGTTTATTACCTTGACTGTATCATCTCAAATGATGATGATGTTGCAGTCAAAGAGGTATTCAACACCAATGCCAACGCCAACGCCAACTCAGCTACAAGCCTGTTTGCCCTCCACAAGGCAGCATGGGGAGGGAGCTTGAAAGTTGTACAAGCGCTGCTTGAATTGCTCGACAGCCCGGCACAGAGAAATGATCAAAGCCGCACACCACTTCATATGGCCGTACTTTGCGGTCATGCAGATGTCGTCCGCATCTTGGTTGACAGCAATGAGTCCAAAGGCAGATCGGCCGATGCTGGAAGAACCGACATGATCAACAGTCAAGACAATGATTTGAAATCGCCTTATATACTGGCAACAGAGCTAGGCCATGTTGAAATTGCGCGATACCTCGTGCAGTCGGGCACGGATCTCGCACTCAAAGATGGAGCTGGCAAAACGGCCGTGCACTACGCTGTCTTGAATTCTCTTCACATCCTCAAGGCCCTCCTAACTTGGGACAAGAGCGTGATAGATATGAAGGATCAGAATGGCCGAACGCCGCTGCACTTTGCTGCAAAATACGGCGTTATAGGCGCTGCAACGTCCATCGTCGAAGCCGCTCGGGAAGTCGGCCATCCAAACTTTCTTACGGCGCTTGATGAAGAACACATGACTCCTCTGCATCTCGCTGATCAGCACGGACATGCAAAGATTGTAGATATGATCATCACTGAGGACGACCGAACTGCATGGTATCCAGACAAAGATGGTAGTCTACCGGAGGACGTGGCTGCGCAACATGGCCATCTATCTGTGATCAGGGCTATAACGCGTGGCAATCTAGAAAGGGGAGATGACTTGCTCATTGCGGCATCAAGCTCAGGCCAGACACTGGTAGTCGAGTATCTAATTCAAAACAAAATCAACCCAAATGGAGAAGACGATACGCCTCAGAGACCCATGATAGCAGCTGCCGCGAACGGTTGGAGCAACGTTATTCATATTCTGCTAAAGCACCATGCCGATGTCTACCTACCAGATTCAGAGGGCCTGGGGCCTCTCCACCATGCTGCAAAGAATGGAAATAAAGATGTGGTTTTAATGATCCTCACGCACGAAAACAATCATGGTAAAAGGGAAAATGTGAATGTGAGAGATTCATCACTCTACACCCCTCTACACTATGCTGCATCAGAAGGGCATGTAGAAGTCATGGAATTGTTGTTAGCACACGGCGCAGATATTCACGCACGCACAAAGGCCAATCGAACACTACTTCACCTAGCTGTAGGGAACGCCAGCTCAATCAATTGGCTTCTAGACAACAGTGCTGACGTAGAAGCCGAAGATGTGACCGGCCGGACCGCGCTTTGCGCAGCCGTACAAACAGGATGCCTTGAATCTGTCCGGCTGCTACTGGATCGAGGAGCATCTCTGGGTTCTTCTGACAGACCCAGCAAAGATGCGCTCTACAGCGCGATTAGCCGAGATCAGGCTTCCATGGTCGAAGAGATGTTTAGGAGGGATCGTAACGGAGAAGCCGCCTCTCAATGGGAATGTATGAGGCTGGCAGTAATATCCAACGCACTGAATGTGCTGAAATCCATGGTCAGCAAGGCACCAGAGGCTGCAACTATGATAAGCGACCATAACACCACGCTGCTCTGGGTAGCCGCTGGTCACACGCACTTGAAGCTGCCAGACATGCTCACACTCCTCCTCGAGGCTGGATCAGACGTCAATCATCAGGGGCCGGAGGGGACTACACCATTGATGGAGGCTGCCTGTATCGGAAACACTACTCATGTCCGACAGTTGATCGAATGGAAAGCCGACGTCAAATGTCGTAATGGCAATGGCGATACAGCACTGTCACTTGCTGTGAGTCAGCCAAACCTCGACGTGGTCAAGGTTCTCATCGGGGCCAAAGCACCCCTCAACGATATGAATAATTCTCGAGAGACCCCAATCTATATGGCGTCTAAATTAGGAGAGGCAAAAATAGCACAATGCTTGCTTGAAGCCGGCGCCGACATCAGCATATGCCGTATAGACACTTAGTCTCCCCTCCACGCGGCTGCGAACAACTTCAAAGTCGCAAAGGCACTCGCGAATTACGGCGCGGATGTCAATAATCAGACATCGGATGGCTGGTCACCTCTTCATCTCTCAGCTTCTTAGGGGCATCCAAACGTTGTGCGGCTGTTGCTTGAGAAAGGCGCGGATCCCAACCTTGTCAATGACGCAGGCATGACTGCTTTGCACCTTGCCATAGTAAACAACAAGATGGGGGTTATTGACGTTATTTTGGCCCACCAGGGGAGCATCCCGGTTGATGTCGACAAGCCAGACGGTGAAGGATTCACCGCCATTCACTTGGCCATCATGGCCCAGTCCAGCGTGGCGGCCAACAAACTCATTGATCACGGGGCAGAAGTCGACGTCACACGTGAAGATGGGTCAACATATCTGGACTTTGCCATTACAGAGGATCTACCTGAGACACTGGTTGTGCTGCTCGGCGTGGACAGGCCTTCCCCATCTCAATTACCCTGGGATTATCAAGCTTTGGTTACTGCATATTGGAGCGCCGTGAAGAAAGCGCAAGGCAAATCCATAGAAGCTCTATTGGGAGTAAATGGCGCTCTGGCTAAAGAGATATCCAAAGAGGGTTCCAACGGTCTGGAAGAATACTTGTACCTGCGCCTCTTTGAAGAGGGAGACATCGCAGATGGCTCGTTACCCGCTCAATTTGTTGAGTCGGGGCTGGATCCCTTTAAGCGCCGGCCACCCACTGAGCTGTTTCGAGCTAGGTTTTATGTCCAAGGAGGAATTAAACCTGTAATTCCTGGATGCTTGTTTGAAATATGTTTCTAAAACGAGTACATCGGCCCTCGGTCTCAAAGAGCTAAGGATCACCACGGAGTTCGAAAACCCCAACTTTTGGACCAGGCTCGCACCGCTCGTATACAAAGTGGTTGGCGTTGAGTGCGATCAAGACGATTGGAACATCCACCACTTTCTCCACCAAGCCATGCCCCGGAAGCAGTATACAAGGTATCGAAAAAAGTTTCTTTGGCAGACCAAGACGCCAACGGCGCTTGTATGGCCGCCTCTGTGGCAAAGAAATGATGATGACAGTGTTGAAACGAGACTTGAAATCTTGACTGAGGGGCTCGAGGCATCATTTTCAGGTAAGCATCTCCATCCGCGCTGATGACTCTCTTTTCTTCTCGCTCCTCTCTCTCATAAGTATTAATGGTTCAAACAGCTCGGCCTGCCGACGAGGATCCCGTCACTATTCGATCCAACTTTCCTTTTCCCCCACGAGGGCCAGGCATTGTCTACTTCGAGGTCTCTATATTGCTGACGATGACGAAAAAACGTGCACGCGTCGTGATAGGCCTGTCCGGTGAATTCACCAACCAGGCAGACGCAGTCCCAGGCCGCAACGTGTGGTCGATCGGATATGATGGGATTGATGGAAAGGTATATGAAGAGGCCGAAGTGTGCAATGAGACCGCCATGAGCCTTAAACCGTACGGTGTAAACCGGACTGTTGGCTGTGGAATTGACTACCAAGAAGGCGAATACTTTTTCACTTACAACGGAGAAGTCGTTTGTAAGTCGCCTTTCTCCCATCTAATAGGCAACGAGAAGGAAAGAAAAAAGGGAGTGTCCAACGTAAAAAAAGCTAACTTGTGAATAATGGTAAATTTGCAGTTCACAAATCGAGTAATATAATCTATCGAAAGCTATATCCTTCTATCGGCCATTACGGAGGAGGAGCCGTCACGGTCAGCGTCAACTTTGGAAAAGATACATTCAAGTGGGACATGGCAAATCTAGATGAGGGGCGTTATAAGAGATTAAGATAGGGTCCTACCCCCTCAGTAAAAGCCTGCAAGAAAAGTGGATTTTCCATATTATGTATATAATTGGTAGTCAATTTTAACAGCAAGTTCCCTGAAGTAGAGGTACCTGTTTTAGTTTAAAAAAAAGTATATTATAACGCTTTTAGTAGCGCTTCTAGTAGTCAAAATTTAAGGTTAGTGGTTAAAGTTAGCGGTTAGGTTATGGGTTAAATGGTTAAAGTCAGTGGTATATAGTTCCTGTAATTATGGAATGCTGTAAGTGACTTTTTATATCTACAAAACCCCGCTTTCCTTGGAGCTTTTTACTCACAGGTGGGAGCTTGATAAGAGAGTGAAACGCAAGATGGACGTTGAGCCAGGGGGGATATACTAGTAGATCCCCCTTCCCGTGTCTGTATATTCAGCGTCGCCGACGCCAGTGTCCCGTAGATAAAATAGGGAAGAGTTATGCGGCACTCCAGCTCCATCATCAAACGCCGCAGCTGTAGCTTTAAAAGGTAGTTTGTCCACATATGAAAACACTTGTTGAATTATTATTCAAAGCAGCAGAGGTAGAGCTACCTGAGCGCTGGACAATAGAACCAAGAGTGCTGACAACTTTCATTCCCATTCAACTAGTATATATACAGCTACTGCTTCCAAATTATTTCAACTTCCCGTTCGCTAAACCAAAAATCCATAACTCCCTTCATCAAACAGCATTTCCAATTATCGTTTTCCTCATGCGTGGGATGCGAACTCGCATTACAAACTTTCACTTGCACATTATTCTTGAGTACTGAATTGTAGCAAAAGTGTGTTGGCTCAAAACAGTCTTCGATTCGGTCAATACCCACTTTGCACTCTCCAAGAGCTCGTTTCGATCCATTCGCATACTCCAACATAACCCCTCGGCACATTGAAGTGGAAAAGCGTCTTCCAATATATACTTGAGCTCGAATGACATTGTGGAGGGGAGCTGATGAAAAACTGGCAGATCTGAATGGCTGTTTCCTATAGCGGAAGGTAAATGTAGGCTCGGCCTTGGCATCTTTTTGCTCCTCAGTACTGCCAGCGTGGCCACCTACAAAGTGTACCCCCTCGCTATCTGGTCTCTGGTAGATAAGAGTGGTAGGATGCTGGATCAGCTGCACGTCTTCGCCATCCATCCTATACGTTGACCCCCCAATTATATTCCCTGCCAATTTCAAACTCAGCTGCTTCCTCGTCAGTGAAGCTGAACATGATAAAATCGGGCTAGAGACTAGAATAGAGTCACTCACGTAGAAACGCGCATTGAAATCGCTATCGCTCCAGCCAAAAGCCGTGATTGTGTCTTCAGAGCCAAGAGGAACATGAAGCCAATGGACAAAAGCCTTGATTTTGGGGCTCAGCGTATCGAATGTGGGCTGCGCAGAAGGCCGCTTCTTTGTGTGCGCGTGGATAGCCCATATCCGAGCAAAACACGTGAAAAATGTAATCCCCGTGATGCTGCGCGTGTCAATAGTCAATAGATGACTCTTTGCACGCGCAGTAGAATCGTAATCTGTATCTAAAACGCACTCTTGCCATGGTGGGGGCGAAGGTGTGTCCCAGACACGGATTTGCTCAGGCCTACCCGTAAGCTGAAGTCGCGCAAATGGATACTGGTGGGTAGTAACAGTAATGGATCAGTTCAACGCCTCAATTCCAGACTTGTAAAGCAACACGCACATTGTACTCCACCTGCGCAGAAGCAAGGCATTCAGCTGCCTCGACGACATATGCAACCGTATCGGTTTGTGAGAGGTTATCGTTGGCATTAGTATAGCTAGAGGCGTAGTCCTTCTGCACCCTTGTTATGCTCCGCAAGCCTTGAGAATCGATCGAGAGGATAATAATGGGTTTCTGCACATCACTCTCCACTTCGCCGTGCCTAGCGCCCTTGTTCACCACCGGATGTGAGCCGCGATGCCACTCTTCGATCTCTTCGATGGGGATCATTTTTGTCATTTTTGGGTGCAGCCGGTTCCACCATCGCGCATAGGACCAGAAAGCCAAGCACCGATGCAAGCAGCTCTGGTCAGATTGCTCGTAAATCATGAGCGCCAATTCCTTGGGCAACGATGATAGACTGGGCATCTCACAAGCTCGAGCAGCTTGGTGGATGAATTGCCCAGGATCAATGATAGGAGAAAGAGCCTGCTGCAGAGGCGGTGCGCCATCCCACGGGCTTTTCCACGTCGCAGCAGTCCACAGCCACGACAGTTTATCTTGCGCCGTAGTCAGCCGCTTAAGGAAATCGAAGCATTCCTTGTGGACGGTGATGGTCGGCACGGAGGAGGCACACGCTTTACAGTTAGGATAGCGACAATATGCTTTTCCCAGCGCGCTTTCATCCTCGCAATGTGCCGCATGTCGATATTTCAGCATTGAGGAAGCGATCGTAATGGCATCGTCGCCTTCTTGGTGAACTAGACGCAATGGATATCAGTGTACATGGTGGGCAGCATAGAAGCCGGGGCCATCTTACGCGCAACAACTGGCTCGAACTCGTCAAATGTGAAGCCGCACGCGCCACATTGAGGATGAACGTGGATATGCTTGTCCATTGCGTACCTAGTATTGCAGCCGAATGAGGATGAGAAGAGGGGGAAATACACTATCGACAGACGCGAATTCTGGGCGGTATTTATGGAAGAAAAGCAACCACAGTAATGCTGGCCGGCTCACCTGACGAGCTGAAAGGAAAGAGCACACACACAGCCTTACGGACAGTCCCTCCTGCAGAGCGTGACGTAAGATTGAACTGCGGGGTTTGCATCGTCTTACTCATAAAATCAGAAAAATCAAAAAAAAAAAAAGGGCTGGGCCTTTTATTACTGGGAATTTGAGTGTTTTTTTTATATGGGATTGCCCAGGTATAAGCATATACTCCTCAGCTGAGGACTATCTGAGACCAGCATCCCATGTTATTCAATTAACTGGGGCCAGGACGGGGGAGGTGTGTTTATGCAACTACCTTTATCAGCGAATAGAGAGGCTTTTGAGACAGTTTTATGAAAGAGGATGCAAGATGTACAGATGCTTCCTACCGTCTAATGTAATAATTCGAAATTCAACTACGAGTGCATGGCAACTTGGAGCGGTAGCAAAGAGATTAGCACCTAGGAGCTGAAGGATCATCTTCCTAAACTCCCTACCGCTTTCGTTATACCTATGCAGCAGCATTCAGACCATTGATTACTGAGTTATCCATCCCTGTACTATAAAAAGAAGCAAAGAAAAGAGGAAGTATAGCAAGCAGCAACAATAGTAGGAGCAGAAAAGAAGAATCATCTTCCCCAACACCCTGCCGCTTTCATTATACCTAGCGCAGTGGCATTCAAGCGCTCTTCGACTACTACTACTACTACTACTATTACAATTACAAAAAAAAAAAAAAAAAAAAGAAAGAAAAAAAAAAGAAAGCAAAGAAAAAGGAGAAAAGTACAGCAACAATAGAATCAAATCAAATGTCTTTTCGTTCCAATTTCCTACAGCAATTGCAAATTATCTCACATGCCGTCCTGATTTTGTCCGTCTCCTGGGGTATGAGAAGCATCTACGCCATGAAAAGCATCTCCAAACGCGGAATCCTCCATGTCCATCTGAAGGTCTAAGCCGTCATCCAGTCCACCTGCCGAGCCGTCTAGATCGGGGGCGTCATATCCCGCCAGGGCATCTCCCGCCGTGTCTAGATCGCCTAGAGAGCTAAAGTCATTCTGGTCAAAAGATACGGATCCTCCCTCGGTGACGGCGGGAGTGGCCGCGGCCGAAGGTGCTCTTGGAGCTGCTGGAGTCGGTGGTTTGGCGTCATCGCCCTCTGCACTTGCAGTAGCAACATCGTCTGTAGTCGGAGCGGCGGCAGAGTCAGGTGCAGCACTAGAGGTAATAGCAGCATTGGTAGGAGCCTGCGTCGTCGCCTGAGTCGTATCATTAGCCGTTGCATTGTCGCCATCTTTGGGAACTACAACCCAGTCTCCACTACCGGTGCTATGATCGGGCGTAGTTCGTACCTCGTTTTCGGTGGCAGTATCAGTTCCGCCCATCTCTACATCGCCAGACGGCTGTGGCGGAGCAGCCGCAGAAGCGGCCGGTGCAGATGGTGCTTGTGCAGATACGGACACAGGTGCAGGTGCTGGTGAGGCGGCATTTACCGCTTGCGATGGCGTAGCCGTACCGGACTGGCCGGCGGATAGATGAGTCTGAGGCGTCGGGAAGTTGTTGACTGGCGTTGACGTAGAAGAGAAGCCGGTATGCATTTGGTCTAACAGTCCAGATGCTGTATCGCCCATGTCCATGTCAGTTTCACCCATCATCGCACCGCTTGCTTGAGATCCCGCCCGAGATGGCTGTCGGGAGAGCTCTGCAGTCGAGCCTGGTGCTGCTGGTTCAGAAGGGGGAGCCTGGAAGCCACCATCTTGAATCCGCTTGGAGAGTGGCAAGCTGACAATCTTTCGACCTAATGCCGACTCTACCTGTTGTGCTATTTCCTCGACTGAATGTTTAGAGACTTGGCGACCTACAGGTTCGTCATCCGAATGGGGTCGACTTTCGTGTTTAGCACCATCCACAATGGCTTTAAGTTCTCGCTCCTTGATCTTGAGAATAGAGTTTTCCTTGAACGCAGCCATTGTTTCGCGATGTTCTTGTTCCATTTTTTTGATTTCATCGTGGGTTGTCGAAACGTATTTGTCGACCCGCTTGCGGAATTCGTCAGCCTGGCCGGGGTCTAGACGTCCAACATAGGCCTTTTCGGGAGCCTGGCTGTATGCTTCGCCTCCTTGGGCAGTGAAAATACCCTCCGTGAGAGATGCTAGCTCCCCCTTGAGACCCAGTCCGAGGTCTACAGGTGTAATCTGACCTATTCTGTACGCAGATGACAGAATCTCCTCCATCCACTCGTGATTTTGTTGATAGCGGCTCATTGAGATCTCTCTCGGGGTCAAGTGGTCAAACATGTCTCCCCGCGAAATATCTTCATCATCATCAAAGGCCGCATCGACTGGTGGCATTCCCGGCGGTAATGCCGCCTGTTGGGCCTGATTCTGTCCATGACGGGCTCTCTTTGAGGGAGGCCCAGGCGGCGGTGGTTGGGCTGGGTATGCCATCTGCTGGGGTACACCACGGGGATTCATCTGGGGCCCTAGCTGTTGGCGAGTAAGCTCCGGGAGTGAAGGCCAGTTAACCCGGTCGGATAGCATAAATTCCTTCCGGCGAATCTGGCCAGCTCTCTGGAGGAAATGGCGCTGTTGCATGATGGCATTGACCCTCTCGTCGTATGGGATCATGGCAACAGGAACGCGATCGTTCATTTCCGCAGGACCATAGTGCACAATGAACAAGTTTGGATCCGGCTGCGGAGGGTTGGGGTGTCCAGCGACGGGAACGAGTCGGAATCGTCTTCGAGCGTGGAGAGTGAATTGCTCGCCAGGGATGTAACCTGCCTTGAGGTAGTATATCTCAAGCATCTAGACATGCGAACAATCAGTATGGGCTATCATTTCATTTTGGGGGTAGCCAGTCAAACAAACCAGTCCGTTGCCCAGATCATGCTTGTAGATCTGCTCTGGGGGCGCCCAGACGAAGCCATCTGTCGCGAAATTGGTCCCCAGTCTCGACAAAGGCTGCCACGTCAGTAGAATGGTGCCGTCGGCGGGCTTATCGAGGTATGTCCAGAAGAAGGGCGCCTGGTCTCTCGCGATTTGGGGGGCGTTTATCAGCCACTTGGCAACCTCGTTGAAATCGAGCCGGGGGATCGCAGGGTATCGGTACGATGAGATTAGGTGGACATGTGGCATCTATCCCGCTTGATTAGCGACAGCTCGGAGCAAGAAATAAAACTTGGCCGGCGACTCACAAGGTCCTGGGGGACGCTGTGGCTAGGGTTTGGTTGCGCCATGTTGGCTGCTGTCGGCAGCGCAGCCTCTCTAGCGACCTTTTACAGGCAGTGGGAATGGCGACAAGGGTTGTGTGAGGAATCTGGCAGCCCCAAGCATTCAAAGCGCTGGGGAGCAACTGCGAAGGAATTGAGCCCAGCGATATGATTCGGACGCAAGGCGCGCGGCAGGCGGACGGAGCGAGCCGGTGGGATGGAGATGATGCGGAAACGCAATATCCAGGATCTGGGCGATGCGAGTTGCAGAGGGTGCGGCTGTCGTTGCGTCGCGCGAGCCCAAATTTGTCGCGACGAGGCTGCAGGAGAGGTGCAGCGAATGGCAGAGCAGGATTGGCTGCAAAGTGGGTCCATAAGCCCAGATGTTATCGCGGGCAGTAAGAAGTAAGACAGACAGTAAGTCAAGCACAAAGGTACTACTACCATCTCAATGCTTAGTACTGCACACGTTACGGCTAATACTAGTTTCCAGCTCAATGCAAATACTTGTGCGCAGTAATGTTTTGAATTGGTAGGTTGTTAACACTTTTTCTTTTCTATTTGTCGCAATTGATGGCGCTTCTTGCAGCTCGAGAAGAGAGATCCATTCATTGTGCCCACTCTCTCGCTCGAAAAAAAAAAAAAAAAAACACCACTATGCATCTAGACGTATACATCACAAGCTGGTGACTTCAGTTGGCTAATTTTACTATTTTTAAATTTCGCACCGCATACCTAATTATCCCATTTTATATATAACATTATCATTGCTATTCATACCCAACTTGTTAGATTTTTCAACCCCGTTCCAAGCACCTCTCCCTTATGCCTGGTATGTTGAAGCAGAGACGTTGCCACCACGGCCGGTCCAGTTGACGTGAATGTCCTTGCCAACCTCATACTTGGCTGAAGCGTGCTCAGGCTTGATGTGGAAAGTGTGAGCACCAAAGTAGTCACGCTGGGCCTGCAGCAGGTTGGCGGGCAGGTCCTTGGTGCGGTATCCGTCGAACCAGGACAGGGCAGTGGAGAAGGCAGGGGTGGGGATACCAAGCTCAGCAGCCTGGGAGACAACGGCTCTCCAGCCGGGCTGGGCCTTGTGGATGGCCTCGTTGAAGAACTTGTCAAAGAGCAGGTTCTTCAGGTCAGGCTCGTTGCGGTAAGCAGAGGTGATGTCCTTGAGGAAGACGGATCGGATAATGCAGCCACCACGCCACATGAGGGCGATGGAGGGCTTGTTGAGCTTCCAGTTGAACTCACGGGCAGCCTAGAAACAAATAGCTTATCAGTCACACAGCCCCAATCCAATACTAGAAAACAGTCAGGTGTGGTTTCTCCTTACCTCCTGCATGAGCATGAAGCCCTGGGCGTATGAGATAATCTTGGAAGCATACAGAGCCTGCTCGAGGTCCTCCAGGAACTGCTTCTTGTCACCCTCAAACTTGCCGCTGCCACGGGAAACATATCGGAGCTTGGTGGAGGCCTCGGAACGCTCATCCTTGATTCCGGACAGGCATCGAGCCAAGACAGCCTCGGCAATCAGGGTGACGGGCATACCGAGGTCGAGAGCGTTGATGGCAGTCCACTTTCCGGTACCCTTCTGGCCGGCCTTGTCGAGGATCTTCTCAACAAGGGCAGTGCCATCGTCATCGTTGAAGTAGAGGATATCACGGGTGATCTCAATCAGGAAAGAATCGAGAACGCCCTTGTTCCACTCACCAAAGACGTCACCAATCTCCTTGCTGGAGAGTCCGAGACCGCGCTTCATGATGTCGTAGGCCTATGCACGAGCTCACTGTTAGCTTTCAAATTGATACCAGCGATAAGTTACGTTGATTTGAACCAAGGGCTGAGCTTACCTCGCAAATAAGCTGCATGTCACCGTACTCAATACCGTTGTGGACCATCTTGACGTAGTGACCAGCACCTTCATCGCCGACCCACTCACAGCAGGCCTCGCCGTCGCTCTTGGCAGAAATGGCCTGGAAGATGTCCTTGATGTAGGGCCAGGCCTCCTCGTTACCACCGGGCATCAGAGAGGGGCCGAATCGGGCACCCTCCTCACCTCCGGAAACACCGGAGCCGACAAAGCGGATGCCCTTGGCGCTCAGCTCCTTGGTGCGGCGGTTAGAGTCGGGGAAGTGAGAGTTACCACCGTCAATGATGATGTCTCCCTTCTCCAGGAGGGGCAGAAGTCTCTCAATCCACTCGTCGACGGCCTTTCCGGCCTGGACGAGCAGCATGACACGGCGGGGGGACTTGAGGCTAGCGATGAACTCCTTGTCGTTGTGGGCGCCGACAACAGACTTGCCCTTGGCCTCGTTGTCGAGGAAGGCATCGACCTTGGAAACGGTTCGGTTGTAAGCGCAGACGGTGAAGCCGTTGTCAGCCATGTTGAGAATCAAGTTCTGTCCCCTGTAGCACCGGATGTTAGCAACCAAGGCCATTTTTTTGACAATTCGGGGTTGGATATCTCGCTACTTACATGACAGCAAGGCCGATAAGGCCCAGATCCGCGCTTGGCACAATGTTAGCATTTTTCGAAGCTTCGGCTGGAGAAGAGGAATCAGGTTGCGAGGCACCGCCAAGCTTGATGTTGGCGAGGCGAGCGCTACCTCATGCATGAGTAGGGTGCAGAATAGAGAAGAAAAACGGGAGAATGCAGAAGCTTGGGGGGAGAAGAGAGAGAGAGGCAGATGGGGAGAGGTAGATGGAGAGAGGTAGAAAGTAGAGCGGAAACGAGCGAGACGAGGTGCTCGTCAAGCACCAGTACCGTCACTGCTTCCACCACAACAACCACTGATCAATCACCAGCACTTTGCCTCCATCATGGCCACAGCTCGAGCTCAACACCACACAGAGCCCACGATGCCGCCGGCTCAGTGCGGGAATTGAGGTCATCGAGCAGTAATCGGTTGGGCTTTGCAGGCGGGGTGGTGGGGTTGAAAGCTGGCAGCAAAAAAGGCGAGGGGAGGGGTAGAAAAGCAAAGCTTCCGTCCTTTGTCCCCAATAGCAGCGCAGGAGGAGTTGACTTACACAGGGCCAGACATGTTGTGTGGTTTGTTGAGCAAAAGACTGGGAGTAGAGACGAGACAAGCGAAGCTATCGCTAGATCAACAATTAGGAATTGCGAGTTGGAGAAGAAAGGAGAGAAGAGAAGCAACGTTTGCGCAGGCTGGGAGGGACGGAGCAAGTAAATATAGTGGGAACGCTGATGGGCCGGCTGAGCGCCCAGCAACGCCCGGCAGCCCAAAAAAGATCCATGAGCGACCTGGAACGAGGTTTTGGCCTACGCAAGTCCCGGAGGGCCCCAGAAAAGCGGGCGGCCTGGCGGTGATTGGCGCGAGGCGGCGCATCGTCATCCTGCTGTTTCGCCGCCTTGCTGCGAGGCTTTTAGGGACTCGAGCTCGTCTACCTCTAACGCAGCCTCCAGCGCTAGCCCGTGTTCTATCAGACAGAAGATGAGCGTTGAAGCTTCTGAGCCGCGAGACTCGAGGCTTTCTTCCATGGACGTTCCAGGCATTGATTCAACACGCAGACGCGGCAGAAGCTGTCACATCTATCCGGGTGCATGGTGCGTGGTGCATGTACCGGAGCGCTGCTCTTAGACAGCGGTAGCCTCCCTCTGGTGCATCCCACGCTCCCGGGCCACTGTGGGAAATTCCGCATTCTTGGATGCCCTGCGCCGTCCGGGCCACAGCCGCTCGACGGAGCATCCCATGCCATGTCCATTCTGCTGATTGCAGTGGCTGTATCGGGACAATGACGGGCACTCTTCTGTTATGAGCGCGCATGCCATCTACATGTACCAGCCCCACCACTTGCTCTCCCGTGTCCGGCTGCCTCGGGTTGGGAACACCATCGATTAGGGAGAATATGATAATCTGGCATGTATGACAAGGGATCGCGAGACACAAGTACCTGCACGCATCGCTTAACACAAAGCACCGTGCTTTGTCAGTGGTGACGCCAGGAGGACGGACGAGCAGAAGGGCCTAGATGACTCGTCAAACGTTTCAGCCCCAGCTCTCGTCACTCTTACACTCTCGCTTGGGCAGCGTGTGTCTAAGTGACATGCCGAAGAGAAGGGGACAACTACAGACAAAAGGAGAACAAGAGGCGCTCCCTTTTCAATGCCGGAGGCTCTTTTGAAAGTTCAAACATGATGCTGCCTCAAGAGCACCCCAGCCATCCATGCCCATGTTAATCGGCTTTATTCAGCGCTGCTTTCCAAGGCACTTGTCGTCTCATATCGCCTTCATCTGATGCTCGAAAGCGATTCGCCTGTCACAGAAAGAAAAAGAAAACGAGCCTGGCTATTCTGCATGAATTTTGTCTTGGCCAGTAGCTTATCAGAATATCTAACGGCTTGCATGTCATTCAATATAGGCGTAACATTTCTCGCTGGATCTGTTATGCCATCCCACCTTGAAGGATGAGGTAATTTAGCATTGCTAGGACTAGAAGCTCCAGAAGCCCAATGCCTATTGCAGCCACGGGCCGAAACAACGGACAGCGTGCGCTACCAACGGGGAGACACCGATGGGGAGCCATGACTGGCGAAAGGTGGGAACAGAGGACCGAATGCCTACTCTGGTAGTTTGTGACTATGCCTAGCACTACTGCTAGTGGGATGAAGTCATAAAAGTGTAAGAAGCCACTGAAATTGATAGAGGCCAGCCCATCAGATGGCTACATACGATACAGCCTTTTGTATGCATTAGCCTGACGCCTTGCTTGAGCGCAGATTCATACACGCTTCAATTGAAGAGCAACAGCATATACAGACGTACTTGAGGCCGCCAGCCTCACGCCAGAACCAGAGCCGGCCTGAGCATAATCCCAACACCTCGCAGATTAGTGTTTGCCAGCGTCAATTAGTGCCCAATACGTTGCTTTCTAAGCTTTTCGGAACAAGTTGCCTCTGCGTCTTCATGCCATCCTGTCCTCGTGCTTTGCGCCGAGTGGTGGTGCTTGCTGTACCCCGCTACATGATGAAGATTTCTCCATTTTTTCGGGTGTCCAATCAGATGCGGCCCTGAAGTGCCTCTCCTCTCCCACGATTGCTCGGCAGCGAGCGAGTAATAGAGAAGCCCCGGTCCAAACTGCGACCTTTTAATCCTACGGAAGGACCCCTTAAAGCCTCGGAGCCTTGCAGATGAATAATATGTCTCTCTTTTTTTTTTTTTTTTTTTTTTTTTTGGGGGGGGGGGGGTTTGCTGACATCACAACATTGAATGCAATTCCTGTAACAAAATATACTGGTTACTATTATCCTCGTTGGCTTTTACGCCATGTCTTCAAGATTTCTGCTGAGACAGCGATCCTTTACAATTTGAGAGTGCCCTTTGCAGCGTCGACGAGGCTGTCTTTTGTCTGAATACGTGTATACGTTTTATCATCGTCAATCACAGAGACAGACCGGCCTTTGTTCTATTTCCATCTTTCTCCTTCTCTCAAACACAGGTAGCACGGCGGTTAAGCTCCCCTAAAAAGTGGGCGAGCTGGGGCCGCTTATAAACCTCGAGCGGGCTTTGCGGGTTTGCGGAATTAATGCTAGCAGTAGTGCTTCGACGGAGGGCTGAAGGCATTTCCCGGACAAGGGAAACGGCCGTGTCGACGAATAGCAGCGTCGTCTGGCGGCTCATGCCTGATGTCCGTTGTCGGTTTTGTGTGCCTCATTTACCGTGTGCCTCAATTCCCGCGTTGCCTCAATTACCGCTTGCTGTGCTAGCGATGAGTAATGCAAACATACAGTACTTGCACATGCAGCTGAGCCAAATACTTGCCTGCATGGCTCATGTCACTGCTTTGCAAAGCCCTTTGGATCATTCCTCAAGATCGTCCTTCTTCAGTTCCTCCACCGATCCGAGTTTGGAGCATGCCCGAAAGCTGCGGGTCTTCCAGAGCCGATCCCCGTTTATCGGATGCGAGACCGTGACCGGCGCCGTGGCCCTCTTTGAGTTCTAGTAGCGCATAGCCAATCAATGATTGTTGCGTGATGGTATGAGTCTCCTGCAAACTTTAGGGAAAAATGAAGCCATCACGAAATGAAATCTAGCACCGCAGCTGCGGATTCCCGACCTCACTAATATCAATATATTGGAGCAACATCTTGTATATTGACAAGAAGTCGTCCATATCACATGACCATGCGAGATTCTACCAACGTCCCATATCACGTGACATGGTTGCTGGCCTGCCGGATTTCTAGACTCCGATATCAACAAGCTGCATCAACGCCACTCTCAAAATCCGGTAAATTCGCGATTGCGACAACCTTTGTTCTGTTTCTTCCCTAGAACATTAATTCGCGTTCTGAAAAACAATCACCAGACACAAACTGCTTAACAGCGAGGACTTTGAGCTCAAGACTGCTCAAAGGTACGTTTTTTTCATTCTCCGCCACAGCTGCGAGAATCCCATACAAAAGTCAAAAGAAGATCACGGGGTTGTTCATCATGTCACATCCACCACCTCCAGGCACAAATCTTCCCGCGCGCCCTCCCGCGAGCAACTCGAGGCCCGGGTTCAGATCGAGCTTCAACCAGTCGGGCCAGCCTGCCGCACCGCCGTCGTACACGAATACGAACTCTGCGCGAGCCTCCGTCCCCAGCTATCCAGCCGCCCCTGCAGCGTCTGCAGCAGCCACGCATTATGGCTCGTCATATCAAGCTTACCCCAGCCGCCCGCCGGCCACGGGCGTGAGCCACTCTGCGGCGGCATACTCGTTTCCCCAACAGCATCAGCAGCACGGCGCCCATCCACAGCCGCAGAGTTACGCGCCCCACGCCTACTCGCAGCCGCAGTCGTATCAGGCACAGCCGTACCAGGCGCAGTCGTACCAAGCAGCACCGCGAATTCAGAACCCGTTCCCTACGCCTGGTGCAAATACAAGTACACATGCAGGTGCAGGTATAGGGCCGAGTGCGAATGCGAATGTGGGCGCGAGCGTGAGCGGCACCGATTATGACCCGGACATGGCTGCCCAGATTGCGCAATGGCAAAGCGCCTACGCGCCTCAGATCGATAAGGACGGCAAGCCACTCCCGGCGGCAGAGTATGCAAAGGCCGAAGGCATAGATACGGCCGCACAGCAGCCGGATAAGTCGAAGACGGTTGTCCGTGAGGGCGGTGGCAAGAAGTGGACGGACGACACACTGCTGGAATGGGATCCTTCCCACCTGCGCCTCTTTGTCGGAAACCTGGCGGGAGAAACCACAGATGAATCCCTTCTAAAGGCCTTTTCGCGGTGGAAGTCTGTTCAAAAAGCCAGAGTCATCCGCGACAAGCGAACCACGAAATCCAAAGGCTACGGCTTCGTCAGCTTCAGCGACGCCGACGATTTCTTCCAGGCTGCCAAGGAGATGCACGGCAAATATATCCAGAGTCACCCGGTTGTCGTGAAAAAGGCCAATACGGAGATCAAGGCGACCAATGTCAAGAACAAGGCACACGGAGGCAAGAAGAACTACCAGAACAACAAAAACAACCGGAACAACAACTCCAATGCCGGGGGCTATGAGCCGCAACTCGGTCCCAAGCCAGGCGCGGGTATCGCCAAGCCGGGCCAGAAGACCAAAAACGGTCTGCGACTCTTGGGTTAAGATGAATGGAAGTTGATTGTTTCAAGTCACATGAAATTGGTAGCAAGAATTCTGGTGTCTGGTTGTTGTTATTCTGCATCTACAAATTGGCGTTGGAGGCTATTGGGACATACCCAGCCATGGAAATCAAACAACAAAACATTGTATTCTAGAAACATTTACGTATAATTTAATACAGTAGTATAAGAGCTGAACGAATGCTCACACAAGCATTGTTTTTTTTCTTCTTCAAGATTTTCAATCAAATATATTCTTGCTCGCCCAGTTATACACCTCTAAATGTCATATGGGTATACGTTGATACTCCCCGATTCTAGCCGTCTCTCTATGCTTTCCATCATCCATGCTAATTTCGAAATCCCGACTCAAGTCGTCTCTCTTTCACACCCTTCTCTCTATCTACCATACTCTCTCTTTCCGCCCCCTTGACATTGTATAGGGACATTGTTATCTTTTTTTTTTTTTTTTTAAAAAAAAAAAAACCCCCCGCAAAAATACAAAACTTTATATAACCCGATGCATTCCATCCCCATTTAAAAATTCTTTCCGGTTGATGTGTGAAAATGATAAGTACAAAGACTTTCCGATGTAGGTTGAAAAATTGTGAATCGTAGTGCGGTAACGATTTGGTTGTCCTCGAATAAGAGAGATTATACGTAAAAGAAATTGGAATCTTGTAAGACGCTACAGAGGTTATAGGATTCGCCAAATTGGTTTAAACGAGTACTTGTATATCCCGAAAGAAAGTCGAAAATCTTCATATTTTTATCGTCTCTTCTCAAGTCTTCTAGTCCATTGACTCATCCCTCGTAACTCGTGGCGTGGGTGGCGGCAGGCTGCCAGCTTGAAACAGCACCTCGCCCCTTTCTGTATTTTGATGGAGCAATCCTGCCGTTTCCTCTGAGCTGTCGTTTTCAAAGTCGCTTGCGCTTGATGACGGGAGATCGGTATCGACGTCGGTAACGCGGACGTGGACTTGGACTTGAGCGTCTTGGCGCATCTTGGTAATCTTGAGGTAGTTGTAGGCAACGATTGCCAGCATTGTGGTGATGAGACCAACAAAGTTGATGAGAGTGAGCTGGTCCTTGAAGATGAGAGAAGCGGCCGAGATGGTGACGACCTCTTTGAAGATGCCGGCAATGGAAAGCGTGACAACAGAGGTCCGCTGCAGCAAGGCGAACTCGGACGCCGTCATCAGAAAGGCGATGCATCCGGGGAAAAGGAGGAACAGAGGTGTCATAAAAGAGCCCCATTCCTGGCTAAGAGTCTTGAGTCCCTCCCACAAGGGACCAAAGCCTTCAACGGGAATTGCAATGGAAATCAGAGTTAGGAACATGACTGGCGTGAGGTAGAAAATGCTAGAGAAGGGGTTAGAAGTAGCAGGGTTGCGGAGAAGCAGCATCTGCGTGAGACCCCAGCGGAAGCCGGAAAAGAAGGCTGCTGTAATGACGAGAAGGAAGCCGCCAAGCTTGAACTCGACTTCGCCAAAAACCATGAGGATGACGCCCAGCGTCATGGTAGCAATGATGGCCACGAGGCGCCAGGTAGGCTTTTCGAGGCGGAAGGCGAAAGCAAATAGAAGTACAAATGCAAGAGAGGAAGATTTGCACATGGCTGGAAAGCGTTAGAGGCTGCGAGATTGTCTATAACAGAAATGATGCATTCACTTACTGTAAAATGTCAAACTGATAAACTTGAGCGAGGTGTTGCCCAAGCCAATATCCAGGCCAGTGGCTGCACCGCAGGGCCCAACCCTCGTCAGGTAAAACATCTTTGACATGGAGGCGCCGCTTGCCTCAACTTCATGGCGAGATCTGCCCATGTCAGATGCGTGGGATCGCTGTGGCCGCAGCGATGGTACAAAATAGAGAACCAAGGCTGAGAGAAGGAATTGCACCACCATATGCAGTGATGTGGTAAAAAGAGGAAACGAAAAGTTGAGGCGATCTTTATCGAACATCCATTTGTTGTACTGCGAGACAATTGTGTCAGAAACAAGAAATAGAAAACCCAGTCGAGCAAACCCAGCGCATTCTTGGCTGTTTTCAACTTACCAGTGAAATCGACAGCGAGAAAAAGTACCACAGTAGAATCAAGAACATGTTGACGAGCAGTTTCCTGACTACGTCCTTGTCCGCCTCTTGGCGCTCCTCTGTCGACAGACTCTTGTCGCGCACTATGCGCTGCCCCAGCTGGGTGATCCTTTGGCGCTTCTTCTGCCTCCGGGCGCGCTCCTTGTTGCTGAGTCCCGTCTCCTCATCGCTGTGTAAATCGTCGTCGCTGAAGCTGGGTCTGCCTCTCGCCTCGTCTTCGTTGCCGGAGCCGATTGATGTGCTGCTGCTCCCTCCGTTTTCCTCGAAGCCGTCTAGGTGATCAGATGGGTTGGCCGAAAGGTGTGTTCTACCGCCACTGCCGCCGGCCATTGGTCTCCCTGGGGCGGCCTGGGGCAGGCCAGGGGAGTTCATGGCGGCGCTCTTCCGTCTTCTGTGTCCTACAATGGGCTCCATCTCGATGTTTGTACTGTCGTCGGGTCGTCCACCGGCCCGCGAGGAAGCCACTGATGCAGAAATGGCGCCCGTGAGAGCATATGGCGAGGCCGGTACAAACGTGCTCGTGGATGCGCCCTCTGCTTCACCCTCAGCCAAAGCGGCGGCGGCAGATCGAGAGAAATCGGGGAAGGGCTCGGTGGAGACGGTGTCGATGGTAATGGAGGATCGGCGGCGAGGGCGTGCTGGGTAGTCGAACGGAGATGTAAATTGGGATTGAGGGTGAGGGTGATGGTGAGGGTGAGGTTGCGGTTGAGAAGCTGGCGGCGGGCTTGGAGAGTAGTTGGAGGACATAGTCGCAGTAATGAAGGGGCGTCCAGACGGGGTTCACAACTTTTCTGTTACCAAGGCTCGTGCCCATGCCATGCCCATGCCCGGGATCTGGTTGGCCTCTTCTGGGGGTTCAGCGGAGCGGCCACTCGCGTGTCATCGGCTGAGTCTCTCCGCCCGAGCGCCGCCAGAATGAGCGTGAGTTGTGCTGTGAATCGGGACCACTTATGGGCCACACCGTGGAGGAGTTGCGAGGACGAACGCGCTGCCGTATCCGTAACTGATGAGCAGACACGGCTCGACACATTCGCGCAGAGTTGCAAGGGGTTGCTAGCAGCTCCAGCAGTGGAGGTGCCAGTTTAGGGATCGATTCAGTCGGTCACCGGGCTCTGGGGGTGTCTCCAGCAGGGTCCCCAGCCCCTGGAGCCATTGGGCTTAGGCTGCTCAGGGGAAGGGCGGCGAGGTACTTGGTCGCGCTCTGCGTCGCAGGTACCGGCCGGAGCTCTGCCGCATCAAGCACTCCAGCCAACCACTACTGTATGCGAAACGCAAGGCACCTCTATAGCGCATGTAACTGGTGCGTCTGTCTCTGGTGCACGTTGAGCTCGCGGTGGTGGCTTCATGTCGTAGCGGGATTCAGGCGAAATACCGGCACAGCATCTTGTAGCTCATGCCGCGCTTCTACAATACCCGTGCCGGCCACGGCTATTCATCAATGTTCTTCATGCTTACCTACATACCTAAGTAGGTAGGGGCTAGGTATTACCATTGCTAATATTGCCTGTGCAATGTTGGACCCAAACGGGGAAATTCAATATTGTTCAATGTTAGTCAAAGCGCATCGTCGGCCTGGCCCCAAAGTCTTGGCAGCAGTAGCATCTAAAATTGTGCATGTGATGTGGCTCTGCGGACGGACTGGGAACGAGTCCGAAATATTTTCATTTACTTTTTGTGTATATTTGCCAAGCTTCGTTTCCGAGTTCAACATGCAAAGACCCGGGTATTTCTTGCTGCCATCGGGCTGCCGCGTGCCTCGTGTTCGATACATGCAATTCCCGTCCACTGCCTCGATCCCGCGTGTGGATACTGTACGGCAGTCAAGTGCCAGCCAGCATTAGCGCAAGGGTAATGGGTACCAATTAAAGATCATCCATTCCATTTCATGTCTCTGGGCTTTTGCTGGGTGAATTGGATCGATCAATCGCAAATCCTCATCTTCAGGCTGTAAAAACATGTACATAAGTTCCTAGAGGTAATTCTGCGTGCCGCATACCTATCGCTTCCGGCAACAGAATGTCATGCATGCATGGACAACTAGACACTTGTACCACTTATTGACGGGAAGAAAAGAGCAGCTTCCAATTTCAACATTACGCCTCCATATCGACCGCTCTTATTCAAGAGCTGAGAATTGGAAGCAAGCGCCGCCAAGTGTATAGCGCTGTTTCGGCCTGATCTCGCTGTCTACATGTAGGCTCCTGAGATGATGGGCGGCTGTGACCCCTGTCTGCTTTACGCAGCCGGCTTCCCCGCCCCAGAAGCAAGGGTCTAACAGGTGCCACAGGGAAGCAAGTACCTTTGAGCAGCCCAGCACAGTACGAAGAATATCGAGGCGGAGGTTCGGATGCTCTCCAGCTGAGATTCCATGCGCTCATACTCGGGCCCTTGTCATATCCATGTGTCACTGATCTACGCCCAATTAATGCCGTTATTTCAGCCCGACGCAGCTCTCTGTGCCACTTGACTCAGTTGCCATCCTGCATGAGCTTTAAGACTCCGATGGCTTGTTAACGCCACAATTTGCAAATTGAGAGTCTGTCATCCCAAATAGGAAGCCTTATGTAAGATGTATTATGTAGCCTTTATTCCGAATTTGGCAGCACAAGTCACATGGCCGTTAGTCCATTTTCATCACAAGCGCAGTACTAGTAGGTACGGACTGGCATCGGTACCTGCGTTTGCACCTCGGTCCATTCAACGGCCACCTTGTAATGACATCTCCAGCATAATTCATTCTCAATTACAACTACAAGTTCAACGCAAATTGGAAAACTTACTCTTTTAGCTCTTCCTCACTTATCAACTCTAACAAATAGATATTCTTTTCTTCAAGCAGCTCAGCGCAACAGCTTCCGGCTTACACAAATTCCAGCTGCCGCCGGTCCAGGTCCGCCACCCCCGGTTTCGCCGAGGCTATTGTCAGCCGGGCCCCTCTATAATTCGTCGTATGTCATAAAGCTTCGTCTATACAACCAAACCTCGTCTTGCAGTATTCCTTTCCCTCATAACCCGTCACGACTTCTTTCAACTTTTACCTCTCAGAAAGAAGACCCTCTACCGCCTCATACAACTTAGCAACCATGGAGGACGCTTCCTGCAGCGGCTCTACGCCCTTCAAGCGCCTCGTCGACCACCAGTCTCGCGACCTCAGCCACCACCAAGACAGACATGTGAGCCGAGGGGCGTTTGGCCAGAACGTACGCATTCACTCTGTTCCCGTCGCTTTTGCGCCACGATGCTCAAATCCGCGTCGCGATATTGTCGGTGCTAACATTTTTAATCTCCAAAGTCACAGGCTTTCCGCTCTTCACCGCTGCATCCCGCCCAGGGCCAGCAAAATGACTTTGGCGCCTTCATGGGCGGTGCCTCTGCCCTGCCCGGCTTCGAGAGCGATTCCGCGACCAGACTGATGCCGTCGCTTCCCTTTGCACAGGTCGCACCAGCACACGTAGCAGCTGCTCCCAGCTTCTCGAGCCCCGTGCAGCAGATGCCAGCGCCGATGACAGGCGGGAGCAGCTGGGCCTCCGACTTCAACCGCTTCGCGGCGCAGCAGCGGTCGCCTGCTCCAACGACGCTGGCCGCATCCCGCCAAATGAACCACTCCCCGGCTCAGACGACCTTCCAGCCCTCCTTTTCACAGCCAAACTTTGCGTCCGCGTTTGCGCCGTCCATGTTCAGCCCTCCAGCTGCCGCCGCGGCGAAGCCAGAATTTGACCAGGAAATGTCCCGCTGGATGTCCGCCCACGGAGGCGGCAACATGACGGAGGTGGACGCTGCCATGGAGCAAATGGCCCTCGAGCTGGAGGAGACCGAAGCAATAGCCGCGGCAGTCAAGGCCTCTCGGCTCACGGATCTCGACACCCCCGAAATCGGCAACCTGGCGCTCAACGACGACACGAGAGTGCTAGAAGCCCAGCCAGAGCCCGTCCTAGAGCAGATACAAGAGCCAGAGCCGGAAAGGGAACAGGTAGATGCCCAGCACCCCAAGTCTGCCGTTGCCGAAGCCGCCGAGAAGCTGCTCGACTGCGTCAAACACGAGAGCGGCGAGAAGTGGCAAAACTCAATCTTCCTATCGCTGATGCGAGATTTCCGCGACGGGAGAAAGGATATTGTCGGCGATGAGATTCGCTCGACGACGGGGGAGACGGCTGCTCCCGCTGCGCAGCCCGTGGCTACTTGACTCTTGCCCTCAGATGCTGGTAGTGATTCGATGTATGCGGATTCTGGAAGAATGTTTAGATCGTGTGTTAGACATCTCGGCTACACTACATTTTGAACGGTTGCTTTTTAGTGATTTGTAGGGAACATTGTAAGGATATATGCATGGGCGCTAATTGGTAATATTCTTGGACGGATTGAGAGCAGGCGTTTTTTTTTTTTTTTTTCCCTTCTTCAAAGAATAGCAGCTTTGCAAATTGAGGAACTTGCTCAGCTCGGTATTGGATTTCAATTATCATCATGTACGATATGCCATCTATTCTTTTTCAGCTTCTGGTCTGCCTGGCGTGTTCATGAATAGATTCAACTTCAAGTATCCAGTATTACCCCAAGACAAGCTATCATGCGTAATTGGAGAGCAACAAAACCACTAACGACTCGCGGAGTATATTCATCCAACTGATCATTTTGTATCAATACGCACATAAAGAAGGAAACGTACATAGCACTCAAACGCAATATACATAAAAATCTTTCCTTCTTTTTTCCATCTCTTTTCTAATCAGCAAGTCTATTGCCTAACTACCTATAATACTCTCCATTCATAAACATTTTCTCCCCAAACATGGAAAATAACACGACATTCATCGCGGATCGGCTCAAGCCAACCCAACAATACATCAAGTCTTCGCCGGAAGAAACGTGGCGGCCTAGTCTACTACCAGAAAAATAGCAACAAAGAAAATTACAAATCCTCCTCCCCACCCCACCCCCAAGACAAAACAAGCGGGCTCAAAAGGAGCAGAGAAAAGCGCGCGCTGAGCTCATAGGCCGCAGATGTATAAAAGCGCTAGGGAAAAGAAAAAAAAAGAAGAAAGCCCCCAACACCGTATGAACAATAGCTGTCACAACATGCAAATAAGACCAAGACAAATCCAACGCCTTTGAATGAAGGAAAGCGAGCCTCCTTTTTGTGTATGATGAAGAAAAGGGGCAAGAGAATCACATCGGCCCAAATCAAGCACCTTTGCCAAAACGCCGTAAACAAAGAAGCCCCAGGCAGAGTTTACAGCGCCATAGATAAAACAGAGAGAATAGAAAAAGGCCAAACATCATCCATGTGCTGGCAGGGAGAAAGGACGACAGATGGGAGGTCAGGATGACCAAAGACAGCCGCAAGGTGTCAACTGCTCCATTTTCTGGGAGTTCCAAGATTGACTCCACTTCTTTTGAAGCGAGCGGTTATTCCGGGATGTTTGCTCATCGTCGTCCGAGTCAAAGTTCTCAGTGATCAGTATTTGAACGGGATTCCCAGAACTATCCGTCACATTCGCTATGCCACGCCCATTATCGACGACCTGAACTTGGCGACAGAATGGTCTGGGGGTGTTGCCGGCATCTCGTTTTTCTAAAAACTTGACGCTTTTGGGGTAAGGGAATAAACCCTCCGCTACATATGGGTTGGGCGCAGAGCTCGTCGAGGCCGCTGATGAGGTCGCTGTACCTGAAGTTGGATTGGCCCCAGCACTGGAATTCTGGATGGGGTAGATGAACACTTCGAGTGTCGTACCAGGCCAGGTACATATCCAGGGTCTATCGCCGTTTTGAGCTCCGATTGGTTTGTTCATTCGGACTATATCATAATCGTCAAATGATCCACCCATGTTGTCCCAACGTTTGGTCGTGGAAGGAGGGGGGAAAGCATTTTCAGCGACCACGACAATCTTGTCATAGGTAACCTTGAGCCACCACGCCGGGCCACGGCGAAGGTCAGATGTGTCGTTGACAAGTGTCAAAGTTTCACCCTCAATATTGGGAGGCTGTGCACCCCAGAGAAAGCGGGAATCGACGAGACTGACGGCCTTGAGAGAGAGGTTATAACATGAAGTCGCTTTTTCGTTTGTCATATTGCCGAGCTTCATTTCATAGTAGCTAGTGGGTATGTTACAGCTCCAGGCAGCACTTTGTCTGGTATCGTTGAGGCAACCCTTGGGCGATTGGTTAGGAATCAGGAGTGGCAGCTCATAGGTGCCAGTAGGTAGGTGAGGTAGACGTGGAGGGACATTAGGCAACGGTATGACATCAGACGTTGGTGACGGAAACGGTTGAGGATAACTACTCAAACAAGTCAATAAATGATGAGACGCCAAACGAAAACGAAGGGCCAACGGAGACATACCTTGAGCCGAAATTTTGCGATCTATGGTGCGAGAAAACTGTCCCTATGACAGCGCCCAATATGACGCCAACTAGAACAACACCTATAATAAGTAGACATATTGCCCAATACGGCACGATGCCCCAGAGCTTCTTCTTTGCCCTACGCTGCCATTTGCTCATCTGAGGCTTCTCTGCCTGAGTTTGTGCAGCAGTGTTAATGTCGTGATGGCTGCGAGTGGATGGCCGAGATTGTGAAGGCTGAAGGTCTTCTTCTGTAGATGAAAACTCTGGATTCCGCGTCGCTACCCCAATTCCCCCGGCTCCAGTATCGGTTTCATCTGGATTATTAGATGCGCCCTCCTCTGGCAGCACAGCTGCAGGGGGGGTAGCCTTTCGGACAACAGCCTGGTCGGGATATCTCGTATAAGGAGGCAGCTCTTCGGTATGCCCCAAAGGGCCAACCAAACCTCCTACGTCTTCTCCATCTGGGCCGATTTGCCTTTGATAACCATCGCCAGATGTCGAAAAGCCAATGGGTATCTGATTGGGCGTCTCGTCGCCGCTGGTGACGGTATTTTGCGGGTAGAGGGCGTATGGATGCGCAGGGCCGCGCCTTGTAGCTTGGTCGGTAGAAGCCGTACCGTTACTCAAGGTTCTCTGCGGGTACATTTGATACGGATGCGAAGGGCCGGTGGGGCCTCGATAAGGACTCTGAGGCCGAATCCGAGGCGCATCTGTGTGCGACGCCAGCGCCGACGATAATGACGGGTCGGTTTGAAGAGGGTTTGAACCATCGCCGCGGAGCGTGAGTGAATCATGAGGCCGGGGAGGCTTGACTGCGCTTGATGGGCGGGCAGAGGCAGATGCTGAAGGCTTGGAGAGGCTGGAAGTCGGCGCCTGTTCGTGGGTAGGGCTTTGAGACAATAATCGAGCTTGCGAAGAGGCGGCCGAGGCACTGGTGGGATTATTTGTCGTCGAGAATACTGATGAACTGTCGGTTGGTGATGGGATTGTTGGTCGAAAGCCGTCGGACACGGTGGCCGCAGCCAAATCGAAGTTTTCGTTGTCGCTACCATCTTCGTCAGACAGCCCCGAAGATTCTCTTTGAACCGGTTTCCTGCGGAAAGCAGAACCTCTTTTGTTGGGAGGATCCATCGCGATGGCGGGAAGGTTGTCGTCTGGTGGACGGTACTACGGCGACAATGGTCAAACTAGGAAGCCAGGAGCAGCTCTCAAAACGAAGCAGCCCCAAGAGGCCGCAGAGAGCACCTGTCGGCGGCTTCCCCCGATCGACCGCGATGAAGCCTCAAAATCGGCCGGTCGGGAAGAAGGGCGTCGCCAAGAGGAGGCGAGCTGGGAGCCGAAACACACAAAATCGGCAATTGTTTGTTTTTCGTCGTCCGTTCTTGTCTAAGTACCAGCGTCCAGGGCGATCGCGAGAGGAGCTGGCCGAATTATGGTTTCTACGAGCGATGCGTCGGCGTCGGCGTCGAATTGGCCGACTGGAGGTGCAATCCGGCACGGGGAGGACGATTTGAGGTTTGATGCAAGGAGGAGCGCTGAGATCGCGAGATGGGGATGAGATGGAGATGGAGATAGCGAGCCAGAAGCGAAACAGGCGCTGCGGATTGCTGGGCGACCAGAGGGCAGAGACCACCACGGCCGCTGAGCTGCAGCGCTCGACACAGCGCTAGAGCAAAGAAACCGGCGCCAAAAAACCTGGCGAGCAGCACGGCAATTCAGTGACACGGTAGGTTTCGAGTCTAGCTCCGGTCTAGCCTGAAGAGGCCTAGACGAGGGCCGGAAAAAGAGGAACCTGCGTCATGTCATTGGCCAGAGGCGGATCTGAGCCGTGCTGCTAGCGACTAAGCGGAGATGCGCCTGCATTTGGGAGGAGGCCCCTGGCGGAAGAAACTTTGACCAAGCCGTGGAGGGCCTGCTCGCTGTCTTTTTTCTTTTTTTCTTCCTTTTAGCGGCAGAGCTGAGATGCCACCGGGAGTGGGACTGCCGTCAATTCTGCCAAGTCTTTTGATCATCCATGCCACTTGAGAGTTCATGAGACGACACTCGCCTGACAGCATGGATCTCGCCATACCTATCCATAGCGAATGGGCAGCAGGCAGCATCACGTGGGAGGAGATACATAAAGGGCAGCAGGTGCATCACTCGTGTCTCAAGTATCAAGTACCTTATACGAAGTATTCCAAACTTTGCACATGTCACCGTAGCGTGGCTGTCGTGGTGAAACGAGAACAGAGAACGAGCTACGGCAGCAGTTTCCGCAAATTGCCATGAGTGGCTGGCCCCTCCAGACACTAAGACTGCTAATTACTCCAGATTATGTAAGACCACTCATAGTAAAGCCGGTAACAGTTCCTTGCTGGCTGTCTACAGTGTCCTTCTTGAACTGCCCCCTCACAGTACCTACTATAATAATACGAGTGGCAAGAGAAAAAGGCGCTCGGTTCTGCATGAGACCAGGGACCGCTGCCGTGAGCCGAGTGCCGCAAAGACAAGCGACAATGCCCAGCACCTCTTGCATCTGTCACTGGATGCTTATTTTGTCGAGCTGCCTAATGTCTGATGCCGCTGGGCAGCAAGATGCAGAGCGTAAAAATGATGGGCATTATTCGAGAGGGTCCAATATCTGTCGTGTCATCTCATTAGCCTCTTCTGTACATTGTATATTCCTTACTAACTTCCACATTGGCCTTGGCCGGGCAACATCTTGAAGGGACACCGCTGGACGCCTGGGTTAGAGGCCGGCATCAGCTACTAGCCTTGTTGCGTCCAGCGCTGACAAAGTTGCCAAGGGCTCTGATTTTGATTGTCAAACAAAATTACCATGAGCTAGAGAAGATAGGTAAGATCAGGTATGGAGTAGACAATGTCACCACTAGGTAATTAATTAGGTGTTGGAGCGAGTGGCCCTATTACAGCTGAGTGAGCGCATCTCTGCTTATCTGGATGGGACCAGCTACAGCAAGCTGCACTATTACTGAGCAGTGCTGTGGAGGGCACGAAGACAATGTCTGCGAATGGGGCATTGTATTCTCGATGAGGGAAAACAGGTTTGTGTGCTGAGGCCATCCTCAAGTGAAGCGAGTTTATTGAAAGGAAGAGCAATTAGTGGTCCATGTATTCCATATTCCTTCCACGTTTGTCAGCCCTCTTTTTGCTCCATTCGCTATTCCTATGACTGCAGATCGAAATATAAAAGCATGCAGGATACCCAAGTGCATCATGGTAGCCAAGCCTGCCAAGCCAGCAGCGCATACTGTATATTAAGCATAGACACTTCCTTAAGCACCATGTGCTGAACCTGCGGGAGCTATGGAGAGGAGGATTTTCGGCATGTCGTGAGAAAAAAAGCCAATATTTGCCCCAGCTTCGCCATCTGCGCCTGTTCGGCTGCGGCTGAAATACGCCCGGACATGAGCAGGCCTGTTTGGGTGTCAGCAAATTAAACAGCTTCGCTCCCCGCCATGGTTGTATCAACTCCACCGAACGAGCCGAAAATTGTTACAGCCGGTATTTGCTAGCCAGCTCCTCCCCCTGCTTGCGCTTACTTTTGGAAGTCGGCTTCGTTGTAGAGTCGACATCAACTAAAGTGCAGGACAAGTGGTAGTTCAGTATTATAAAGAGACACGATAGTGCGGCTGAGTTAGAAGCAGATCCCTTGCATGAACCTAGGTGTGTTGCGGCTTAAAAGCACTTATACGTCGCAATACGAGCTAGATGAATGTCAAAGTATATACAGCGCTACAGAATCTGGGGAATTAGACAAGCAAATATAAACGTTATTGCGAAAAACAAGCCTTGATCCTCAATGTACCACCATTAGAGTACCTGTGAAGGTATTTTGAATATCAAATGAACTCAACTTCATGCTGCGCTGCAGGTAATAAATCACAAACCGTGCAGAATACGCAGCTAACAACAAAATAAAGCAACTGAGTCGCATTGCCCACAGCTACTAGCTCCAGCAGTCCCTCAACCAAGCCTGGTGCTATTTACAGAGTCCCATCCACTACTAATCGAGCTATTTATAACCTCTCGCTCGGACTAGACCTCGGTCTTTAGAGGGGCTTCTGCGCTCCTACAGGTACCTACAGGAATTGGTAGGATTCAATGTCGCCGGTGGTAGTATTAAAGTCGTGTCCATCGCCAAGGAGGAAAGACATGAGTAGAAAACAATTGAAGCCTCTGGAAAAGAAGGAACTGACAAGCTTGGAGGATAGAGCAAGGAGCAGCGTTCTTTCTCTTCTTGAAAATAAGTCACAAACAAACCATGGGTTCCTCGCCGTGACGCCGCACGGAAACAGCTCCGCCCACCCCCTCTTCCAATTATGTCAGCTAGCCAGCTTCTTAATTCGACTCAGCTCAACTCGCCGCTATCCAACCATCGTCTACTCGTAGACTCTCTGTCTGATAGACCTTTTACACGTTCAACCCAAGAGACGGCTGTTACCTGGAGCAGCGATCATGCACCAGCTACTGCGGCCTTAACAACGGAAAACTCTCAAAAGGGAAAAGAACAAGAATTTCCCGACTTCTGATCCGAAAATCACCGAGCCCCGGACATTGCTCCTACATACTGTACCAAAGGAACAACCAGTCGAGCCTCCATCGTACGGACTTTTTATCTTTGTTTTCCTAATTTTTCAAGCTTTCTCGCCATGGATCCATCATCGGGGCCTCTTCGGCCATCTATTACAGCTGACGCTGAGCTCGAGCTCGAGCGCGATGGTCAGTCGCAAAAGGAGCCTGCGCACGATATTGCTGAGCAGCACCATCACCAGCACCAGCAAGGGCTTCAATCTGCTGCCAACGAGCCGGCTGTCGGATCAAATCTTGAGCCAGCTACCCCAGCTGCCGTCGACAGTGCTGTTGTCGCCAGGGATGATGCTGAAGATAAGCTTCTCACACCCCCTGACGCCGCAGCCTTGGACACAGCTCCCGTTGCCACGCATCTAGCTCGGTTCGAGTTCAGCGACCGCGGCACCAAGGTCTTAATGGTCGAGTGGTATCCTGGAGCCGCTGCGACCACGGCCTCCGCCTTGGACAGCCAAAATACGAACTCTGCCGCTGACGAAGTCTCCCGCGATGAGGCCAGCGCTACTGGTGATGCTGTCGATGCTGTCGATAATGCATCAGCTGCACCAGCCCGCGTACCTTCCAGTCCTGTCGTTGATGCCGCTGTCTGGGAGGTCTCATGGCCGGGCAAGTCTACCTTCCTTCCCGCCAGAGATACCGATGAGAACGACGCCCGACGCCGAGTCTACTTCATGCTGCCTCCTGAGGCGCAGGTGCCGCCAACGGTAACTATTGCGCGCCCTGGGCGGGCCAGTCTGGTTCTCAAGCCGCTGCCGGCCATATTCCCGGAACATTTCCAGGCGGAATCTGGTCCTCGAGGCGTGTTGCATACGATATGGGCCAAGAAGCGCCTAAGGGAGCTCGAGCTGGAGATGGAAGCCGAGATGCGGGCCAACGCGGAGAGTGTAGGCCTTGAGATGGCTCTGGCAGAGAAGCAGTGGATCGTTGACAACTTCTTGCGTGCTCCGGCAGCACCTGCTCCTACCAGTCCTCGCTCTCCCGTCTCTGGACGTCTTGGCGACAAGCTCAAGGGCTTGCGTCTGGCTACTTCACCGGCAGATCTGGTGCCCAGCCCAGCAGGTAAGCTGCCCGTCAGAGAGAGAAGAGGAAATCGTAATTCCATCATTCCACTACTCGTCATCTCAAACTAACACAAAGTGCCTCTGACCTAGCAAATACGTTTACAACCCCTGATAGCCAGTCTCACATGCTATCCCCTCTGGGAGGTGACATTGCCGTATCCTCCTTCTCGGCCATTTCCCGCAGCCGCCCATCCGGCCCGATATCTCTTGATGCTGCTCTTAGCGGCGACACGGCCCCTCTACAGTCTAGCTCTAACGATGCTGAAGATGGCCTGTTTGCAATGCCAATGAGCCCCCGGAGCCCAGACATGATCAAGAGCCCGTTTAGCGCTCTCGGCCCGGGCCTTTAAAATACGGCGCTTCCATGAGAAGTCTAGAAAGACGAAGAAGCCAGGCAAGGAGGAAAAAAAAAAAGTAAGAAAAAAGACGACCAATTTCAGCATTGCATAGCCTGTTGTCACAATTTTGTAACATTGATACTGATACCCTCGGGACGCTATCCTTTCATCAAAGCCCGCCACATAGAGAGAAAGAAGCTCGGTGATATAGACTTTTCCCCCTTCATGTTAAACCCAAAACAGCTGTACTCTTCGTGTAGATAGTAACCGAATAATTGAAAATTTCCATTATGAAGCTCATACATTTTGATAGCAGCTTATGATGCTCGTTTTGTTGCTCTTTGTTTATATGTTATGGTGGAGATATAGTACTGTAATCTCTCGCGAAATCTGACTTTGAGTATGGAGTAAAGTACCTTGTTTAGTGCCACATAGTATTCTATAGTAGGAAAAGCGAATCTTGGTACCTAGGATCCCACACCCAGAGCCAAAGTCGAGTAGTCTATGAGGTGAAATCGCAGACTCAACGTTAGCTGTAGACCCGATAGGATCCCAGGTCCTAAAATTCGTTTTCCTATTATAGTACATGGTACTACTTGGAAAGACAGGTAGAGATGGAAAAGGCAATCCTGTAGGCGAGTGATATGAGTCCAAAATTGAAGATGAAGGCCTTTTATGAGAGGGGGTATATATCATCTATATTGCCAGCTCGCTGCGGAGTAAATCGAGCATTGTAACGGGCAGGCATTCCGTGCCATAATCTAAAAACGTGAAAACAAAATTGACCTTTTGGTATAGACAGCCGTCTTCTATCAGCAACGCAGCACCATATCGTCTCCTGACGCTCTCCTAAGAACCCAAAAACTAGAACCAAAGAAAGATTACCTCCAACCGCCGACTCGGCCTTCATCCCACCTCTCCTTACGCTCCTGCCGCAAGTAATACTGCACTTTTGCCTCTCTATATCGTCTAATCCACTCAGCCGCCTCCCTCTCGGACGTAGTCGCCTCTCCGCCGCCGCCATCCACGCCATCTCTGTCCAGAAAACTCTCCTCCATGGCCTGGCACACGAGGGCCTGCTCCTGGACGCTCTGGTTGAGCAGCTGGTAGAGCGCGGAGGGGCTGAAGCGCGCAAGGGCGAGGTCCATGTCGGACTGCTTCTGGCGCCACTGGCGCTCGAGGGCGTGCATGGAGAGCAGCTGGGCCTGGGCGGCGGAGCGCTGGTGGGCGAGGCGGGACTCGAGCTCGGAGAGGCGCGTGGCGAGGTCGATGTTGGAGGAGAGAGCGGCGAGGAGGTCTTGGTGGGAGGCTTGGAGGGAAGGGTGGATGGAGGAGGGGGAGTTTGTGAGGCCGTTGAGGAGGGCGGGGTTGGAGAGGATGTCGGCGAGGTCTTGGATGCTGTTTGTTTTGAGAAAGTGAGGTTAGCCCGTTGGTTTTTGATTGACGAGACACGGACAAGGAAACGAAACTCACGATTTATCCTGGAGCACCTGCGGAAGCCATTGGTCGCCTGGATCGGGGATGTCGGCCGCCCTGGGTGCTACCGCCGTTGGAGCAGGCGGCGGTGTCGGCACGCCTCCTGCTGCTGTTGCGGCTGCATCCAGGCCAGCTATCACGGAGCTCCGATACTGCTGCCCCGCTTCGGACAAGGTCGACGGTGGTGGAGGCGGCGCAGCGCCGGTTGCCGGAGTGCCGATGCGGCTGGGCTCCTGGCTGCTGGGTTTAGGAGGGAGGATCGGGGGCGTGGGCGCGTGGGAGTCGGGCGGGAAGCTGGACATGGCGGAGAAGCGTTGGGGTTGGGTGAGGGTTATGGAGAGAGGTTGACGGAAGATGACGATGCTGCGGTTTGGTAGTTGATGCTAGTGGTTGATAGTGGGCTGGCTCGTGGCTTGTGGGGAGGACGGGCGCTAGTACGAATGGATCTGGTTTTTTTTGTGGGGTTTGAAGTTGGTTGTAGTGTAAAGATGTACTTGGATGATTACGATGCCTGTGCTTTGAAGCATGCTGGAAGATGGTAGATTGCTGTCTTTTTTTTGGAAAATGAGAAATGAGGGGATCTGCAATTGGATCAGCTCGTCCAAGATATAGATCTGGTGCACATCTCCCAAGCTCTCGAGCTTGAACATGAAGGAGTGGACCTCGAAGCCTTAACTACAGACTATTACCCAGGTAGTAGACACTGGCAATGATTTGCAAATGCTCTTGAATTCATAATTGATAAAAGTATACTAAACTGGAATGTTCCTGGTTTAATATCATCGGCCCTGATTGGCTTCATTTTGGGGAAACACATTGTGAATGCCTCCAACATGTGGATACCAAAGCGGCAGCTGCCATTGCAGGTCTCTATTCATCTGTCAACGCAACCATTACAGCCACTCAAAAATTTAGGAGCTATAGAGATCTTCATCTCTCCTAAAATGTATAGAGACTCTGTATTTATTTTGCATAATGTATGATTACCTCTATCATAGAGGGCATTATGAACTCTGCACTCGTTACCCTGTATCGTATACCGAGTATTTTGGCTACCTTGGTACCTATGCAACCTCTCCAAATCGCCATCGACTCTTTACAATCATCATACATATCACTCAACAGTGAAAATTAGGCCATATCCACACAAAATCACATGAGCACAAATTCAATAAGGATGATTTACAGTTCTTATGCCCACCTGGGTAAGTTAATCCCCTTACCCCGCCATTCCACGGATGGACTTGCAGACGAATCGGACGAATCATCGACGTCAACGTCACGACGGTACGAACATGCCTCGGCTGAACAGCATCCAATTCACATTAACAGGTGACTGATGTGTCAGGTTTGGCTCTAGAGGGAATCTAGAACATGACACATACAACTAGTCGGTTGCTTGAAGCGGGCGCAACTGCGATGTGGAGCTGTGAGCATGTTATTGGAAGCCTCTTATAGACGAATAATATTGAAGATGATAATAACCAATACGGCTTCAAAAACCTGGGCTACTTTGAAGAGTGAAAATCTGCATGTCTGTGTTACTCTCCCCCGGAATATGGTGCTAGGAATGGCTGATATTGGTGGCTTCAATTAGCCAATTCGCTTCACCTCCACGCGCTACTTTAGCCCTTCCGGAGACGTTCAAGGGTCCGAAGCAGCAACCCTTTGAGGCGCTGCTTGGCTGCTTCATAATGGCTTTCTCGCCTCTCATAATGTCTCATCATTAACCTGACGTTTGCCCCTCCTTTTTGTCTTTTTTCAACAGCTTCTCAAGCCCTGCCGTTGGATTTATACTCTTCATCTCATTTCAAGAGCTGTAACTAAATATATGAATGAGGAGAGTGACTTCATTTATATCTACTTTTCAAAACCGAGCAATATTCTTCACACTCGACTTCATGCCTCTCTTTAGCTTTGAGAGCTAAATGTACATGGCCACTCGACACTGGCAGACATTAAACCAAGAATAACCATATAGCTTTTCCCTTGGAGTACCCAACATCATGGGCTTAATCGAGGCTCTGTTGGAGCATGTCTCCATCAAGAAGCTCTCCATCGCCCTGATTGGCATTGGAGCATTCGTTATGACAATCAACCGCATAAGGGAGCATCGACGGATCAAGAAACTCGGCAATTATGGCCCTTCGCTCCCATCTCGTTTTCCATTCGGTTAGCCATGACCCTGATCATCCCCTTTACTTTCGCCGCCCATGGTTCTACAAGATGTATGAATGTACTCACGAAAGAGAATCCACAACTAATGTATACGCACCTCAAAACAGCCCTCGACTTCATCTACTACGGCATCCGCTCCACCATTGCCCACAAGAACATGGAGCTCTGGCGAGACGTCTTCTTCGCCAGCTCGTGGACCTGCGAGATGCGCATCCTCAGCCAGCGCGTCTGCTTCACCGCCGACCCCGAAAACATAAAGGCCATGCTGGCCACGCAATTCCACGACTTTGGCAAGGGCGAGCAGTTCCACAGAGAGTGGGCGCCCTTTCTCGGCGACAGCATCTTCACCACCGACGGCATGCAGTGGCACAACAGCCGCCAGCTGATCCGGCCGCAGTTTACGAGGGACCGCGTGAGCGACCTGCACTGCTTTGAGGCTCACATCCAGACGCTGTTTAGGACCATGGCCAATGGGGGCCCGTTGGAAGGCGAGCATCAGGTGGTTGATCTAGATCGTGCTGATGGCCGACGGATGGACATTCGCGACCTCTTCTTCCGCTATACACTCGACGTTGCCACCGACTTCTTGCTGGGGAGTGACGTGAAATCCCTAACGTGAGATTAGCTTTGACAACTTGACATCTTGTTCTCCATAACAGACTGACTGACCCAACCACCGCCTGTTAGAACCCCCAAACAAGAGTTTGCCGAAGCCTTCAACGAAGTCCAGCGCGTCCAAAACATCCTCGCCCGCGCCCACAAGCTCCAGCCCTTGATCCCCAAAAAGTCGTACCACGACGGCCTCAAAGTCATGAACCACTTCGTCAACCACTTCATCCAGCGTGCCCTGCGCATGAGCCCGGACGAGCTCGCCGCCCACACCAAGTCCGACAAGGACTACACCTTCCTGCACGAGCTCGCCAGCTTCACCCGCGATCCAGAAATCCTGCGCGACCAAATCGTCGCCGTGCTGCTCGCCGGCCGCGACACCACCGCCTCGGCCCTCTCGTGGGCCATCTACGAGCTCGGCCGGCACCCTCACGCCGTGGCCCGCCTGCGCGGCGAGATTCTCGAGACCATTGGCCAGGACCGGCTGCCCACGTACGACCACCTCAAGAACATGCCGTACCTCAGAGCCGTCCTCAACGAGACGCTCCGCCTCTACCCGTCCGTGCCGTTCAACGTCCGCGTCGCCCTCAAGGACACGACCCTGCCCCGGGGCGGCGGCCCGGACGGCTCCGAGCCGCTCCCGGTGCTCAAGGACACGCCCGTGGGATACTCGACGCTCGTCATGCAGCGTCGCCCGGATCTGTACCCGCCCGTCTCGGAGGCTTTCGCCGATCCGAGCATCTTCAGCCCCGAGCGCTGGGCCGTGTGGCACCCGAAGCCGCACGACTACATCCCCTTCAACGCCGGCCCCCGGATCTGCATCGGCCAGCAGTTTGCCCTCACTGAGATGGGCTACACGCTGTGCCGCATCTTTCAGCGGTTCGAGCGGGTGCAGAGCTTCATGCATGAGATTGACGGCGGGGATCCGCTGCTGAAATCGGATATCGTGCTGTCTCCAGGACAGGGGGTGCATGTGGCGTTTTGGGAGCCGAAGAAGGAGGCGTGAACATTATGTGATATGATGTATCGATATGAACTGAAAGTAACGAGAAATTAGAGAGAAAAAGGAGAAAAATAAGAGAAAGGAGGCTGGAATTTACGATTTATGACTTGGAGAGGCATACATACCAACATGGACATCTTCTCCCCTATATTGAAACATGATGATATTTGTCTTCGCATAATATTAGCTAAAAAACTAATGCATGCTCAAATCCCTCCTTCGCTATATTCCGCAGTGTGATAAGAAGAAAAACCCGATACCTTCCGGGTTACATGTAGATCATCCCAAACGAAACAAAGAACTTTCCAAACACGTTCTCAATCTTGCACCACTCTGGCTGTATAAGCTGAACTACACACGATATGAATCACATTCGCTCTCGCTCTCGCTCTCTGCACCATGTCATTTTCATTTTCTGCCAAAGCTATCCTTGACAGCCTGGCCAAATCGTGCAATCGCCGCATTCATGTTCTCAGGGCTTGCCGCCGCAAATGTGGCACGGAAGTGCAAGCTCGGCAGGGGACCGGCATTCTCAGTCTGAAACCACGATCCTCGGGCCACGAGCACACCGCCCTTGATGCACGAGTCAAAGATTTCCTGCTCAATCTCCAGGAGGCTTCGAGTGCCGGCGCTGGGGTGCTTGGTGTGGTCGACAGTGAACCAGAGCTACGGAAGCAAGTGTCAGAATCTCAACAAGTAGCGGGGAAAGAGTAACTAGAGGAGAAGAGGAGGGAGAAAAGACTTACAAACATGCCGGCGGCAGGCGGCGTCCAGCTCACAATATCTCGCGGCAGGTTGTCTTCACAGGCAGCCAGCAATGCGTCCCTCTTCTTGGTATACTCAAGTCGCAGATTCATCAGCCACCGCAGGTAGCCCTCGTGACCCCAGGTCTCATCCAACAACTTGTGGACAATAACTTGAGAGAAGCCGCTTGGCCCCTGGCTGGCGACCTCGGCGTGGCGTTGGTATCTCTCGACAATCTGCTCTGAAGCGACAATCCATCCCATGCGAGACCCTGGAACAAGAACCTTGGAGAGAGAATCCATGCGCATTACTCGGCCGTCAACATCCATGCTGACGTACGTGGGAATCAGAGAGGAAACAAATTCTTCGACGTTGTTGGGCGCAGGAGCATCGGGCTGGCCTCGGCCAGTGTAGGGCTGCATCTGGAGGAAGTAGTAGGGCTCATCCTCGAGGATGAAGATGTCGTGTTTCTGCGCAACTCGGTAGATGGCCTGCCTTCTCTCCGTGCCCTGGGTTGCTCCGGTTGGGTTTTGACCCGAGGGGACGGTATACAGCAGATGAGGCTTTCTGGATCCTCTGGCCTTGGCGTCCCAGTTTGTGAGAAGTTCGTCCATGGCTTCAGGGATGAGTCCTTGATCATCGACGGGGATGCCAAAAGCCTTGACACCCAGGGGGGCAATCGTTTCCAAGGCCGTTGAGAAGCTGAAATCCTCCGTCAAGACCGAGTCACCACGGTCCTTGTCCAAAAACATGCGCAGCGCCTGCTCCAACGCCCCGGTGCTGCCAATGGTCTGGCAGATTCTCCAATCGGCGTAGGGCGGGCTGCACACAATCTCGGTGTGCTCAGTCAGGAACCGCATCATTTGAGCAGAGCCCGTGGACTGGCCATAGTTGAGCGCAATGGAGAGATCATAGGTGCCATCACGATCGCGGACGTCGTACTTGCCAATGGTGACATTCTGTCCATGTCTGGCAGTCGCCTTCTCCGAAAAGTCAGGCGGCATAGCAACCTTCATGTCGATTTCGCTGAGGGGGAACAGCTCGCTGGAGGGCAAGCCGCCGCCGAGAGAGATGAGTCCCGGCTGTTTTAGGTGCTTGGCTGCTTGCTTAAGAGAACAGGGCTCTCTTGACTTGCTCTCTGCACTCAGGTGGTCTGCGGGTTCACTTTTATGTTAGCCTGATAATGATACAGGATCAAGGAGGATATTGATGGGCAGCAAACATACCGTCCCATCGCTTCGCTTTTGGCTTCCCGGCTTGCTGAGGTGAGAGACAAGGTCAGCTCCCGCTCTGTAACAATGGATGCAAGATGATGGCTGAATCAACATTCACGCCACACGCACCGATCCCTTGAACATGTCACTGTCAGATGCTGCAGCAATGCCTGCTACCAGCTTGCCCGCCTTGGCTCTCCTCGCGGCGATATCACGGAGCACAGAGGGCGAATAGTCGACTTCGTGTGTAGCGGGCTGTGCTGCGGCTGCTGCTTCGGCGCTGTTGTGGCTTGGTCTGCTGTGCAGTGATCTGGCCGCGCGGGAGGACATCATGGCGGCGCCATTGCGGGATACTGAAAGAGCCCGCATCCGGGCAGCTTTTGTGATGGGCAGCATGGTGGCGGCTCGGATGAGTATAGCTTCACCTGTGGTGGTGTATATGCGAGTAGTGGTAGTGATTGCGACTGCGCAGATGGTGTTGATTCAGCGCATGTATTGAATGTTTCTTATAATTCGGTAGTGAGATGAAGAAAGTGAGTATGATGAATGATTTGGCCTCGTGGAACAGAGCACTGGCCGGTTGTCTTGATGAAGAAAGGGAGGTGAGAGGTTGAAGTATGTAAGAGAAGGTGCATGTGTTGATTGGGCTTAAAGTGGCCCGGGGGCTGATAACGAGCTGCTGCCCCTCCAATCCCTACTACTAGTTTAGCACCCTGCAACGCCTGCGATAATGCAGTACAGCTGTACCTCTGCCTCCGTACCGGCATTTGTCAGTCAACCATTAGTAGCAGCTGCCATTTTACGCGATGGTTTGGGCAATGGCGGCCGGTGCCGGGATCGGGGCTCCGCCGTCTGTAACCGCCAGTATCCCGCCTGGAACGGCACTGCGGGGGCTTCTCCAACCAACTGGAGCGCTGTGGTGCTCACCGGACCTCTGGGACTGAGAGTCTGGCCCGCTTATTACGTACTCTTTGGCGCGCCCTGGCGACAACATGAAGCTGCACGACAGCCGTTCTGGGGCTCTAGTGGGAGGCGGGGCGGATCGGAATGCCTGTGGCGTGTGTGCGATACTGCCTACTTGGGCAGTAATCCTGAGATGCTCGGCGCTGGATTAGTTGGACAGCCGACAGCGGCACACGGGGCATAGACCATGGATGGCATGGACGATTATTGATATCAGACTCGATGACAAGAAGGTGCCTGGTAGCAACATCTTATCAGCAGTAGATGGATTCCAACATTAAGCAGACATCACTCACTGTTTGATACAGCAGCAACAGCAGCATTGCTCACACCCAGAGGAAAGCATATGCACTGCTACTCCTTCTCCCCACAGCCTTGGTAGCATTATTCTTCGTACTAGAGCCCTGCCTTGGCCATTTGTGGCCTGTTGGCCCTTTTCATTGGTTCATCTTGATTAGATCTCACCGTGCCGTGTGTAGCTTTTGTTCGGTGTATTAGCTCTGGCCAGCTTCTGGCGATCTATATCGAGAGATGTGACAGGCGACATTCTCCGATTATACACCTCTCTAGCTATTGACTGATGCTTTTTTGCCTTTCTGCCGTTTGATCTAATTATTATCCTTCACCTCATCTTGTGATTTTCATTCCTACCATTAGAATTTGATTACTTGTTCTAGTAAAGCTTATCTTTCCCTATAAGCTTTGTGGCACTCTCCATACCGCTCCATTGATTATGTAATGCACATGGAGAGCTTCCCCATGTGATGCCATGCAGCGACAACCTGTCAAACCAGCACATATCCCCAACTCTCATTGCAACAATCGGGCGCCAACGAGCCCAATGGCGCTGTGATGAGCCGCAGCACTCAGAAATGACACACCGTTTGCGCCGTGAACCCCAGACATCGAAGCGCTGAGGAGGCTCGGCTTCCGCCATGTATTGGCCCATCGGAACTCCGCGCGTCTATGCCACCAGCAGCAGCAGAGCTTCCGACTCCAACATCTACGTCTCATACGACGGCCTACAGAGCCATTCAGGCTCCTCGCTAGCATCGCCGCAGCCCGAGTCTGGGCAGCCGCTCAAGTCACCGTCGCCAGAAGACTCCGACGATGTGCAGCCTCCGCCAACGCCCATGACACCGGCCACGCCGGCTGTCAAGCCTGTCGAACGCTATGAATTCTTCCCAGACGGCGGCGCTACGAAAGACCAGGCGGCCGAAGACAGGCGGGTGCCCGTAAAGGACCCCGTGCTTGCTCTGCGCATTGCCCGCACTGGCCAGATGTTTGCCGTCATCACAGCAACCTCAATCACGCTCTGGCAGACCAAGGTATGTTGGCCGCATGGCCGGATTCTGTCGCTCTCTTGACTAACTGCCCCCCAGCCTGCTGTGGTTCTTGCAGTCGTAGTTCGATCCGACTCGTCCTTGGAATCCTATGGCATCAACGTCGACCTCCTGCTGCGCCCCGACTCTGCCATCTTGGTGGTGCACACATCTAAAGGATACCTCATTACTTACTCAATAGCCACCGATGGCGAATCGAGAGTCTATAAACCGCATTTCCCAAACTATCACAACGTACAAAAGAGAAAACAGAGCCTCATTGGCCCGCAATCCCACCTGCGACCTGACCAGATTCTTTGGGGACCGGGCGAGGGTGGAGGGGTTCGCGATGTCAGCGTTCGCTTCCGTATGGTTATCAAAGTTGACGCCGGTATAGAGAGTGCCATAGCTCTCGACGACGAATTAGTTGTTGCAACGAGGAAGCCTGCCGCCGTACAATGCATCCGCTGGACCCCCGACAGCAGTGGGAATCAAACAAGGACAGAGATCTTGAGTCGCATGGGCTGGGTGGAGAAAAAGGCATCCATCGTGGAAATGACCCATGACCGACCCATGAATCTGGCTACCTGGATCACGAGCGACGGGAGAGCATACGCGGTTCAGCGTCTGCAACGAAAGAGCCCGAATGAAGAGGAAGCAGAAGGTACTGACGCAAAACGCCTCTTCAACGGACATTGCTTCTATACTCCGCCAGATTCGAGAGGACGTGCGGTGCGCGCCGTGATTAACGCTCGGTTTTCACTCATCGCCATTGGCTGTGCGGATGGCACAATCCACGTTTACTCTGTCCGAGACTATGCGGGCAATATTGTGCTTTCCCACACACATCGTATGCCCTTCTCCACAGCGACGGCTGGCGTCTTTACAACCCTGACATACTCACCCGATGGGTACTGCCTCTTCGCGGGCTTTGAAAAAGGCTGGTGTACTTGGAGCATGTTTGGCAAGCTAGGAAGTCACAGCTTTGGAGCTGAGCCCAGTGTCGCCAGTATGAATGGTGAGCAATGGCTTACGGGAATCAGGGGCGCGGTTTGGACTGGCGGAGGCTCCGAGATTCTTCTACTGGGGCGACGGCATGAAGCGATATGGTCACTTGAGATGGCAAAAAATGCCATTACTGGTTGCTACAACGAGGCCAATGTCTTTCGTACCGTGCTCCAAACGCCGACCAGTGTCATGATATACCGGGGCTATGATCTCCCCGACTCAACGAGCATCTCGGCCGAGCCCTTCTTGTGGCATACTTCAAGAATACCATCAACATACCTACTCAACCAGTGGCCGATTCGCCAGACCGTCATTTCTCCGGATGGACGCTATGTCGCTGTCGCTGGTCGCCGGGGACTGGCGCACTACAGCGTCAACAGTGGACGATGGAAGACTTTTACTGACGAAGCGATGGAAAACTCATTCTCAGTCCGTGGAGGCATGTGCTGGTATCAGCATATCCTAGTGGCGGCGATAGAAGACAACCGGACGTTTGAACTGCGGCTCTACTCGCGCGAGGCGGCGCTGGATAACTCTCATGTGTTGCACACCGAGCGGCTGCCCGCGCCCGTGGTGCTGATTGCGGCATCTGGGGAAGACTCCCTCCTCGTATACACCTACGAGAATCTCTTGTACCACTACATTTTTGTGCCAACGGGCGGGTCCATTCGCTTGGTTCAGGTTGGTCAGATTGCATTTCACGGAATTGTGCGGTCTCCTGCCAGAGTTCGAGGACTCAGCTGGATCCTGCCAGACAGCCAGATCAGCGATGGAGACCCTTCTCAGGACGTGGCCGTTGCGTCTGTGCTCTTCTTAGTCGACGGCAAGCTGGTCTTGCTAAGCCCTTCGATGAATGAAGATGGCCAGCTCAAGTATGACATGCGCATCATTGCGCAGAATGTAGAATACCACGTGAGTATGCGAGACCAGCCTCCTATAAATATCAGCCACTCTCCCGAAGAGAGTCAGCTGCGCTATGGACCGCTTGCCCTCCGCGATTCCCTGTGGCTGTTTGACGGGATGGAGATTAAAGCATGGGCCGATATTCATGACGTCCTGACGGCGGCGACGGGTGACAGTGGGAGAGAACTGCCGCCACCAGTATCTATAGATGTAGACTTTTACCCCCTGTCTATTCTCTTGGAGAAGGGCATTGTCCTTGGCGTGGAATCGGACCTGGTACAGCGGCGCGATGTGAACTTTTCCTTCTTTCACTTTGCCATCAGGGTAAGTTGGTAGAAATATCTATGGCTGCTTTCGCTTGGTACCTATGACACGCTCTGAATACTGACTTGACTCGACTTCATAGACACATCTCGTCCTGCCAGACATACTACGGTTCTATCTTTGCAACAACATGACGGTGGAAGCGACAAACCTCTCTCAGCAGTACGAAGGATTAGAATACTTTTCTCACGGGCTGGAAGTGCTACTTCATCGTGTACTAGACGAAGAAGCCGATACATCGCCAAAGCCAGAAGATGCTGTACTGCCGCGTGTTTTGTCCTTGCTCTCATCTTCTAAGGAATACCTTGACATTGTTCTACAGTGCACGAGGAAGACAGAAGTCCGACAGTGGAAGACGCTTTTCGCATACCTGCCCCCAGCCCAAGAGCTGTTTGAGGAATCTCTACAACGAGGATCACTCAAGACTGCGGGCGGATATCTCATCATCCTACACACTCTGGATGAGCTGGAGGCTTCCTTGGAGCAGTCAGTCCGCGTTCTGACAAGGGCAGTCCGAGAGGGCGACTGGGAATTGTGCAAAGAGCTTGCAAGATTCCTGGCCGCCATGGACGAGACTGGAGAGACGCTCAAAGAAGCCATGAAGATGTCAAACGTTGGCGTGATGCCGGGCATCTCAAGCAGACTTGAGCTTCCCGCGACTGGGCTGGGGTTTATTAATGGGAGCAGCAAGAACAGCAGCGGAGACGATGGCGAAACAACGTCTGGTATGCGGTCTCCTAGTGATGCCGGTAGCATGGGTTCAACGATCAGCCCTTTGGATGGATGAAAGAGGGCGGAAACAGACGGCTGTGCATATTACCAGCACAGATAACGTTTGGCATTAACATAATATGGCTATATCATGACATCGCTCTATATGGGCCATTATGACGAAGATGTGGGGAGTTTTCTTTTCTTTTCTTTTCTTTTCTTTTCTTTTCTTTTCTAGATAACTATGGCTTTTTATGGGCTTGAATTGGCGAAACGGAAGAGGTAGGGGCTTTGATTGGATAGCAAAAGGTAAAGCCAGCAACCTGATGGGATGTGTAAGAGATATATGCTTACTACTTCGTGATGATTAAATTACTGACTTATTCACCCATTCTTCTTCTTTGCACTCTCCCTCTTGTTAATAAAAGTAGAGTAACATGCTCGCTATGATATGTAGAATCTACATCGTATCCCACTGGGCTGTTGCCTGTTTCTGCATCAACTGTGCGTCGTGTCACGACCTTCAGAGATGGTGCACTAGTAGAAGCCCTCTATATGAAGTAGATGTGCATATTACACGGCTGGCAGGTTGACAGCTACGTGCATTAGCACAAAGTGAGATCTGACAACGCTTCACTCTGGACATTTTAGAATGCCTGTATTTCACTACCAAACAGTGACTTACCTGCCTCTCATTTACATGTCTTGATGCATGTATGCATCTTCGCGAATAACGTTTAAGCCATCAGCTGGCAGCAGTTGACCTACCTGGTACTTCAGTGTGAGCCGCAACCAGCACTAGCCGCCGCAGTCACGTTATCCGCCAACCAAGCAATCGCCGTACCCCACCATCATTGGCAGAACTACCGCTCACCACCACCGCCAAAGTCGAGATACGTCAAACCCGGGCTTGGGCAAAAACCGACCGCGACGCCGCCGCTGCTCTCGAAGCTCCAGCCTCCCGATCTCCGTCTCACTGCCGCTGCCGTCGGCCGATACCGCGACCGCCGCCTCCTTTGTCCACGACCGGTCGGCCATTCCAACCCCCCTCGAGGTCTGCCACAGCGCTTGCTGCCCATTGCTGCAGCCTCGTTTTTTACTGCCTCGTGCTGGGGTCTGGTTCCGCATTTCGCTGCTACACACGATGGATGAGTACGCGAGCGAGTCTGATAGTGACTACACTAGCTATTGGCGAGACTGGGTAAGTCGCCTCTGCTGCCTGCACCTGGTTGTTTGCTCGCCACGCCTCCCTATCCATCCGATCTGTTGCCCTGGAGCACAATATAGCTCCGCCGGTGTGGGTGGGGACGATGTTTGCTGGTCCATGACCGGAAACGGGGAAGATGGAGAGCGGGATGCGCTTGTGACGCGAAAACAGCACAGAAAGGGAAGCATCATGTCGAATCAAAAGCTGACGCGCCGCCATTTGCGCAGTTCATCTCATCTAGAGGCAATGAGTATTTCTGCGAGATCGATGAAGACTACCTAACGGACCGCTTCAACCTGACGGGCCTCAACACAGAAGTCCAGTACTATCAATATGCGCTGGACCTGGTGACGGATGTCTTCGACCTCGACTGCGACGATGACATGCGCGAGACGATTGAGAGCTCAGCCCGACACCTGTACGGTCTGGTGCACGCGCGATACATTGTGACCACACGCGGTCTGACGAAAATGGTACTGTCTCTTCTCTTCATCATCGCCATCATCTCTTTTTCATCTTCCCTTCCAATCGTATTTCTTGGGAGCCTCTAGATCGTCTGTTTTTCATGTCGATAAGATGCTAACCAGGCGCTACCTTTACAGCTCGACAAGTACAAGAAGGCCGAGTTTGGCAAATGCCCCCGCGTCAACTGTCACTCTCACCCCCTGCTGCCCATGGGTCTCTCCGACATCCCCAACCTCAAGCCCGTCAAGCTCTACTGCGCCCGCTGCGAGGATCTCTACAACCCCAAATCCTCGCGCCACGCCTCCATCGACGGCGCCTACTTCGGCACCTCCTTCCACAACATCATCTTCCAGGTCTACCCCGCCCTCATCCCCTCCAAAAGCATCGAGCGGTACATCCCCCGCGTCTACGGCTTCAAGGTGCACGCCGCTGCTGCGCTGGTGCGGTGGCAGGACCTCAAGAGAGACGACATGCGGAGGAGGCTGCGCAAGCTGGAGATTGAATCTGGCTTCAGAGAGGAGCAAATGGATGACGAGGAGGAAGAGGATGAGGACGATGTCGAGTTTGAAGGAGTGGACGGAGCTAATACCAACACAAACATGAGGCTGATTGAGGGACCGATGTGATTTGGAGGAGGAGGACAGAACGAACCACAAATAACAAAGGATGAAAGAGACAAAAAAAAAAAGCATTAAGTACATCTGGGAAAAGGGACAAGGAAATATGACTCTCTTACTTTACGAATGGCAATGACTATGGGGCTGGAAAGACGAGACTAAAAAACACAAAAGCTCACATTTCTCATCACCCTGCTCCTTTCGCAGCACGTTCATTCACTAAGTCTGGAACACTCAATTTACACACATACAAGCATCCTTCTTCCATACCTCCCTCCCTTTTTGATGTTGTACGGAAAGGCGTTTGGCGGTGGCGGAGGCGGGAACCAAACAAACAAGCTCTGGATTCGGGTTTATTATTGCATGCATGACCTTTTTTTTTTTTTTTTTATTATTCTTCTTTTATCCCCTTCGTTTTCTTTGTTTTCCCCCTCTTTATTCTATAATATGCATCTTTGTTTCTCTTTAATTAGTGTAACTCGCATGGGGCTTTAACGAATGTATTCTTGGTTGCCACGTTAATTCGATGAAAATTCTACAAACATGCACTTGGGTTCCATTAATACTCGATTGGTCGTAGTTACGCAGCATGGCACTGAAAGTAGTGACAACCCAGACATTAATTAACATTGCCGACCAATGAATCTTGTCTAATAGTGATAAATTATGATTCCAAAATTACAAACAATATACGACATTTTCCCCTCTATCCTCCTCACATTCAATTCCCCTTTTATATCTATATGCTTTCCCCCTAACAGGAGAGCTGGGTATCATATAAACTGTCGACTCAATATCATGCTCGACCCCCTGACTCGTGCCCCCCATTCAAGTTGTTCAACTCCACATCCTGATATGGCTCACCCGTCTGGGCAGGAGATCGATAACTCATCCCCGCAGGAGCTGCCAGTGAGGCTTCGACATCGGTGGATCTCCCAAAATTGGCAGACACCATGGTGCCACGCTCGACATCTTTTTCGCCAACGTAGCCCAAACGACCAACACCAGCCCAGAAAGCCCTGTCTGGGCTCCGGGGGCCCCAAGCCCAGCCAGCGCCAATGGTGATGGGCAGATGATAATACCTAAAACTGAAAAGGGCTGTAAAGATACCGATGCAAAAGCCAAACAAAATGTCGAAGCCGTGGTGTCGGAAGTTAAACCAGCGAGAAGCAGCGATGAAAATGGCGAGGCAAAAAGGTGCCACGGTGATGACAAGGAGATAGATGGGAGGAGCTGCTGCCTGGCGACGCAACGCCTGAATGCTGGAATTATACTTGATGGTTGGATTCGCGCTTTTGCCAGCCATGGGTATGGACGCCTCGTCGTCAAACTGCTCAACCGCAGACGCTGCACGGGAAGGGAAAGCAGCATGCACTTCATGGCTGGACGTGGATGTGCCCGTAGCTACAAACGGCATCGTCACGGCAAACTTGCTGGCAAGAAACAGCGAGAGGTAGAGGAGACCGCCGGCGGAGGCCGCAGAGTGGCCGCTGGGATAGCTTCGGAAGCCATCGTCGAGCTTCGCCTTGTCGGTCTGCGTGCAGATGTCGGCCGAAAAGAGCTGGCCAATGCTGTTGCCCAAGGCGAATTCTCCCTTGAAGCCGCCAATCAGGTATTTCGATGCGTTTTCCAAGTCGGGGATGCATCGTGCAAGTAGATCAGGTCGAGGCTTGCCGCACATATTCTTGATGCCACTGACAAAGAAGAAGCCAGCACCAACCGACATGAGGAGTCCCAGTAAACCAATGTGAAGTTCCCAAAGTTTACGCTTCCAAACTAATGAGGCAGGGGTGTTTTTGGGCACCGTTGCACCTGGCACAAATATGATGGAGACAATGACGATAACGACAGCCGGGACTCCACTGCTCAAGACAAAGAGCAGCCAGTCCGGCACAGTCTCGTGTACCGTAAAAGGAAATCTAGAGTGGGCATTATCTCGTTAATCGTCTGAACATGAGATAGGCCCAGACCAAGCTTTGTGCCTTGACAGGGCTTCGACATGAGACTCACGAGATGTCTGGGTCAACCAGAGAAAAGGGCCGCTTGTTGGGTGTGATTCGGCCCAAGACATAGCCGGCGGCAGTAACGATGACGAGAATAATCCAGTCGAAGACGTACGACGTTATGAGTCGGATCGAGGGCAATCCCATTTTGGCGTTGGGCCCGGATCGGGTGATTTGTTGATATGATCGCATCTGCTCCAAAGAAGAAACAAAGAGATGGGCATTAAAGAAGCATAAGAGGGAAGGGAGGCTAATGGGGGTATAAATGAAAGTTTGTCTAAGGGGAGAGCTTTAAAACTGGAGATGGAGATGGGCAGGGTTAAAGTCCCAGCCAGGGCCAGGGCCGGGTGCTGTGGATAGCTCAGATCTCTCTCCGCTCAGTGGCTGTGGCGCCGCTAAAACGGCGAGTTGTCTCGACTTGGTGTTCTGCGCAGGTGAGGATGGTTGGTAGATTCCACCGCACAGTGTCATTCTTCAGGGGACGCGTGGCAGCATAGCACAGCCCATGAAGAGGGCGCGAGCGTGACCGATGGTGGTGGTGGTAATGGCAGATCGTTTTGCATTGTCTCATACAATGCCCCAGGGTGGTGAGAAGCCAAGGACCGGCGAGATGCGCATATAAATCGCCCTGCTGGCGAGGGCCCGAGGCGACGAGATCACAGAGAAAGACAAAGTCGTCGAGAATCAGGTGCTACTGCGCTGAGTGGCATCTTGGCGCTTGGCCCTTGAAGTTTCGATTCATATGCGAAAACCTTTGATGTTTCTGGACTGCCGAGATACGTATCACCATCCCTGTCAGCATCTCAAGAATAGCACCACCAAGTGGCAAGAAGAAACAAGAGACGATGCTCATGACCTACCTACCTGTAACACCGAGATGGTGACAAGATGCCCCATACAACAAGCAAGCAAAAACGGAGTACCGTTTCGGAGTTCCGAGGCCTTGTGCTTGGAACAGCTCCAGTAAGATGAGAAAAGATGGCAGTGCACGGCGCGCGCATCGCACAACGATTGCGAGCCAGCTGTTGAACCTGGAAACGGAAGTGGGTCGTGTGCGCGGCTTCCCAATGGCTACGGAAGGGCCAAGGAAGGAGCATTAGAAAAGCTTGGCAAGCGACCCCCCCTTGTCGCTTTCTCTTTTTGACGTAGTCGACGCCGGCTCTTGGCTTTTTGGTTTCTTGGCTCTTTCCCGCCGACACTGTCCCCGACTACGATCTCCGTAGGGGCAGGAGGAGGTTAAATCAACGTTAATCGACAAGCATAAGCCTTTACAAATGCCTGGTACTTGATATGACTCTTAGTGGTTACGGCCCCATTAAAGCCATCTTCTCATAGGCTAAATTGCTTTCCGCCCAGGTCGAGGGGCAACCTGTCCTTCTCCCCACAAGTATGCACGCCTACCCTTGGTTGTATATATCAAGGCATAATGATACAGCAGCGTATTGCAAATTGTATCCCTCGTCGTCCTAGGAATACGACTTTGCTTTAGCCCAACTGAAGACTATTGTAAACCGTACCATCGCAGCCATCTCATCTCTCTTCCGTCCCTAGGCGCCATGGGTCGATTACGCGAGGCCTGCTTCTCCTTACTGGGGGACATGCGCATGCAGCTCGGCTTTGTGCGGTATATCGGAGAAGGGCAACAGAAAGAAACTTTGCAACCTTCTGCTCAATGCTAAATACTAGAATCCATGTTTCTGAGACAGCCCAAGGGTCTTTCTCGTGTGATGATCGCCAGCGGAAGCCACCATTACCTCTGTCCGCGTAATGCTAAGACGATCACTAACCTTTATGACACCGAGTCTAAGAAGCTATTCAGCCAGGTAGAAACTAGTAGCAATAGCTTTGAAGTTCACAAACAGCCAACCGGAGGACTCGTATCAGTCACGGCAATAACCGCGGGCATCGCTCCCAAGTCAGAGAGATGCGTTCAAGTTCATCAAGTTATGGCCCCAGCAAGGCAAATCGATAATAGCACATAATATACAGTCGCGCCAAGCCACAGTATAAGCCTTGCCGCCGGCGCGTATACATAGGTAGCATCGTGTCTTTTTCTTCTTCGCCTCTACAACCAACCCCCGTTCCCATTGTTTTGTCTACAATTACTCCTTTGACGACCTCTTGTCTCTCCGCTTGCCGTGGTTGCGAGGCCGAGGTGTCACAACCCACTTGTTGACATTGTGCGTGCGGCGAGTCTTGTAACCGCTCTTGGTCTAGATAGAGGAATGCCATTAGCTTCTTGTCCATTATCTAGTTAGTAGAATAGATGGATTTCCCAACTTACCGGTCGGCCCCAAGGGGTCACGGGGTGACGATTACCCTTTGACTTTCCTCGACCACCACCGTGAGGGTGATCAACTGTTGACGACGATTAATCTCTTGCATAATTCTGGTCGCTGGAAAAAGAGGAGCCAATTACCTTTGTTCATCGCCACACCACGAACGGTAGGTCGAATATTCAACCACCGGCTTCTACCAGCCTTACCCAGCTGGCGGTAATGGTGGTGGATATTGCTAGACACTCCAATGGTGGCACAAGCGTCTTTGCTCACGCGACGGACCTCGCCGCTCTGGAGCCGAACCTCGACATACTTGCCCGTCATGATCTTGGTACCGTCATCCTTTGTCTCTTCGTTCTTGTTTACAACTGTGGCAGATGTACCCGCACTCCTGCAGAAGACGGCACCTCTCTTTGCCGCTGAGCCGACACAAAACACCGTTGTGCCAACGGGAATCATGTGCATCGGCAAGCAATTTCCTCGGAAGGCAGTTTTGGCTGCAAGGATACCCGGATCAATAACACCACCCATGCTGTCGAGCAGATCCTGAGGGATACCGGCACGATAGCTGTGCACAATGTCGCCAGCTCTCAGTCCATCTGCGGCAATGATGTACGACTTGCGTCCCGTAGCTTGCTCCGTGACCAGGGCAATGTGAGCACTGCGTCCAGGGTCGTATTCGATTCGCTCTACCAAGTGCGGTCCAGGGCGCCATCGTATGAAATCGACAGTTCGTATCCTCCTCTTGGCACCTCCTCCCCGGTGTCTTACGGTAATTCTACCATATACGTTTCGTCCTCCCTTGCCCTGGCCCTTTTTCGGAATCGTCAGAGGGAGAAACGGCCGCCCCTTCCACAGGTGATCGTTTATCGGTCGTCGCAGATGTCGGACACCCGGCGTCCTGGGCTTATAAGTGCGCAGCATCACAGATCCGCTCGACTGCCTTTCACTGCTGGCCGGCGTCTCAGTGGCACGCCCGCCAGCGGCAGAACCAGCTCTGGCCTTTGTAGCATAACCCCTCAGTGACAGATTGGTGAAGGCTGAGAGGAGCTGGCGGCTACCAAACGCCGGACCAATGGATAGTCTTGGCTTAAGCATTTTCAATTCTGCGTCTGAATTTCCAGACAAGAAATCCCAAGTATTGAGGGGAATAATTTGCTAGTTTGTTCGATTCGCATTCGGCGGGGAGTAGAAGAAGCGCTCTTTGCGCACGGCGGCTCACAACCCGGCAATTGGCCCAGAGCAGCCTCGTAGAACCAAAATTGTAGTGCCCCGGGAGCTGGAGATGACGGTCCCCAACGGCTCAGAAGTCTCCAAGCGCCGTGCCGGTCGTTGTCGAGCAGATGGGCCTGGTCGTCGCAAATCGGACGACTTGTCGTGCCTCTCTGGCTGGTCCCTCGTTGAAATTTCAACGGAGCCGTGAAAAACGTTATGCCGAATGGCAGAGTGAAATGCTTAGATAAGTGTGGCTGACCCCCACTAGCGCCCTCTTTGTTCTCGGTACCCCTCGCTAACGCTGGCAGCTGTGCTGTGCTGTGCTGTGCTGTAGAGCTCGCTGCTGACTTAGCACAGGCCGGCGCGCGACCAGCCACCAAACCAAAGCCCTTTCATTTTTTCAGCCACCAGCCACTGCAATGGCTTGTGCTCCGCGTCCTGCCAGTGTCGCGTCCCGCCAATCAGCGCCCCGTTGCCCCGCGGTTGCTACTGTTGACATTGCCTTTTTGCAGGCCGCCACCCCCGGCCCCGCGAGCAGCCGCCAAACGTCGCGTTGTGAGTCGCTGGTCTCGCTTCGCACGCCTCGCACCCACTCGTCGCCCGCCCGCTTCTGCCTGCAGTACAATACAGCATCAGCACCCAAGCCCGGCAGCCGTTCTGGAAGCGCTCTCTTAGCCTTTGTTTTCTTTTTCTTTCACTCTCTACAGCACGCCGCAGTATCGATCAATTGTCGCCATATCCATCCAGTCCACTCTTTGAGCCGCCATCCGGCCCTCGTCGCAGACTGCAGGGCTGTGACCAGCACCATTTACTTGTACTGTACGGTATATCTCAGACCAGGCCCATCCAGCGTCCTCACCGCTGTCCCAACGGCTCGCACAACTTGGCCACCTTATTTTTTCTCTGTGCCCACTCGTCAATTCAGAAAAGCCAGCCCTGGTTAGCAGCTACAGACAGGCAGGCAGACGCTCACACATCCGGCATTGTATCGCAGGCTCTTTTCTCCTTAGCTTGCCCGTCCAAGTATTTTTTCGTGCCGGGCAACCAATTTAATCGCGAGCCACGCCAACTCGTCGAGGTACGTACCAGCCGCGCCGGCCCACTCCGCGCTCCCTGGCGGGTTTCTCCTCAAAACACAGCTCGTCGCCCTCACCATCCTCTTTCGACATACCCAATTTGCATCCCCAATCGTACTGTTGATACCCTTTCTGCCGCCTTTCTTTTACACTTGGCCATAGCGGCTCTACTTGGCAATCTGCCCGAGCATTTTAAATACTTTTACGCCAGTCATTGACTCCATCTCTCGCAGTAGCATTCCTGCCACGCTAGACGTGTCGGTTTCCTGATTACCCTCGCCTTTGAAAGGTCAGTAACATTCCGAGCTCCTTGTCTTAAGATGAATGTCTCAGGAGCTTTATGCTGAGGCTCCTTTTCTTCTTCGAATTAATTTTCCTTGGACTCCTTTTTTTTCTTCAACGCGTCCAACTCAGCTAACATGTCCGAGGAAACAGTGTTGGGCTTTGAAGCTGTTTATACGACCACTAGCTGTTCATCTCATTTCATAGTTTCCAATATGCCTCCTGTAAGTGGCCTGCATTCTATGCAAAGCTTGGGGTTCGTATCGAGGCGGGCTGACGCGATATATAGGGACGGCCTCGTACTCGCGTCATCTCTAACGAGAATGACGAGAACAGCACTACAACGCGTATGACCAGGGCCAAGGCGGCGGCTCTTCACGTGGACGACTCAGTAGCACCTACCAAGTCTACGCTTCAAACAAAGAAAACGACTGTCAGTACCATTGCTGGTAACGGAATTAGAAAACGCGCTGCTCTGGGCGATGTCAGCAATGTCAGCAAGGCGGATGGTGTGGAGGGAAAGAAGACGACAGGAACAAAGGTTGGATTGGTGTCCAAGGCTGCTCAGCCCACAGGCGTCCAGAAGAGCACTCGCCCTGCAACGACAAGCCGAACAGCCTTGGTGAACAAGGAGGTCAAAAAGCCGGAAATAAAGAAGTCAGGACCTGGAGCCATTGGACCCAAGAGGAAGGTTGCTCCAGCTGCACCAAAGGAAGTTGTGCGTCAGGAGGCTGAACCCGCTCGAAAGAGAGCACACGTGGATGTTGAGAAGCGCTCTCGTCCTGAAGTCGCCGAGCCCAAGGCCAAGGCCCCGGTTCCTGACGCTGCTGCCATCAAGGCTGCTGCACAGGCCGCTGCTCAAGCTGAAGCCAAAGCCGCAGAGAAAGCTGAACTTCTTGAAAACATTAAGAGCCTTGACGAGGAGGATTTAGACGATCCTTTGATGGTTGCCGAATATGCTAATGAAATCTTTGACTATTTGAGAGAGCTAGAGGTCCGCTCAGTTCCCAACGCCGACTACATGTCTCACCAGGACGACCTCGAGTGGAAGACACGGGGAATTCTCGTCGACTGGCTGATTGAGGTCCACACCCGATTTCATTTACTCCCCGAAACCTTGTTCCTGGCCGTCAACATCATCGATCGATTTCTCTCCGAAAAGGTTGTCCAGCTCGATCGTCTCCAGCTTGTTGGCATCACCGCCATGTTTATCGCCTCCAAGTACGAAGAGGTTCTCTCTCCTCATGTGGAAAACTTCAAGAAGATTGCCGATGACGGCTTCAGTGAGGCTGAGATTCTGAGTGCAGAGCGTTTTATCCTTGGCACACTGAATTACGATCTCAGCTATCCCAACCCAATGAACTTCCTCCGCCGAGTCTCAAAGGCAGACAACTATGACATCCAGTCGCGTACCATTGGCAAGTATCTTACGGAGATCAGCTTGCTGGACCACCGCTTCATGTCTTTCCGTCCCAGTCATGTCGCCGCCGCTTCCATGTACCTAGCACGACTTATGCTTGATCGTGGCGAATGGGTGAGTTATTATACAAAGACTCTTAACTCTATGCCATGCTCCACGTTACTAATCTCCATGACAATAGGATTCAACCATCGCCTATTATGCAGGCTACACAGAAGAGGAGGTTGAGCCTGTTGTCAACCTCATGGTTGATTACCTAGCACGACCTCCCATCCACGAAGCATTCTTCAAGAAATATGCTAGCAAAAAATTCCTCAAAGGTATTTTTCAAACAGCTGTTCCGCTGACATTCATATCTCGCTGCTAACGATGTCTACCACAGCTTCTATTCTATCCCGCCAGTGGGCCAAGAAGAACGCACCTCTCTTTGGTATTGAAGATCTTCATCTGTCTTTGGACCAAATTTCATGATCATGACGACGTTGGCTGTCACTCGCATCTTCTTTCTTTTTTTTCCACCTTACGTTTTGAATTATCGCGAAGTTCGTCCAGAATTGGGATACGACTATCACGTTGGACTACGCCATGACCTAACTGTTCAGCAATAGTGAACATGATCACACTATAATTTGTCGCTCTACTTGTGTACTGCACCAACAGGTGCTAATCCCTGCATTGCTAGATGCGATTTGGAAGCATTAGGTCCGGAGGACGTACTGTCTCGGCTACATTGCATCACCATTCTCATTGTTTGATATCTAGCAGGTTATGTCTGCAATTGTCTGGTTTTCCAATCCTTCAGCATGGAATTCCGCTTCGCGCGTTGTTGTATTTTTTTCTTCTTCCTTTTTTTCGTGTTTTTTGATACAGGCGCCTTGGAGTCATGGGGGCGATGGAAACGGTACGGTATTGGTTTTCCAGTTTTGGAGTCGGTTTGCTGCGGTGGCCCCGGTAAAGAGTAACCAGGCATTTGGAGGACGGACAGGTCGCGGCAACTGAAGATCTCGGTTGAAGCTGCGCTTCGATCTAGTTGGAATGGGCTCTCACGAGCTGCAGCCATTAGAGAGAATCAGAAAATTCGCCTCTGATCTAATTCGGCTTTTGTCGGTCGGACAGGATGTGACAGAAAAAGTGTACAAATATCATGATCGGTTTACGGAAAGGGCTTTCAAACAGGAATGAGAATTGAATTGTATGAGACCTAGAAACTGTTTTGCGCTCGGTGTTTCTGTTTCTTTATTTGCATTTGACTCATGTGTCCGTTCGTTCTGTTACTCCTTAACAGCTGTGTCCTTTTTCTGTTTTCTCTTATACAAATCTAGTAATGGTAATTGGATTAGCTCGCAACGCTCTGTCGTGGCAAGGTGTGATGAGAGCCGGCGATAAAATAGCAGGCTCGATGTTGGTATACGGAGGAAATAAGCTTCATATCTGTTAATGAATCCATTTATCGGAGAGACTATTGTGAGGATAATATTGACCTCTAGACATGTTTCCTTGCCTCATTTTACTGCGCCACAGCGATTGTTAGCATCAGCCACAGGCTTTGCGCCTGTCGCGTGTGGCTGCTTTCGCCGCTATCAGGCCTACTAGCTTCAATTGCTCCGTTACATATTTCACTGTCACTTCATCAACCACATCTTTGAAAGGAATACAAATCAAACCTGCCATATCGTCGCCAAAAACTATAGCTTTCATTTAGTTACCTCTACACGCGTAAATAGGTTTCCTGATAGGCTTCATAACGCCAAATCCTCGCAGTTCGACGACTCACACGCGCCTTCTTCTCCCAGCCTCCTTACCTGCTTCGGCAAGAGAGCCAAAACAAGGCTGAAAGCTGAATCACGCAGCCATGGCACCAATTTTGAGGCCGCGAGTGAACCTATCCAAAGACAGATTTCCAGAGTATTTTCATAGCTTGAGGAGTCAGCCATATACGGATCCAAATGCGTCCCGAGCGGCTGGACCTCTAAAGTAGGTGGTGTTCTGTTGCTAGAAAAGCTCCTACAAGAATCAAACTAATACGGCATCTAGTTTGAGATCGATTGCATGGAATCCTCCCGGGACTCTAGTTGCTACTGGCTCGGCAGATAGGACTTTACGTGTCTGTAAGTTGGCATGAGTGTAGTGAACGATGAGAGGAAGAGGGGGGGAGACACAGGGCTGACGCGCGTTAAAGGGAATCCAGAGAAACCCAATGTCAAATTCTCAACAGAACTCAAAGGCCACGCAGCAGGTATCGAGAAAGTTGCCTTCAACCCCACAAAAGACGCGGAATTATGCAGCTTGAGCAGCGATGGCGTCGTGCGATTTTGGGACGTTCGGACCAAGGCTTGTTTCAATGAAGTCACAGATCTTGGCGATGCCATGACACTTGTCTGGGCCCCAGACGGACAGACATTGCTCGTAGGAAACAGGGTATGTCTCTCTCCTATTCTACCACTCACGTCGATCATGCTCGTTCAGGAATGGCTCACGGGTTCACCCAAAGTCGGATAATATCTTTGTCTTATCGCCGACGCAAAAGACTCCCTTGGCTTCGCATCAACAGACGGTACAGACAAATCAAATCGCCTTTTGCTGGAGTGGCAAGAAGATATTCGTTACCACGTCGGAAGGACAGATTCGAATCCTCTCGTACCCCGAATTTGAACCGGTGCTGCACATGGGAGATGGCGATAACGCCACGGAGTTTACGCTCAAGGGTCATACCGCGTCATGCCTGACTGCCGAGTTGCAGCCGATGGGCAGGTACCTTGCCACAGGAGGATCAAACTCCATCATCTCGTTATGGGACACTACGGACTGGCTATGCCAAAGGACGATTACAAGGATGACGGGCCCTGTAAGGAGCATAAGTGAGTTCACGGACCGTTCTGGCTAATCGTTTGCAGAATTACGGCTAGCTTTGTTTTGTTGAGACCCCTTCGAGGCTAATGTTTGCATGGTTACGTAGGTTTCACGTTTGATGGAAGTTACGTTGTTGGCGGCAGTGACGAAGGTAAGTCAGTTTGAAGGATAGTTACGGTTACAGCGGCGGCCTCTTTTTGCCTCAGATGGGCATTGGCGGCCCGACTCAATGCCGTTGTATCTATTGGCTAGGCAAGTTCTGAACGGTCTGCTGATCCCTTGATTCTTGATAGGCAACGGACTAGAAGTTACGCACGTCGAAACCGGGGAGCACGTCTACACCTTCAAGACGGCCGGCTCATGCCCGGTGGTGGCTTGGGCACCGACCCGCTACTGTTTGGCGTATAGCGATCTTGGAGTCTTGCGAATTGTGGGGGTCGATCTCGACAGAAAGTAAGCAGCCATAGCGAGCCGGAAAGAAAGGGGTGGGAGGACAATAGCCTCGCTTTTGGCTTGGTATTTGTTTCTAAACCCCTCTTATTGTGCCTTTTTTTTTGTCCGAAATTCGGACATGTGCAAGATTGGGCTAGAACCCCTTAGTATACATGCGAATAAGCACGGAGTCTTTGACAGAAATAGTATGCATCGCTGGGATATAGTATACCGTTACTTGGATCCGGATAAAGCATCTTGATGGTGTGGGAGCCTCATTAAGACAGAAAAATATTTTGAATCAAATCGCCTGATGTTGAGCAAGTCTAGAACGTGTGCGTAATTCGCCGGATAAAGATGAAGAGCTCAGGCTAGACAGGCTAGACAGGCCAGGTTAGAGGTGACAGTCTCGATGAAATGCCTACCAAACGAAGACACTGAGTTGTTGAGACGTTACAGGACATTCAGAAGGAGCCTAACTTACCATCCGCGAGTACTACCTAAGCAACAAGCAAGTCAACCACGGGTTTAATAACTAGGGCAGGGGTCATTCATCCTTGGGCTTGCGAGCCTTTGATTCCATACGCGATATGCAGTGCTTTCCTGTCTTGATAGTCTTGTAGTTCACTAAGGACATCTATTGCCCAGTAATACTGACACTTGTATGCCAAATCATATAATAGGTGGTTTGGAATATTCATACTATCTGTTATAGGCATCTTGATACGCTCCATATTTACCCAAAACAGTTTCTTATTCCTATATAACAATGCTATAGAGTAGGTATCTCGACAACCCTCCCTTGTTCACTAAATGTGCCTAATCTCTTCCAAAGAAAGGCCATCAACGTCTGCTATGCAAGCTCTTTGTAAGCAACGGGTTCCAATTTTATTGCCGGCTTCTCTATTTTTGGGAGAGGTAACAGACTACTGGGAGCAAATGACGGAGTGTTTCCGCCTCCGGAAATTGAAAAGGAAGATCTATGCTGTACGGCTACGGACACGGCAACTTTGTTGGGAAAACTTGCTCAGACATGGAAAAGGGCAAGCAGTGATGAGCCAATTGGGGGACCCCCCTTTTCAGGCTTGTCTACCTATAAAATGAGTAGTAATATACTAATGCCAGCGTGGAAATACTGCAAGTAGATAGTCATAGGACTACTACCTATCAAGGGGTGTTTGTGTAAAATAAACCAGGCTATCCGTAGAGCTAGGGAATAAAAAAAAAAAAAAACTGGAGACGCTTCCTTCTCCGTAAGAAACGTGGGCGAGATGCTAGGTCTTACATCTACTGTAGCAGAGGGAAAAAAAAGTCAGATGGCGCGCTCCGATCAGATGTTGGAGGGTCCGAATTTTGGTCAGTTTCAGGCTCTTTGCAGCAAATAGACTCAATACTCTCAGGATATATCGGATCGAAAGCTGACGTTATATACCCGCCTAGGTATGGATGGAGTATGTAATTTCATACAAATCAGATAGGTTATTCGGCAAAGGATTGCGGGAGATCGTATGACCGGTATGGGGGTATCAAGAATCAACAGGCAATATACTAGTCTGCTGCTGGGATAGGTATATGCAGAGCAGTCCTTGTTTTCCGGGGGCTTGTCGAAAAAAGAAGGTTTATTTATAGAAGCGGTTTTCAAGGTTCTGATGGACCAGGCCGGCGGCCAAAGCGGCAGCTACTTGGATACGTGAGATGCCTACTAATATACCTAGTATTATCAGTCATTACCACAACCGGCGCTCTGGGTTAAGGCTGAGTGAGGTTGGCATCACTTGTTTTGTGCCTTTTCTTGCGATGATGCAGTCGCCTTTAGTTTCTGTTTCTGGCTTGGGTTCCTCTATGCGTATTGCAGACTACAACGTCTAACTATCTAGTGTATTGTTTCTCTCTCTCTTTTTTTTTGTTTTTTCACTTTCTCTATGTAAATACATGTGTGTATAGAGGCAAGGCTGTCAGTTCAAGTCCCGTCAACCCCCTTCACCGACCACCACAGCAAGAGGCGGCCGCTGATGCTGCTATGCCCAGTTTGGGCGATGATGTCGGGCGGATAACTCCGTTGGCCCTCGGCAGGCCCAGACGAGTTTATGCATTGGAGCACACCTTTTCCGAGTGCTAGCAGCAAGTATCCGAATACGCCTGTGCATGTGGCGCGCTAGAACGGTGAACCAAGAAACAGAGAAATGTTTGCTTCCGTCCAATGGCTGTAGCCACCGTTGTCTTTTAGTCTCTCACTTTGTTGTGTCTCTTTTTGCCCAGGATTACTAAAGTTGTAGGAACAGTTATTTGGAATTCCTTAGCCTACTATACCTGGTAGACTAGTAGTACTAGGTAGTTGCGCCAAAAGCCGCCTCGTAGGTAGTTTGATAGAAGCGGAGGCAACATACTCCAAACATTCTCTCTTCCAACAAGTATCACAAATACTTGATAATTGCCTCTTTAGGCATGCAATGACCACGGCTACTGCACTGAAATGCTAGGCAAGGTACTTCTGTGACGGACTCTTTTTTTTTTTTTTCCTGTCTTCGTGGCAAGTCTTGGCAAGGCCGCAAATCTTCTCACCTTCGGGCTGGAAGAGCCGGATTAGGTAGGTGCCCGTTTTGTGTATTTGTATACCTAGTAGCCCATCACTTTGCTGCGTGGCACTTCTGGGGGAGACAAGGTCATCGGCACTGGATCCCACGTGTTGCGTTACCGAGAAACCCAAAGGCTAAAATGAAGCGCAGGGTGAGAGACCAAAGAAGTGCGCAGGAAGGAGAAAAGAAAGCTGCAGTGGTACCTCCAAAGTATCAACAACTCGCAATAAAGACCCGAGGAGGGCTGCATGCATTAGTATCAATACCTCAGTCTATTCTCCTTGCAGCTTGCAAAGCAACCCCCCCCCCCCAATCATGGGCCACCGTAGCCGAGGGGTCCCTGGCCCGGCTTCTTAACTCCCCCTACAGGATGATATACTCCAGCCATTGCCCATTAGGGCCTATTTCCAGCGCAGAAGGTTTGTTTTTGCAGGGTGCGCGGTACATGCCGCTTGCCGGTGGGGAGATTTTATTTCAAAACTGGAGCCGGAATTCGAGCGATTTGCTGGATGCCGGCGCGCTAAGCTCTCGGCTGATCGCAAAGTGTTGCCGCCGAATCTTATCAGAGAGTAGCAGTGCAGCAGCAGATACAGGGCGTGGCGAAGGGTGCCGCATCAGGCAATTCGACGCTTCCATTCTGCGCCTAAGCTTCTCAATGACAGCTGTGAGACTCCATGATTCAACGGCGCCGGCACTGTAGTACGATGTAAGAGGTACACCAGACTCCAACTCCAGCCGTGCAGAACAGGCTACTCCGTCGATCCAGCCCCAGAAAGTGCACGCTTCATGCACGGCTGTTCGGAGCATACGCAAATCGCCTGGAGCTGTTGCGTTTGGCTGCAGGCGACATGAGATGCTGGGGCGGGAGTGCCTGTTCCGGCACTGAAGCTGTCTGTAGCTGCATGTATGGCGAAGCCAAGGGGTACATGGACTCTTGGCAATTGTCTAACTCTATAGTAATCTTTTCTTTCCATTGATTTGATGTAGTCTACCGTGCCCCGTCAACAACGCCGAAGCGGCCGCGAGCTGGCTCCATCACGGACGAAGTAACAGCACAATATAGCCTACATGATACAATCGTACAATTCCATGTAACTTCAACTATAACAAGCACTGCCACAACGAAACGCAATTCTGAATTCCCAAGTCGTGGCAATCGCTCAAAGGTTTTGTCCGTCGGCGGACTGAGAGCCTCCGGTCTGGGGAATAACCGACCCGCCACCAAGACAGCATCGCCACTCGACTCCAACTCTTCGACAACAGCAAGCGCTGGATCCTTATTCCCGACCCAGCCGGTCAGATTCTGCAGCGAGAAGCAAATGCTCTACTAGACTACGTCCATATGTATCCGTATGCATGGAGAGAAACAGGCTGATCTGATAAACAAACGTCTGGGGACTTGGCAGCGTCGTCATCGCCGCTACTGCGCCTTCACAGCGTGGCCGGCATTCCCCACTGCCCACGAGCGCGATTCGAGCTGGAGTGGGAGCTAGAGATGGAACCTGCGCCTGGAAATGCTCCTGGAAGGGGAATGAATGGACGGATGGATGCTGATGCTGACCGGCACCAGGCTGCCAGTAGGTTTGCATGCACAATCGCTAGAATCAGCACGGAATACTCCGTAATTCCTCGTCTCTCTGCTGTGCCTGCCGTAGAAGGTCTTATTCCCATTCCCACACGACCAGCACCCCCATCGATCAAGCAACGTTATTGGAAATGAGGGGCCGAAATAACGTGACGGACAAGGGGGCCGACTTGAGGCACAGATGGATAGACCTGGAGATTTGAGAGGAGAGCAAGGGGGGCCGGACCCTCGCCAAAGCTGCGACTAGCCAGGCCTTCTCGCAAGGTTTCCCAAAAAGTCTGGCCCCGTCAATTGCTTCAATGTTCTGATTCCAGCACCTGGCGCCGCCATCCAGCGCCTTCTCAGCATGCCATGCGCCCAGGCAGGCTGCTATACGCGCTACCATCGGAGCCCCCAAGAGATAGGCTGGGCTTAGTCGTGGCACACCAGTGGCACTTTGGCAGCTTGTCGAATGAATGGACGGATGGATGCGCGAGGCATGAGGGGCCGCATCTTTAGCTTTGGCCTTGGGTTTTGGGGTGGAGGGGCGCCTACATACTGTGCCATGGATGCCATGCTGACGGCCTGCTGCCCCAAATCGCCTCCGTCGCTGCGCTGCGAGTGCTTTCTGGGCAAATTCAACATCTGAGTGCATTTGATGTCACAATTCAGCACCTGTAGATAACTGTGCTGTACGTGCCCCGTCCCAGTGGCTTGCGGCAGGGGACTGTTCCGAGCACCTAAGCTTTGCTGCCAGAACCGGAGTTCGGGCATGGGACTACTAGTAGCTGGTACTTGGGCGACACAGAGCCTCACCGTTGTCGACCTGGCATGCCCCACGCGGGTCCGCACACACTGAGCCCGGCAGGTGCCTAATTATAGCAGCAGCAGGCCATTAATAATACGGCCCCGGCACGTAGCCTGGCGGTACAGGGTACCTGGCCGCAACCCCGAGTCGATGATGCCCCCTCTGCGGCACCTAGCCGAACGCACCACTGGCCTGTAGCTGCTAACTGTAACTGCAGTGCCAACTGCCAACTGCACGAGTTCAAGTGCGCTACGCATGCAGAATAGCGGCCATGCTGAACCTGGACTTGTATTCACCCCAACGACGGCCGCCTCACAGTCCGGCTTCCCGCAATCCACAAGACAACACGCGGCAGTCTCACCAACGGCTGTCTCTCATCTGCATTTTATCCGCTGCGTCGTGGTTGCATACTTGAGCTGTCTATTGGTCGCGCCTCGACCCTGTGCCTTCCCTTTCCCTCCTCATTCTCTGCACTTGGTCCTCGCCCTCCCGTGTTCAGATCGACTAAAACCATCCGTCCGTTCTCGAGTGGACGGTAATAGCGCAAGGGCCTCTTGGAAAGACTTGGGAACCAAAGACGGGTGGATTCGAGAAAGAAAAGAAAAAATTCTCGAGCGTACCAGCAACGACAAACCAGCCATCCACAGCGCCGTCGGCTACATCGCCAGATCTTTCGCCAGATCTTCGCCATGCCCGAATCCTCGGACAACGGCTCGTCGAGCAACGGCGGCAACCAGAACAGCCCTCACGACGACAACGCCGCGCCTCGCGATGCGCACCCAGACAACGCCAGCGTCCCCAAGCCCAAGCGCCTGGCCTGCATGATCTGCCGGAAACGCAAGCTCAAGTGCGACGGCATCCGGCCCAGCTGCAGCACCTGCTCGCGACTCGGACACAATTGTGCCTATGACGAGCAGCGGAGGAAGAGCGGTCCCAAGCGCGGCTACGTCAAGGCGCTGGAGGAACGATTGAGTGAGAACCCCCCAGCTAGCATCCCTTTGGTTCGAATTTTTTTTATTATATATACATATATATATATATATATATATTTTCCTTTCCTTTGTTGTCGACATCCTGGACGGTTTGAGACACCTTATATAAGCGCGGAGAGATGTGGGGAATGGACACGATGATGGCGAAGATGGCGATGAAAATGACAATGATATTGGCGGTGCCGGCGGCACGGTGACGAAAGGTAGCGACACTAATAGTGCAAGGGGCTAACTGGCGCGCGCAGAGCAAGTCGAGACGCTGTTAAAGACCCAGGAGCCAGCCACCAAAAGCCCGACGAAAGGCATCCCCATCCAAGTCCCCAGTGCCAATAGCCAGACAAATGGCAACACTTCAATGCCCATGCCCGCCCCCCAAATGGGACTTGGTGGCGACGAGCGCTGGCACTTCAACAATGGCGAATCGCCTCAGCAAGGACCCATGGACGACTTCAGCTTCAATGCCAACATGGGCATGCCCGTCAACAACATGCCTGGAAATTTCACCTGGGAGATGATTGGTCTGGGTCTGGAAGAACCTCTGCCGCCGCAGGAAACGATCGATGAGTTGCACCAAATCTACTTTGACAAGGTTCACCCATCGATGCCCATGATACACAGATACCGGTACCTTGCTGCAATGAACTTGTACGTCTTACGTCCGCAAAACGAAAATCCTTTCCCTCCGCCAACTGTCTGAGACAAGCGTCCTATTCACACCTACATTTGATGGAGCTGGAGCTGAGGCTAAAAACGAGAATGGAAATGGCTTACAATTTTGCAGGGCACCCAGTCACCGACCACCCGTCTGTTTACGATACGCCATGTGGACATTGTCGTGCTCCATCTCGGAAAAGTACTCGGATCTCAAGGATCTATTTTACCAGAGAGCACGCAAGTACGTTGAGGCTGATTACATGAAGGGCTTTGGAGAGCATATGATTTCCGTTGCTCACTGCCAAACACACATTCTGCTGTCGAGCTATGAGATCAAGATGATGTACTTTCCCAGAGCCTGGATTAACACGGGCTCTGCTGTTCGCCTCGCACAAATGTAGGTCCTTCCATCTGTCCCCATGTACCAAGCTGGAGAAAGCCGTCGTAAGCTGACAAAAGATCATTAGGATTGGATTGCACAGGGTGGACGGCAGTGGCTTGGATGTCAAGATGTGCTTGCCACCGCCCAAGGACTGGACCGAGAGCGAGGAGCGAAGACGAACGTTTTGGATGGCCTTTTGCGAGGACCGTTATGCGAGCATCGGCACTGGCTGGCCCATGACCGTCGACGAAAGGGACATCAAGACAAACTTGCCATCATCAGACGAAGCATTCGACATGAGCCGCCCAGAACAGACTATAACTTTGGAAGAGTCCACAAACCCATCCGGAGCTGGCAAGCTGTCATCTTTTGGCGGCATTGTCCTCATGGCTAGTCTTTTTGGCCGCAACTTGATTCACTTACACCGTCCAGATGAAGACGACCAGGACCACGACATCAACGGCCCCTTTTGGAAACGCCACCGCCAGATGGACCACATCATTCTCAACACCTCGCTTTGCTTGCCATCTCACCTCAAGCTCCCTGCTGGACTGAACAATGCCAACGTCATCTTCACAAATATGAGCATCCATACTTCAACCATCTGCCTGCACCAGGCGGCCATCTTCAAGGCCGAAGCGAACAAGCTTCCAGCGTCTGTCAGCGCCGAGAGTAAGATCCGGTGCATCACTGCAGCCAACGAGATTGCCAGCATCATGAGGACAATATCACACATGGATCTGTCTGCGGTTAGTTGATCACTTCTTCCCCTTATCCTCGTTGAATGCGTATGATACTGATAGAAGAGCACTGTAGATGAACCCATTCATCGCTTTCTGCCTCTACGTCTCCGCCAGGGTCTTTGTGCAGTATCTCAAGAGCAAGCCTGAAGACGCGCAGACCGTTGACTCGCTGCGCTTCCTCATCTCCGCTATGAACGCGCTGAAGCGACGGAACCCCCTGACCGAATCCTTCCTAGTTCAGTTGGATGTGGACTTTGAAGCGTTGGCAGCAAAGATTCCAAAGCTGAGAGGCGCATTCCCTCGTCCCAACGACAGTGTAAGCTTTTCCTTGCCCTCATCTACTCCTACACCTCTTTCCCTCCTCTTTCTCAAAGCAAGGGAAGAGAGAGGTTTCTACCGGGAGACTGTCTTAGTAACAGCGATTGTAGCCTGCTGAAGCACCAAAGGGACTCCCTGTACGAGCTGGAGCTGTTTGCGACGACCCAGAGGGTGTCAAGGGCATCTTGTCCTACCGAAACGAATGCCATTTCATGAAGACGACTGGAGATAACGGCAATCTTGCCAACGCTCCCGATATCGCGGAGCCAATTACTGACAGTCAGAGCATGTCGACATCGAACTCCAACAACTTTGGAAATGGAGCATGGCTCTCTAGTGACCAGCAAATGCACGTCTTGACCCCCAACTCCGGCAGCATGTATGAAAAGAATGTTCCTGGCAGCGGCGGGCTGTCCGGCTTCGGCGATGGATTGGACCAAGATGCGTCTGGCTCGCCGGGTCTTCAATCAGCCGGGCGTACACCTAACTCGAGCGGCGGCACATCTGACGCACGACCTCCTCACCTTGGGCCAGGTCAAATGTCCAACGGTGCATCGGGGCATGATTCGTTCCGACAGAGCCCTATTTCACCACAACAGACAATGATGAACCACGGAGGCATGGACAACAGCGGCGTTCAAGGATACTATGGTGATCCTAACAGCTTTACGATGGCTGCCGGCATGGGCATGCCCCAAACTCCCTATCCCATGACAAACGGATGGGCAGGGTTATCTGGACCAGCCGCCGGGATGCAGCCAGTGGGAGGAGAAGGCGTCCTCAGGGCGCTGATGAACATGGGGCCCATGGACGCCATGGACCTGTCATCATGGGACTCTGGCAACCCACACTAAGCTGGGATACACACATGCACATGCACACATGCGTATGCAAAAACGCCAAATTGTAGAGAAGCAAAATCTGGCGCTGTGATATGAATGGTTTCAGGAAGAATAGGGGGGTTTCTTTTTTTTTTTTTTCTTCTTCTTTTCTTCTTTTCTTCTTTCTTTCTTTCTTTCTTTTCTTCTCCCTTCTTCTTTTGGATATTTTTTCCTTCTTCTCTTACATTTCTTTTTCTTTTCTTTTACTCTGGGATGTCTTTCTCGCAGGAAAAAAGCATCTATGTTTCGGCAGGTCTACATGGTCATACTCTCGCTCTGCGGTTTAAAGGCCGTCTGTAATTTCGACGGATTCCTGGATGATTGGACGATATTACGGCGTTTTTATTTTATGGCACGGGACGAATTGGGACGCCTGTTTTATTATTTTGCCCCCCTCTACCCATCTTCTTGATATTTACTCTTATTCTTGTGTACTCTCCCCCTTTTCTCTTCTCTTTTATCTCGCCTCTCTTCTACGCATTTTGCTTTTATCTTGGCTACTGCCTTCTACTTCTTTTCGCTCCATTTGTACCAACTTGTAAGAGTACACATACGAAAATCTATCTTACGAGATTGGAAGGGATTTTGGTGGCGGCAGGATGATGGACGGCACCGGACAAAACTTTTTTTTTTTTTTTTTTTTTTTTTTTCTTTTCTTTTCTTTTGTGTTAGTTTAATACCCAGCAATGACGAATATCTATCTCCCTTGCAACATATTTTCCTTCCATCGTTATATGCATGAAATCTTTTTCAGATTGGTTATATATTTTGCATTTTGGATGCCCACTGTATAAGTATTTTGATAAGCTGCGTGTGAATGCGTTGGCAATGATTTCGTCTTGGGTATGACGCTATATACATGTATACGATCTGGTAGTGTTCCTTGTTAGGGATCTTGATGTGCGTGGCATTTTGTGTGAACAGGGCAGCTTTTTGGATCGAATGAGCGTGATGTGGAAGCAGATAGATTTAGTGGATTGACTATAAAATGCTTTCATCTAATGTATAATTGACGCTAGCTGAATGATTTCATCGAGACTCGTAGTTTAGTTGTAGCAGGGCGAAGAGAGTGGCCCGTGCACGCATTGCCGCCCTTTAGCCCTCCCGCCCTTTTCTGCCCGCCTCCCCGCCAAAGCCCCTCCTCCGCATCGTGAAAGGCAGCGAAAAGGCCTTAAAGCAGCGGCCATGCCAGCATGTGTAAGTGAAAGAAGCCATCTCATGGGTGGTATAACGAAGTAGCAATATATTCTTCTGATATTGCTTACAAAAACTATTCATTGTTTTCGATTGGCGGGGAGATTGACTCCCTTTTTCTTTGTTTCCACTCTTCCTTTCTCTCACACAAGCCCTTCACCTCATCATGGCGGTGCCGGGCCCGTTTACAGCTTCGTCTGGGCCTGGGGCAGGCGGCCATTTTCTAGGCGTGGGGATGGATTATACAGTGGTGGGAATGGGAGGGTACTCGGGGCTTGGAGAAGAGGCGTATCACCATCACGCTGCCGTGGACAATGGAGATGGTGGCGGTGATGGGAGAGGCGAGAATGATGCCAGTACCAACGGCCGAGGCGGCTGCAATGGCAATGAGGATGGCAGACATGTGGCTGTGCTGGAGCAAGAGAGAAGACAAAACAGCGGCTATCGAGATGTCATGACACGGCAGCAGAGCCAGAACCAGCATCAGTACCACCACAGCTATTATCACGACTCCCAACAACAGAGACAAGCTCCACCTGGCCAATTTGGCATCCTGAAGCCGGGGCCCGGTTCAGCCAGCAGCACCTCTGCGCTACAACTCCCAGCACAAGACCGCGTGCCATATGGACGCTATCAGAACGCAGCACCAACAACAGCTGCGGCCTCAACTGTCCCCTATAAACTCGGCCAGGCCAAGCCCGTCGTCGACCCTCCCGACCTCCAAGCATGGCGCGAGAAGCTCTTCCACGTCGACGACCTCATCGTCCTCACGCACGAGCAGTTCGAGACGTACTTCCCGCACATTGACAACGTCTACTCGCACCGCTCGACGCAGCGCTACAAGCGAAAGCCCTTCATCTCGCACTACTGGGACTGCCGCATGAAGGGCCGGCCGCCGGGCACGCCCAAGTCCGACGACCCGGCCAAGAAGAAGCGCAAGCGCAGCGCGCGGGAGCGCGACTTGTGCGATGTCAAGATCAAGATCACCGAGTACTTCCCCGACGCAGGGGCCGAGGCCGCGCTGGACCGCGACGTGGCCGCTGCCATTGCCGCTGGCACGGCGGTTGTCAGCACGGGACAGCGCTTTTGGACCATCCAGAGAGTGAATGGCAACGGGGGCAATGGGAAGGGAGACGGCGTGGCAGGCCCGCATCGACATACGCTGGAGAGGAGCGACGAGATCAAGAAGAGCAGCGTGCAGCGCTTTGTGGCGATGAGAGACAAGGAGGCTCAGGGCACTCTTGTAAGTTGGAAAGAAGCACGGGATCATCCCTTTTATGACATGTTGTCTGACTTGACCTGGTTCGCAATTTGTATAGAAGACGCCGCCTCAGAAGAAGGCTTCCGGAGCTGCCAACGCGACCATGCGGATGCATAGCAAGGAAGCGGACCTAAATCTATACGCCGCAAGCTTTTGGTATGTATTAAATCAATTAGACCCTCCCCTTATATCTCACGAGACTTCTCAACTGATACAACTCACCACGGCAGCCCCTTTTCACATCGTGTCTGGATCGCTCTCGAGGCCAAAGGCCAGCCGTACCAGTATATCGAGACAGATCCCTTCAAGCGTCCTGCTTCTACGCCGCTTCTCGAGGCCAATCCGCGCGGCCGTGTGCCTGCTATTCGGCAAGGGGACTGGGCTTGCTCTGAGAGCTCCGTTATTCTAGAATATGTAAGAACAGGGTTCTTGTATGTATATGTATGCATGTACGCTGACATCTACGATAATAGTTGGAAGACATATACCCTGATATCCCGCTGTTCCCGTCTGATCCGCGACTGAGAGCGAATTGCCGTCTCTGGATTGACCACGTAAGTCAAAGATCTCACGTCTGGATATACAGGTCCCCTTACTAACCAAATCCACAAGATCAACTCTCGTCTCATCCCCACCTTCTTCTCCCTCCTCCAATCCTCCTCATCCTCTCAAACCGCCGTCAGCAACTCCTCCTCAACACCTTCAACTTCTTCACCATCTTCTTCTTCCAATCTCTCCCTCGCCCTCCTCCAATCCCACCTCACCGCCCTCGTCCTCGCCGCCGACGAACAAGGCCCTTACTTCCTCGGCCCCTCTCTATCCCTCGTCGACGTCCACTTTGCCCCTTTTGCCCTCCGTCTCGGCCGCATCCTGCGCCATCGCCACCCAAACGCCGTCTTTATGCTGGCCGATGCCGTTCCGGATGCGCGCTGGCGTCGCTGGTTGGACGCCCTGGAGAGGAATACGCATGTCCAGGCTACAATGCATATGGATGATTTCTATCTTGATACTGCTGATTTATTGATTCAGACACCCGGTGAGGGGAGTTAGATGCAGCTGAGGGAAAGAGGAAAATCTCACAACATCAGATTATATACTTCATTCCCGAGCGTGGCGTTGGAGTCGGATTTCTTTGGTTGGACATGTTTAACGAGATACATGGACCCAAGAAAAAGCATATTTGGCGGTTTTTTCAAAAGGAATATATTTATTATGTACCATATATCTTGTCTCGGTTCCAAAACTCAAAGTGGTATCGCAACAAAAGGTAATAAACAAGGATAATTCCACGCCATCCGCCCATATATAGTAGCATATGTAGAACACGTTTGATCCCAAAACATCATGTCATATAATCTAGGCCAGATTCCCTCCACCAGAGTAAAAAAGAAGAAAGAAAACATGCCAATCCAGGATAGATGGGTAATAAAATTACAATCAGATAAATATGTACTATTCGGAAGTAGGGCTCCGAAGTTGAGACGTACCGGGATCTCTCCTTCTTCTCCTGATATCCGCCCACTTCTCACCAAATGTCACCACATCTCCGCTTAGCCGAGCCCTGACACGGCCCTCGCCTAGCTCCTCGAGATCCTTAGTCTCCAGATATTTCTTGCCGTCGCCATCATCGACGTATTTCTGTGGATCAGGGAGGTAAGCCCAAGAAAAGACGGCGCCAAATGCAGCAACCGAGCCAAAGAGGAGGAATATGAGTCCCTGGCGGCTTTCGCTCTTGTACGACTGGTTGATACCGTACACGACGAGCAGAGAGACTATGCTCCCAAACTTGCCTGCCGCCGCAGAGATGCCGTGGCAAGTTGATCGGTAGCACGTGGGGAACACCTCGGCCGGTATGATGAATGTCAGTGTGTTTGCGCCTGGAAGAGAGATAACTGGTGTTAGCAAGCGGTGGGATGGAATTGTGTATTCAATTGGAAGCTTCTTACCCATATTGAACATGAAATGACAGATGGCCACAAACACTACTGTTGCAGGCGCAGCGGCATCCTGGTGAACGCCATAATAAACACCTCCGGTAATGATGAAGAGGATGGCCAAAACAAAGAAGGAAATTGTGAGCCATTTCTTGCGCGGGATGCGATTCGCGAAAACGATGAAGCAAGCGCTCCCAGCAATAGACGCCAAGGAGACTGTAAGGATATATTGCTTGGTTTGCTGTATTAGCACGTCGTAGATGGTGCTACATGGGCGAGTTGGGTCTGTCTGCCATGCAGGGAGTCCGGCTTGCGCCCAGTGTGGCACTGTTGAGTTGCCGTTGGGAAGCGACGAGTTCCAACACGAGAGCTGGCTGTTGAGGGGTGTTGCTTTATGTGTAGCCCACATATCGGCCAGTGTTCCTCTGTTATCGAGCGAAAGACCGTAGAAACTCACGTCCAAGAAAAACCATGATGCCGCTGTTCCTAGGAGGTAATACCAGTTCCCATCTCGGACGAAGTAGTTGTACAGGTCTTCTCGTGAAAACTGTATCGGCATCGGTCCGGAGGAGTTCTCCGGCTGTATGCCATTGGGGGGATTCATTTGCATATTGTTGGAAGTGTTACCTGAAGGGGCACCGTATACACGCTGCGTGTTCATAATGGCCACGGCGGGCTTGTTCTTGACCTCGAGACTGTACAGGCCGCAGTCGAACAGGAAGAAGCGAAAGATGATGGCTAGCAGAGCCGGCACTGCGCCCGACCCGATGACAATCCGCCATATGCCGTCGACTGCCTTTCGGCATGCCTCTTCATTTGCAGTATTGAGGCCGCACTGCATCTCTTTGAGCTTGTGAGTGTGGTTGAATCCCAAGAGCACCAACAACCCGATGATCTGGGCCAGCGCCTGTCCGATAGGCTGCATGAGGAAGACACTGGCGAGCATGCGCGATCTAGACTGAGTGCTAGACCATTCGGAAGTAATGACTGCACTTAATGGATATTCGGCTCCAATACCTGGCAAGATGGCTAGTTAGTCTTGGCTGCATGTATTTATGAAAGGGAGGGGGCGAGGCATACCGATGCCCATGACGAAGCGCCACCAGATGAAGAGACCAAGAAACGATATGTCGCCATAGCCATGGCTGCTGGTGGCTACGCCAATGGTTGATACAATGACAAGCACCAGTTCGATGCCATAGAGGCGAGTGCGGCCAAAGCGATCGGCGAGGTAGCCAAACAGCACCTGTCCGACGATGGACCCCAAAAGAGTGAAGAAGTTGATGAGGAGGCTCGTCCATTCCCCTCCATGCGGCCAGTATACAAAGGCAACGGAAGCAAGGATGACATTGGTAGAGAAGAGGTTGTATCTGAAAGAGGGCGATTAGTCAGGAGAGGCCGTGTAAGTTGCGGCTGGCATATGCAGCCGAAGGAGGCGGCGTATAAGTAGGGCAGACAGAGACGCACGAATCGGTAAGGAAGCCCGAGGCGGCAACACCCCAGATGCGGAAGTTCCAAGAGTTGAGGTCAAGCTCGTAGCGCAGTTGATGGCGATCCTAGAAGAAGACAGGGCAGTATGTTAGAAACGATATAGTTGGAAACTAGAGGCGGGCTCGTGGCAGTGGAAAGACATCCGGTTTGCGCGTGCATTGGTGGGGCAGCCCCCGTCTTTTGCGATTCGCAAATGCAAGATGCGGTCGCAGCGAGGATGGGGAAGACAAAAGCTAGCAGGTTTGGGATGCCGGCGGTGACATGCTATTGCTGTGTAGCCGCAGTGGTCGGAGGTGGGATGGTGAAGTTGGGACGGTGATGTGATATCGGACGGGCGATGTCAGGTGGTGATATCAGACATGAGAAAGACAGCGTCAAAACACACGCACCTCCTTGTCCTGGGCCGACAAGGCAGAGCTGTCGAAGCCGAGAAAGCCTCGATTCCTCCGCCCAGAGCCGTGCGCCAGATCCCAGGGCATTGGCCGCGGCAAACTCGCTCGGGCAGACGGTGGTTTTTGTTGTGAGACAGCGTCTGTGTCGTTGGTGTCTGCCCCGTAAAGCTCGGTTGAGACAAGAAGCGACGGGAGAAGATGGAACGAAGCGCTGCTGCTGCTGCTCTATTGCGACAGAACCAGAATTGGCGCGATGCCAGCGGCCGGCTCACTACGAAGCCGCGATTGGCGTGAGCATCCTAGCTCGGCAAACCGACAACAGCAAAGTGAGAGACGAGAGACGAGGCAAAAGAAGGAGAGGAAAAAAAGAAAAAGGAGGGCGCAGAGAGGCGCTGGAGGCAGCGAGTTGGTGAAAAGGAAGGCGAGACGAGGCGAGGCGAGGCGAGGCGAGGCTTTCTACGGCGTAGTGAGCGAGGGCAGAGAAGCCATCATGAAACGCTGCTGTTAGAGATGTACGCCGTCTTCAGCAGCCGCCGCCAGCGTGACACAAGTATTGGAGAAGTGCCAAGGTCGGGATGGGACATCTGAGGCTGAGGAAATGAGCTAGACTAGCTGTCCGTTCTGGAGCACAGGCAGTCCGGGGGCTGCGAGCAGGCGCACGTTATAGTGCTGGCATCTGGCAGAGATTAGACTACAGTACCTGATACGAATACTACCCTCTCCAAGGGACCCAGCAGGCTTCCGGCGAGGTGGGTTGCTGCTTGTTAGTTTATTAGTCTTGATAGATTGACGGCTTATTAGTGCTACGACTAAGATAAATTCAAGTCAGGCCACTTCAACAATGTAGAGTCTCCATTTCTTGCTGGAAAGGAGCAACTGCCATGCATTCGCAATGTGAAATGGAAGGAACGATACTATTTCCCCTCCTTGACAAATTAAGGGTCCTCCGACTAAGTGACTTGGCTATTCCCGCTTTTAATTCCTTTCGTTTCTCTTCTTTCTTTTTTCTCTGTGGATGATGTGATACGGCAGGGTGCGGTACGATTGGATTTCAAATACGCCTTCTTACCATACTTGAGCTCACCTGCCGCGTACTGTATGTATCAACGTGATGGATGACCGCCTGAAATGGACTACAGTACACGTGCTGGCACCTCTTCGACACCAGCAAATGCATGCCACACGAGACAAGAAGAAAAGCAACACTCTAAGCACAAGGAGCATGTCATCGTGCGCAGAGGAGCGGGGGAGTCGGCACGCCTACCGCTCCATGGATTCGATCCTGTGCCATGCCGAGAATCATCGCTTGACAGACACCATCATCGCCATCATTCCTGCGCCGGGCCATCAAACGCAGTCAGGGAGAGCACGTGGTGAGCGGCGCTGGAGACGGTTCCTGAAGACAAGTGGGGGGTGGCTAAATGTGGCTTTGCGAGCCTAGACCAAGTGTCCCGACTTAGCGGTGCGAACCCGCCAGCCGCTGGATTAAAGCATCAATTCCCAGGTGCGATGGCTTAACAGACGACTGTTCAAGGCAAGACTCAGGACTCCCTGCGGAACTAGGACGCACAACGCCCGGCCGGCAGTCTTGGCGGACAAAGTCGTCGTCGATGGCCTCTTCTAGGCCCTAGCCTGGCGCTGGGGGGTTCTGCAGGATGGGGGTCGCGACGCGGCTGGATACAGGCTCTGGTCACATCGTGTCGTCGCATCGAACGGTGTCTATAGGAGACACTGGACGGAGCTGAACCTGTTCATTCCCCGGAGCCATGCGCAGGAGGTGCCCTTGTATCGAAACTGATTGGGTAACGGCGAGCCTTGTCTCTACTTTTCTCCCACATCCCATTGCTGCATGTCTCTGGTGGCATTAGACTAATGCCACATACATGATACTGTACCCATCAACATGTGGGAGAAAAGCGTAGGGGCTGATAAGGAAGCTCTCCGTACTGTGGACAGACCAAAGGCTTTCCGAGAGCCCGGCCCCCAACCAACCGCGAGACGACCAGAGGCTCACTCACCAATCACAGCTTCGAATGGGCCCCCGTGCACGCTACACTTGTCGACAGCAGAGCGGGTCCTTGAGCCTCTTCCGAGAGGAACACGACAGACTAGAGACACCAGGCCAAAGGTTAGCACCACTGGATCTAGCAGCAGCAACATCTTTTGGGGGGGGGGGGGGGCAAGTTATGATGGACTGTCGCTTTGCCGGCGCCAAATCGTCTAGATAGACGCCTGATCAGTCAGAGGTCTGGGATATGCCTGCCCATGAGGTCACTCGGCTGGACGTGCTGAGCACAGACACTCTGTGACGACACAATAGCCGTCCTTGTCTGGGGATGCGATGATGAGCTGCTCTTTGATCGAGGCTGCTGCCAAAGCAATATCAGACACAAAACACGGAATACTAGCAAGACGGCCAACTCGGAGTCCGGACGCCAATGCACCGACAGCCATCGGCCACGGCCTTGCAGCTCCCGGCTACTAGGTAATGTAATCTACATGATGGAGCGGTAGTGCTATAGAGACCCAGCAGATAAATCTTCTGCTGAGCTGCAAAAGGCATGCACTGTCACCGCAGCGCTACGCATTGAGTTTGCTGCACTATTCCCGCTCGCCAACCAAACGGCTTCGCTGCAGTGTCGGCTGTGGATCTGACTAGGATGCTGCTAGCGAGAAGCAGCTTTCCCCAGCACGCAAACTGCGCTCCTAATGGCAGATGCTGTCTTATTAGACAGACCCGTGCTGGCCGTGCTGAGCTGGTGTTGGGCCACCCCGCGAGATAAACAAGTATAGACTGTATAGGCATGCCATGCCATTGATGATTTTTTTATGAGCCGTCCTTCGAGCCGTATTCCGCTTAACGCGAGCACGAGGGCGTACGCACTACTGCTGCTAGCTGTTATTAATTGATTTGCTCGCATCACCAATCTACTGTACTAAACGGTAAATTTCTGGTAGTTTAGTTGACAAGGATATCTTCCTCTCTTCTTTTTTTTTTTTTTTTTTAGTAGTAGCTTGAACCTTGTCCTATCCACTCGCAATAGCTGCAGTGCTGCGTGCTCCATAGCGGTTAGCAGTACCTACCTAGGCATTACATGCTTCGATTGGTACTTCGCAGGCATTATTGCCCAGGCAGTGACTCCATACCAGCATTAGCACGCTCCAGGTACTATACCTACATACTATTCTACAGCCGACAGCAACTGCACCCAAGATTTCGTTGCTTGCTCTCGATTCTTCAACCTCCACGCCCGTCCTCCATCCGCCCAATTCCAGGCGTCCTCCGGCTCCCAGCACCTCCCTCTCCAGTGCTCTCAGCCAGGGCATGGCGACTGCCGGCTGCTCGCTTGCCCCCGTCCTCAGCCCGTGACAGCTCCCGTACGCCCCAGCCGGGCTGCCAGCCTCTCCTCCCTCCTGCGTGGCCAGTGCCATGATAGCTTCTCCTCCAGCCTCGCCCAAGCCCGCGGATTGCTGCCTCCGGTGACTGTAGCCCCTCGAGCTGCCCTGTCCCAGCATGGCCGCCTCGTCCTCGTCCGGCTCGTCCTTTACGTCCTCGTCTCTCGGCCGCCCGCCCACCTACAGCCGCCCCTACGTGAGCCCCGTCGACTCGACCTGGACGCAGACGTCGGAAATCTCGACGATATCAGCCACCTCCACGGGCGACTCGGTCGCGCAGCCGGCCTCGCTGCGGCCTCTAGACCTAGGCCCCCCAGGCTATTCTGCCACAATGTACGATCAGCCTCCCGCCAAGTCTGTGTGCCGTTGCAAACCCAGCTTCTGACAATCTGTGCCTTTGTTTGCTCTGCGATAGAATCCTCTTCCAAGACACGGCCGAAGAACGGACCGTGTATCTGGGACCCTGGGAAGTGGTGGGGTCTGAGCAGCGGCGAATCCGCTGGCAGTGCAGCTACCAGAGGGAGCTGCTGGAACACTTTTGTAAGTGCCAGACTCGCTTCTTTGCCATCACCAAGATACCTATGCTTTACAAGTACGACCTAGTAGCAGTGTTGTTGCTATAGCTATAACGAGGTACATGTACTATTAGTAATGAGTACATCACAATGCTTGCTATATACCTACCATTATTTCACGTCTCCTCTACTCGCTCTCCCTCCCTTGTCACTCTTCTCCATGTCCTTGTTTATTTTCCTCTGCTGAGCTCCTGGCTTACCACGGTTTCTATAAACTAGTACCTACGGACATACCTTCAGATATCCACCCCCATACTCTTCACTCACGACACCGCCAATTCAATGATCCGTCAGACGTAGAACGATTCCTGTCATTCAACGAACATCATCGCGTCAGATACACCTCTGGCGACGGCGTCTGCATTCATGATGGCTTCATTCCGGTCAAATACGAGTTCACAAGCGTCGACGCTTCCATCCACTTTCAAGGCGACCTTCGCAAAAAGGATCTAGTCGGATTTTATGACGTCGATGTTGTGTGGTCCAATCTTCAGAGCCGCACCGACAGTTTTGGCAAAGTCAAGGGTATCGGTGCTATTCAGAGGCTTAAGCTTTGGAGAGACCGCTACACTACCTTTCATTCCTTGAGTGTGTTTGCAAACAAGACGGATCATCAGTACCGCGAATACGACATACATCATTTCGATGGCGAGCTGCGGAATCGCGATGACCGCCAAAAGACGCTGCGTCTCAGCGTTCACGGCCGCCGAGGGAGCGTGCCCGAGGAAGCTCCTCCGCGTCGAACATTTGGTATAAGACAAAGGGTCCGATCTGCTGGCCAGGCCAGTCAAGCGAGTCCCGAGCTAGGCCCTTCATATACAGCCGCTCCCTTGGATATCCGACATCTGTCCATCCAATTTACTCACAAACGGGGTAAGTAGCCATTAGTAAGAGCGAGGCTTTAAGGAGACACAGAGAGCAGAGCTAACACGGTGAGTAACACAGACTATAAGCGATTTATCGAGACTTGGGCGCATGCGCACAGCTCCGACCGTGAATTCAACGGCATTCCGTTTCCTCCCAACCACTTTGAACTTGCTTCACCTGATATCCTTCCTGGCTGAGCATTCAATTTCCATACGTTACCATTTCCCCACCCCCTCTTTTCATATTGAGCTGGCATGTGAGATGCAAAGGACATCACGTTCTCGGGCCCTGCATTGTCTGCAATCGGTCTTGAGTGCTTCTGTAGAAAAGATAACGCAATCCTTTCCTGTCTTATCCCCATGATTTGGCACTCATCCGCCTTCCTTCTAGATGCATCTTCTGTCGGCCGATAAGCCACATGGCACCTGGGCCGCTGCGTGGTCAGAAACGTCACCAAAAGCCGGACCGCATAGCGTGGTACGAGGGCCGTCTGCTATTGGCCCCCACCACACCACCAGCCCCCCGCGATCATCAGGCCATCAATATCAGTGTCGTCATGAGCAACCTCACCCGTTCTGACAGCTATCGGCAGACAACCTCTCACGATCTTTTTTCCTTCTTGCCTTGCGGATCGCAGGCACAGGGAAAGAAGACGGAGACTAGAATATTTACAAAAAGATAAAAGGAAGGTAAACCTCCAGAATCATCGGCACGCTATCATTCCCCCAAGTTTGTGCACCCATCCAAAGAGAAGCGAGGCGGACTACTGTTTCGCGCCGTGCTATCACTTCTCCGGCTCAGCAATCGCTTCATTTCTCATCAACGTTTTCGACCGCCATGGGCGTCATCCTGGCCATCAACGCCGGCTCCAGCTCCGTCAAGATCTCGGTCTACCTGGCGGACAAGGGAAAAGCGCCGCGCCAGATTGCTGAATCTCAAGTGGATGGTCTTACAGCTCCTCCGGCCCAACTGAAATATTTGCGAGGAGATGAGACTATAATAAAAAACAAAAACGTGGGCACCTCCGTCAACAGCCAAGATGATGCCTTTGCCTTGCTGCTCAAGACACTGGTGGACGATGCTGAATTGAAAGAGATTGGCTCCAAGTCAGATGTCTCCATTGCCTGTCACCGCATTGTCCACGGCGGCGACTATGGCGAGGCCCAAGTCATTACTCCAGACACATACCACCATCTAGAGGCCCTCAGCGACCTCGCTCCCCTGCATAATGGCGCTGCGCTTGCAATTGTCGATTCGTGCATGAAGCAGCTCCCCGATGCGACCAACGTTGCTTGCTTTGATTCGCAATTCCACTCTACAATCCCCCCTCACATTTCTACATACCCCATCGACCCAACGATAGCCAAGAAGAACAAGCTGCGCAAATACGGCTTCCACGGCATCAGCTACGCCTTCATTTCGAGGTCCGTGGCTGATTTCCTCGGCAAGGACCTCAATCAGCTCAACATCATCGCCCTTCATCTCGGAAGCGGAGCCAGCGCTTGTGCCATCAAGAACGGCTTGAGCTGGGACACAAGCATGGGATTGACCCCGTTGGCCGGGCTCCCTGGTGCGACCCGCAGTGGAAGCGTAGATCCTAGGTGAGCCAATCTCGTACATGTTCCCGCTGTCTATTTGTATCGTTGCCTGTTTCACAAAATGGTTTTCTGCTTGCAGGGTTGCTGTTCACAAGCAAGGAAACCGGGCAGCTATTACCTATTCCGCCCAACCACAAACCCCCACCAGACCATGCTGGTAGTGTAGCATTCGTCTAACCAATCTCCCACATTTTGATTTCGTCTTTTCTCCCCTTGGCTTCCCAATCCAGAGAAGGGCTGACAGAATGGGTGTAGCCTAGTATTTCATTACGCCAGCGATGTAGGGAAGCTCTCTCCAGCCTCAACGGAGAAACTCCACATATCCGCGGCCGAGGAGATCCTCAACAAGCAAAGCGGCTGGAAATCCCTTACGGGCACCACCAATTTCGGCACTATTGCCGCCTCGGATGAACCCCAGCATCGCCTCGCTTTTGATTTATTTGTGGACCGCGTCTGTGGGTTCATTGGGAGTTACTATGTCTCGCTTGGGGGCCGGGTAGACGCACTCGTGTTTGCAGGCGGGATTGGCGAGAGGAGTTCCCGGCTTCGAGATGCCGTCGTTGGCCAAGCAAGCTGCTTGGGTTTCGCTATTGACGAGGCATTCAATAATGCCGAGGATGGCGGCAATGCAGCGGTGCGGGATATAAGCAGCAAAGATGCACAGCACCGCGTCCTCGTCTGCCAGACGGATGAACAGTTTGAGATGGCTAGGGCATGCACGGATATGGAAGCACTTTGGACGTGAATAGATGGGGATTTTACAAGGTTCTTGATAGATGTCTAGTATATAGTATATACATTATACATATGTTAATCTCTATATACCTATATATATATATATGCGTGTGTGGAATTCTTCTTGCCTATTATTGCCTATACCGCTCGCCAGTTGTGTTTTTCACGGGAAAGAAGGCTTTCTCAGTATCTTTGTATTTTTCGACTTTGGAATATAGACATTGTAGAATTCTGGTTCTATCTAATATCTACGTGTGTATGTGATATTCACGGTACTCAGTCTTATTCTCAGTAAGAAGCCCTTTGGCATCAACAAAACTGTGCGCCAGCGGCAACATCCTGATTTTCTATTTGCCATCAAAGTTCAAAGGGAGAATACCGCAACGATGTCACTGTGTCGTTCGAGCAGTCTCGATATAATAAAAGACCAGTCCGCTTAACCATCGGTCCTTGTTTATTTCGTCTTTTACTGATCCATACGGTAAAATGTAAAAGCAGAATTTGTATTTCCCAACACTGTGTTCCCCCCCCCCCCCCTTTTCTGTCGTCGTTCGTCGTCTTTGGTAAACCCCAAGGAGAGAAAGAGCGACAATGCAATGCCCAAGACATCTTCTTTATAAATCTGAACTTTTGCAATATCTATGTCAGATAATGACTTGTATGACGTGTAGAGGAATGGAGAAGGTAGTAAAATAAGTTGACGCGTGATATACCCCCCCCCCCCAATGTCTCATACAAACGCGTATCCAGTAAGACAAACTACCTAAGGAGAAACAAAACAGTGAAGCTAAATTAAAGCTACGACAATGTCTCATGTAACGTTTAGTGCTATAAGATGCACATAAACTAAGAAAAGAAGAAAAGAAGAAAAGAAAATCAAAGTAACATTACCAATATAAAGTCTCGTGTAACGTGTAGGAATTGCACGACCATCAGCTCGAGGGTACCCTGTGATTGGCTGTTTTATGACGCAATCTAGGCTATGGACAGTGCAAAGTTTGCTATAGTCAAATTAACAAAGGCTCAATAATTCTTCATATTCCATGTGAATCCCCAAGCTGTTCAAGCAAGCATCTATCACGGTTCATTACTGGAGAAATATGCTCAAAACGTAAAGTCAATTATTACAGTCAACAAAGTGGTATCAATTGAATCCCAATCCCATCCAGGCCCAAAAAGCGAGCTCCCAATTGTATATACAGCCATTAACACTCATCTCTTTTTAATCCTCTCATACATGCGTCACATCTAAAAAGTGCAAAGCACACCAATACCCCCTTGTCCATTGGAGCCACCAAAACGCCATATGATAGAAATGATGAAGCCTCCCTCGTCACCTCTCGACATCCGGGAAGATGGCGGGGTTTGTGTGCATAATGCGTGGGATATCAGAGCGCGCATAAAACAAGAGCCCTGACCAGGAGAAATTGAAGCAACAGGTTTAAAAAAAAAAAGACATGTAAAAAAGAAAACCAGACTCTCATAATGACGAGAGGGGAAAAGAAAAAAAAGAGAAACATTGGAAAACAAATCAACCAAGGCGCCATTCATGTATCTTGCGACCTTTCGTGTAATGATATATGTACCTCCCGCGCTGCCAGGCTACGCAAAGAAGCCTCCTCTCAGGAGACTGACTTACTTTGAGCTGGCGAGTGGGACAAGGTATAAAGAAAAAGAAAGTAGAAAAAAAAGAAAGAAAAAAAATCATGATAATAATGGAAATGCTCAAGAGCAGATCGCATCCAAACGCCATGTAACATCCACCGAGTGTGGTGTGTACATCTTCCGACCGAAAGATTCGTAATGCAAATCGACAAGTTGGAACTAAAGTCTTTGTCGCTACCCTTGGTTTATGTTGAGATGGGTTTGCGGAACATTAAAAATTACGCTCTCTGCCGTCTCTTTCGGTTAAAATATTTTTGTCTTCGTTTTTTTGATTTTTGAATTTTTGGTATCCATCAAGATGTAACCGCAGAAACCCTAGCTGTGCTGTGTACTGCGGTACGCGGGTGTATTTGCCGAGGAATTGGTGAAACTGGTGGAGGGGTAATAAGAGTAGTAGGCAACAGGCAGAGAGAGAAGAGAGGCAGCAAGTAAGTAGCACTCGGCAAAAAGCTGGTCACTCTCTCTCCTCACACCATGCCGCCTTCTTGACAGGCAATGGCCATGGCCAGAGCGTCGAGACCGCTGGGCACGCCACCGACTGCGGAAGGCCGGTTGAGCAATGGGAGCTCGAAGCCGCGCATATCCCAGGCGCCCGCACTGCCGGTGGGCTGCGGCAGCGGGGACGTCGGCAAGGGGTTCTGCTTGTGGTGAAGCTCGCTGGAGTCCCAGAAGACAAAGGAATCGGGCCCCGTGGTGGAGGAGCGGCTGCGGCTGGACGAGGTCGAGCTGCGTCGGGCGTCAGAAGCCAGAGAGGCCTTGCTGGAGCGCTGGCTGCCGGCGCTGCGCGTCTTGTCCTTGTAGTGGGTTTCCAGGTGCTGCTTCATGTTGTCGGCCCTGGTGAACTTCTTGTGGCAGCCGGGGAATGTGCACTGGACCGCCTTTTCCGCCGTGTGGATTTTGGAGTGGCGCGAGGCATGGCCCGAGGTGGTGAAGGTCTTTTCGCATCCATGGCTCTCGCGGTAGCGGCAAGGATAGCGCTTGACGGGGCGCTCCGAGACTGAAGACGCAGCGGAGCTGTCTTCCTCGCAAGAGGCTGAGGGACTGCAGTCTCCATAGGCAGGGCGCTTAGCGGGAGGGCCCTCGGCGGTGTATTCGTGCCCAAAGGCAAAGGCCGGCGCGCGCATGTAGCCAAAGTCCACAGACGGCGTCATGGGTGAAATGGCGTCGCTGAGCTGAGAGTCGTAGGAATCCGAGCGCAGGAGCTCGGGGGTGTTTGGCGAGGAGGAGTCGCTGCGAGGAGGCGGCAGAGGGCGCACCGAGGGCCGGCTGGAGTAGGGGAAGCTCGTCTGGTGGTAGTAAGTCGGCTTCTCGGCCCAGCTGCTGGTGTCGTCGTTGAGGAGAGAGACCTTGCGGCCTGCGGCGTCGCGGGCGTGCATTGTGATGGAGATTGGTGGTATATGCCGAATCTGTGGTGGAGAGGTCGTTTATGCTGTGAGCAGCGAGGTCGAGCTCTGGGGGTCAGAGATCTGAGGTGTTTCTTTTTATTTTGAGTCCTGGCAAGACAAGATCTGCACAAGACTGGTTTCCCAAAGGCAGACAAGTCGCTTATACCGTCAGTTGTTCGCCAGATGAAAAGCTGCGATAGTCGTCACTGGTGCTGCTGGAGTTGCGAGGAAAGAGGGACTGCAGAGACATGCAAAGAGGCGAGCGGCGATTCTTGGTGTGGCTTGTTGTTTCTAGTTGTTTTTTGCTATCTTGGATGGTCATCTGCTATCTTTTCGTCCTCCAACTTGTCGAGCGAATGTGGTGGTAAAGAGCTCTATTGCATGGGCATATAGACGGCAGTTGTGTCAAGTGGCTGCTGTGTCGCGCAGGCGGGGGAGCTAAGCCGCAGGGTGGTGGAAATCTCAGCGGGATCGAAATCAGGCCAATCTCAGATGGCGCCGACTTGTATGCACGATTGCCGGGCAGCGATATCGCTCTGCCTTGTACAAACGAGAGACGGCACAAGGATGAGGATGTAGGAGGACTGAGAAGAAGCAAAGGTATATGTATATATCCCTGTGTACGATGCTTCTTACGAGAGAGGGTGAGAGGGAAGAAGTGGGAAGAGAGAGAAGAAAGAAGGGAGAGGCTCGGTACAGAGATGTAGATGTAGACGAGGGGAGCAGAGGAGGATAAAAGGTTGGATGGTGGGGAGAGAAGAAGGGCACAGGAGCGAACGATCGAGTTTTGAACAAAAGCCGGGAGAGTCGCAGCCAGAACCAGAACCGCATCCATCCATCGATCGAGGAGGGATCGAAATAAAAAAAAAATCCACTTCCCACTTTACTTGTGCTTCGGGTGCCCAAGAGCCATAAAAAGTGACTGACGCAAAGAAAAAAAAACCTTCCCAACGCGAGCTTTGCCCTGCAACCTGCATGGGGAGAAGGTGCTTCGGGCGCTGGAGCTGCGGCGACAGGGGGGTCCCCTAGAGCCTCTAGGGGCTCTGAAGAGGGCCACAGCTGCTGGGATTTGGGGCAGGGAGCCAGGGTCCAGGCAGGGACAGAGGGGCCACAGTGGGCTGGAGGGGGGTGTGGAGATGGTTGGAGAGCGCCGAGAGGGGACAGGCACGTACCTGTGGGGAGTGAGGGGAGCGGCGGCCATGTACCGTGGCGGGTGCGGGCTTGTACCTCGCGGCGCTGGCGGTCCTGGAGCTGTGGCTGACGCTGTCACCCGGCGCGGGCATCTTAGCTGCTGCTGAGCGGCCGCTGGACGGTTGCGCTGGGATGCGCTGCGGCAGTTGAGCTGCGGGCAGCGACACGCACAGACTCGGCGTCAGCCTCACTCCATGGCAATTGGCATTGATCGCTTTCGATACCCAGAATGTACCTGTACTATCGGCATCTGCTGTATCGTCGCCTGCAGCTGCGGCTGCAACTGTAGAATGCAACTGCTGCACCGCACAACTGCTCGCCTGCGACGCATCGCGATGCATCGCCACATCTGCTCTGCTCCCCTCCACAACCAGCGAGCACAGCGTGCGCGTGCATGCGCCACCAGCCGCCTCTGTCTCGCTTGCCTGTCGAGGTGCAGCCGGTGAAGATCCTGCTGCTCTAGCGTCCTGCCGGGTGCTGCTGGGTGTGCCTCAAGTCAAGTGTCAAGCAGGTACTTGCAGCACCAGCGGAATTCTGGCGCTGCGCCGAGTACCCTGAAAAGCGCAACTCACACATTCTGCAGGCGGCTGAGGGAAAAATTCCACGCACGGCAGGAGCAGGCGGCATGGGAACAGGGTCTGCTGAAGTCTCTCGCTTTTTGCTCTCTCAGTCTTTCCGCTTTGCCTTTTCCTGCATCTGGAAAAGTTCTCCCCTTCTACTGTATTCAAACCTCACGTTGGGCATTGCTGGCCCCAAAAGATTGCGCCTGATGGATGAATTCTGCTGAGCGCCAAGCAAAGCCTGCATGCACTTGTGCTCGTTGCCCGCGATACTTTCTGTGCCCTCACGCCACTGGCTTCTTTGGGTGTTGACGCTGATTTCAAGGTGGGCCTGAATGCTTCCAGTAGGGGACCCCTTCATTTTTTACTGTGTTTTTTTTTTTTTTTTTTTTTTTTTCCTTTTTTCCTTTCCTTCTCTCCATTTTCTGCTTTATTCTTGGAATGGCCGCGAAAGCACACGTTACAAGGGATGAGACTAACATTGCTTGGCAGCTCCGGGACTGTCAATCATGTCTGTTTACAGAAGACCCTCATCGCGGAATCTCGATCGCAGCTCTTTACGACACTACTTGGTGGATCATAGGGCTCCTGCGGTGTCCCCTACAAGGAGCACCCGTCTAATAAATGGCCGGCCCTTTTGAGTAGTTGACGTCACGACCTAAGCAGACAAGTCACGTCAAACTCGACAGTTTCGGCCCCCAGGGGTTCCATCAAACGCAAAACAAGGAGCACTCCGCTTTCATCTCGGTGCAATTCTTCTTTTTTTCTGGAAAGAAAAATCGCAGACAAAAAAAAAAGTTGTAGCGAAAAGGGAAGATGGAAAGTAGTCGACTACAGTATCACGCCTGATATGGGGCCTTTTGGAGAACACTGGCTGTCGGCAGATGGGATTGCTGCACGTGCTAGTAAGACAGACAGCGAGTCGTGTTAACTCGTCTCGTTACTTGTCCCCCAATAAGTACAGTAAGCACATTCTTGGTCGTCTACACGCAACTGTACAGTACATGCTCGTATGATTTGCGAGTGACAGTACTTCGTGCGTGCGCCGGTCAAGGACGGGGCATGTACCCCAGACCTCGTCTCTGCGCTTACTGGTGGTACTCATCTGCTCAAAGTTACTGTACCAAGCACCCGCCGAACTAGCAGCCAAGGCTAAAGTTACGACACTACCTGGTCCTCAGCTGCAGGATCCAAAGCCTTGCTGGGAGGGGTGAGCCAGACATGTACGAGTATAAGTTGGATAAGAGCGCTCCAAATATTCGGAGTAAACGCTGCTTTACTGTCGGAGAAATGAAGGGTTTGCGACCATGCGACTCGATTTGATCCGCGAATCAGAATACTACGTCGCATCGACTCTAGGACCATCTATAACTGCAAAACCCGGTGCTGCTTGCAAAAATCCGCATCTGAAGCTGCACTCGGCCACTTTGACCTCATGGTGTCGTCATCGTGATATGGAAGGCTCTAAAAGTTGACGCTGGAGAACCAGCGGAGAACCAGCACCACACCTAAGCACTTTGGCATGAATGCAGTGACAGCCGGCTGAGGTCAAGATTGCAACAAAAGACGGGTCCCAGGAGGAGCCCAAGGGCAGGGGTCTCGGAGGGGTCTTCAAGGGTTCTACGGGGTCCAAGAGCTGGTGTTTGGTTTCCATTGGGCTAATCGAGGGCCAGGACAACGGGGACCAGCGCAAGGGCAAGGGAAACGCTAGCGCCTCATCCAGGGTCGTTCGCATGCAATGGAGGAGCAGGACCCAAGCGGGCCACGACCCAGTGATACTGGCGGCCCAGGAGCCAATTATCGGGAAGATCGAGAAAACATCCAGCTCAAGGCTCTGCATGGCGGCGGATCTCCTGGGGCGCCCGGAGACGTTCCTAGCACAGCTGTCCTTATAACATGGCCCCAGAAGCACCCGCTGTCTCCTGTTGGCAGAGTGCGCCTTTCAGCGCAGGGTTCCGTGGATACCAATGCCATTTGATGGGGCTGACAACTCCGCAGTGTCCGGCTGCAAATTCTGCTTTTGCTCTCTGTTGGTGCTAGTGGTGAAGGATATTATCCAAAGCACTCTAGCACCACCTAGCCACAACTCTCTTTATACAGCGTAGCCAATCAGGCGAGGCACAAGCCGTCAATGTACGGAGAACCCTGAATGCAGAGGATAAGAAACAACCAGGTGGCATCCGGAGGTACCTGATGGTGGCGGCCATGGTACGAGCTGCCACAACACAGCAGCTTGGTCGGTACATGACACCCCCTCTTCTCGCTTTTCGTCGCACGCATCCGGTCGGCTGCTGTACGCTAGAGCCCTGGATCCGTGGAAAGGGTACTACTGGAGCAAAGATGCAATTCTTACACGAACCATGGGCTTTTCGCGGATGCTATTTTCTCTGCCCCTCTCCTGGATTCGTTCCTCGCCGAGCATGATCCCTCTCCTCTTACAGCATCATGTTCTGAGACCTGCTCTTACCTACTCTCCACACTGAGCTCAACTGAGAACAGCCTGAGGCTGAGAGATGATACACGAGCCACTAATTTTTTATTCTATTTCATTTTTTTTTTTTAAAAATTTTTATTTGTTTTTTCATCCAAGGCAGCGATCAGGGTCCTGTTACCTTGACGGCTGAAGAACTTCGACTGGCGCATTTTCTACACATGCGGAAGGATGTCTCCGTGGCTTGCGTCATGGAAGGTTTTGGTGTGTGGCTTGTGCCTAGTCATTGATGGACAGTGGCTACCACCGGGGTCTTCACTTTGGCGCAGACTACGGAGTAGGTACTCCATACAGGTAGGTACCGGCACTCCAGGCTCGGCAAAGAAAAAGGGAATGGCCTGGGAGGATTTTGCTTTTACGAATGCTTGCACTGGGCTACATGGTCAAGTACAACGCGTTGATTACTCGGACCAGCCTTTTCGAGTCTCACGGCTAGGTATCATACGATTGTATTAGATACTTTGGGAGTATCACAACTTGGGCACGCATACTTTGCGCATGTATGCCTGCCTACTTACCTGTTCGCCTTCCAGCGGCGCCGTTGCTTAGTCTGCATGCGGGAGTGGCGGGGTGTGGCTTTGGAAGGGTTGGCCACTTTGTTTTCTGATCCCATAGTCAAACGACAAAAAGGCCAAACGTCACCATAACATCAATATTGTGCGGGATTGCAGCTAATCCAGTCCAAAGATGGTGTCGATATGGGAACCTGGGGTTCGACTGGTGACAACCTGCGCAGCGCGGCAGCAAGAAAGCCGTTTACGCTGCTGATTACACAGACAAAGGCCCATTAGCGGCTTTCGTCTGCGCTCGACAGGCCTCCCAGCCAAAGTTAAAAAGCTGAAGCTTGCATACGAGCCTAGTCACAAGTGTAGTAGCAGCGTTGGCAGCTGCTCCGTCGAGGCATGCAAAGTAGCTCACTCGCCGGAACAGCGGCGAAAGAAGCGATAGAGCTAAGCGGCCAAACTTTGGTACCTAGAGCAGGGAACAAGCGTCTGAGAGACTTCCCGAGTTTCCGCAATTGGAGACGCACTAACGGTCTAACAAAGTATACGTTCATTTGCGGCTACACGCGAGATATTCTTGCTTTACGCGGCCAAAGTATTGCAGCTGTATAAGCGATATGTGAAGAGAGCGTGAGCGGTCAATCTAACAGAAGGGATCCACCCTCAATGTGCGCACATCCTCCTGAATGGTGAGGAGAAGAATTGGAAAAGAGGAAGACGCAAATAAGGGAAATGAGGGACAACAGTTGCTACTGAAGATGGACGATGACCTGGAGTTGACGAGCCAAGCTTGTGTGGCTGCACCACCACCCCCTCATGGATCGCAGCAGCAGCAACAGCAACAGCAGCACGCGGTCGCTTTTAGCGGATGAAAATGCAGGTCCATCGTCTTTCCGAGGAATCAGCATTTGCTGCGCATCCCTTTCCAGAATGACCAGTGCCCTCTATTGGCCCACCGCTCGTTTATACGCTCGTTGCGCCTCAAACTTTGCTCCCCTCCCTTGCCCAATAGCAGGGAGAAGGATAGCTGTGGTTGACCTATCCCCTTTCAATCTCCGACCCTGGATTTAGGCTTTGCTATACATTGCTAGCAAGACCCTGTTCTGCTTACTAGCTTTCTTCTCGCGAGCTTTTAACTTTCTGATAGATGAACAATGGATGCTCTGTTGGCCTCAAAGCGTCTACGCGCTGAAGCAGCAGCACTAGCTCCGGCCACCCTCGGTCATCGTCAGGTACCCTGTGCCTATCAGCCTATCGACAAGTCAGCGGAAAGCCATGGCACCACACTGGCTCTACCGGTGGAATGATGAGCAGTGTCAGAACCCGTGGTCTGCTTCGAGGGGCACGACATCATGGGGAGCGTCCTCGGTGACGTCTTGCCTTCTCAAGCTCTGTCGATCACCAAAAGCCCCGTTGCTCTCCACGCAGGCATGGCTGCGAGGATCTCGACATTTGCGGAGGGATCGATAAAACGGGCGACTGAGTCCGCTCCTTGGCCTCCCCGCCGGTCCAAACCCTGGGACTCCGCCTGGCCCACATGGCCGTGAAAAGGAAAAGCTTGACGAGCCGAAGCTACGGTACCTCACAGACTCCCACAGGTACGGACGAGTGGGTACAGTTGCTGTACGAGGACATGCCGTTCAAAGTGAGAATGAGCACGGGGACGCAGCGGCGCTCGGTTGCCTTGCTTCGGCCGCATGCGACTGGTGTAAGCGCTCGATGCTTTTTGCGGATGCGGCATGTTATCTCAAGAACGAGATAGGACAAGGATCGGATCATAACCCGGCTTCAAAAAGCGGCAACCACATAGGCGCATAACTAGTACCTCCGAGTGCAACCAAGAAGACATCTTCTGCCGGATAGCATTCTATCGACTATCCTAGAGGCGAACATACAAAATTAAATTGCTATACATGGTCTGGCGACTCTGCCTATCCTGTTGGTGATCGACAGTCCCATCTCTCTTGTAAGATACGACGAAAAAAAAAAAAACACTCTTTACACCCCCTTTTCTCGATGCAATTCTATCAAGAATCTCGATCGAGGTCAGCTGCGCTTTTTGCCCTTTTCTCCCTCTCTCTCACCCTTGGTTTCGATATGGACATGGCAAATATGTGTAGGTGTCTTTTTAGCGGCGTGGGACTATGAAAAGCTGTTCATCATTACTCCTTTGGTATATCGACACTTGCATATCACCTAAGACATTGCGTACTCGAGGAAAACAAAAAAAAAGAAAAAGAGCCTCATCGGTGGAACAGGTAGGTATTACGAAAGGATCGGATCTTCCGCCATGTTTCACTGAATCGTATCGGATTTCTCACAAAACCCATGCTTCTTTTTTTTTTACTCCCTTCCTCTTTAATCACTGAAGCGCGTCTGTTTCTGATTCCTCATCATAGGCATTGCACGAATCGGAGACTTGCCACGGTACTTTCATGCGCTCTCCATTAGAGACTAACACCACAGCGCTGGATCCATCGTCTGTTTAGGCTAGACATGGAGTGTCATTGCCATCGAGATCTCTCGCTTTTGCTTCGATCGATGCCTTCTCTGGCCCCTAATTCTCTTCCAGTCCTAGCTTGCCTGCTGTCTACAAGGGGACAAAGCTGAAAACCCCAACAGCAGCGCGCTTATTTTGATACTCACGATATTGGGCCCCGGCGTTGACATGCATCTTCCCGGACCCGTCAGCGCGGTAGCTGAAGCCTCACGATACTGGGTGAGCTGTGACGCAATAGCAGGTGCACGTACCGATTTCTTACTCGCCTCCACGCCAAGGCTTTTCGTCTCGGCCGCTTCCTTGCGTCCTTTCCCAATAGTCGGGTGAGTCAGGAGGGAATTTCTATCGAGATCTGGGATTTACTGCTGCGTTATTATTGGACAACAGCCACCCTATTACCTGTTTAGTGTCCGCCAGAGGGGAGGGCAACCAGAAAAAGAGAAAGAAAAGAAGAACAAAGTCGGCCGCCATATTCGATGCCGTGAGACATGCGCAGCGACTTACATTCCATTGATTCGCTGCACATGCCCAAATAGGACTGAGCAAGAAATTCTAGCAAATTGCCCTAAGGGTGACTTAGTACCGGAAGCTAATCTCCGTCTGAAAAGTCGATCAAGGCGGCCGTTAGTTTAGAGTTGCCCATGTGTTAGACGCCGAGACTCCAATACATTGCGATGAAACTGTGGCTTGAGAGACATCTGCTGCGCCATGGTTGGAACCTCTGCTGACGATCACGGCCTCTCTTCGTGGTCACTTACACCACACCCACCCCAGATACGAGGCATTCATTCCTCTTTTTTTTTTTTTTTTTTTTTTCAGCCCAATGCAAAATGATCATTCTACTGTAGTATCCCATTTCTAGGATGCCCAATGGAGAACTCATGTAACATGCCCTGCCGCTCAACCACCTCATATGGGATCGGCCACGCCCCCCCGTCAATCCCTTCTTGTCCCGTTGCCCCCATCTTGTCACATTTCACTCACAGCAGCCCATCTCGTCCCTGGTAGCCTAGCCTCAGCATGGCATCGGGCCCGTGCCGGCCGCATGGGGTGGGATTGGCGGGATCTTCGTAGTACGAACGTGATGGATCGAATTTGGAAAGACGAGGGCTGAATAGGGAGGAGTTTGGATGGGAAATGATGTACTTTCCTCCCGTAGTGTTAAACTGTTACATGATAGGCATGTGTTTGTTAACATTCAAACAAACAGGAATCCATGTTTGATTTCTCTTGTAATCGTTCAATATGCTAAAACTTTGCAATTTCCGTATAAAAAGGTAGTCACTAAAATGGCAGCAGATGCATACTAGCATTTCAAATTTATAGTGTAAGCATCTATAGATATACATTTCCTTCTTGAAGCAAGCCTATGGATTAATAGGCGGGTAACGCCGCGATGACAATAAAAACTTTCCCTGCCTAAAGACCACTCTTAAAATAACAGTTACCCATTCTCCAAAGTATGATCGAATCGAATAGAATCAAATCAAAGCTGCGTGGAAAATAGGCCTAGGTATATAGAACCCGCCATATCAGTCTTCTCTCTTCCTCCGCCTCCGAGATAAGAGAAAGAAAGAAACAGCCCTTTATTCTCTGTCTTTCTCTCTTTCTGTGTGTCCATCTCTCTGCCCATCTTTCTCGCATCATTTTCGGTTCGGCACCGGAGGCGGTCCCATCTTCGTCGCACCCGTGTCAACCCGCTTAGAGGCCGGTACTTCTGGCACCTTGAAACCGCCTCCTCCGCCGTTGCCAACTTGCGTGAAGCTGCCGCCCTTGAACCATCGGTCTTCCTCGGCCTTGCGTTTCTTATTGAGATCGGCTCGGACCTTGGGGTCGACAAGCTCCAGGCCCTGGACAGGGGTAAAGGCCAGCGAAGATGCCGTACCGGTAGCAGAGCCAACAGTCGTTCCCACCCCCGAGGACCGCAGTCCCTTGCCCCGAAGATCCATGCCGGGAGCCATGCCAAAGCCTCCGATTGACGATGCCGTGCCGCCGCCCAGTGTGCTGGCTCCTCCCCAGCCTTTGCTCTTGACGCCAATTTTGGCTCGTGTCCGCTGGTCGACTTGCATGCCTCGGATGCGTCCGTCGTTGGACTGGCCAATCATGCCCATGCCCACCGTGCCCTCGCCCATGCCGTAGCCAACTTCCTTCTCCTCCTTGCCAAACGCCATGCGGTTCTGGGCTTTGCGCAGTTCGGTCATGGCGAGTGCCTCCTTGGCTTTCCTGGCCCGGCGGCCGCCTCGCTTTCTAGCGGGTTTGTCATCTGGTACAGGCAGTGCTCGCTGTCCCTTGTTTGGAGGGGGTTCTGTAAGCTTCTCTAATCTTTCCAAGCAAGCAGACTTTAACTGCTCTCCCGTTGAGCCATCGGCACTTGAATGAATGCGATCGACTCGTGCTGCCAAGACCAGCTTGGCGGCTACGATTCTCATCGCTTGCTTCTTGAGGTCGTTGGGGATGCCCCGGATAATTTCTGAATTGTAGAGATATCCTTGCTGACGAATTCCGATATTGGTTGCCAGGCCAGCTTGTCGCTTCTTGGAACCCCAGGAAGGGATGTTGCATGCCGGCGTCTTGGACAGGCCTGTCAGACCTCCGGCGGCGTTGAGAAGTTGCGCCGCTGTGAGTGATCCGATGAGGATCGTTAGATTAGGTGCAAAGATATTCATTCGCGATTGCACATATTCTGTGAGCGTTTGCTTCGCCTTGTGCAGCGCAATCATCATCTCACAGGCCTGACGCACTCGCTGAAGCTCCTCAGGCACCATTTCATGGCCTTTGGACGTTGTGGCTTCCACCGTGACAATCATGAGCGAGGGACCGTCAAGGACGGCTTTGAGCCCAACGCCAAGAGGGTTCTCTGTCGAGGTCTGGAGTGCCTTGATATTCTCCGCGTCCATCGGACCATTACCAATGATAGCTACCACCTTGGCATATTCCAATGGCGTCGTGACGAGCCGTTCCAGTTCGGGAAATCTAGTCGAGTAATGATCGCGGATGAACTTGTGAACCAGCGCGACTTCGCCGTCTATCATGGTCGAGAGGCTGTTTGACTGTGTCAACAGGTGATACTCGGGATGGTCTTCGATATTGCCGACGCTGGTCTGCTGCGAGGTGGGTTGCGACTTGAAATGGGTGATTTTCTGCAGTATTCGAGCCAACACGTCAGGGCTAATTGCTCATCTCGAAAACGATGTAAACGGAGCCATCCAAAAATATGTAAAAGAGGGACGGTGATGCTGGGGACGGGGGCATGAGAATAAGGGACCTACTAACCTCAAGGATAGGCTCCAGCGTCTGCATCAAACTGGCGACGCTGCGAACATCTTTGACGGCTCCAAGCTGCATCTTCTCGACCTTTGCCTTGGTGGCCTCGGTATCCTCCATGTCGTTCATCGCACCCGCTGCCTCGTCGTCGGAAGCCTCTTCGTTTTCGTCGTCATCGTCGACATCCATGGCGTCGCGATCGCCATTCGTCGTCTTTTCTGTGAGCACAAGGCCATCGTTCTCCAGCTCATCTGCCTCATCTCCTGAGCTCCCAAAATCGTTGAGCAGGTCGTCGGCGACTGTCGACATGATGGCGGCTGGTCAGGCTGACAAGCCTGCTGTCCTGTTATGGTCTGGATGCTTCGGTAACAGACAAAAGATCGCCTGGGCCGGGTGAAGCGCGAGATGCTGGATTATAAATATGGTCGCTAGGCTGCCTTTTTTTTTTTTTTCGATGTGTTTTCATGAAGCTGCGAGGCTGAGAAACGAATGGCAGCGCAGTAGACTAGCCTTAGTCTGGGTGGTCCGTGCACCTTGAATGCCTTGGCAGATTCTCTTATCGCTGCGATAAGACTAGAAGTAGGCACTTAGCCTAGTGCTAGCAGCAGGCTGTCTCGACTTGCAGCTCTTTCAACTCGAAATCTCGCCATCTGGGGCTGTGAGCAAACATTGGTCTGCGAGATTGCTCTCCAGCCATTGGTGTCGGAATAATAGACTGAAATCCCTGCTTTAGAGTCTCTGTCGATTGCTGCTACACGAATCATTTTCCACGATGGAGTCCTCGCGTGGCCCGCCGAGGGTCAAAAACAAGGCCGCAGCGCCTGTTCAGATCAGCGCGGAGCAGCTTCTTCGAGAAGCCGTCGACCGACAAGAAGTTCAGATCCAGGCCCCGACGCAGCGGTTTGCTGATCTCGAGGAGCTTCACGAGTACCAGGGCAGGAAACGGAAGGAGTTTGAGGACTATGTTCGGCGCAATCGCGTCAAGCTGAGCAACTGGCTTCAGTACGCGCAATGGGAGCTGGAGCAGAAAGAGTTTGCTCGTGCTCGGTCTGTCTTCGAGCGGTGTCTCGATGTCCATCCCAACGACATCCAAGTGTGGATGCGATACATTGAAGCCGAGATGAAATCGAGAAACATCAACCATGCCCGGAATCTCCTGGATCGCGCTGTCACGCGGCTGCCCCGAGTCGATAAGATCTGGTACAAATACGTATACATGGAGGAAATGCTGGGCAACATTCCCGGAACTCGACAGGTCTTTGACAGATGGATGCAATGGCAGCCCAGCGAGGCGGCGTGGAGCTCATACATCAAGCTGGAAAAGCGCTATGGAGAGTATGACCGAGCCCGGGATATCTTCCAGTCCTTTACCATGGTCCATCCCGAGCCCCGGAACTGGATCAAGTGGGCTAAATTTGAAGAAGAGTACGGGACAAGCGACTTGGTTCGGGAGGTATTTGGGACAGCGGTTGAAACCCTGGGCGATGAATTTGTTGACGAGAAACTGTTCATTGCCTATGCCCGGTTTGAATCCAAGCTGAAGGAATACGAGCGGGCGAGGGCCATCTACAAATATGCCCTCGACCGCTTGCCCCGATCAAAATCGAGGCTGCTGCACAAGGCCTATACGACTTTTGAAAAGCAATTTGGTGATCAGGACGGCGTGGAAGATGTCGTCTTGTCCAAGAGACGAGTGTATTACGAAGAGCAAGTGCGCGAGAATCCCAAAAACTACGATGCTTGGTTCGATTATGCCGGCTTAGAAGAAGCATCCAGAGATGTAGATCGGATCCGAGATGTCTACGAGCGAGCGATTGCCCAAGTTCCCCCGACTCAGGAGAAGCGGCACTGGCGCCGATACATCTATCTCTGGATATTCTACGCAGTTTGGGAGGAGCTCGAGGGCCAGGACATCGAGCGGGCCCGACAGATCTACACCACGTGTTTAAACATGATACCCCATAAGAAATTTACCTTTGCCAAAATATGGCTGCTTGCGGCGCAGTTCGAGATTCGGCAGGGCGAGCTCGGAGCGGCACGCAAACTACTGGGACGCGCCATTGGCATGTGCCCCAAGGACAAGATCTTCAATGGATACGTTGATATCGAGCGGAAGCTGTTTGAATTTGTGCGCTGCCGAACTCTGTACGAGAAGCATGTTCAGTATAACCCGACAAACTGCCAGACATGGATCAAATTTGCCGAGCTGGAGCGCGGCCTGGACGATCTTGATCGCGCGAGGGCCATCTTTGAGCTGGCCGTCAGCCAGGCGCAGCTGGATATGCCGGAACTGCTCTGGAAAGCCTACATCGACTTTGAGGAAGAAGAAGGAGAGTATGAGAGGACACGCGAGCTGTACGAGCGGCTCCTCGAAAAGACTGGCCACGTCAAGGTCTGGATCAGCTACGCCCACTTCGAAATCAACATTCCCGAGGACGACGCCGAGGCCGAGGGAGAAGAGCAAGAAGAAGAAGAAGAAGAAGAGCAGCCCATCAGCGAAGCGGCCAAAGCCCGCGCCCGCAAGGTCTTTGAGCGTGCGCACAAGAGCATGCGCGACAAGGACCTCAAGGAAGAGCGCGTCAGCCTGCTCAACGCCTGGCTGTCGTTTGAGCGCACGCACGGCACCGACGACGACGTCGCCGCCGTGCAGCAGCAGATGCCCCGCCGGATCAAGCGCCGCAGACGAGTCCAGGACGACAGCGGCGACAACGAGGACGTCTACGAGGAGTACTTTGACTACGTCTTCCCCGCCGACGACCAGCAGGCCAAGAACCTGTCAAACATCATGGCCATGGCGCAGAAGTGGAAGCAGACGGGAGGAGACTTATCAGGGGCGTCATAAGCGCTGGCGCAGCAGATGTTTGCTTTTGCCCGCTTATTTATCTGTCATCTTTCTGCTTCTCCCTATTCATCTTGATACTACAATAATGCGCAATTCATACTATACTATACAACAATACTGCAACTCGCAAGACTCGTTTCTTCTCATTACTTCACGTCTGATATTATCACACATAAAATGTAGCAGCTTCGCAAATCACAAAAAGACGTGTATATAACACCCCAATCACCCATACGCAAACGGTCGTCTATGCATATAGCATGCCAGTGTATTGCCAACATACGAGCAGTGCTCGATGCTCGATACAAACAAGTAGACGCACAGCGACGTCACCGAGCATGCACCCCATCCATCACTGCCCAGACCAAGGCATCTGGCGGTGGAGCAAAAGACGGGGGCCGGGCCGCATATACGGCGTTTCAAGCTAGAAGCAAAGGGGGGGAAATGGAAAAAGGGCACCCAAGATCTTGATGACCAGGTGCCTGTCACACAAGCGATGATGTCATAGAGTATGGATGTTTGAACGTTGCATTTTTGGACAACGCATCCGCCGTGGGAAAAAGCCAGCTACCTAATAGACTTGGATATGAATGATTATTTATTCAAAAGCCATTTTAACAGTACAAAACATTCTTTTTTATTTGGTCTTTTATCTTTTCATTACATAAAGGCGTAATAACACTCATTAGCGTCAGCAGTCATGATTCGTAAATATGCGTGAGGCCTTGTTGGGCCCCCACAGCCGGGGAAATCAATGTAAGCCATCCAAGAAATTCGTCCCTCAACCTGTTTTCCAACCAAAAAGAGTCCCAGTCATCGAGATCTGCCCAACAACCCGTCGCCAGTGCCCGTCTTGGGCCGTCTTTGCCGAAGCCGTTGCACATCCCTTCCCACTTGATCCAAAATCCGGATTTTCTCACGTTACCCAACATGACCATCGTCCATGAGTCCAATCAAAACCGTATCCGCTGCATGCCGACTTACATGGACATACGCCGCCTATCCATGTAAAATACCAAACCTGGCTAATGCATCCGGTGGATTGCTGTTGGCTCACGTCGATTGATCGAATGATGGCCTTGCTTAAGCGTATCGCTTCTCCGCAGCTGCAACAATGCCCTCCTCTCGGATTGATTCCTTTTTCTCCGAAAAGAACAAGAGATCAGTACCGTCGGTGATCTATAGCAAATCAATCATCATTAGTCATCTGAATATAAATAGAACGTATTGAAAGAAACATTAGGCTAGGCTCGAAGCTCAATCTATGTAGTTTGTGCCACGCAGCACATGGAGTTTGAAGTCATAAATCATATCCCAATTCATAGTTACCGTGTCTTTCGATGAGTAAGCAAGTCGTGTCCCGTCAAAATCATTACCAACATAGGAAACAAAGGCAATCATGTTTTACGCCAGGCCAATGGTAAAGGAGTGCTTGAGAGAGCGACAGACGGCAGGAGTGTTGTTGACTAAGCAGTGGCTCTCATTCCCAAGCATGTGCTGGTCTTGAGAGTGCAAAGACGGACTTGGAATATCCAAGACCGAAAAGCCAGCTGGGAGTGTCTCTGAGCATAGGTAGTTGCTGTTGACGGTTGCATCTCAACGGCTGTCTCGTCTGAGAGGCGGTTGGGATAGCTGAGAAACTGCGCTGTATCTGCGATCGATGAAGTACGTTTCATCTTCGCCGTCTCGATTGTATCCGTTGTTGCTTCGCGGCGAAGACGCCGACCAGCTTGATGATCGTTTCCTTTCTCCAAGTTTCTTGCGTCTCTCCAGCCGTTTCTCGTGACGTTGAGCTTTTTGACTTCTCCACTCTCTGCACTCATGGGACATCTCCCGGGCTTCCTTGAGCTCCGCAAGTGCACCCTTGATACCAATGGCGGCAATACCAACAGAAGCTGCATCTTGCATAATGGCTTTGGCTTTGAGCTTCTTGGCCTCTTGTGACGTGAGTAGGCCCTCCTTGACAGCTTCTTTCCGCGCTTTCCTCTTTTCCATACTCTTGTAGACTCCATGTGCTGCGTGAATTGTGGCAACGGTTGCGAGGCCGGTAGTTAGAATCTGCTTACCTCTCATTTTCTTGGCCCTCTTTTCATCCTCATCAGAATCTCCTAGGTCAGATTCAGACCCATAGCCGCCTCTCCGGCGCGACTGGTCTCGAGATCGAGAACGGTCTCGAGAAGGGTCGCGAGAAGCGCCGCGGCTTCTGCGGTCAGAGTCATGGCCACGACGGCGGTATCGAGGATCATCGTAAACATGATCATCATCCCGTCGGCCAGAGTGGCGCGAGCTTCGATCGTCATAGTCGTCGTCGTCGTAGTCGTTTCGTCGCCGACGATCATCAGCGGCCACCATGGCACCACTACCAAAGCCTAGCTTGGCAAGGCCATCCCGTGCTCTGTCCACGACACTCCGGCTTCGGCTTCGGCTGCGATCTCTCGACGGGCTTCGTGAATCATAGCCGCGGTCACGCCCGCGGGACCTGGATCGATCAAAGGCCTTCTTTGCGCCAAGAGCACCCAATCCAGCCGTTGCGAGTGCTGCGAGGCCGACGCCTCCACGACCGTCCTTTGATCGTGCACGAGATCGAGAGCGGCTCCTGCCGGTGCGACGATCTTCTTCAATATCATTCCTAGAGCCGTTGATCAAACGGTTACCAATCAGACCACCAATGACTGATTCAGCAAGGCCAAGCTTTCCGTGGTCTGCTCCGTGAGCGGCATCCACAGTGGCGGCACCAGCGGCGGCAGTGAGAATTCTCTTAGCCTTTTCTCCTCTCCAACCACCAGGTTCTTTGGCCACACGGAAGGCCTCGGTGGCTCCAGCAAGAAGCGATGCCATAGCAACCTTTTGCTTCTTGCTGGCGCCTCCACCGGCCCTGGAGCCGGAGCCGGAGCGAACGCTTCGTGAACCGGGGCTACCGCCGCGGCTTCGGGTATCAGAGTGCCTGTCATCACCCACGCCAGTAAGACTCTTGACGGCGGCTCCAAGACCGGTAGCGGCCAAGGCGCTCTCCAGGAAGTTTTTGTGGCCCTTTTTCTCCCTACTATCGGCTTCGTCGTCCGAGTAGTATTCGTCAAGACGACCATCACGGCCACGCTGGAGAATGTAGTTTGCCTTTTGGTCCTTTCTTGCCTGTTGCTTGCTGTAGAATTCAGCACCTTGGTAGGCAGCAAATGCACCAAGACCAGCAAGAGCGGCCGATGACAAGGCGTTGCGCTGCACTGGAATACCGCCCTCCTTCTTTGCTTCATGGCGATCATAGAGTTCCTTGCCACCTACGAGCAGGGCGGCTCCGGCGACGGCAGCAATGATTTTCTCTTGTTTCGACATAGACTTGCTGTGTTTGGGCCTCCTGTCGCGGTCATCATCGCCGTAGTGGCTACCGCCATGTCTCGAGTAGCGTTCATCGCGAGTATCCAAGCGGGTTCCGTAAGTGCGGCGGTATTCATAATCCTCCTGGTAGTAGCCAGGCTCTGCAGAACGAGCACGGCGCACATCTTGGTGAACGTAGTCTCGTCCGGTAGGTGGAGGGAAGTCGCGGCGAACTTCCTCTACAGAAAGGGTGCTGTCGCGGGGATCCGCCCGGGGGACGAGATCACGGTCACGGTTCCGGACAGGCTCGCTATATTCGCGGTTATCGAAGTAGCGAGGGTCGCGTTCATCGACTATATCCTCGCGCAAGTAGCGACGGGAGTAGTCATAGTCTTGCGGGCTGTGGTGAGCCATTTGGATGAGAGCTGAGACTGCGCTGTCTCCTCTGCAGAAGATGCCTCTTTACGTGTAAGTGCGCTGCTGGCGGGGTAGCTGGTGTAATATGCCGCACAAAGCCGCGGTGGGAAAAAAAACTAAAAAAACTGCCGGTTATTGCGCGACTGCGTGAGAAATCGATCAAGCAGCGCTGTTGAGTGCTGATATTGGCGTTTGTGCTGCTGATTTAGGGCGTTGTCGTACCTCAGCAGATGTGTAGCAGAGAATGACGATAAAAGCAGTGTTGGAGAAAGAGTCAGAAGAAAGGATTTGCAAAACGCAGGACCAAACGATATTTGTCGAATTGGGGCCTGGCAGGAGGGACCTTGGCCACAGAGCCTGCATGAAGCGGCGGGGCAAGACGTAATGGCGACACACACGACCGGGGGGAAGGAGCGAGCAGACACCCCTGTCCTGTGTCCTGTTCTTGCCTGACATCGGAATGACCTGCTTGCCTCGCGCCTGCCCTGCTGCTCTAGTGACGATGCGATAGCGCGGCGAGGCAGCCTGAGCGGCAGAATTGTGGCCTAGCAGTGAAGACCTCTAGCAGGCCTCTAGCAGGCCTCTCTGCGTTGGATATGATGGCATCGACTGTGGCACAGCAGCTGCGCCTCATGGTTCGGTACTGGATATCGCATCTGTACGTGATGGCTCTGCTACTGTAGAGGGTCAGCGCGGTAGACTGAGCTTCCTCTTCGCATCGACGAGACACAAGAGATTCATTCTACCGATCCAGCAGAGCTCTCATCAACAGCAGACTCGGGCGCGCCGATCACGCCCATTCCGCCCTGTGACTGCTTGCACCGAGCTTCCACCTATTCTAGGTCGTTCTACGTTGGGCCTCGAGCTCCAGACTGATCTCTCAGCTGGGCACCAAGAGCTGAAGTGCCTTGTTTCGCGTTGAAAGTAGTACTTATCGCCGTATTTCAGCACCAAAGTGACCTTCATCCCATCCCAACACGTAGCAGCCCAACAGAAAGCAACGAAGCCTCAGTCAGGGTCGTCATCTGACAGTCCAAAGCTGCTGTCCCTGATTGAATGTTGTCGCAACAACCTCTCGGGAGAGCCCATGGCACCCGTCCGCCCAGAGCAAGCCTCAGCGCCACATGAAGCCGCCAAAGTTCAGCGCCTCATTCCAAAATCCATCTATTCTACCTAGTATTCTGTTTCGCTTTTATTCTTCTTCATACCTTTCGACCCCGCTTTCGCTCTCCAGCCTTCTTGCCCACTCCATCTTTCCCTAGCCACAAGAAACGCCAGCCACCCGTCACTCGGCTACAGTATCATTTAGCCTTGGACGTGGCTCGTGATGGAATTCATTGGCTGAAAATGGCTGCGGCGCGCAAGCCACTTGTCTTTTTGCTCTTGGTGGAGGGGCTCCTGTCCTTGGAGGGATATGACGTCATGTCAGCGCAAGGCAAAAGCAAAGCGGATCCCGCAGCATTGCTCGCTGGGTACGTACCTTGTAATTTCTACGATAGAGCAGAGTCGCCTTGTAAACCAAAGATGTGTAAATGCGACCACTGTGAGTAAACAAAACTACAGCTATAGAACTCAGCCATGACTACTGGGAGGTACTTATCCTATATCTGCTCTGCCTCTTTGCAGACGTGAACAGGGAGGATGAGTTTCTGTCCCTGATCCAGCCTAGCGCCGTTATAGCAGCCTCGAGCTGAACTTACACACGAGAAAGACCTTTCATCGCAGATATACTACCATGTCGTCTTATGTATACCAGTAAATATTAATAGTATCACTGCATGGTTGGATCAAGAAGTGAGAAAACAAACAATGGATGTTGTTTTTGCGCGACCAAGCAGCCAGATCGCGAGTATGTCGCGACGTATGTGACGAGGTTCGGACTGAGCAACCATCTGCATTCCAACTACAATGTTGTGATTATTTACGAGTTTCGAATCATCATACTATTGAAGCGTGGTTTCTCTTTTATTTTCATTCTCGATTCAAATTAATGCAGCGGCCGTAGAGATTATTCACCAAATCTTGCTCCAACAAATAGGCCAGCTCCAAAGATGGCGCCTCACTCCATCGCCATTATACTAGCCGCAATCTCTCTCGCCTCAGCGCAAAACTTACCGTTAGTCCCCGCAACTATTCCACATCTGATACGGAAAATCCACGCTCTTCAGTCCAACTAACCTGAGAATCTCCATTATGGGCGCAGACATCCAGCCCGCCTCCTCAGCAACCCAGTCCAGCCTTCAGGCTTCTCCAACGATCCTGCTTTGACCACACACAGGCCGCTTGTTATTATAACTCCACCGGAAGTGATATACGACGACGCAGGGGGCACTTCAGACGATACACTGTGAGTCATCAAATGTAGAATCTGGACCTTTGTGATCTTGTTTTAACAACTAAATCCTAGCACCCCGGAAACAACTGTGCCTTTCCAAGCCGAGGTGCCCTTTGAGACTGATGCGCCTATCGAAATCACTACGATAACAACATCAGCAGTGCCACCCACGCCGTCTTTACCATTTGCGACAACAACTTCGTTTCCACCAACCACGCCATTGCCAACAGCAGCTATAACAACGGCATCATCAACGACTGTGACTACGACAACAGAAGACGCAGAACCCCGAATCGCTTCCACATCTATTATCCCCTTCATAGAACCTCGTTTCGTAAAACAGTCTACAGTGTCCTCAATGGCAAACCCAGCCTCCATGCCAACAGCTTTCACTAGTGCCGCTGCTGGCCTCATCGCTATTGTCGGCTTAGCCATGGCGTTGTGATATTGGCATAGATTCTATCAAATCTCAGCATTGTCTTCTATTTCTGTCCCTCTTTTAGGTAGACATTTTCCTGGGTAGAAATTCGTCTCACATGCAGCAAAGGCAGTCAGTCGGATTCTAGATAAGCTTCATTGGATAGAGGAAAGTAAGACAGTCATCATAGAACAGGAAAAGAAAAAGTTATCTCATGCTATACACATAATCTTCACATTGATATAATGCTATGTAGCTGCTCCCAAGGGACCATGCTCAGAAAGTTGTTTGTAACATACATCAGTATACGTGTGAAAGGACGTAGAGAACGCTCGTTTCCTTAAAAGACTCGATGACTGAATTCTTTTGGGTTGTATTATTCTTGAATCCTAATCGTACAAATTGAACAGATCTGCAGCAACATGGTACCACGCTGTCTCGCATCAAAATGCCAGGGACAAATCCAGCCCTGAGACAAAAAAAGACAACAACCCTCCCGGAATTACGAACTCAAGAAATCGAAAAAAAGATGTGAAAAAAAAAATTCTCAATTTGCAACCATTTTTACCAAATTAATAAGTCCCAACTCAAATGCCCTCGAGCGATTTTTTTTTTTGTAAATTCTTTGCCCGTAATCATCTTGCTTTTTCAATTTTTTCGGGTTTTGCCTCATATGTTTTTTTTTGTTGTGTCTCCGTCCATCGTTTGTCTAGCAAAAAAAAAAAAAAAAAAAAAAAAAAAGATAATTATAACAATGAAAAATCGTTATGGAAATCCTTGTGCGTTTCTCATGAATAGCATGGTAGCGGATCGCATGTCGAACTAATGCTTGGGGATGCAAAAAATGTATCGCCAGTTCATACGCCCCCCCGAGATCCCAACAATTGCAAGACTGGTGAGTTGTAATCCAAATGCTGTGAAATCAAACTTTCTCTTGAGCCTCGGAGGCGTGTCAAGTTATCGGTCCTCTACCGCAGACCATGTCGGAGTCACGATGGCTGGGGATAAGCTTTCCGCTCCAACACAAGGTTTCCATTGCCCTCGCCCTCGAGCGGTGGCTCTATTTCATACCCACTCCTGAAAAGCTTTTTCTCTCGCTTTGCTTTTTTCCTTCTCTCCCAGATTTTTTTCTTTCTTTTTCTCTTTTATCAAATCAAAGGGAAATCCCAAACCAGAGTGCAAAACGCTTTTGCTGCGTTGTACTTTCCAGGCCCAAAGTGAAGTCTCCAGGGGTATCGTTCCACCCCTTTTTTGTCGTGCTTTCCTTTTATAGGATCGCGAAACGCCCCAATCTCTGCCACCTGCCGCCTTCATCTGCGCATATATACACATGCAAAAGGTTAAAAAAAAAAAAAAAAGAGAGAGAACGAATCCCTCACAAAGCCAAAAATCCTCAAATAATTCACAGTTGCAACGCTTTTTTGTTTTGCCGTTTCCCTTGCCGAGCCTTAGCCAAGAATAGCCAGACAGAACTGTGACGAAAGAAAAAAAGAAATCGTTAAAATGCGTTGTCGCTCGAACCGGCCAAGGAACTGCCATGACAAGCCGTCTGAGCCTTTCGGCTCGGCAACAAGAAACAAATATGCAGGAGGTGCCTTCAAGGCTATCCGCCCCGAAAACATAGACGAGAGTTTCACCGGCTAGCAGGAGCGAAAATCACAGCGCCGCCAGGGTAAAGTACAACACTCTGCTGCACCGTTTACTCGTTCTGCACCCCGTTTGTTGCCTCAACGGGGATCTCGGCATGTCCGTTCACCGCAGCCTCACCGAGCGGAAGGATACCTGTAGGAGCAAAATCGGGCACGTCAGCCGACAGCTGGCTGGCGCCAGCAAAGCCGTTCATGTGGCCGTTTACGTATCCGTTAACTCCTTGGTTGGCAATGGATTCGTCGGGCAGTTGCTGGAACGGGGCCTCAACGTGGGCTGCATAGGCAGGTGGCGATGCCATGCCGAATGGGACAGGCATTCCATTAAAATGCGGTGGCATCGGCACAGCTGCCGTTCGGTTCTTGTATGTGAATTGAGCCGGCCCGTGGGTTTTGGCAAAGTCCTCCCGGACATCCATCGGCAGAACAAAGCTTTCCCATGACTCGCTTCGTCGCACACGCTCAACGTCATCATCGCCAACGACGAGGTCGACCTCGGTTGAAAGCTCACAAACCGCACGAACCATGGCAATATCGGCGGAGAGATCTCGCACACGTTTGAAAGAGGCAATGAAATGCAAGGGCACGAAACCTTGAGAGTCCATTCGTGCACGGAGATAGACATCCTTGCACAAGTTCTCGATCGAGAAGTAGTACTCGACCTGGCTCTTCAGCACTGGTACAAGCATGTTGTCCCAGTAGGGCTGTTGGAAAGGCATCGCCGCCATTGGCGTCATTGGATACTCGTAGGAACCAAACTGATTTTGGACCTGAGGAATGCGTGTTGATCCATTGGGGAGAGACATGCGATGGTAGTTTCCAGCGTTGTTTCGACCGCCTCGGCCACCCCTCTGGTTCGGCACAAACATCTGACCATGGCCGCCTTGTCTAGCTGGCGGGCTATAGGGACCTTGACCTCGTCCGGCCATCGCGCCAGATGAAGAGAAACTAGAGGCGGTATGCTGGTGCTGAGCATTGGCAGGATGGTGTGCGCCACGTCCGCGGTATGCGCCTCGTGGTCTATCATTGCGGGTTTCTGTTCGTTCACGAACGACATGACCCTGCTCCTTAAAACAAGAGAATTAGTACATCATTCAAAAAGGAAAAAAAAAAAAAAACAGCGGTGAGATCGGCATGGAGGCTTTTTCTTTTTCCCCTCTTCCCTCTTCTCCACCCCCTCCTCAATAGTAGCTATTGACCATTTACTTACATTAGAGTTGGATGCGGCATCCTTTTTCTCGGCGCCGGTTTGGCTCACAGCCTTCCTCTGCTCACGTGGGGTGGACATGTCTGTCGATGCCCGCTTGGTAGCTTGAGGCACAGAAGCATTTCGGTTCGGGCCGTTGACGCCATCACGAGGGCGGTCCTTGTTGCTGTTGTTGCCATTGCTGTTCTCGCTGAACTTGCCTTGGTTGGCGACGGGGGTGGTTGCCTTGTCACTGGCGTGTGATGACCCCGTAGCCCTGGGACCGTTGGCGCTTCTAGCTCCACCACGAGGCTTAGAGTTGCGCATCTGAGGGAGCTGTGTTTCGAAGTTTACGCTTGGCACATAGTCCATCGTAACCCACTTTTGTCTTGGCTTTGATTGAGATCCATCCTCTGAGGCATCTTTCTCAACACGATCGCCCTTCTCGGCGGGCTTCTTCTTGTCTTCTTTGATGGCCGTCTCAGGAGTGGGCCAAGCTGTTGTATCGGCGACTGAAGGGGGGATCTCGCCTTTGCTGGCATCCTTGTCTGCTGCCCTTGAGCCGCGGCTGGCATTCCTCTCAGGCCGAGGGGCATCGACCGGCTTTCGAGGGGCCTTGACGCCATTTGGCACGCTATCACGCTGGCTAGCGGCGGGAACACTGTTCTCAGTCGCCTTGGAGGGCACGTCGGACTTGGACGCGCCGTTGGTTGTTTGCTCTGATGGCTTGGTCTTGGCCTGCGCTTCCGCCCGCTGCCGCCATATATTGACAGATGGAATGGGCGCCTCGAAAAGCTCAACTTTGGGAACCTCTTTTTCAGGCTCCTGCTCCTTATCCGCTGCTGATTGGTCGTTGGCTTGCTTTTCCGCCGCCTTGGACTTCTTAGACTTCCGCGGCCTCCTGGAGTCTTGCTCGTCGACCGATCGTGTAGTGGTACTCGAGGACCTCGTGCCCTTATCGCCTCGTCGCCATGGGCGATCTAACCTGCTAGATTCATCATCTCGCACAGGTTCGCGGCGCGTCTCCTGGACATCCTCGGATCGAGCTTCGACCTCGGAACCAGTAGTGCTGACAATATCTTGCTTTCCTGCGTTGGCAGGGGATTCGGCGCTTCGGACGGCGGCAGTGGACTCGGTCGCGCTTTCGACGTCTGTGTTAGCCTTGGGCGCGGTTGCAGATGGCTGAGAGTCCTGAACAGGCTGTCCAGAGAGGGTATTTGATGGCACAGCGCCTTGGCCCTTGGCGGCCTGCGCATAAGAGAAAGCTGAGGCGGTCGCCATTTTTTTGATGGAACCGAAAGATGAGAGGGAGAGGCGAAAGAAAAAGAAATGATTTGGGAGAGAGGCTGATGACTTTCACAGATGTAAGAGTGTGAGAAATCTCGGCGTAGTCCCAAAGTCGCACTTGGCCGCGGTCAGACGTATTCTCTGGAAGGCAAGAGGCTCTGGAGAAATTCGTTTGGCGTATCTAAAAACGCAAATGATGCACCAGAAACACAGCCCAGAAGGTGGCCAAAGGCAATTAATTTTCTTTTGTCGCGGTGGATGATTCTCAGCACGAGAAGCAATCGCGTATAAAATCCGTAGCTGTTAAGCGGGACGGTCGTCTCTTGAGCCCAGGCAAAGGGATCAAGATCACGTCGGTAGTGGCGGAGGGGTCCGAAAACAAGAACCGGTCCAGAACACACACGAGGCGGCCGGTCGGCAAAAGGCGCCTCAAGGCGGTGGCAGTCGCGCACTCAAGTCTCCAAGTGTCGCACGTCTGAGTGGAAGGACAAAGAAGCAGGCCGAGCACAAGTCAGCCAGCCCAAGCCAAAGGGAGAGCGAGAGGTGACAAAATAGGCTGCCGGATTGAGGGTCGAGGGTGACCGGGGTACAAGAGGAAGAAGTTGCTGCAGCGAGGCACGCGGGCAATGCAGGGCAGAAAAAGAAACGAAAAACCCAGCTGCGCTCCGGACAGGACGCGGCGCAGCCTGTGAGAGACGGTCAAACAAAGGCCAACCGGCGCGGCAATTCTTCAGAATTGACTGGGCAAGATGGTGGTGAAGAAGAATGAAGAGGGCACAGAGCGCAGAACGAAAAGGGCAAGTTGATAATTTTTCGTTGTGTGAATAATAAATTTTTTTTTTTTTTTTTTTTTTTTTGGTTCCCCTCTCTTTCCAGACGATAGGGCGCCCAGACGGGTTTGGCGGGTTTGGCGGTTTTTTGGGGCCCAGGACAGGTCCTGAAAGCGGAGCGCTGGGCGGCCTAAGAGTTACAGCGGTCTCCAGCGGACGGCCTGGAGCTGGATTACTGCGTGCAAGTTGGCCCCGGCGGACCTATGGAAACACGCTGTCAGAGCGCTGACGGTCCCGAGCTAGCGGTAGTATCGACGCCTTGAACCCAGAAAAAAAAAAATTCAATTCAATTCGGAAAGAATAAAAAAAAAAAGAACAAAAAAAAAGAACAAAAAAAAAAAAAAAAAAAAAAAGAACAAAAAGAACAAAAACCGAATAGCCCTTGCTCCGCGAGTATGATGCAATTCTATTTGTCTGACTGAGGGCAGCCCTTGGGGGCTTTTCTGCGGCCCACACCTGGATAATGTAAAATCGTTCGCTGCAAGTGGAGTGACTGGAAATGCGCGAATATGAATATGGCTTGTGCAAAGTCAGCCGAGCGAAGAATCGGGTTAATTCGGTGGTGGTGGTTTATTAGGCGCGTTCAATACTGGGGAAAAGGAAAAGGAAAAAAAAAAAAAATATGGGAGAGCGAGAGAAAGAGAAGGATGCCGAGTGTTCTTGTTCTGTTCCGCAGAGGAAAAGGGCAGGATCGAGGGCCCGGCCAGGCACTCCCGGCCACAAGCTGAGTAAATAAGCACCTTCTTTTTGTTTTTTTCCCTTGTTTTTTATTTCACTTTTCATTATTTTCTTACACTTCGTCTCTTGCAGCTGCCATGCTACATGTTATCCCCGAGGAGACTTGTTTGCTGCTCCGGATACGAACCTACATCAGCGCAGCAGCGAATTGCAGGCCTCAGAGGCCAGGCGCCAGCATGAGACATGCGTCGTTAGTGCGGGAGGGCCATTAAAGTTGTGCGTGGCTTGGCTGTGATTTGTAGCGGTACAAGTACATGCTACGGGGGCACTTTGCGTTTAACAAAAAGGTGACGGCGACCCGAGGCCCAAGCGGCAAGGTTTACCTGTAAGGTAAAGCATTCAATCAACCATGTCCTCTGCAATAATAAGCGTCCAGTCTCCTTTTGGCGAGGGGGACGCTTCAGCCGCGGGAATGCGTTGCGTTTTGTCCGGGGCATGCGCTCTGGTCGCACGCAGCTCTGATTGTGGGCAGTCTTTCCTATTGGCAGCCCGGAAAAAAAAAAAGGTGAGGCTTTCGACTTTCTCCTTGCGGCCGTGCATGATGAATGTACCTACCTGGCCCGGGCCTGTCTTTTTTTTTTTTTTTTTTTTTTTTTTTTTGATTGTTTCCGTGATCAACAGACTGTGTGCCGCGCCGGGAGATCACCCGCGTTATCACGACGGATGGTGCTCTTGATCCATTACATCTTTCCTAATACCCTTGAAAAGAGTAGGTATTCCTTATCACTTATCGCCCTTATCGACACGCGATATCCCGCGATCGATCATAGATGGCGGGCACTTATTTTTCTAACTCTTCTTTTGACGTAGGAGAAAAAAGGTAGAAGCCGGGAACTGTCAGCGACGGTTGGCATGCCTGTCCCCCTCGAGACTACTAAAGTAGCCAAGGTACATCAAGCCTGGCATTTGCCGTGCCTGCTTTGTTAAATCTCTCATGCGCCCCATGACAAGGTAGCGGTACTTTTAATGTGGAGGAGCACACAAGCAGGAACACGTTTGGTGAGACGCAAATGCTACCACCTGTGCTAATTCGAGTAGTAATAGTAATACAACAAACCTGCCTGGGCTACCATTATTACGAGTAATACGTGGGCCACAGTCATCGTAAGAGTCATCTTTGCCGAGGCGCCCTGTCTCATACATACCTAGTAGCCGATTCTTGCTTGCACGCACATTTGACCACCCACCCTCCTTTTTAGCGGGCGTCACAAAAGCGATGCAAGGTCAGAAAGAGGCAACCTGAATAGCAGCCCGCAGCAGGCTCATCTCAGCTCTGTTTTCCCTGTTTCCGCATTTGCACAGGTGCCCCATGGAGTCCTCATCCCCCCCTTCCCAGCCCAGCACAGGAACTTACGGATATGGCTCTTCCGGCGCTTACATACTACAGCCGTGTTTTGTACCAAGGATTTTGTTTGCTTCATGGCAGAGACTGTGGCTTGCGCTTTGTCTGGCCCACCTAGATGTAGTGCTACCTTTGGCGAAATAGCCATGGCTACTCTTACCCAGGACTAGGATAGTTCAGATACAATCTGCATGCCAGCCTCTACCTTTAGGCTGCAGGACGTATGTCAGAGTTGCGGCACTCGGAGATGGCGTTCCAAACGACCAGCAGAGACAGAAACGGCGTTTAAGCGGCGCGCCGCTCTGGCACGTTGCAGAAACTCTCCTAGCAGCACTAGATTTATGCTCATTCGGGCGTTGCGACCTCTCCTATTCGATGCGCAAAGAATCTGCTAAGGTAGGTACCGGCGTGTTGCGCATCTCATTCCATTGTTATGCCGTACTAGTACCTGGGGGAGCACCCAGCATGACAGCCCATCAAAGGGATATTGGGTGGTACAGAGTGCAGAGGACAGTCGAGATGGCCAATCAAATTGATGCCTCCTACCGGCTGCTGCTGTACCCAAAGGCCTCTAACATGGCAGGTGACCTCTTGCTGGCGGCCCATTTTGCCAGTCTATATGCGAATTCTCGGCACGTGGATGAGATGTGCCGTGTTTTTAGTCCATACTCGGGGAGATTTATGCATCAGTAGCCCCCAGAGGAGGGTACTTATTCTTGTGCATGAAAGCGATCAACGGGTATCGGTAAGTTTTCTAGATTACACATAGTATGCTTCTTATCAGATTTACGCACGTCGCCAGAATGGGCCATTTCTCAGCAACTGGCTATTCATGAAATAGTTTGAAGCTCTAGCCAGGCTTCTCACATGATACATGTATCCATAAGCATTATAAACTAAAGAAACAGAATCCTATCAGAGGAGCATCATGGGGAGCACTTTTATATCGGTGGAATGATGGAACCCCGCTTGCTAACACACGTTGTGGCCAGCACTCACCCTGAAAGCCATGCAGTCGCTTGTCTTGCTCCGAACGAAGTAGCCAGGCGCAAACCTGTGGAGCCCATCGGGAAATAGCTGACCAGATACCAAAGCAGGGCAGCAAGTTGAATCAAGGACGCGAAAAGGGTGAGGATGGTGCTATGGACCTTTGTTGTGTTAGCATACCTCTGTCTTCCTCTTTCTCTTGGAGTTTCAACATACCTTGATAGCAAACACGAGAGTCATTGCTATGGATCCAAAGTAGGCAGCGGTAAAGGGCAGTCTAGGCGCGGAGAAAAGGTGATAGATGTAATTCATAGGTCCCATAATGGCAGCAAAAGATGCCAGGAAGAGTGCCGATCCAACCGTCCATCTAAGTGGGGGGTTAGCGCTGCGCAACTACTCGTACAAGGGGTATTGGCTCCGGCAGGTATAGACGCATGCAGGTAATTCATGCAAATACCGTCTACCGAGAACTCCGGCCGTGCATATATTGTGTGCATGCATGTGTGAATAGGTGTGGCAGGCGCCAGGGTTGGATTGTTGGGGAGCAGAGGGGTCGAAGCAGCAATTGCCAAGGGGAGGTAGCGACGTCATCCAAGACTTACAGAATCACAAATTTGCGTGGTCTCAGAGACAGGACAGGGAAGAGGGTGAAGCAGATGACGAAACAGGCAGCGGCAGCGAGATTGCAAAAGGCAAATACCAGCATGCGGTCCCATCGACTCACTACTCCATGTTAGCTACATCTAGCCACGAGGCGTAGCATCTGCATCACATGCAGCATCTTAAGTGCGAGCTAGAGCTGCAATGCACATGTTTTCGCCTGCAGGGGGGGTTGCCCGCGATGTGGATGATGGGACAATGCCCAGATTGACTCACAAACGAACCAGCCTTCCTCTTCTTCACGCCGACTGGGCGCCGGCAGAGGTGCTCCAGGACCTTCCGATGTGGGAAGAACCGTATATCCACGATCTTGGAAAGGATTCAGACTCTGGAGAGAGGACAAGATGCCGGATGACTGCTGTGATGTTGTGATGGGCGCATCTTGACGACGACTCCAGCCCAGGGAGTTGATGGAATCTCGAAAACCCGCGGAAGCCATAATACGGCCGAGAATCGTATCCCAAAAAAGTTGGCAGCGGCAGCGAGCAAGTAAAACACCCGATCGACACGGCAAAGCCTCGAGGTAAAACGGCAAAGGCAAGAGACGGGGGAGGGGGGGAGCTCTTGTCTCTCGATCAACAATAGCAGATAGATGACAGCCCTAAGAGCTTAGAAACTGCTAGCTCCACTAGAGACATGGTCAGTCAGGGGGCATGATCAAATACGTATAGAAGCGCAGAATGTGGCTTGGGGGAGAGTAGCTCGACGAGACACCGGTGCAAGCGAGATGGAGGGTGGACGGGGCGAGAGAAGCCTACCAGCGTTGGAGCTGTCGTGAGGCGACAAACGGGCACGAGGCAGCGGCCGCGTCGGGAGAGATCGCGACCGCGCGTACCGCTGGGCGAGCACGGGCGGCAATGGATGGTGGGGGAGGGCTAGAGCAGCGGTCGAAGCGGTTGAGGGCGTCGACGATGGCCAGAGCAGGTCGGGACGTGAAATCTGGCAGCGGGAGCGAGATGTTTGACGGGTGGAGGTTTGGGCCAGAAACTGGGGGTGTGGGATGGGAGTCGATACGTCGTTGGAGGGGGCACATGATTGGCAGCACTGGGGCCAGGGCGCACCTACGGGGTGGTAGCACCGCTGGGGTTCAGCGAGCTCGAGCTCTAAAATCTCCCCAAGGTGAGAGTGCCGCTAGCGAATGCCGCTCACCTCGGCATGGATAAGACGATAGCGATAAGGACACAACGTCATTGAGCACAAGCGAGCATGTCTTTGGTGCAACGGCGATGGGGCATGGCAGCGTGGGGGAGAGGCTCTGGCATTCCATCAAGGCAAAAGGCGGTTGACCTGGGCCTATTTTCTTTTTATTTCCGTGCTGATCGCTTCCTTGAAACGGCAGCCTATCGTGAGAGGGCAAATACCTGCCTTGGGCAGTTGGCCGGGTGAGGCTCGAGTTGGCTGCAGCGCCTGCCGCTCCGTATTCCGTACGCCGTATTCCGTGTACACCACACCCAGACACATTTAGTCTGGCCATCTTTGGCGAGCGTGCCTGGGCCTGGCTTGATCTGCCTACCTTTAGTTATGCGTACTGTATGTATCCGATATCCAACACGAAGCACCGCCACGGTTGGAGCGGAGCCTGGAGAATGAAGCAGAAGAGAGCAGAAACAGAATCGTCATCGTCATCGACATCGTGGCTGACCTCTGCAACCGGTGCCTTACATGACCGCGTGGCCAGAGCGGTATCTGGGTCGCGGGAGGGCTAGGAACGCATGACCAGGCGAGACACTGCGGTGGTTCATAACGGTGGGCGATGGGAAGAGGCCCCAGGTTTATAGCGAGGGACGCGGTTGATAACTCGAGTCACGCTCGACCCGGTCCCTATGCGCTTCTCCCCCTCCCTCTTTTTTTCTTTGTATGTAGCAACCGGGGGGGGTGTGGACGGTGTAAAAATGAGAGATGGGTACGGGCCACCATCTCGCGCGCCCTAGGCAAGTCAGAAGACGAAGCAAGCATCGATGCTTCTCCCGTACTAGAGTCTCGGTATTTTTAGCTACCGGCAGCGAGTATAAGAACTGAGGCTCGGGTACCTTGCTGCCGAGTTTTCGAATGGAGATTTGAAATGATCCATATTCTATAACATTGTGCATCTGCCCGCGCTACGTGTTGTTTTCTTCTTCTTTGGCCTTGCCTTGGCCAACTCCTTGCGTCTGCCTCTGTCAAAAGCCGGCCTGAACAGGCAAGGCAACAAAGCACAAAGTTTGTACATAAAGCTGCAGCCTAAAGCTCTAATACTATATACTAATACCAAAAGACAGCCCGCACGGCCCGACTCATACACCTCACCTCAACCAACGACTAACAGCAAGCTGCATACCCAGGGTAGCTGCGACTAAGCTTTGGCCCGTCTCATCACGTACATATATGTATAAGCACTTGCATATGTGTATACCCGTACGAGTCCTCGAGCAACAATCAGCGCAAAGCCGGATATCAGCATCAGCTACTAGACCACATCTGGGACACCACCGGCCAGGCCATCGAAAAGCGGCAACTAGAGCGAACCGAAGGGAGGGTTAGCTACCGAACCGACACTAACACGAGTTATTGCTTTGTCTGGCCCTTTGATCGTCGTCAGCCAGGCTTCTCCATCGGGCATAATCCAGTCCTACGCCGCGTCCTTATTCGCCAGCAGCCCGGTTGCGAGTGAGAGTAAGGCTGCAGGCGACAGAGTTTAAACACAAGGCAGAGGACCAGCAGAAGAATAAAGAATCGCAGGCTCCCGAGCCCTTGACGCACCGCCGAGCGGCCTATCAGCTCATCGCGGCCACCACCAGGCGCCCGACCTGCTCTTCTGCCCATCCATCCATCCATCCATCCATCCATCCATCCATCCATCCTCCACTACACTCAACTCTACTCTACTTTAAACGGCCTTTTTGCCTGCCAATAACCGCCAAATAATCACACCGCGCTATTGCCGCTACCGCTACCGTGTTCCTTCGAGCCGAACAATTCTCCAGCTACTGCTGCACGCTCGGCCACAAGTCGCTTCAGCTCGCTTGTTCGAGGGCGATTGCTAGAGACAGATCCAAGAAGTCGTGCGTCTTGGCGTCTAACCCATCTGCACTAGCAGGGGCATTGCTAACGCAGCTCCAGGCGAACGATCTCGCTATCTGCCTCCCCCTCCCCCTCGGTATTGCTGCTCCAGCTGCGTTTGCACGGGGCACAGCCGAAGACGCAAAGGCCAGGATTCAATATTTGAGCGCCCGTCCCACCACAAGCCGCGCCGGTTGATCTTGATTTCTGCATCTCCTTACTCGCCGTCTCGCTCACCACGGCAGCCGCTCTACTGCATACATACGGCGCCACGCACGTCGCATCTCCTGCACAGCATATCTGCACCGCTCGCATATACGCGCATCCGTTGCAGAGCCGCCGCCAATAATACCTGGTTGCCGGCGAGGACCAGCTTCATCCACCGCTGCTAGTGCCCGCAGCCTCCCCGGCGCACCGAAACTCTCTCGCTCTGACTTTCCAGCAGCCTTCTAGCCGCCTTGTCTAGGCGGTCGACTGCTATTTCGAGACGGTGGGCCGACCTCGCCCTTTCGTCATTGTGCTACGCGGCGCGCAGGGTTTCGCAGCCCGCTTACCAAACCAGACAGGCGCCAAGCCATCCTACCGCCGCGACGGAACATTTGAAGACATATTGCATGCATGCTTGGGTGCTTTTTATGAACAAGCCGACATAAAGACGATTTTTCCTGTAATTCGTCGGAGCAGTTGCCGCGCTACCCTTGCGGAATACCTGATTCGCGCGTACAAATACCGCTGCGCCTGCGAGATACATGCGATATCCTGTCCGATACCTACAACCCACGACCATCGCTGCCTGTAACAGCAGCCATCCCGCCTGCTTGCTGCGTTTGGTAAGTCGAAGCGGCTGAGGTCGTCGGTCCCTCCATCCTCCATCCCTTCCTCTGCATCCCTCCCTCTGCATCCCCCTCACATTCACATTCACATTCACATTCACATTCACATCCACATCCACCTCCCCCGCGCAGGTGGCATCGCATCTGCTCGCTGCAACACCCCTCACGGGCGGTCCAGCGAACATTGGAGTCTCGCCCATCCACCACCCGCTGTGGGCAGATCTTGGCCCGTCTCTTCCCCTCACCTCACCTGTCCCTCTCCTCCATCCAGGGCTCAGCGCCGCACCACTTGGCCGCAACCCAACAAGCTAATAATAAACCGCGCAGTGCAGCCCACGCTGTGATTTGCTCCGCGCTGCTTCCCCCGAGGCTTCATCCCCTCCACATCGTCATCGCTGCTTGGTTTCTGACTGCGCATATTGCGGATTCCCAAGCGCCCGTCACCGCCTGCACCCCAGCTAGTTACACAGCAGCCCGCCATTTCCGCCCCTCCCATCGGCCGGCTACTGCTTGTACCCTGCACTATTCATTTTTTTTTTCTTCGCACATCGCACTGCCGAACGACGTCGGTCCTTGGGCTCACAAAAAGCAATCGTCGCCAAACCCCTCCGAAGCTCGCATCTCAGCTCTCCCAGACACTTCGCCCATCTGTCCCTCGATACGGTGGACAGACCTCGCGCTTCGCCTTTCTGCCTCGGATCGAGCATCCAGCAACGTTACTAGCAAGACAAAGGGCTAACCGTGCCCTTTTTTTTTTGTCTCAGAGTTAGTCCCTCTTCTTTTGTCAGCCCCTCCTACGTATTCAAACGGCATCCTCCGTTGTTGCTCTTCCAGCATTGCGCCACGTCAAGCCCAAAGGCTCCGTCGTTGCCGCCGGCCCTTTGATTAGCATTCGTTGGATCGCGCAGGCTCTGGGCATATTTAAATGGGCAACACTTTCTGACCTTTTTTTTTCTTCCCCTCTTGTAGCCTGCAAACCGTTCCTTGTTCAGGCATTTCTCGCCGATCTAGAAAATCCCGAGACCGCTCCCGGTCACCCCGTCAGGCAATCAACAAAGCGCATTGAAAGAGCGCCTTGGAAAACCAAACGAGCAAATAACGAAACAAAGACTTTTTCCCATCTTCTATTAGCGCTCCTGTGAGTCATCTGTGTCGATCAAGGAATCGACCATTTATTGCGATGGCCCAGCACGGCTTCACCCAGTTTGGGTCTGGCCCCAATGCCAGCCACATCGATCCCAACGAGTTGGCCATGTCGGGAGCATACTCCCCGTCGTTTGCCAACAACAACTACAATACAAACTCCAACACAAATGGCTTCTCGAGCGGCTCTGCCGTATTCGACGATGATGAGCTGCTCGATGGCCTCGGCTCAGGCGGTCAATCTGGCCTTCACGGCCAGGGCCAAGACTTCCACGGCTTGAGCATGACTTACCAGAACAACTTCCAGTCACACCGCGGTTCTGGTTTACAAATCGACGCCGCTCAAATGAACGGCTACTCTAATACTCCAGATGGGGACCCCATCCAGAGCCCATATGCATATGGCAACACACACTACCGCGCTCTTGGAAATCTGCAGTCGCCATTGTCCTACTCGCAGTCCCCTCTGGCTGCCGCTGACATGGCAGACGGAACCGATCCCAGCTACCTCAACGCCAAAGCGAGGGCCGCCCGCATGTCGGTTCAGATGCAGAGAAAAGCCTCCAACACTAGAACACCAATGACTCCCAAGACCAATAGCATGCACGGCATTCCCATCGGAAGTGCCCATGATTCTCCCGGCTTTGGTCCCCAGTCTCTTAGAGCAGACAAGTCGCCGTCGGGCCAATGGCTCCAAACCCCCAGCGGAAGCATTCCAGCCTCTTTCAACTCTGGCTTTTCGTCTCCTATGCAGCCAAACATGGTGCAAATCAACGAGGTGATGATGAAAGGCGGCACTTCTATGCCAGCCAAGCTTGGGGTGGGGCCTGGCGGCGCCATGTCTACCCAGGAAATGAAGAGGAAGCGTCGTCGTGAATCCCACAACCTCGTTGAGCGTCGTCGTCGTGACAATATCAATGAGCGAATCCAAGATCTCAGCAAGCTCGTCCCTTCACACAGACTAGAAGACGAAAAAGTTCGCAAGCTGATTTCCAACGGCACACCTCTATCGCCCACCCTTACCGGTGTTAACGCTACCTCTGGGCTAGCCGGACCAGGCGCTCGCAGAGCCACCGGCTCTGGCGCTGGCAATATCACGACTGGCCTTCCGATTGAGGATAAAGACAAGGGCCCTAACAAGGGCGACATTCTCAACGGTGCTGTCAGCTGGACTCGAGATTTGATGTGGATGCTACACCTCAAGCTGCAGCAACAGGAAGAGCTGATTCACACCATCGCCGACTTGGGTGGTCAATTGCCTTTTGAGCAAAGCGACGATGAACGCCGCATGCAGTCTGAGCTCATGGATGCCATAGCCAGGAACAACCCGTCAACCTTTGATTACTCCCGCACGTCTGGCAGTGGCCTCAGGGTGCCCCACCACACTGATTACCACGGTGAGCCTACTACCCATGACATGGGTGCCAATCTTGACTCAGTGGGCATCACCCCCGAAGGAAGTGGCAGTGGTGGCATGCCCGGCGATATTGGAGACGGTGTACACTTCTGGGCGGACGATGACCCCAACGGGCCCATCAACTTCAAGGAAGAGGACGAGTATGATATGGATCTCACTCAGTAGATGGCTATTCACGGCTAAGATGTTTTATTTCTTACCGCGTCTATCCACCTCCTTCTATCTTGTGTGTTTTTGGTACCCTTTTCCTTTTTTTTTTTTTTTCATACTCCGTCTGGCGATGTTTGCTCCTGCGTTAGCAGTCAACGTCTTGGGAAGGAGGAAATTTGCATCACTCTGGCGTTTCAAGAAGAACATGTCCGAGTGCCCATACTGGCGGCGTTTTAGGTGTAATCTATCACACCGGCAGGGCCTCGTCCTTTTTTTGGAGTGATAGGGTGTTTGCTATAGGCAACGGCTTTTTTTGGCAGGGCTTTTTATAAATAGGATGGATTGAGTCTATTTGCTTTCCCGGTTGTTTTCCCTCACGTCTGTTTTTCTTTTTTCTTTTCATATATTGCATTGCGGTACTAAGGAATTGCGAGTCACTCTTCGCTATCGACTTTTTTTTTCCGATACGCACAAGCCTCTCCCTGTTTTCTTTCATATATATACATACATGCCCTTATAGCTGCTACAGGCTGTATGTGGTATCTACTACAACCCTTTATGAGATATGTATTTGGTTTTTGCTGGTTTTGCTTTGGCGGGCACGATACAGAAGGGGCACTCTCCTAGTGAGTGTATTTTTCCCCAACTATGACTGGACTTTTGGTTTTTCATGCCCTCTTTTCTTTTCTGATGGAAGAGCCTGACTTTGGTCGCGCCTTCTGGAGAAGAAATCTTAGGGATTTGGTTGCTTTAACTGCTGATACACAGCCCATCTTTCCTTTTTCTTTTTCTTTTTTGACATGCTTTTTTTTTTTTCTTTTCTCATGGCTTTTATTTGGAGGATTACATCTATATACTTACTTAATTTCTTTAACCTATCAACATCGTCTCCATGTATCCTCTTGACTGCTTTGCTGTTTTTTTATTTATTTTTACAACTACTTCAGATACCACTTATGACCAATAAATGACCTCTATGAGCTCTTTTTGCTACGAAAGCCCTCTCTAGTGTGTGCCTCTTTTCAACTCATGCAACAGGTATCCATTAGTGTGTATTCAAAAATTATAGTAACGTCCAAGTACTAGCGATTAATTACATACAAGGTCTAAACACGACCTATCCAAGGTAGTTTCACCAATGTCTCGTAGTCAAAAGGTACTCCCTCATACTCGTCAACAGTGTCCACGTCTTCTTCCGCTTCATGTCCTCCTGCAGAGCGATCCTCTCCAGAGCACACCGCCCATCAAAGTACTTGCACATGAGCTGCCACGCCGAGCGGTGCTCCTCGTCCTTGAAGCGCCGCGCAATGGCAGAGAGGTACCGCGACTCTTTGCCCGTGGCCTTTTTAGGGTCGACGATGATGTGCGGCGTGAGGCCGGCGAGGTGAGGCGCGTCGTTGAGGGACGGGTTGGCGGTTGCGACGGGGGCCACTTTGCGGGCGTGGGCGGTGGCTTTGTCGGCGAGTTCGCGGTGGGCTTTCATGGCGATGCGTTCGAGGCGGGCCATTTCGGCGGAGTGTTCGGCTGCGGATGTGGTGGGTGGATTTGGCATGTTTGGCTGTGCCTGTGCTTGGGTCTGTGGTTGTTGTGGTTGCTGCTGCTGCTGCTGTGAAGGCAGTTGTGGTGGCGGCGATGTGAGTGATGAGTGTGTGGATTGCCCGTCCAGAGTGCTTTGGGCGGTATGGACGCTGGTGGTATCGGTTCCGTCGACAGACGAGGTGGCAACGCCAAGTTCCTCTGCTTCAATCTCATAATCAACCTCGTACAAGATTTCCGGCCATACAACGACATAGGCAAACGTGCAAAGCTGAGTCACCCAACCGCCTCGCATCAGCCAAGCCAGCATACGGAGATAGAGTGGTCGGTGAGCCTTGCTGGGAGTGATGAATTTATACGGCCGAGGCAGGACGGATAGCTCAGCAAGGAAAGTCGGCAGATGCGGGGCCAGAGGAAAGGCCGTCTGCCAGTCCTGGGCATCTTGAGATAGCCTCTCGAGATCGCAGTTTGGGGAAACAATGTAGATGTCACGAGGATGAAGTGGCGGGATGGCCATGGCACGGCGCCAAAAGATGAAGTGCTGGGCATACTTGCGGACTTGATCCAGAGTGAGGGTGTTGCTTTGGCCCACTTGATAGAAGCTTGAAGATAGAGGACCAGTTAGTATAACAAGGACAAAATGGACGGTCATTGATTAAAGTCTTACGACATTGTCGGTTTGGAGAGTCGCGCAAACTCAGCCATGGATGAAGCGGTGGGATCACGATCATTGCCCAGCTCAGCGACAATCTTCTTTTCATCGTCCGTGAGCAGCAGAGCAAAGTTGCGATCCAGGAACCCTGGCTCTTCGAGGGCATCTTGGCTCAGGAAGGCGTTGGCCGTGGTAAGCCAAAGCCCACGATGCCGCTCATCGTCTTCCGGAGGCAGATCCGCAACGAATAGGGGGACAGGGATCTGAACAGACGGTGTCAGGATGCCGTCTACAGTATCCAGATGCAAAGTGGCAATCCTGTTCTGGGAGACGGCGTCGTATATTTCACGCATAGACGCTGCCAATGAGGAGTTTTGGGTCAACTCTTTCCATAGAGCACTCATCTTCTTTTCTGCATCAAGGTCTTTAGTTTCTGTCTTTTGCCTTGGGCTTATAAAACGGGGGATACTCACTTTCTTCACGAGCTCTATCCTTTGCGGCTAGGATGCGCTTAGACTCCTTCCACACAAACTCGCTGTGCTGTTGGCTGTACTGGTACGCTTTGTTGACTTTTTTCACAATGTTGGAATATAAGGAGTCAACGAGCTCCCTGGTTTCATGCTTCTTGGGATTCAGAAAGAAGACCAAGCTGAACATGGTCATGGAGCTTCGCTTCTCTTCCTCCGTGTCATCCTTCTTGCCCTCCTTGGCCTTTTCTTTGCTTGGCTCGGCCTTGGTTACACGCACGGGAGGATTGGGCTCGTCTGGTGCAATGCCCTCATCAAGCTCCTTGGCAGCCTTTGCCTTGCTGGCCTTTTTCGGCTTCTTCCACTTCCCATTTTCAGGCACGTGGATGGGGTAAGAGACACAGAGGAGCGGGTCGAGAGAGAGCTGGAAAAGCTTCTTGTGATAGGAGCGAGCAGGAGTCAAGATGCCGGCAAGATCACGGGCTGGAAAGCCGGCTACATGCTCCCACGGCACGACTTGCGATCCCGATTCGGTCACGTAGTGGTCATCGCGAACGCTGCCACGGTTCTCGGAGGGCTCCGGCGCGGGCTCGGCGCCAGCAGGCTGTGACAGGCGCTCGAAAAGCACGTCTTCGGCGTCGATGTTCTTGGCCTTGTCGGCAAGGTTGGAGAGCGCCGGCACATGGGAGGGATAATGGAAGACGAAGGCGGGTCCGTCGCGAGAGCGGTTGATGACGAGCGCGACGGCCACGAAGTTTTCATCGTTGACGCAGGACATGGCTGCAGATTCCGCGGACAGGAGGCCGCCTTACATGATGCGACGCCCCCTAGCAATCCTGGCCGTGGTTGTGAGGGCGCTGCTTGCCGGAAGGACACGAAATGAGCTGCACCAGCCTTGCTGTGGGAGATGAGCAGCAATAACGACGCTGAGAGGCCGCTATGAGACGAGTAAGTAGATGGTACAAGTGCCCGTAGTATTTAGCAGCCTCGATAGCCCCTGTCTCTTGAAGCTGCCGTGGTGGCCAAGACGCAGCCCGGTTGGTGTTGACGATGGTGGTTGGAGCGTTGAGCCATCAATCGCTAACCTGCATCAAGCTGAGTTTGCTATCAAGGTACTTTCCAGCGCTGGCCTCATTGCGTAGGCCCCAACTACAGTGGGTTGAGTGGTACAAAGCCCTACGAAGCAGCAGCCAGCTTCTGGCCCCCCAAGTTGTACCACGGCCGGTAGCGAATGCGGGGCAGCTGGAGAAGAGCCTAAACTCGCGGCCCTCCGCTGCAAAGGCCCCTGTATCTCGGCGCCCTTGAGCAGTTAACGCAGCACCTGGCCATAGGTAGACTTTCCAACAGGGGCTTTTTGCTCAAAATGGACGCTTCTGGACGCAGCCTTGCCAGTCCCTAGCCGAGAGCAATGACGTCCCGCGCTCTGCTTTGATTCATTTATTTACCCACCTCTTATGCACTTGTTATCAAAGGCGCGCGATAATAGATTCGATGTATCATTTTGTCTCTATAAGGCTTGACGTCAGCGCAGCGAGGAGCCTCGCCTCTACATCTCCAGCTGTCTGTCTATCCCCATCTACATCGATACTGCAAGTCCACACAGGCGCTCTCCAGCAAGGCGGTGAACAGATTCGTCGGGCGCTGTTTAAGGGACCTCTGTGAGGAGCAATCTAAGGCCTTCCACTAGCGCAGTCACGCTCCAAAAGCACGTGCAAAGTACCTTGGCAGTAGATTCCACCGGTTAAAGGCGCGGAAAGGTACCAGCGTTGGACTTTGCGCATGCCCGTTTTACAGGGATCCGCTGCTGCCAATCTCTCATCCGGATTCCCAACAAAAAATCGGCATCCTCGCGTGCCAACTCCAGGCTGGCGTTACATTCAGCGCTCGCAATACCTAGACCCTATACTTCAGCTTCAACAGCTCTAACAACTACAGCACTGGTGCTGTGCACAGCGTTGTTCTGGACCCTGCAGGCTCGAGCATCGATAGCCCCAACGTACCCGCAGGCCGATCCGTTGATTCGCCGCCCGCCTCGCCCCAAGCCCCTAATTTGGCCTGTCTCGTGGTTTCTGGCCACCATCACATGCGTACCCTTCCACAAGCGGCCCGCCCTATTTGACGCTCCTTTAAGTCTTTTTCTCACACAAAAACCGCCAACGGCTGGGGAGGGCAACAGGTCGTGTGCGATTCTCCCATTGTTTGTGCGCCTCCGTCCATTCGCCAGTCCCTAGAGGAGGGAATACAAAAGCCAGCTTGCTTGGAGTCGCCTCAGCATCACCACATTGCCACATCATCACCGCGCCACAAGTACCACCTACTGAAGCAACAAATATCTCGGCTTGGCCAATACAATACAATACCATTCTGCTTGCTCTTGTGTTACGAGTCTATTGCCGCACTCTCGACAGCGCAGCAACCCCTCCAGTCTGCCTGTAGTCGATGCCAGAAGAGACACCGAACCCCCTGACTCTGACCCAACTTCAATATCAACCCTTCAAACCTCGCAAACCTGTGGTCCAAAGCCCAGTATAGAGACTAGAGTTGAGAAAGAACAGTTAGATGAAAGCTTCGCCCCGCGCGTGATTCATTGCTCTCCGTCTATTTCTACTTCTACCAATCTCCAACTTCATCCCTCTTTCTCCTCCACACCATCCTTCAACAAACCATGTCTCCAGCGGCCACCACCAGCGGCGCTGCCCACGGGCACGTCAGATTCCTCCCCATCACCTACGACAGCAGCGACTCACAAGAATCGGCCCTGAGGCTCATCCAAAGCCTGTTTCCCCAATGGGCCAGAGACGACATCGACTTCATCCGCTTCACCGACGGCATCACTAATACGCTGCTCAAGGCCGTCCATCGGCAGCCAGGCCTGTCCAAGGTCGAGGTGGACCGCAATGCCGTGCTGCTGCGAGCTTATGGCAATGGCACCGCCGTGATCATCGACCGAGAACGCGAGGCCGCAAACCACGAGCTGCTGATGAAGCACGGCCTGGCGCCGGAGCTGCTGGCGCGCTTTGCCAACGGCATGCTGTACCGCTTCGTGCCCGGCACCGTTGCCCAGGCCAAGGACCTGTCCGATCCTGCGCTGATTGCAGCTGTTGCTCGAAGGCTGGCCCAATGGCATGCCACAGTGCCGTGTCTACCCGACTCGGCAATCAAGGGAGAGTCGCCGGCAGCAGGCGGCAGCTCCGAAGACGACGACAGCAACCACAAGGCCATGATCGTCAAGGCCGCAGCGGGCAAGCCGATCCCCAACCTCTGGTCGACTATGCAGAAATGGATCCTTGCCCTGCCGACAGAGACGGAGCAGCAGCGCGAGAGACAGGCCCTGCTGCAGCGGGAGCTGGAGGAGATGATTGAGAAGCTCAGCCAGCGTCCAGGACTGGGGCACAATGGGGTATGTAACTGTTCCTTGGACCCGTCACCGACATGCGTTTGTCCCTGCTAACCAAACATGTAAATGCAACAGTTGGTCTTTGCCCATTGCGATTTGCTCAGCGCAAACATCATTATCCACCGCGAGCCCGACCAGGAGCTTTCCGTGAGCTTCATCGATTACGAGTACGCTACGCCGTCACCGGCAGCGTTTGATATTTCCAATCACTTTGCCGAGTTTGCAGGATACGACTGTGACTATGCAGCCATCCCAACCCGGTCGCAACGATATGCCTTTATCCGCGAATACATTGCAGCATATGCCAAGCTTTCAGCCACGCCCATGGACGTGCAAGAGGAGACTGATAAGCTCATGCGGGAGGTGGATGTCTTCCGCGGAGTCCCCGGCTTTTATTGGGGTATCTGGGCCTTGATCCAAGCGACCATCTCGCACATTGCCTTTGACTACGCCTCATACGCTGAGCTGAGACTCGGCGAGTACTGGGCCTACAAGGCTGAGGCGGACGGAAGCCGTGAGAAGAAGGGCGAGGAGAAGTCTCTTCGAGAGAAGACGTGGTCGCGAGACGAATAGAGGGGAGGCGTGCCATAAAGCAGGAAATAAAACAAAGAAAGATGAAGCAAGGGGGTGTTCAGAAGCCAACCCTGCAATTCTTCCCACGCATTAGACGCAGATTATCGCTGGGTAACATTAGTTAATGGATACCCTTCGAATGTGGCGGTGACGGAACAGACACACACACACAGAGAGAGAGAGAGAGAGAGAGAGAGAGAGAGAGAGAAAGAGAGAGAGAGAGAGAAATAGACGGAGGGAGGGTTAGACGGCAGCAATACAGTCTTCTCGCAGGGGTGTGAGGCGCAAAGATGGCATCCGGCGCTGGTGGGTACTCGTTTTATTTTTTTTTTTTATTTTTTCCTAGACACGCATTGGAATTGGCGCCTGTCTTTTGAGATGAAAAGAGGGACACGACAGAGACAGCCATGGGGACTTTTCAACGAGTTTACACAGTATTGCTACGATCAGTATGGCGAAATATAGGGAATGGCATGGGCAGCGATGAACCGAACGATGAGAGGCCGTGCCCTTCATTCAACATGGGCTTAGAAGCTACTAACCAGTACATACGTGTACGACCATATACACGGTGTAGCGTCATTTGCTTGAATTTCTTCAACCTTTTTAAGATTTCCTTTAGCCTTAATTTTTTAATCAGTATGGCTCATAGCATGTATCACCTACTTGATTACTATTAGCACTAGTTTTAATTCCGATGATTTTCAATGGAAATGAACGAACAAAGACCGAGAGAAGAAGAAGAAGAGAGATTGCCCCCCGAGCCCCAGCTCGTGTGCTACGGTATATGATAGCAAGTTGCCCATCTACTAACCGTACATGGGCCTTAGTGGCATGGCGAGCAGCTTTGTATAAAACGGCATAGCCAAGGTGGTGGTACTGTAGCAGTCTAGTAAGGTAAAACTGCCTACTTTCGGTGCTTTATTGGCGCTAAGCTGTAAGATGCATGCCGCAGGACTAGGACGCATGTATGTACACTTGGGATGTTCTTTACTGGCATGTAGGTAGCTACACAAACTACTATAGTACAAGACGGATAAAAAAATATAACAGTATGACATCAGGGGGGGAATTGGTGAGATGAGGTAAAAAAAAAAAATCGGTCGAATGGGCATTGGCGGACTTGGCTCCGGACAAGGCTATGGACATGGGAACTGACGTGATATTTCATGGTTGTACCTAGTAATAGTAGACCATGGTCCATTTATGGTGATACCTATATTCATACACAGTGACTTGTAGATAGAGCACGTGTATGCCTACTTGGGCAAGTACAGCGAAAAGGATAAGAGTGAGGAGAAAATAAACAAGGAGGCGAAACAGGGGTTGTCCTTTTGCTGATCGATCGGGCTGTGTGTGGAGAGCGGAGTGAGCGAGAGAGAGAGAGAGAGAGAGAGAGAGAGAGAGAGAGAAAGGACAAGAGAGGAGACAGATAGAGGGCCTTGCTGCAGTTGCAGGCGGCAGTCAGCGCTTGGACGTGGGATACAGTAGAATACGACATTGAACAGGACGGGATCGCTGGAGTATGGAGCAGAAAGCGATGATAAAAAACGGGGGGTTCAGTCAGCCTGTGGACATGTATGCACACATACCTGTATGTGCGTGTGTGTATGTGTGTGTGTGTGTGTGTGTGCGTATGTGCGTGCGTATAGAGAAAGGGCGAATGGGGAAAGGAAAAAGATGGAGAAGAGAAAAGAGGCAGCGTTGATAGGAACCTGGTCCTGGTCTTGGGGAGCATTGACGCATCCAATGCCGTGGATGGACTGGATGTTGGGACATGTCAAAATGTTTGCCTGGTGCTACCTTGGCCGGGTATCGTGGCCCTCGTGCATACGAGCATGCACCTGTATGCGACGCAGCATCATCATTGCGACGCCGTCCGTCTATGTGCGGATGGAAGCCGGGCTTGCAAGGGAATAGGGAGGTATCAATACCTACTTGTAGTAGCACTGCTGCGTACAGTACTACCCTAGTATGACCTCGGAATGCCAGTTGTAATATGACTGCCTTGTTTTCTTTTGCGTGTTGCTTCCTTCTTCCTTCTTTCTATAATGTTTGGTCCTTTTGGTATCTCATCGTCGTCGTCGCCGTCGTCGCTTCTCTCTTCTATTGCTACCTTTACTGCTTTGTTTAATGACTCCATGTGGTAGGCTAGTTGCGATAAGTAGCCTACTTGTTTCAGTAGTAATTTGCAATACGAGAATGCAAAGAGTAGGTAGGTATACTGTAGTAGATGGGCAAATATCACTCAGGGACTTGGAACTTACTCGCCAGTTCCATCCTCAGCCACTACACGCTTCGTACACCTATATTCACATGCAGATTAGTAGAAATACTACACGTACCCGTAATGTCAACACAGCACCTTTGTATATGAGACCAACTTACTCGTGTCCGCAAACGTGCTCATACAACTTACTCATATCGACAACAACCACCCTCTTCTCGGGAAGCGTTGATGCAATGGCAGAATATGGATGCCATAATGTAATGGCATTACCTCGATATGGGCGGTCGGTGTTTAGATAGGGAGATAGTGACAGCGGTATCGCCTTGCATCGTACAGTATCGCATCATATCATCAATGCCTGTATGCATGGACGCACATGCCCCCGTATAGGCACAGCACTATGCGCAGTGGCAGCAGCGTCAAACGACGACAGGGCCAGCATCGTCATCACTTGAGCGGAATTATGGGGACTCGAGAAAGCGGGTTTTCGTGTACAGGTACAGCAGGCCCGAGCGAAGGGCAGCAGCGCAAGAGGGGCGCCTTTTCTCGCATCTTGGCCAACCGGGGAGAGGTGAGTGGTCTGTCTTTTGCTTCTTCTTTGGGGGGGGTCTGACGCAGCGCTGGCATGGACAGCTGTTCTGCTTTGATTAACCAGCAGCAGTGCTAGTACAGTATCGACTAGGATGTTTTTGCTGGTTCCCCTCACACCCTCTTGGGTTCTTCTCGGCCTCTTTATTTTCTCCTTCTCGAGCTCGCTCGATTTTAATTTGCCAGACTCTTGGGCTGGAATTTCCTGTTTGGGGGTGGAGCAGGTCCGGCACAAGTGTTTTAGCGTGGAGAAGGGTTTCTGGCCTGAGCGTCGGCCCTAGCCCAATGTGGGAATGATGGAGAAGGGGCACGATGGGGAGGTACTTTGTACTGTATGTGCGCGGCGAGCATCTGGAGTGTGGCGAAAAAGGAACGGGACGAGTCGGCGTTTGTCTGAGAGGGCGAGTCTGATGCGCGAGCTGTGTGCGCGGGTGTGGGTGCGTGTGTGCGTGGATGCTGCTGGGCTGCAGGGTTGCAGAAAAGAGAAGAGAGCAAAAAATGTGCCGTGGGCTAAAGGCGCTAAGGCTTCAGGTTGGACGTTCGAGAATGGCGCGGATGAGTGTTGGAGGCCACCTTGGGTCCCTGTGCCGAGCATGGAGTTTTGCTAGCTGAATTCCGTAGGCGAGGCGAAGTGTCCGTCATGGCAGATGCCGGCCGTTGTGTACAGTATACTAGGCTAGGGAGTGAGTAGGAATGGCTTCTGCTCTGACCAGTGTCTGCTCGTACTCGGACGGGACGGTGCTAGAGGAGAGGCCGTTGAGGAACCAACGTTCGGTCGTCGTCTAAGCGATGTCATGAAACGGCTCTGATTGACTGGGCGGCAGAGCAGAAGAAGTCGTCGCGTTCTGGATCGGCGTGTGGAGCAGCCGTTAATCCCGTACCGTACGGGACGGGGGAGAGGAGGGGCTTGTTGTCTGAGAAGACGCAAGCAAGCAAGCAAGCCAGAATACAAACTGTACAGCACCAGCATTAGCGAGCGAAGAAGAAGCAAGAAGAAGAAGCCAGCGGTGGTTTGCATGACAGTACCTACAGTATGGCATTGCTGCTGGCTAGCTGACCGGCCAAATCACACCTGCAAAGGTCGCATCGCGTCTGGATCCAGGCTAGCAGCTGGACACGGCCTGCAGTCGCTGGCTGGCTGGGCACTGGACCCATGGGACGAGCAAGGCTTGCATGGAGCGACTGGAGCTTGTCAAGTCGGGTCGTGGCGCTGGGGTGACAGGTGAGGCGAGGCGGTATGTGATTAAAAGTCCAAGCCCTGGAGCGCTGCAAGGGTGCGGCCAGACTGCGCACGTTCCACGCCCAAGACGTGCTAGTACGCGTACTAGGCCAACTGCAGTACCATCTGGATAAGCATTTTGGGTTAGTAGTCGGCTCTAGCACGAGCTGTATCAGAGTTTATATATACTCGGGCAAAGAAGTATACGAGGCGTGCATGCAAAGGAAGAGGCACACAGACGTAGCGAAATCCGAGGGAGCTGAGGCCGAAGCAAGCTGAAGTGGGAAAAAGGGAGAGCAAGCAGATAACGAGGGGAGGAGAAATACCTGCAAGAGGCAGAGGGAGAAGAGGGGGAGGGGGTCTCACAGGCAGCAGAAATAAGAAACACCATTTCCGGCTGCGCATTTCAAGCTAGCCGCGATGGTCATGGTGGTGCTGCGTGGTGCTGCTGTGCTGCTCCATAACGGTATAGCTGCACGGGGGGTTTTCTTGTTTGTGTTTGCGTCTGTGGTGATAGAGTTTTCGTTTCTGCGACTCGAGTCGGGGAGCCAACGTGCAATGTGTGGAGCTCCATGGCTACTAGCGGTAAAAGGCGTTTGATGCCATCAAATGCTCATCTCCAAATGTAAGGGGAGACGAGAGCCGTGCCGGTGAGAGCTGATATCTGACTGCTGGTACAGTGTCGGTCATGCCTCATAGTACGTGCAGTGAGCGCTGCTGTTGCCGCGAGCAAGAGATAGGTAGGGGGTCAGCCGGGAAGATGCCGTGTGTATGAGGCACCGATACCTTACATGAGGTAGTACCTACCTGCCGGTAAAAACAAGGTATACTGTACTTGGAACCGTCTTGATTCTCCCTTTGATAGCCGCCCTGCAAACCGTGCGATACGCAAAGATGGGTTGATTTTGGCCTGATTGACCGATTGACTACGACCTTCCATACCGGGTGCTGCGGACAGACGCGGGCAGATGCCTACAGCATGTATGTATGGACACTGAGCATCACGCACAGAGACAGGGCGGCCGATTCGCCGCAGCGGCATCAGAGCAAGAGGCGATGGGTGGTGGGTAGGATGGGATGGGATGGAAGGGGGAATAAACAGACAGAAAACGGTGCAGGCGGCTTTTTTTTTGGGGGGGTGGCTTGTCGGGAGCTTGTGCACCAGCCGCTTTTGCGACCCTTTGGCTTCTGTCTGCGTCCCTTGCCTGGTTTTCTGGACGTGTGTGTTCCTCGTCTTATTTTAGTGTCGCCCGGATGTATTCCGAGGCGCCTTTTTCTCTGCTCTGCCCTCGCTTCACCGTGCCGGAGTATTCTTGCAGCCGGGCAAGATTGCGGCCAGCAGCGCGGAGGATGGCATCCCAAGCACAGATACAGCGCCCACGGCTCTGCTGGTACAGGCCGGTACCCAAGGCCGATACTGTAGCAGTCTCTAGCAGTCCCGTCCACATGGCATGCGCCGAGCGTCTCAGACACGGTGCCGCGTCCAGCAAGGCTGGCAGGCCCAAACACAGTGCCGGCCAACGGGGCCTACTGCTGTACAAATGTATGTGCTCAACCCTGGCCGCTGCTCGCTCACCCGCACCCGCATCCACCCTCACTCCCACACCCCGCGTGAGACATGCCGCCCAGGCCGTCCAGCTCGAATCATACCTGGATTATGGAGCCTCTCGGTCTGCAGAAGTGGGTGTGCGGCCAAAGCAGTTGGCGGCTCGAGGACCGCCTGCGTCAGGCACTGGTACAGGCACTGGCACAGGCCCTGGCACAGTATACTGTACAGGCTCCAACGATTGCGACGGCGAGTGCGGGTAGCTGGTACGCGGCGCCGACCCGAGCGACGCCAGCCCAGGCGCAGTCTGTGCGCGCTCGCTTCCGTACCGGCGGCGTTATCGGTACTTACCGTCGGGCGGCCAAAGGGCCCGTGGCCCAAGTACGCGCTACGTCTGGAGTACGACGCGGCGCCTAATCGGATGCCGTGCCTGCAAGGCTGCGCCCCACCTGTCTTGTAACGTGTACCGCCAGCAATCCTCGCGAGGCCAGGAAGGGAACAGAGGGAGACCGGACAAGGCCAGAGGGGAAAAACCGTTGCGCTTTTCGATGGAGTACCTGCCACCCGCGCACCTCGAGCAGCAGAAACCCACCCGCACCGCCCTATTGATAAAACACCCCAGCCCGCAATTCCCGCGAAATGGCCCCAATAGACCAGCAGATGCAGGGGAGGGGGGGGGGGGACCCAAAGGGGTGGCAGGTGGGCGTGCAGCGTGGAAAGGAGACGAAATGCGAGTGAGAAAATTGTTCGCGAGCCCGCCAGCATGAACAGGAAAGGAAGAGGGCAAGAAGAGAAGACTGAGAAGTCTGAGAAGAAGAGGAAGAGAACTCTGAGAGGCTTTAGCAAAGGGCGCAAGGAAAGGAGACGAGATATCAACAAGGCAAGACTTCAAGACCAACTGGTTGTGCTGGCAGAAGAAAAGAGACCAGGCAAAGGCGTGTCTGGGCCTCTCAAGTCCATCTCAAGGGAAGCAAGCAAACCCGGGGAGCCTCCATTCACTGGGAGGTCTTTTTTTTTTTTTTTTTTTTTTTTTTTTTTTTTTTTTTTCCCATTCATTTCTCTTTTTCTCTCCTCTTCAGCTTGCTCTCTGCTGGCCCGCCTGCCGCTTTCGCCTCCTTTCAGCTGCCCTGCCGCAAGACGAGACGCAAGCCATGGACACGGCAGATTCGGCGCTGACAGCATGTTTGTGAGGCCCTAGTGATATTGTAGCCGAAAAAGAACAAGAAAAGAACCGAAGCCAGCGACGTTGACAAAAGCAACAAATAAAAAGGCGAGCAAACAGCGTCAACACCAACAACAGCAACGACATCGGCAAACGCACCGCGAGCAATGGCCGGCCCAACCCCAGATCTGGATCTCGACGTCGACGCTGCCGTCGGCCACCTGCTGGACCAACAGGCTGATATCCAGGCCAGGCTGGCCGCCCTGTTGGGCCCTCGCCATGGCTGTCACAGTCGCAGTCGCAGTCTCAGTCTCAGCCTGCCGGGAGAGCTCGACATGCTGCGCCACAAACTGCGCGTTCTCGAGAGCGTCGTTGATCACCACGGTATGTCTGTCTGTCTGCATGTTCCTCAGTCCCATCTGCCTTTTTGTCTTTGGCCATGCCCCGTCTCATCTCTGCCGCTGGCTTCTCTGTCTCTCATTTGCCCTCTCCTCCAGCCTCCAACACGCCTCCCACACCCCCCCAATGTGTGCAGTATCCTCCTCTTCTTACATCGACATGTGTGCGTGCTTCGGCCCAGGCCCTGTGTGCGCGCGTATTTCCTTCATTCCCCCAGCTGATGCTTGCTCGTCTCTTCCCTTGCCTGGCTAACCGCCTGCAAGCCTGCCTGTCTCTCTCTCCGCTCCCTTGCCTTGATCCTGATACAGCCTTGTCCACATTTGAGCCCGGCCTCGATTGACAAGCCCACTCACACGCTCACAACTCACACGCTACGCTTTCTCAGTGCTCCCCCTCCCCTGCCTTGCCTTGCCTTGCCTTGCCTCACCTTGCCTTGCCTGCCTTGCTTTGGCCTTAGCTGCTCCCTTACCTGCCATAATACCGACCTACCTACCTATACCTGGCTGCTCCGGATATAGGTCCTGCATGCTTCGTACATCCAGACATATACAGACATGCATGCCCCATACTGTACATGCCATGCTACCTGCCTACCGCTAGACAGGACAAGACAGGACGGGATAGCCTACCTGTACATGCTGCTGCTGCTGCTGCTGCTCCCGCACATGCGTCTCGTCCTTCCCGGCCCTACATAGGCCCTACTGCTTCATATACGAGCCGGCAACGGAGCCCCATGTGCTGACCTGTGAGTGAAATATCAGACCTGGCCTCGCGCGTGGCCCCCTTCGTGTCCGGCATGGAAGAGGCTCGCGCCATTCAACACCGCTGCGAGTGCCTCGAGGCTGCCTGTGTTCGAGATAGTAAGCTGAGACCCTCCTGCTACCGCTACTTGTACTTGATTAGCTAGCTGCCCATCTCCCGTTCTCCACGCAACCCGCCGCCGCCACCAGCCCGCCTCATGCAAGCCCCCAATCCGTTTGTCAAAATACTCATGCTACATCTGCCTTGTACTTCCATCCATTATCCATCCATCATCAGGCCCAAAACCAGCCATGCCCGGGGCCGATTCCTAGTCCGCCTTGTCAAACGCTAACTCTCGCTCTCTCTCGTCTGCTCGCAAACCAGACGTGGATGTTGTCGAGCCCCTGAGAGGCTCTTCGCGATCGGCGCCGCCAGGGTTCGGCTCTTGGCTGGACCAGCATCTGGAGCTCCACGACCCTGTCCTCCGGGCCCAGCGGGAGCGCGGCAGCGATTCTGTGTCCAGCGCTTATCCGCCTCGCTCTCTAAAGTGTTGGAACGACCGGTGCATCCACTACGTCTACGGTTTTCCCACCGAGCTTGATCGGAGCTGCCACGTCCGAATGCATGCCACTCACTTCACGAGAGACTCGGAGCTCTCAGCCTTTGGCTCGTCGTTGTCGTCGTCGTCGTCCGTCCTCCCCTCCAGACCCAATGCCTCCGAACCGTTGGGCCCGTCGCCTCTCATGCACCTTCCACGCCCCGCCCTCTCCTCCAGGCTTCCTCCTCTCAGAATCCCGACGCCGTCGACGGAGCGGCGAGACTCGCTCATAGCCTACGCATACTCCAGCCGCTCAGCAGCCCCGAGGAGTGCCACCGACGCCGACGTCGAGCCTCTGCTGCCGCCATTGAAGAGGAGCAGGGTCGACAGCCTGCCTCGATTGGAGTCCATTGGAGAGCTTCGTCTCTTCCACGACCAGCGGCCATGCCTCCGCTGTAGAGTGACCAAGAAGGAGGTGGGATATAATTCTCTGAGCCCTTGTGCTTTTTCTTTTGCCCCCGTTCATGATCTCTTCGCTTTCACTCCTTCCTCCTTCTCCTTCTGCTTCTCCTTCTGCTTCGTCTTCTGCTTCGTCTTCTGCCTCCCTTGCTCACTTTGCTTTGGCGTCTCCTTCTGTCGTAGACTAACTTTGTGTCTTCTTCTTCCATCGAATCAGTGCGATAGAAACCAGCCATGTACCGCTTGCGCAAATCTACCATTGATCAGCTCCGAGGACCATTGGGCCGTCATTGGGTGTTTCCGTAGCACTCTCAACGCCTTTACCGACTATTTGCTACCAGGTATAGCCATTCGGTTCTCTCTGCTCTCCCCCTCCTCCTTGCCCCTCTCTGTCACGCACCAGGCGTTTTTGTTGTCTTTTTCATCGTCCACATGTTCCAGCCTCTCTGACAAGGGCTTTGTAGGCTCCTCTTTCTCACAACCACAGCTCCAGACGCCAACGTCTTCCACAACGTCCCCCATAAGACGACAAAATGTAAACGACTATCTGCAAAGAATGTGTTCCTTCCCGGCACACATCGGTGAACATGTCAGGACCTGTTTGGACTATCGAGACGCCTTCTGGTGGTCGGGACAGCAGTCTCAGAGGAGACTCAACGGATACAATGAGGCGCCACATATTACCCGAGAAATGTTCGATCGCGCTCCCCCGATTCTTTGCGCCATGGCCGCCAGCTGGAACTGCCAGGAGACATCGTATAGTGCTCTTGATCTCCTGAGGTATACCGGATATATATCTCCTTCTCGCGAGGCCGAGGAATCGCAGTACCCGGTCTTATACCACGCCAAGGTGCTGCTGCGCGAAACTGCCTTTTACTGTCTCTTCTATCCCAAGCCCGTCATCCAACTGGATCCCAACCTAGGATATCAACCACCATCAGACCGCCTGGATTTTACGGGAGAACACAGTCGCCTTGTTGAACAGGCCATGGTGACCTTTTTGACGGCGTTTGAAGCAATTGCTCTGAGAAGCACTCCCCTCCAATCGAAAGAATGGCTGGCCGTTTTCTATTCCCTGTGTATCTTCAGTATCATTCGGACGCTCCTCATGGACCTTGCTTCGATATCCTCGCTACCATATCATACGTTTCAACACCAAGGCTCGCTCAGAGACAACCCCCAGACCACGATAGACAGCGTATACAAGGCACTTGTGCACTTCTTCATCACAGGAGGACCCATGTTGACAGACGGCTCTCCCAACGACGTGCATCCAGACGATGTGCCCGCGTTTGAGCTTACACGTCGCATCATGCGCATGGATACGTGGCAAACCCGAAATATTCGCTCCAGCACAGATTTCCTCATGACGTTGGGAGGCGGGTTCAACGACACGTTTGGATTCCACGGCTTTGTTCGGCCAGGCCAGCCGGTCGTTTCTCCCAGCCACGAGTCTCAGCTGTCGGCACTCCAGGCTCTCTCAGCGCGTGAGCCACGCTGGTCATCCGTTGGTAGCTCTGCGTACCCGCCCTCGTCTTCGTACAGAGAGGTGCTTGCGCCGCGTCAGGATGCAATGGATGATGCCCACATAGACCGCGGAGGGGTTTCGACTTCCCTGAACCAGTCTGTTCCCGAACATATTGGGCGAGCCAGGAGACATACAGTTGCCGAGGCTGCTCCCACAAACATCTTTGCACACCAGCTGACCCCCATGAGATTTAAAACAACCTATCAAAGACCCCCTCTACGGCGCGTGTTCTGTCGCAAGTGTAATGAATACCCCGAAGGATTCCGCGGCGAACACGAGCTGAGACGCCATACAGATGCAAAACACGCGGCGCTGGTGAAGCGATGGGTCTGCTGCGAACCCGAGGGACACAGTCCGGCATCACCACAGCCTACCATTCCGCTCTCGAGCTGCAAAGCCTGCGTCATGCAGAAGCACTATGGCGCGTACTACAACGCCGCGGCTCATCTGCGCCGGGCTCACTTCAACCCCCATCGCGGGGGCAAAGCCAGCGGCGATTGGCCGCCCATGTCGCTGCTCAAAGATTGGATGCGCGAAGTGAGGCAGTCCGTGGCAGAGGTAAGCGGTGATGTCGACAACGAGATGTCGACCGATGGCGAAGAGGAGGAGGATGTCAAGCAGCCTGGCGCCAGGACGATTCCGCTAGCAGCCATTCCGCCAGCTCCTGTGATGGAGCTGCCACCCATTCCCATCAACAGCGGGCACGTCTCGGCATCGTCCGTCGGCTCGATGACGGTATCGCCAAATACCATTATGGAGGAGCAGGGATCCTGGGAGATGATGTCGCGAAGTCCAGCTGGACGATTAGCTCCTCCGCCACCTCCACCTCCTCCACCGCCGCCGCCAATGTCGCTTCCGCCACCACGAGCATCCCAGCCGCCACCACTCCCGCATCACCTAACGAGGCCTATGCCGACCCCACCGGCGCCTGAGAACCGTAGTCGATGCCCGTTTCCGGACTGCGGGCGTGTCTTCAAAGATTTGGCGGCCCATATGCTCACGCACCAGGAAGAGCGGCCAGAAAAGTGTCCCATCGAGTCGTGTGAGTATCACACAAAAGGCTTTGCTCGCAAGTACGATAAGAACAGGCATGCACTCACGCACTACCGAGGCACAATGGTCTGTCCATTTTGCCCCGGGGTTGGCTCAGCTTTTGCAAAGGCGTTTAATCGAGCCGACGTATTCAAGCGTCACCTTGCCGCAGCCCATCAGGTCGAACAGGCGCCGCTACATAGCCATACAACCAACAGAGGGGGACGACTCATAACGCTATCTGCCAATTCAGGGGCTAGCGCCATCTGCTCTATTTGTAACAATCGCTTCGCCGCGCCGCAGGACTTTTATGAGCACTTGGATGATTGTGTGCTGAGCGTCATCGTTCCGGCGGGAACCCGCGCGGCATTGGACACGAGTAACGATGCTAACGATGACGATAAAAAGACGACAGGAAGGGGAGGAGCTGCAAAAACCGAAACAGCTGAAGTAGTAGCCGCACCGGCAGCGGCAGCGGCAGCAGGGACAGGATCAGGAACAGGAACAGGCGCAGGAACGGTAACGGGCACAGGGACAGGATCTGGGACGGGAACCAACGACAGCACTCCAGGAATGATATTTATACGGAGATCGAAAAAGGCTGCCCGGATGGAGTAGCTCTTTTCGTCTTCGTCGTCTTCTTTTTTTTTTTTCGGCTTCTCTTTCTTCTTTTCTCTCCGTGTCCTATCTATTGTTATTTTCCTTTGATTATTTGGTGTGATATACTTTCCTCGTCATTATCGTTTAAATGTGTGTGTCTGTGTGTGTGTGTGTGTGTCTTTTTTTTGTTTTTGTTTATTTTTATTAATTTACCCCGTCTTTACTGTTTAGGATACATAAGCGAGATAACTTTTTTTTTCTTTTTTTTTTTTCTTTTTTTTTTCGATTTTTCCTTTTTTCTGGTTATAGGTCTCTGTGTCACTAGCAGGCAGCAACAGCAACGAGAGCAGCGGCGTCTTCTTTGCATATCCCACAGCCTCTCAAAACCACCTTTACAAAGCTGTGCAGAGTTTTTGGCAGGTCATTGGGTATATTGCGAGTCATGTGTACAATAAACGATATCATAGCGTAGCGATACTCATTATCTAAACATTTTGAAAGGAGCGGGCTAGTTTGAATGCATTTGTTGTGTCTCTGCTTGGATGTAATCGAAACGGAATAATCATAAGACGAGAGCGTTGATGTCGATGAATTGTGTATAGTTTGTGACAGCGTAGTTCTTGGGAAACAACAGGCAAGAGCTGCAGCTCGTATTTTGTGCGAGGCTACATTGCGAATAATTATTGAATTTGGATTCAAATTGAAACGAGTTCAAATAACCATAAACAGTCATTCGTCCATTGTAATACAAGCTCAGATTCAGAGCTGCCGGCTACCGGAGTTATAGGCGGGGGGTTCAATATAAGGTTGTTGCACTATTCGTATTACTCATCCGAATCTTTATGCCACCAAGAACAACAGCAACTGTCAGCACTTTCCCCTTATCCCAACTTCGTTTTCTTTTTTTCGTTTTGGCCACCAGCTTTTAAATGCACCATTCGGTGTGACTATTAATTGTCCCAAAGAAAAGAGAACTTCGTAAATCATAATCATAGCATAGCCGAAAAGGACCAATGTCGGAAGCGGTAAACTTGCAAGACGTCAATTCGGGAGCGGTGGAGAGTGCGGAGAGTCGGCGGAAGTTGCAGAATCGGCTGAACCAGCGGGCAAGTCGTAAGTTTTCAATATCATCAAACAACTACAATCTCTTTCTTCTTTCTTCTTTCCTTAGATCAAAGAGCTGATAAAATCTATAGGCAAGCGAAGAAGAGAGCAGCAGCAGCAGCAGCAGAAAGAGAAGAATCAGGTTAACAAATGGGTCTTTTATATTGACCCAAGGACGGAGAAGCAGCAAGCAGATGATAAGCGCCAATCTCAAGATGAGCGGCAACAGCAGAAAGTCGCAGACGGTGCCACAGTCAATCGCAGCCTCGGTAACAAAACAAAGTATTACAACCCGGGCTTTCCAGACATTTTCCTCTCCAAGGAACACCGCGACAGGGCGTTTCGCTTCTTCTGCACCATGACCCGGGAAGATCGCACCGTCTTCTTCCACCGGCTACATGATTTGGTTTCCGTAAATGTCGCCAAGGGCACTCTGGACAGCCAGCTGCTGTTGTCGGTGATGCAGTTCAACGTCATGCGAGCTACGATGATGAATGCAAAGGCGATTGGGCTAATCTGGGAGCAACTGATTGAGGACGATGCCATATCGCCCTTCAACCGTGACACTGTTTGCCCTATGCTGTTTCTCGCGCCATATGAAGGTGCGATGACTTCAAGTGCGAGCAATGGCAATGAGCTGATGCGTCTGCCTCCCTGTTTACGGCCAACTGCGTTGCAGAGACAAGTCATCCATCACCCATGGATCGATCTGTGTCCGCAGCCATCCCTACGAGACGCTCTACTAAGACGACTGGGTGATATCGACGAGGATGAATTTTGCCACCATCTATTCCTGCAAAGTAGTGATGCTGATGAGGACGGCATGATAGGAATGGTAATATGGGGAGAGCCTTTCGATACCGCAGCATACGAAATCTCGGAAACCATGCTACGAAAGTGGCCGTGGCTGGCGAAGGAATGCCCAGACATAGTCAAGACGACGAATTACTGGAGAAGAGGAAGGGCGGAAAAGCCGTTGAAAATTTCATGATGACTGCGCTTCCGAATTCTTGCTATCGAAAGATAATGGTACATGGAGCGGCGAGAACGGATCGCCTTGGAGGGCTTAGACGTTGAACAGCTCTCCGATGAGCTTCTCACTAAGCGCCCACAACTTTGTCCAGTGGTCGCGGTTCAAGACATGCGAGGTGACTTCATCGTCGGCAACTGCATTGTGGTGCAGGTAAGCACCGTTGGACTCTTCAATAGTCGGGTCAACCATGGCAGTGATGAGCGTAGCCGCGCCCTCGGATGCGCCAGTGAAAGGCGGCAAAGCGATTGGATGGCCGTCGAGATCACGCAACGCTGTTCAAAGGAGTTGTCAGCACAAAATAATGCGGTTTCAGCGGCTAAGCCTTGGGGAGGGAAGACATACGTTCTCCTGACTCCCGGAGCGCCTTGATCATGTCGATGAACTCGGGCGTGAAGTGGCGCTGCAGTCCTGATGCGACCGCTGATTTGGCAGAATATAGATGATTAGTCTATGGCGAGCTCATTATACGATTCCTGTTGTGTAAACGGAGCTACGTACCACCAGGGTCGATGCTGAAGACGCGGATGTTTTCTCCTTGCAGCTTCTCGGCCAGAATCTTGGCAAACATTGTTCGAGCAGCGTTGGACTGCCCATACCCGGCACGAGGATCATAATCCTTGCCGTCCTGTAAAGGATGAGATGTCAGTATTTGGGAAGCTCCATGTGCTTATTGGTTATGGGGATCGAGGAACGAACATTGTAGTTGACATCATCAAAGTTGACTACTCCCCCGCGCATGGCAGAGCTAGCACAGATGACGATGGAAGACTTAGGCGCCGCAGCCCTGACCTTTGGCAGCAGCTCCTTGACCAGCAAGAAGTTGGCCAGGTAGTTGACGCCAAACTGCGACTCGACACCGTCGACGGTCTTGGCAAAGGGGGGCATCATGACGCCCGCCACGGCGACGAGGTGGTCGATCTTGGGGACATCGTCGAGGTCCCTTGCGGCTCTCTTCACGCCCTTTAGGTCGGCGAGGTCCATCTTGAGGAAGCGGACGTTGACGGCGGGGTTCTTGGCCTTGATCTTGGCAACGATGGGGTCGACGCGGGACTCGGCCCGGGCAGTGAGGATGAGGGTGGACGGGTTGGCGGAGCTGACTTGGACGGCGAGTTCACCGGCAATGGAGTTGCCGGCTACACCAGTGATGAGGACTTGTAGAAGCCGATGTTAGTCCTCAATGACACGGGGGAAAGACTTTAGGTATGTATGGGACATACTTGTTTTGCCAGCGAGGGACTCTCCGTACTTGCTGAGAATGAACTCGGAGGATAGAATGACTTGTGAGCTCGCTGCGGTAGACATGGCTGTGTTGGAGTTTGAAAGAAACAATGCTGATGCTGGTGAAGAGGGTGAATAAAAGTTGGATTGCTATGGATAGTCTATCAAGCGTCTCCAAACTCAAACCAGCGGTCTCTCTCTCGATATATATACTCCTCCAAATCTACAACTGGGCTCCCAATAGTAAATCTCCCCTTTTACGCATAGTTCTAGCAACAAAACCAACTCTTTAGCCAAACAGCATTGATCCGCATATACTGACTGCCCAAGAGGGCTAGTCCACCAGTCAGCGCCGCCCATCCCGCTGCCATCAACTCGGGTTTAAGATTTTTTCAAGGCCATTAATCTCCCTTAAACAACTTTCCCATTTTTGCCTCGTTTGTAATGTACGTATCGGTTTATTCATAGTATGGAATCTTGGTTATGTATGGGGGAAAGCCAATCTGATGCCGAATCTCCGTACGATGCCGCTTAGCCAGATATGACCTTAGTTTCTAATTGCCAAATCAGGTTAGATTTCTGGTCAGCATCCCACTATTTTCCATATACCAAACAACCGTTTACAAGATTTACCTCCAGCAGAAGCAACATAAAAGTGAGTAACTGAACATTCACAGTGGAAGAGGCATGCGGAGAGAAGATGAAAGACCGACCTGAAAGTGGAATTTAACCAGTGTCTGCGGAAAATGCGGAGCGGATCATTACATACCTTCTCCTTCTTTCCTAGGCCTATTCTTCAGCATCTCCAGCTACAGAAGAGCTGTGACAACACATCTTTGAACTCGTCTTATGCTTCTCCCTTTGACTGAAACGATGGATTCCAGACCGATATTTGTTCCGCTCTAGTTGATATTCTCATATTGGTAGCACATCATATAGCTCATTCTCAGACTATAACGCTGGAGAACTAAACCATCAATCTCCTGTTAGCTTTATACAATAATACAACACACGACACCAAACATGGCCAAAATCCCTCATCGACAAATGCACATGTCATTTCAAAAAAGACCATATTAAGACACAATTTGTAAAGATTACACATTGCAAGACATATCATTTGCACTTTTGGTATGTATAATATATACTCAATACTCTATATCATACTCGATGCGCTTCCAGGAAATCGCCAATTTTAGGGCATCGCAAAAATCATTCAAGCGTTGGATTCTTCTCCCAACGACCACGCAAAAACATTGTTCTATCCGCACCGCTCATGTGCACGTCACCTCTCCATCCACTGGCCCGGATATATGGTATAATGATAAACAAAAACAAGAGAACCCCCCTTTATGCATATTATGCGTTAATCATAGAGACGTGTAATCAAAAATAAAAAGTTGTAGAAAGAACATTCGTTTCGTATCAGAAAGGGTGAAGAGAGGAAACAGGTCTTTACTCGGAAGAAGCCTCGTCAGTGGCAATCTTCTCGTTCAAGACGCCGCCTTGAGCGCGAACAGCAGGGCTGGAGCGCTTGAAGAAGGCGTGAACCTCGGGAGAGAACTCGCCATCGTGAGCACCGTGCTGATCCTCGGTCTCCTTAGGTCCACGAGCAGCCTGAATGGCCTCCCACTCGGCGCGCATGTCCTCAACCTTCTGCTTCCAGTCCAACTGGGGGTCATACGACTTGCTGGCGCCACGCATTCTCTCCCATAGGGAAAGGTGCTGGGGGTGAACGGCAACACCGTGGTACTCGTTGGCTCTGCCCTCGCGGATGTAGCGCCATCGTCGCTCCTGCTCCTTGAGATCAAGGCCGGTGGTGTCGGGCAGGAAGAGCCAGGTGAGGAACATGCCAGCCAGGCCAAACCAGGGAACGACATAGAATCGGGTCTGGACGTCGATGTAGTTGTACAAAATCGAGGCCAGCAGAGCACCAGCCTTGCCGATGCAGGCAGAGAAACCGTGGGCAGAAGCTCGGATGGGGGTGGGGAAAACCTCACCAGCAACGAGGAAAGTGACAGAGTTGGGGCCAAACTGATTGAAGAAGGACGATAAGAAGTACATGGCTTGGAAAGAGTGGATGCCGGCAGGGCTGGAGTAGTACTCATATTTGAAGGCGGGGATGACAAACATGAGGAAGCACATCAAGAAACCAATCTGCTGCATCCACTTGCGGCCGTAGAGCTTGTTGTCGATGAGGAAGGTGGCGGCGTAGTAACCAGCGAGGGAGACAACAATGTTGACCAAGTTCCAAGACCAAGCGGTCATGAGGGAGTTGGGGTTGTCGGAGATGATTTTGATGAACTGGCCCTGGAAGAGCTTGTTGCCGTAGAAGAAGACGTCGTTGCAGAACCAGGTGCCAGCGGTGGCGAGCAGACGGCCGCCAAAGTTGGTGAAGCACGACTTGAGGGCGGTGACGTCGTAGCCAGTGACGCTGGTGCGGCTCTTGGCTTCGGCAAGCTGCTTGGAGGCGTGGGGCATCTTCCAAGTTCTGTAGTAGACCAGCCACAGGGTACCGATGGCGGGGAAGGCAAAGGACAGACGGAAGGTGAACTGCGCAGCCTCCTTGGAGTAAGGGGGGCCGCCGCGGCCGCTGTTGAAGATGGCGAGCAGGACAATCAGGACGACCTGGTTGAAGAACTGGCCCCAGCCCTGCATCAGGAAAGCCATGGTGACTCGGCGACCACGGTGCAGACGGTCCTCCTTGGTAGAGAGTCTGCCAGCAGTGACAGCGCTCTCGAGGGAAGAAGTAGCAGTGATGGGGTATTCACCACCAACGCCGACTGAGTAGAAGAACAGCGACCAGGCATAGCAGATGACCCAGCCCTGCAGAGTAAGGCCCCAGGAAGCGGTAAGCATGAGCAGACCAACAAACATGATGATGGCGTCCTGGATGAGACCCCAGCGACGACCGATCCAGTCACCAATAACCTATAAATCTCTCAAATCAGTCACAAGTTATCTGGCTGGGCCAATTGGAAGCGAGCACTTACACCGACGATGACCTGACCAATCATGATGCCGATAATTTCCAAATATGTCACAGCGGCAATCCAGTTGGGGTCACACACCGTGGCCTTGGAACCCCAGCATTCGGGCCAGGCCGCGGCGAACAGAGAGGACAGGTTACCGATGGAGAAGAGGACGTAGCCCTCCAGACCAAGACCGGCACCGGGGATGACAGCATTGCGGAAATACCATGAGACGGGAGACAACGGGTCCTTCTTCATCATGGTCCAGATGGTGCTCAGCTCCTCGGAGGCGGCCTGGCGGTCGACGGCCGAGACGAACTTGACGCGCTGGGCAATGGGCAAATCAGCCCAGTAGACGCCATCTGGGGTGTAGCTGTCGTCGGGACGGGTGACGTGGGCAAAGACACGCTGCTCGTCGAGATCCAGCGGGAAGTCATCGCGGTCGTCGTTGTCGCCGTGAGGGCCGTGGGGGATTGGGATCTCGCCGGGGATCATGCCGCCCAGGCCATGGTGCTCTCTGGCGGCCATGGTGCGAGCAGGTTATGTAACGTGTATGCAACGCACAGTAGCGAGAATTGTGCAGCTGCCGTCGAAACGAGCAATGCGATTGGACAGCGGGCGCTGTGGCTGCGGGGGGGGGGATTGTCCGAGAAAGGGAAGCGAGACGGTGCCCTTGACAGCAAGGGAGGGTTGCTTGCAGCTTCCACCACACCAACACACACGAGCGAAGAAGTGTGATGAAGATGAGGATGAAGAGAAAGAGAAAGGGAGGCGAGAAACTAGGATGAAGGGCCGCAACTGCTTTATTTGTTTGTCGCAGGCGGATGGAGGTTCACCCCAGATTGGCGGTATCTGCACGCTGCGAGCTAAAGACAGGCAAAAGACAGTCTTTTCGAGGCATTGTGAACATGCGCCATGTGCTTCACGGTTTAGGCCGCATTCGACGACCGAAAGACAGCCTCAGCGCAGCCAGTCAGGAGCTCGCATTCAGCATCGTGGGTGAATCTTGGGCCTTCAGTGGCCTTGCTGGGGGGCGGCCGCGCCTGGTCCAGCTGCTCCATTCCGCCGTCGTCGCCTCGTGGAGATTTGGGATGCTCTCCACAGCTGCCCACACACCTTGCGCGACTGTGGCTCCGGTGGAAGCCGTCGGTCGCTTTGCCTTTGGAGCAGCCATCGACCCGTAATAAGTGCTACCCAGCTGGTCGTAGCGGAAAGCCAACAAGTGCTAAGGGCCGCCTCGTCTGGCATCTAGCGCTGTCGTACTCGCCGTTGGTAAGAAGAAAAATAAGATCGCCGAGAGGTACTTGCAACATTCGATTCGCCGTAGTCCAAGAGAGTCAAGGCTCGCAAAGCCAGGATCTCAGATTCTCCCGCCACTCTGCGTCTAGACGACCCGATGGTTGCTTTGGCGCAGTCAATCCTCATTGGTGAAATCTGGAGCCTGGAAATCTAGGCTTTTCTTCTCCCCCCGTCTTTTTTCTCGGTATGCTCTCGCCTACGCAGGATCTACTGAGCAAATCGGGCCATCTCGCGAGCCATTGCGGTAGGGGTTCCCTCCCTGTGCTGAGTCTGGACACAGTCATGTCAGTCTGCTCGGTAGCCCTTCTGGCATCTGCGGCCGCTGGTGAACACCCTCCTGGGCTCGGGTCTCGGTCAACAGCGACCAAAGATGGAGCAACAAAGTGCTTTGGTGGCATGGAATAATAGGTGTACAGTGTGATTGAGTGGCGGGAGAGCAGAAAAAAAAAAAAAAAAAAAAAGAAGGCGTCTCCACCGGGGCTGGTTGGCCCTCAGGGCTTAATGCACACAATTTAGGCGTCACGTCTTCTGGAGCTGATGCTCGCCAGGTCTCTTTACAGGCACTCTGCAGGCCTTGGTCAGCATCTTAAGTTGTGCCTAGTCGACTTGAAGGCGTCGCACTGGGAAAGAGCGCAAGGGCGTGGTGCGTGGCTCTTTCCTGGTTGGCGCTGCTGCTGCGTCCGGATAGAGCGGCACCTCAGACTGCCAAATTCCATGCCGATCTTGCCCAAATTATTGGGCCCCCAGCAGCTTCCAACAGACGCACTGGCCGTTTCTGGCACCGCCAGTGAGAGTCAGATCTGGCGTTAAAATTGCCCAAATCAAGGCTTTGAATTGCTTCAATTCGCTTTTGCAGTCGCACCGCCGCATTGCTTTTCTGTGCCTTTGCGTGTCGTCCAGTCTCGGCCGGCACTTGCAGCCTGTCACGCGCCGGATCTGCTTGGCGACGGCTCTTGTACGTCACACAATCCACTTGCCAAGTCGAGCCAGCCGCAGTAGGAAAGTTGTCGCGTGAGTCAAGGCCAGAGTCTGGACCTCGTCTCCTCGCCTGCTGCTCCACGACGTAAATGGAAAGAGCGCCGGAGCAAGACAGAGGCAAGTCACAAAAGAGACAGAGGGCCAAAAAGGTGTCGTGATTATCAGGCTATCGAACGGCGAGTCCATTTATTTCCCCAAACATGCACCGAGCCTCTGTCGCTTTGCTCGCCGTGGCGCCGCTACAGGGTCCCGGCACCTGCCCAGGGTTTTGGCTATTCGCAGCTTCCGTAGTCAGGGCCAGAGAGATTTAAAGTTTAATGGCGATTTAGGTGCTGGCGGCCGCGCCCGAGCCTTTCTGTGCTTTTGATCCAATCAGTGAAGAACGTGCAGCGCCTGCTGGCCCGATTTGGACTCATATTGAGAGCCGCGAATCACCTATTGATGCCTGTCCCACGCGAGCATATTGGGTAGGTAGCATGTGGGAAGTTGTAACCTCGTAATACATACCGCTCGTATACCTGTGTACTGCTAGTGGTAGCATTTGTTTTGCCAAGCCCTTTTTTTTTTTTCCAGTTGTAGCGCCGGAGCAGCATCAGGCGGTTTCAGTCAGCAGCTGCAGCATGATTAGACACCGCGTCTCGCACGTTAGCAGCGACTGTGCATGAAGCTCGAGTCCCAGCGCAGCCAAGGCGCTGCCTCCCTGCTTCATGCTTGGGGCCGCGCTTGTCTCGGTCTCGCTACGAATCGAGGGTTTTGCGACAGCACGTGCTCAATCCTACACGTCAACTCGGAGAAAATAGCACAAGTTTCAAGGGAGGTAAAAAAAAAGGGTGGCTTGAACAAGTACGGATCATCGCTGGAAAGAGAAAAAAATTAAGTCGGCCCAAAAAAAAAAAAAAGAAAAAAAAGAAAAAAGAAAAAAGAAAAAAAATTGGTTGCCGTCACCGCCACCGCCGCCACCGCTAGGGAGTAGAATAGCGATCTGACGGGCGAGGCGCCACAATTACTGCATGTGCAAGAAGCTCCGAGGAAAGTTTTTTCCAAATTCCAGATTCAAGATTCCAGAACGTCCCTGTCTTTCTTCCCCTCTTTCATACATGCTGCATACTTGTCTGGCGTCATACAATGCAGATCCTGGGATGATATCTGAGAGCACCATACATTCAGCTTTGCAAAACATTCGCAGATGCGAGTCGCAGTAAGGTTATCAGGGGTCAGCGGGAACTCCATCAATCTATGCAACCTGCAGGCTAGAATTCAGGGTCTTCGGTTAACATCCGCCTTTTTCTCATTTTTCTTCTCTTCTCTCGCTTCTCCGCCTATTCACCGGCTAAAGGCTGCTGATCTGGGCGGGGCAGAGGGGCGACGTCGATGGCTGCCTCCACTGACGAGCATCGCTCAAAAGCTCTGCTTTGGGCAACGCGCTACCCTGGAGAGGCCTCACTTTTTCTTGCTTCCTGCTTTTCTTTAGACAGTTCCCCTCTCTGGGAGCTTATCATAGATACATATCGTAGCTCTTCTCTTTGGAAATTCTCGCGCGCCAGGCGCTCTATTTCCCCAAGATCTCGCCTTTGTCCATTCCCCGTGGAGACTCCAGCTTCTGTGACATGATCCACCACATGCTCCGAGATGGCGTGGCAGTAATGGCAGACAGATATTGTAAACTCTTCGGTTTTACTTGCCACGTACTTGTACAACGCCCGTTTACCTCGCTACTATACTTTGCACGCATAACTTTTTTACTTCTCAAAAGCTAAGCCGATGTGTACGCCTCTTTTTGCCCGCAGCAAAAAGCCACACTCAAACTCAACTCTGTTCACTAGCATGATTATGTTCACCGAGCATTTCAGCCACAGGCGAAGAGCAGTAAAGTCCAAGCGCCCAAAACTCACGGCTCGCCACAGATGCCTAAATAGAGACATTCGGTATTTGCGAAGACGATGACCTGGTTACAATACTCACACAGTATGGATTTGCCGCGCCGTCATGCGTTGATTCCATAAAACACTTTGGTGTTTGGATATGGCATCGTCGATTTGATTACACTCAATAGCGCCGTGGACGTCGATCAGCTCTTCTTCCCCACATCTCAGCTGTTTGATGATATGACGCTATTGATTTGCTTTCTAGCAGTTGCCGTGCTTCTGAATGGCCCTCTCTATGATAGGTCCGTTTGCAAAGCGAGTGGCAGAACCAGTTGCAAGACTAGCGAAAAAACCGGGTTTGTTGAAGGCACACCCGCATGCTAATAAGTCCGAATTGCATGCATGCAGCGTGACAAAGGGTAGTTTTGTCAAACAGGATGCCTGTTTTAATCCTCCAGAGGCATATGACGCCTTGAGCTTCTCCCAAAAAACAAATGGCACAAGTGATGCCTACGTAGCAAAGCCTTTGCTCAACAACTACAGCTGAATACATGTATATAGGTAACCCGAATCTCCCAGGCCTGCGCTAGAAACAATTGACGGGAACGCCCATACTACCCATCTTCTTGGCTACTCTTTATGACACTGTGTGATATGGGGAGGCAATTGACGAGCTTGGGTTATTGGATTGTGAAATGTCTCTATGGGCTCTTGTAAGGCCGATGTAAGCACAATATATGGCCTCTAGGAAGATGAAAAATGCCGTGAAATTGTTCCCAATGCACTTTGGAGTGCTGCCCGGCCTACAGGTTCCCGGGTGTTGAGCAGGCTATCTCAATACACAGGCTCTTCTTGGTGAGTCTGCGTGACCAAGTTCAGTCTATACCACTACCTCAACAGCTGCGACTAGGAGATTCAGCTACATTTGAAGATGTGTAATCTCCCGGGTCTACCCTCAGAAAACAGATGCCGGAAATACTCTTGATATCTGTCTCGTTGGCAATGCTTCACGACGTGATTCAATGCAGAGAGGGGTAAAAGGAAGGGACATGCTGAACTGTGAAACATCTGTAACCTGCTCTGGCGAGGCTGATGTAGGCACACTATGGCCACGGGGAGCATTAAAATTGCTGTGAACAAGAAAGAGGTTAGGAAAATGAGGGGCTTCGAGCTGCCAGTGGGTCATGGGGGGTAAATACATGTATGAACAAGCCTTAGAGTAGAGTGAAATTGCTGTGAAACGGAAAAAAAGGTGTGAAACGGAAAAGCCCTCGGATCATGACAAACACCGTCATCAAGCTCTACTCTCATCACTTCACCCACGGCATGCGATTGGGGAGAGGTAGTGGATCTTGGTATTGACAAATGGTACATCAGACAAGACTTCATCGTGTCCAAGAAAAATAAAAGATAGAGCAAAGAAAGAAGAGAAAAACAAACCAATCTCACCTTCTAAATCCACCAATGTTGGCAAATCAATTCTTTCGCATCTCGGCCACAAAGAGCCCCATCGACTACTAATGAGCCGGATGAGACTTTGCGGTAAAGATGTGGATTTATGAACGTACTAGGGAGGCATCGAACAGGCTGAACAAACAGAAACAAAGCCAAGAAATGTATCATGGCTTCCGAGGAGCTATCAAGCCATTATTTGAATCACAGCCATCTCAGTAGTTGGACAAATACATCTAGAGATGATGTATTAGGTCTTTCCGCTCATAGCTTGCGTTTGCGTGAGATTACTTCTTTCACTACCCAATTCAAGTAATATTCCTCATATGCTCAAGTTCCTCTCCTACACGGTAATATTTGCATAGACCCCATACACCATCTTTTATACCCAAATTCAAGACAAGATAAAGGAATACATGGCACATATCTAAGTATTAACAAATCACAACTCTCACAACAGAACAAAACAAAGCAGCCACACGCAAAACACTCATTGGAAGCTAGATAGTTTGTTTTTCATTCCCATACGTCAGAATCTTCTCTATATGTACACACATCAAACACTAGGTTAAATACCGCCTCCACGAAAAAAAAAAAAATAGTCAAGTCAGCACCTAACAGACCAAATATCTAGCTTGCCCATGGCAAAGAGGAAGCAATCGTTCATCGAGAGCATTTGTGACATAATAAGGAAAAAGGAAAGAAAAGAAAAAAAAGGTAGACAAGTAAAAAAGGAAATGTGAGAAAGAAAACATGATAAGAGAAGAAAGAAATGGGAAACGGGTGAGTGGATCAGCGAGGCTCCTGAAGTAAGTTAAAATAATCATCATCCATCCCGGTCAGATAAAGCATGCTTTCGCTCCGTTTTGCATTTCAACTTGAGTCGTCATTTCCCATGTAACGCCTCGCTGCTATTTTGTTTCAAGACAGAGAAAAGAGGCTTTTTTTTTTCTTTGCGTTTTCACTCGTCTCTTTGGGTAACGTACATTTTGATAAATGGGGGGGAAGAGAAGAAAAAAAGGAGGCGTGGAAAGGGAAACAACCAACATTTTGCTCCGGCGGGAAAAAAAAAAGTAAATTGAAGGTAAATGATAAAAGAATGGAAACGGAATACATAATCGTTAAAAGCGGAGAGCAACAAGGGGAAATACTTGTCATTCCTATTTCCCCAGAGGTCGTGGCGTTGTCTCCTCCTCTCCGTCTAGTTGGATTTTGACCACTGTATTTCCGCTGCCCGCCTTGTCTGCATCACTCGCAACTGCAGGCGGTCTTGGGGTTGCTTCAGCGCTCCCGGGAACAAAGGCATCTTCTGACTCAGTTTCAACCGCATCAGATTTGCTCGGCGTGCTCTGCACCGCTGCTAGGTCGGGAGGCATGCCAACGAGTTGCCTTTCCAGCTCTAGGGAAGGCGTTGTTGCCACCTGAGTTACGGCTTCAGATGTACTGTCTGATAGCGTGACGCTGTCGTGACTATCCGCCCGCATCATTTCAATGCCCAGCTTGGAGCTCGGCAACGTGCTTTTCCCAATGATGGCCTTGCTCCCTCGCCGAAGCTGCATGTCTCTCCTACCCTCAAGCTCTTCGTCTTCGTCATCTGCCGACTCTGTGCCTTCTGAAGCTTTCTTATCAAAGATATCATGTCTGACTTTGAGTCGATTATCTAAGCCGCGTGACATGACTTCCAGATGTGCTGGTGCTGACTGCTGACACACGAGCGAGGGTGTGCTCTTGGTTGGATTTTCAAGTCCAAGCGTTGCATCAATGTCGCTGATTCCGAGGCCGCCGCTGTCTTCCCAGTCGCCAGTCGCCTTGCGGCTGATGACTACAGGGATGTCTTCCGTAGTATAGGATTCCGAATCAAACATGCTAGAGGCGATGGAATCCTCTCGGCTTGACACCATGGCTGACCCATGCCGCCCTATAAAGGCAGAGATGCTCGATGTTGGACTGTCGTCCATTTGACGGGGGTGTGCTCTCCTGAGATTAAGTGGAATGGCCGCTGTTATGGACGTCAAGGGTGGCCTGTGAGGGGATTCAGGTTGCCACTGGCAGAGGCTTCGGAGCACCTCTGACAGCTTCGACGAGCTGATGGGCTTCTCAATTAAGGAGTCGAAGTGATGTGGGGCCTGCAGCTCCTTTAGATAGGCTGTAATGGCTACAATTGGCGTGTGCGAGTTGGCATTCTTGGTCTCTCGTATCATACGAGCCACGTCCACTCCGTTGATCTGGGGGAGCCTGTATTCGATAAAAATGATGTCAAATTTGATTTCGCTCATCGAGAACCGCACCGCTTCCGACCCGTTAGCTACGGAAATGGTGCGGCAGCGTAGCTTTTCCAACAGTTTCTCCATCACCATTCGCGACACGGGATGGTCTTCGCAGATGAGCACATCCAAAGGTCGGAACGTGGGGCCGCTATCAAAGGCAATCTGGGAAAGTCGCCGTGAGCTTTGTCGGCGCCTCTGAACCCTCAGGAGGGCGTTGTGCTTATCTCCTTCATTATCAGACGACGAAGGGGACATGTCGAATACCTGACTCCGACGGTTACGGTGGTGATGTTGGAGCATATCCGTTGCAATAGGGCTGGCCTCTTGCGACCCAACAGTCAAAGACCTCGACCGGCTCGTTGAGGACGTGCTTCCCTGCCGGACAGGTGTTGACAAGACCTTTCCTGGAGACAAGGCAAGCGGAGGTGGTACAGTGCCTCCTCTTTCTCCTCCCCCACGAGGCTTGGCTGGCGACGAAGCTGCGGACGTTGCAGCTCTCTGCAGACTGGGAGGCACCTTTGGTACATCAATGGCGACGTTTGGCTGCAGAGAAGATGACGTTGACTGGTAAGACAAGCTAGATGAATTGCTTGATGCCTTTCTACGGCCCTCTGGCGGTCCATGTCCAGCTATGAAAGAGTTCATCAATGGAGATGATGGCTGTGAAGGCTGTGAAACCTGAGAGATCCTGTTAGGAGATGCAGTTGCGAGGCTAATGCCAGACGGCGACTGTGGGCGGTTGCCAGCCTTTGCATTGGACAGAGTTCTTTGGATGTGACTTGCTACTACAGGACTGCCTTCGAGGGAGGGCGCCGGAGATGGCATGCCGCCGCTGATGCCTCCGGGACTAATAGAGGTTTGCTTGCTCTGGACCGCCAATGCTTCTGCGCGGAGCTTCTGTATCACATCCTTGTTTGCCTTTTCCAGCACTGGAAGATTCTTGAAAGAGAAACTACCAAAGTCGTCGGCAGCAATGGGCTCACTCAGTCTCCGCGACTTCAGGTCTCTCACGTGAGGGGGGATGTGTAGTGGCATCAGCTTTCTGCCCATTGAGTTTACCTGCGAACGAACTCGTGAAAGGGCATCGTGAGGTCTATCTGGGTATTCACTGGACCCGGCTGTGGAGGACTGCGGCGATGTCTGGTCTTCAATCTCCTCTACAAACGAGTGGAGGACAGCGCCTCTCGCATCAAAGTACTCTGTATCTTCAGGATTTTCTGGCTGAGGAACAAATTGTGCCTCGTCTTCCAGTAGGTTGTCCCAATTGATGCCCTCGAACCAAGGATGGGCACGGATTTCTTCGCCGCCCGAAGCGAATTTATCCTCGCGATTGGATCCCAAGCGCAACGGTGGATCCATGCAAAGCAACTTATTGATTAGATCTTTCGCCTCGTCAGATACGGGCTCGCATTCTGCTTCATCCGGCCACTGAATCTTTCGTGCCAATATATTTTCAAATACTTGCTCAGCGTCACCGGCATGGAATGGAGGAATGCCGTAGAGAAACTCAAACATGATACATCCGACGGACCACCAGTCACTCGTCTCGTCTTGCTTATCACCCTTGATCGTTTCTGGGGCCAGGTAGTCTGGGGTTCCGACGAAACGTCGATTTGTATCCTCCGGGTCGAATAATGCCATAGGGGGGGGCACCATACCTGGGGGAGGGAGGGAGCCTCTGCTGTGGCTATCCATACTAGTCCTCGTATTAGAATGATACGGCGCTAGGTCTGGCGAAGCATGGATTACAGCATCTTCATCTAAGAATAGCCTTGCGCTCGGCGGCTGAGAGCCGGCATCGGGATCATGGATGGAGAAAGTTGTAAGCATGCGGCTCAATGTCTCGCTCCCACCGCTATCGCTCCGATGGCTGTTCGAAATGCGGCGTGGATCTGGCTGTTGCGCGGGGCCGAGACTGAAATATGACGGCTGCCATGGGCCGCCGGGATCTGGAGTCATTTGGGGAGTTGCACCCGGGGAGGGACCATGGACGTCGAGCGAAGTTGATCGAGAAGATGCCATTGACGTAGACCGAACAAAGGGGCCCTGTTTGAGCAAATCTGGAGTGGAATCTGCCTGATCACTGTTCAAAGCTCTCTTCTGTCGACCTACCAAGCCCATTCGTGACAGCCCAAAGTCAGTCAGCTTCAAATGGCCCTTTTGATCAATCAACAGGTTATCAGGCTTGAGATCTCGGTGGATAACCCCCCTCTCATGGAGATGCTCTACCCCCAAGACAACTTCTCCCAGATATTTTTTGACCCAATCTTCAGGAAGGCCGCCTAGTACCTTGATGAGGGACGCGCAGTCGCCTCCGTTGAGATACTCCATGACCAGATATAGATAATCTTTGCTAGAAAACGTCCAGTATAGCTTTGCAACAAAATCGCTTTGCCCTTGCCACATCATAATAGCACGCTCCGCTTTCACATTTCCAACTTGATTCTTGGCAACCATGTCCGCTTTTTTCAAAACCTTGATGGCGAAATACTCTCCAGTCGATTTCTTCTTTGAAAGATAAACACTGCCAAAGGCTCCTTTACTGATGGGCTTGATAATCTCAAAATCTTTAATCGACGGCTGTGACGACCGTGGCTGGGGAGGTGGCTGGTTATTGGCATTGAGGCGCGGGGATGGTGGTGGCTTCATAACGAAATCGGAAATGGCTGCAGACGATTGTCTCCTATGGTGTTTGGACGGGTGAGTGACTGGGGAAGAGAACTCGCTGCTCGGGAACATTGGTGACGCTTCGGGAGAAACAATCCCTTCGTAGCCTAGGGGTATCACTCGAGCCTTGATCCGGAGAGGAGAGGAAGGCTGTGTCATCATCCGCGACGGGGATTCCTGTCGTCGAGGAGAAGACGTTTCTGGTATGATCAAGCTCCGTCTGTGCCGTCTGGAGCTGGCCGCACGCCGAAGGTCGCCAAAGTCAGAAATGGGGGACTCGGTCCTGTGAGGCCCTCGGGAAGCCACCGATGATGATCGCAAACTTCCTTCGCTTTCGCCGACATCGCTCTCAACTGGGAGAATAGACGCTCTGCGCGAATCTCGTGACTGGTTCAAAATACTCAATCCACCCGGGTGGGATCGTGGAGTTGGGCACTCTCGGGGGCTGCTGGATCTAGTAGACCCCACAAACGACGTCGGACGCGACCGACCGAGCCCTGTAGACATGTCCACCTGGCGGAGGGCAGCTGCCAAGGCAGAGGGGCTTGTAACAGAGTGTTCAAACTGCTCGTCACCAGTGCGACTCTGTGGTTCTTCTACTTCACTTCTCGCGTCAATCGCGTCAATATCTTCAGTGTCTGTTCGCTGCTGCTCATCGAGCTCGTCTTCGCTGGAATCACTAAACCTTCCCTCGGCAATGCGAGTAGCTTTTCTGGTTGCCTCATCAATGCAGTCTTGCACTAGAACCGCGAATTCAATCCGGATTCTCTCTGCATATTCAATAATCTGTCGATGGCGAAAGACGGCATCTACCTTGGTTCGGGCAGCTTTTTCGGTATCTTCGCAGAGCAATGCCAGGCCCTGTTCTTGCTCAAGAGTGTTTGAACTCGGTGACGACCATTGAAGTACTTGTGATATCCTCGATTCTGACTGAGGCGACTGGGTGCGTAGTTCCCAGTGACCTTGCAATGAAGAACTCTCCTTGATCCCTGGACAGCTGATTTCGATGGCAGTATCGCATAGATCCAGCAGGAGCTCCACGATCCGAGCTTGCGGCCTACGAATGGCAAAAGAGCGGGCTCTAGCATGCCCAAAGCCGCCAGGTCTCTCTCGTGAGCGAGCTAGCGAGGTCCCCGGGGATGACTGTGCCGAGGGCGGAGGGCCAATGGGCTGGCCCTTGTATTCGGCCACCGGAAGATTTGGTGAGTCGCCAGAAAGAGATCTGCTTTTGCGTGTCTCCAGTGCATCGAGGACCCTGACGATGGCGTTTCTGTGTTCACTCAGGCTCTCTTGAGCCATCTGCACATCCATTTCGGCTCGATGTTCTTGAAGACATAGGTCGGTATGCTTCTCGAACCACCAGGGAGGTATCTGACGCTCGCAGATGCGGCAGAGAACTGGCGGCGGAGGTTCTGGCTCCTCTGATTCCTCGCTTGCGGCTTCAGCAATGCGAGTGAGAATGCCAGCGAGAATTTCGGCCCCTGAGCCTAGTGAGTCGACAATGACGGCGGGGAGGTCGATTTGAACTTCATGGGGTATCCACGGACGAATCATCCACATTGTCTAGATCATTAACCAGTCAACAAACTATAAATTTGGAAGCATGAAAAGCAGGCGAGAAGAGAGTCTCTTGCGCATCTGCTTCGGTCCAAGAGAGAAAAACCTACATGGCTTTCACCTCCCGATACGCTGTCATATACCATGATGCCCTGTGCTTCGAGGTCGGCCATCTCCGTCGGTGGGACATCTGATGAATCAAGAGCCCCAATGCTGTCCAACGACCGCAGCTTGGAGAGGGGCCCCAAGATGACGGAGAAGCGGACCCTGTGGCTCTTGGAGTCGTCCCTCTTCATCGAATCAACCACATCGGTAAAGACACACTTGTTTTCGCTGGCTATCAAGTCGGAAATGGGGACGCCTTCGACCGACTTGACGGTTGTGCCCACGACATCGGTCCACGAAGGACTGACCCATTTGATGGTGCCATCCAGGTTGAGGTAGGCAATCGCATTCAGCGTCTGCTCGGCGGCCTCGCGCAGTTCCTCTCGTTCTTCCCGGATGTCCTGGCTGATGGACCTGGCCATGGCCGTGGTCTGCGAGGCTCGCAGCGACGAGACGGCCGGCGGGGCCAGCGAGACGATGGCGGGACTGGAGGGCTTGTCCATGGCGGCGACGAGAGGGCAGCGCCGGGGCTGCGGAGGCGCCCAGTGAAGGCAAGAGCCGGCGGGAAGCTGTCGACGGCAATGAGGGCGGCAAAGGCAGCGGTGATGGTGGGGGAGCTGGCGTTTGGTTCGTAGAGAGACTCGGGGTCTGGCGAGGCAGCCAGAACTACAGACCCATCAAGCTCGGATACATGACTGAAGACCGCCGGCGTAGGCTCACAGCCGCCTCTCTCTCTCTCGATCGCTGCGTCGTCGTCGCTGGCGCGGGGGGACGTATATTCGATGACAGGGGGATGCCGAGCGTTGCGTTGGGTTGTTGAAGAATGCTGAGTAAAAAAAAAAAAAAAAAATTAAAAAAATAACAACAGGATGCCGGGCAGGCAATCCCACCAGACCCCAGGCAGACGCAGCACCCTGAACAAGCTTGGCGGCCGAAGCTGAACAGACAGACAGACGAACCGGTGAAGGCAGCTGAGCGGTGCGAAACCACAGGCCGTGAGTTACCTCTGAAGTCGAACAGGCGGCGGACGTTCTCAGGAGCAACAATCGCTGGACACACAAGGCGGCAGGTCGGATGCCAGTCAGCTCAGTCGGGAGTGGTTCGTTTCACGATGGCCCAGTCCAATTGCTAATCGAGGTACCGGCCCCAAGCCAAACGCAGCATCTCTGGCCAAGCAGCAGAAACGGCCAAGGTCGCGTCCTCTGCTCCCCCCATGACACATTAAGCGGGGGGACTGGCAGCCCGGCGGCCAATCACGGCACACCATCTCCTCAGGCCCTTTACCCGCCTGATCCAACCCTCTGCGGCGGCGCCTCTAAACTCTGCTGGGCCACAGCGCAGGCCGTAGCGCAGATGGGCGCTGCAGGCTGCACAGTGAGGGCCCAACGGGAGAATCCTTGGCGGCCTTTGCCTTGGAGGGGTCCCCCTCGGGAGGCTCTGGGACGGCCCCCGTGCGTTGAGCAGCGCCGGAGAAGCCCTCAAGCCCAGCAAACAGCACGCACCGCAGGGCATGAGAGAAAATTTCTTCCCGGTCCCCTACAATCAGCGCCCGCTCTCTCTGATCGGCCTGCATAAGGGCTGGTCTGGTGTCCCGACATGCATGCGGCTTCTGCGACCACGCCACGTCACGTAAGCGGGTGGTTTGGCTGGCTGTCCATTTGCACATTCGATATGGTCATGGCAATCGACACTGTACCGGCATTGCTCCTCAACTGATATCATTGCGGCGCTGCAGCATCACATCGCTAGGCCAACTACCCCAAAGCCTAGCCGGGCTCTGCAGAGGGTGTGGGCGGCCGTCATGGTTGTGATGGCAACGGCCTTGCATTCATGCGCGGGCATACAGTAGTCCAGGCAAGGAGACGATGCCGGGACGCAGAATCACGCAGCAAACGGCACCCGTCGTGGGGCCTTGGGCTCTGGACCTGGGCCGCGTCGGAAAGAATTCATCTAGAACGGCGTCGTTGCACCAACCAGGCCTCATCGTTTGCACAAACGCGGGAGGTCCAGAGGAATCACCGAAAAGGCCTGAGCAAATTCAGATCGGCGGCGCGGGCTGGGATTGGATCTGCCGCCCAACTCTCTGCCTCTCCGCATCTTGGGGTAGTTTCCTCTCTCCTCTCCCACCTTTGCTCCGGCCTTAGCTCAAGCTGGAGCTCAAGCTCAATGGCTGCTTTGCCTCCCACCCATTTGCTAGCGTTGCGACTTACAGACAAGCAATGGAACTGCTCTACATGCTGGTGCTCGCACCGTGTATTAGCCCTGCAGCAGCAGACGTCTCGAATGAGCTGTAGCGCATCCGCGGGATGCATTGCATATGGCATATCACAAGAACCGACTACCACGTCTTTTTTGTGACCCAGCCCATGATGCAGTTAGCTCTTCGTATAAGCGTCTATTTGGGTGTGAATGGCCAAGTACATGTGCACATGCTCTGCCACCAGATGATTCTAGAATGCCCCCTTGTGCCAATAATGGTCATGGCCGTCTTTCGTTTCTATTCTTATTCTGTTATTCTTTCTAGACATGACATAATGTATTGGCATGAAGTAGATCTAGAACGTCTTTACTCAAGCCCGTACACCATACACCGTAAACATACAGCATGTACTACAGGGAGGGTATTTTTAGGAATATCCAAGTACATGGTCTCTCGAGATGAAACAGTCAACGGACACCAGGTATCCTGTCAAGAATAGTCATCTTATGCTGCTAGACAACGGCAATACTAGGAATTCATGGTTCAACATGGCGCTTCCTTGCAAGCTGCATCAAGATGCGAGACACTTCTGTCTCTGGGCTTCAAGCCACTCCCCCTTTTCAATCCACCGCTGCTCCAGCCAGCCGGCCAACTCAGCGTCAGTCTGCGGCAGGCTCTCAATGGGAAACCGGCGAGCGTGTACATGGAATTGGAAGCCGGCCCCCTCACTCAGTCTCGGAACGCTCAGCGTATCCCACATTGTCGGGGCCTCTTGGAACTCAGTGCCTCGACGGTAAAAGATGGTCAGGTCGTACACAGCCTTGATATGCGGTGCCCTGCGGAGGTGCTGGACCGTGGCGATGAAGCCCTTGGTGCGGGGATACAGGAGATGCATGGGATGGGGCCGATCGGTCTTCTTGCACCATGCCTGCGACTCTTGGTATTTCCGCTGGCTGAAGCGAGTGGCCTCGCTGAAGCTAATGAGCCCTATATAACCGGGTCAACGCTTACTGTACAGCACATGTACTGACGAGAGCAGACGACTTACAGGTCGGAAGCCTCCTGGAAACCAGCCCGGCAAAGGCACGATCGAGCCCCGACTTGTCCTTGAGCCAGCTCCGGCTCACCATCGGCATGCCCATGGCCCAGAGGCCCCAGCCTAGGAAGGGCACGAGCCGGAGCTGGCGCTTGGCAAAGTAGCGGCAGCGGCCCAGCATGCCCTTGCGTATCGCCAGGGCCTGGATCATATAAAAGTCGGCCCAGGCCAGGTGGTTGGCGACGACAATGGCAGACTCGCCCGCCGGTATGTCGTCACCAGAGCACTCGATCTGGGCCCCGTTGGCGTATTCGAAGATGAGCTGAATCCACCGCCACACCGAGCCGGCGATGCGAGACGACAGGTCGTAGACGAGCTCAGGGGCCAGTGCCTTGAGCGGCAGCATCAGCGACAGCGCTATGTCTGCCAGTAGCAAGTACACCAGCCAAGGCGCCGTCAAGGCGAGGCCGCGGACATGTCTGATCAGCGACATGGGAGTACAGTAGGTGGTACCGAGTCGTATTCTTAGAACAGGCAGCTAGTGGTAGCAGTGGCAGTACTTTAGCAGCTCAGTCAGCGACCACTCAGAGCAACTCCTGATGCAGGATCTATTATCACAATTTCCTCTTTGAGGACATGCCCTCTTATCCAGGAGTCTGGATTGCAGTGCTCGAGACGGAATCTGGTGGTCAGACTGTCGGTCCACATGACGCAATGCCACAGGCGGTGGTAGGGCATAGTGCCAAAGTACATGTATTCGGTACCTTGGAGTAGATGGCTGTTTGCATCTTGTACCAATGAATACCACGAACTTCAATACCTTAGTATAACATTGATACTGGTAAAAGGGAGGGTGAGACTATGTTGGCTCAGGACGATGCTATCATGCAGCATCTCGGGCATTTAAGGGATTGAAAGGCTACTACTTGTAAGGCGATGCCAATCTTGAACGTAGGCCTGTAATACTGTTACCTACGTGCGGGCTACGAACCCATATAAGAAGATGGGTCAATTTATATAGCATCTTGATACGCAGGTGGCTCACACCAATCATCAATCGTCCGTGGCTGCGTAATGGCTGAATCATTGTTTCACTCTTGCAACCCACTCCCGCCGCCGTGAAATTGCCCTATGTTTCGTGTCACCACGGCGAGCCGCTGTCCAGAAGGCGTCCAGTGCTTACGGACTAAGAATAAGAACAGCAGCGGTCGCCGGTACACACATGTAAGCGTCAAATAATGTGGTCACCGCAGTACCTATTACTCGTACAGGAAAGGTGATTGGCGCCTGGAGGGAGTTTTGGACTCCTAGCGCTGCGAGTCGTCGCGCGTGGGCTCATCTTTGGCGAGCATGTTCTTGAGTTTGGTCAAGCCGCCTTGACGCAAGAGGTGGCTTTGCGAGCTTGGCGGCCGTTTCCTCGCCTCTCGGTCTTCGGGTTTCTGGTGCTAGTATGTGGAGTGAAGCACCTTGATTTAAGCATTGCCTTTTGCTTATTGCAAGGCCGAGATGCAATTTTGCGTATTTGGGCTTTTCGCGACCGATCTGCTCCGGGGGCTCAGCCAGATACGCACGGGTAGTACGGCATCACCGCGATACTCGCACAAAGTACATGCGGCAGGTCGGATGCGTCTCCAAAACAAAGTCTTATTGCTCCCTCGTCCCTGTTGTTTATGATCTGCACGACCCGAGACGGGGACCCGCGCAATAAGAAGTTGATTCGCCTTCGGGACATGTTCACTTCCCAGCAAGGCTGAGCCACGGTCTCACGATCCTTTCGAGCGAGTTATACTCGTCGAGGGCCCCATCGGAGCGTAAGATCGCACGTTCTCGCACGAAATACAGTGGGTGGTGCTGCTGGCGCCCTCCACCGGCTCGCCTAATTCTGCCTGGATCCATCGACTCGGGTTCTAACTGTCCCTCGACGCCCAGAGAGCTCAAGAACCCCGCTGTGTCTCGCGCCTTGCATTTCAATCCTCAACTCAACTGCTATTGCATCCCGCGGACATCCATTCACGGGCAATTGAAGCATCCAACTGTCATTGCCAGCGCGCCTCGCTCTGTGGCTACTGTCTCATAGCATCTTTAGCTCTTCATAATCGTCTTCTGCGTTATCGTCCAGCTCTTTTCGCAGGACCCGACAGCTCCTCAGCAGACAGTGCAGCAGCTCCTCCAGCTAGCCCTTCTCCTGCGGTGGGTGCGGAAGCTCTCGCCCTATCGCTGCCAACGGTGCTGCTTAGTATTCGCAACCGCTATTGCTTCGGACGGTCCGCCTTTCTGCGCCGTATCTCGACCTGCGTCCTCACCACCATCGACAGTCTAGACAATCTTGCAATCACAGAGCTGTGACCGCGTGCGCCGACACTCCTGGATTCCCCTTGACGGTAAGCTTCTACCTGCTCTCTAGAGGGCGTGGAGGCCAATTTCGGCTTTCTCTTTTGCCACACTGTGGCTGCAACCTTCTCGGAATCTGACGTCGCACGGTGGCTGACTTGTCGCAGTCGGCAATAGTATTTTAAACACTTGTCGCGCCCTGCCGCAAGCCATTGGATCCTCTCTGCGTTCACATATACATCGTCCGGATTATCGCAAGCTACCATGTCATCGCTGTCTCCGGACCAGATTGAAGGAGGCGCCTCTCAGGCCTCGACAGAGGGCACTGACAAGGGTGTCCTCTCTTCCCTGAACCTCAACTTTTTCAAGAACCTATCGGACAAAAAAGTCACCCGCAGTAAGATATCCCGACAAGGCATATTCCCGACGGCGGTAAGATGACCGACCGACTAATCATCCCTTCCTTTTTGACAGCCGGTAATCCCCCCAAGCGACGCGGACCAAAGCCAGACAGCAAACCCGCCTTGACTAGGCGGCAAGAACTCAACCGGCAAGCTCAACGGTAAGCATCTTTTGTCTTGCGAGGCACTAGACATGCGTACAGTGCAAAGCTAATCCGCTGTTTGCGCTCTGCAGAACCCATCGCGAGAGAAAAGAGATATACATCAAGGCACTAGAAGATGAAGTCATTAGATTGAAAGAAGTCTTTAGCACAATGTCTCTGGATAAGCAAAAGCTGTATGATGAGAACAAGCAACTCAAAGAAGTCCTGGCCCAGAGAGGCATCCAGCTTCCAAAGCTAAGCAGCGTGGACGACTCGGGTATCAGCGCCACTCAGGCGATGAGTGTGAGTGCCTCGGGCAACAGCTTTACGCACGGCTCCCAGGGTGGCTTCTCGCCTGCCGGCATGTCGCAATCAACCGGCATGTCAATGTCGCCGGAGAACCGCCAGCCGTCACCTGCTGGCAACGGGGTTGATCATGAGCAGGCTGGTATTGACTTCGTCTTAACGTACGAGAACTCCTCCTCGAAGGCCTATCTTTCACCTCCCCCGCAGTGACCTCAACAAGGTTGCCACTTCACAGCCACGCGAGCCAAACTGTCGGGACTTGATGCGCAAGGGTCGGTATGCTAACGGTTGCGACTTTTGTCGAGGGATCTTGTAGGCTCGAAAAGCCTTGCATGGCACACATGCCATTCCTGGTTGACAGAGCGAGCGACGCCGACGGCGCGCCCTGTGGCCACGCCTTGATGGCGTCTTGCCCTCCTGCGCCGTTTCAAGAGCTGACCCCAGACACCCCTTTCGGCAGTAAACACACGCACGACCACGGCGGAGAGTTTGAAAAGCAAGGCACATGGGAGCTCACAAAGGCCGATCTGACCACGCTGCTGGACCTCAGCAAACAGCTCAACCTAGATGGCGAGATCACCCCGGTCATGGCGTGGAGAATGGTGACGTCGCATTACAGGTTCAACGAATTGGCTCCGGGCGATTTGGAAAAGCTTTCAGAGGAGTTATTACGGAAAATCAGGTGTTATGGGTGAGTTTGTCTTTTGCGACTGATGACTGCTGCCATGGGGTGTTTGTTTGGTGTGCTAATCCTGTGAGCAGTTTTGGAGCTGTCATGGAGGAGTTTGAATTGCGGGATGCGCTAGAGAATATCTTCTCTGGCCGCCCAGAAGCAATGGTCTTTTGATTTCCACTTATGTCCCTTCCACTTCTCTCTCGTTCCCTCATTCTCGCCCCCTCCCATTCTCTCGCTTTATTCTTCTTGGTGTGAAGTCGCCATATTGGATCTTTTCCTTATTTAATGATGGTTCATGTATTTGTCTAAAGAGATTCCAGGACGCACCTTGGTCGCGTCCATGTCAAATGGTGGTTTTGGCTTTGCTGTTATGTAGTTACGATGTACATATATATATATAAATGTTTTGAGTCGCTAACCTAAACAATTCTGAGTATTCTTCACCCTCTTACGAAGCCATAAATACTGCCTACATATAGTGATGAAGACTACTACGTCGTCAGAATTTGAGAAACGTCAATGGTGTTCTATCTCATGTGACATTATACGCTGACTTCGCGCTCTCACCAACAATCTGTGGCTTATGCAGCGATAAGATAACACACACAAAAATCCAAGTGGCGGTGCAGCTGGCAGCAACTGGTGGCGCGGGGCTTGCAACTTTTCTCGTTAGGCTGCCCCACCCCCCACCACAATTTCGATTCAATGTTGGAAACCAAATTCATCGCCCGCCGGACGAACGAATCATCACGAGCAAAGGGAAAGCCTCTCTCTCTTTCCTACCCCGGCCCTCTGCGTTCCTCATCTGAGTGGACGTCCGAAAATAAGAGAGAATCCCGAAAAATCAGTCAAGATGGCCCAGTCACTAGACTATGCCAAGATTTGCGAGAGTTGCCCGCCAGGAGATGGCTGGGGCCCTTCAGTAACCAACGAAATCACCCTCGACGGCGTTCCTTATGCGCCCTTCTCTAAGGGAGACAAGCTGGGGCGCATGGCCGACTGGACTGCTGAGGGCAAGGACCGCGAACGTGGTGGACGTCTGCAGTACAGCCGCCAATACAGAGGTACGGTGGCCTTTTTGATACTAGAATTCTGGATATTGCTGACGAGAGATTCGGAAAAAAAAATTAGACCAGCAAGTTTATGGCACCGGCCACGCTGTTGTTTTCAATGCCCCTCCCGCCGAGGACGAGACCAGCTTCTCCGTCGTCAGCAACACCAGAGACTCGGCCAAAACAAGATATGGTCGCGGTGCCGTCTTCACCCGTGGCCGAGGCCAGCGTGGCGGCCGTGGTGATACCCGCGGCGGACGAGGAGGCCAGTTCCAGCGTGCCCCCGGTGGCCGACAGGGCTATGGCTACGATCGCGGCGGACGAGGCGGTGCTGGTGCCCGTGGCGGACGCCGATTCGGCTGGAAGGACTACGACAAGCCTGCTCGCAACCGTGATGCCAGCATCAACATCAAGGCCGACTGGGAGCTCCTCGAGGAGATTGACTTCAACCGCCTGGCCAAGCTTAACCTCGATACCGACGATGGTGAGGACCTGGACGACTACGGTTTCCTGTACTACTACGACCGCTCCTACGACAAGCAGCCTGTCAAGGGCGCGGAGAAGAAACTCACGGCTATTGACCGTGCCGCCTACAACGTCACTACCTCGTCCGACCCCGTCATCCAGGAGTACGCCGAGAAGAACGAGGCCACCATCTTCGCCACCGACAGCATTCTGTCCATGCTCATGTGCTCTACTCGCTCCGTCTACCCCTGGGACATTGTCATTGTTCGCCAGGGCAACAAGATCTTCCTGGACAAGCGTGACAACTCCAACCTGGACATGGTGACGGTCAACGAGAACGCCGCCGACGCTCCTCTCGAGGCCGCCGATGGTGGCAAGGACGTCATCAACCAGCCCCCTGCCCTCGCCGAGGAGGCCACCTACATCAACCACAACTTCGCCAACCAGGTCGTGAGCGAGAACGAATCGAACAAGGTCCAGATGGCCCACGCCAACCCCTTCCACGACGCGTCCGACGACACCGATCCTCCTGCCAGCAAGGCCTACAAGTACCGGCGATTCGACCTCTCCACCAACGAGGAGGAGCCCGTCTACCTGATTGTCCGTACCGAGGTCGACGCCGTCCAGAAGAACGCCATCAGTGGTGAGGACCAGCTGGTCACCATCAAGGCCCTCAACGAGTTCGACAGCCGTGCCCAGGGCAGCGGCGGTGCCCTCGACTGGCGGACGAAGCTCGTCGCCCAGCGTGGTGCCGTTGTCACCACCGAGATGAAGAACAACAGCTGCAAGCTGGCCAGATGGACTGTGCAGAGCATCCTGTCCAAGTCTGACGTTATGAAGCTCGGGTATGCACACTCTTTTCCTTTTTAATTCCGTAGACATTGCTAACTACTCATACCCTTAACAGATTCGTCTCCCGCGCCAGCCCCCGAACCAACGATAAGCACGTTATTCTCGGCGTCATTGGCTGGAAGCCCCGCGACTTCGCCAACCAGATGAACCTGTCCCTGTCCAACGGCTGGGGTATCGTCCGCACCATTGCCGACATGTGCCTGAAGCGCGAAGAGGGCAAGTTTGTCCTCGTCAAGGACCCCAACAAGTCTATCCTGAGACTGTACCAGGTCCCTGCTGGCAGCTTCGACGAGGACGACAACGAGGAGGAGGCTGAGGAGGTTGAGGAGGAGGCTGAGGAGTAAATATAGGGAGGCGGAGTGGTTTCAAAATACCTGACTTACATATGGTGTTGTCTTTGTTATTCACTTTTTAATGAGTGAGCTGTTTTTCTTTTCAAAAGAAGAAAAACGGCAGTATTTTTATGATGGATGTATGGGCTAGATTTGATCTCATTTCAGGAGCAAGGTGGCTTACTAGGAATGGATATAAGAAGACACAAAAGTTTCTCGTCACTCATCTTTTCCAACCAACTCCGTCAATTACGGCGGATAACTTTGATTTGTGTATTGTCTCTATCGACCAAGAACCTAGTACTTTTACAAACTCAAAACATTCTATCGTCGTTTCTCGTAGATGTAACCAACCGTTGTATCAAGTAACCCATGGCTGCTCTATATGACGCGCTTCTTGACATCCTCTCCTCGCAAGGAGCAAAGAAATTGAAAGTGATCTCCATCCATCTACTCTGCCCATTCTTCGCTCCCTATCGTTGAACTTGTCGCAGATACCACACTCCAACCTCTTGGAGAAAGTTCATCAGCAGTATAGACTTTGTAGGCTCGTAGCCCATCTCGCGCAAATCGAATTCCTTCTCACGTAGCCACTCTCGTGCGACGTTGAACTGCGGCGAAAGGCCGAGATGAGTGCTGGCAAAGTACGCAGCTGCAAGAATCTGCCGATACCGGCGGCCAGCATCGCGATCTCTGGCTATGAATTCATGGGAATCCCACTCAATCTGGATTTCATCACGGAGGCATCCATCTAACGGCATCGAGTGAGGATGGGACAATTGCTTCCTGCGAGCTGCGTCAGCAAGCTTAATGCCCAAGGAGCTGATGTAATCGTGCTGCGGCCACATTTCCCTTGTAGGTTGCGGATGGTGGTGTCGAAGATCTTCCCATCGATCAACAAAGTTCAAACTAGTCTGAAGATTCTCGGCAGGTTGATGCTGCTGCCAACCCTTTTCTGGAACTAAGAATGAGATTGGGGGAAGAACGGGTCGAGAGGCGACATCCTGGGAGATTCTGCTTGCTGTTGTAGAGATTGGATATCCAGATATCGGGTCTGGGATCGAAGCTATGGGGTAGTCTTTATTGTCAGAAGGAACCCAGTTTCGGTCGTGGTTATCTCTGGACTCTTCGATAAATGGAAGCCTCCTATGGCCAGGATTGAAAGTGCTTCGTGCATCTTGAGTGGGATACGTTGAAGAGATTGCGTCTGTGTATCGAGTGCAACTGGAAGGAGAGTGATGTGACGCTGGCGCCACCAAAAGTGGCGGTTCTATAGGACTGCCATGGTTATACTCTGTGCCTGAGGCTCGATCTTTAGCATCAGTTTCAGGAACTGGCGTGTGTTTGGCTGCTGGACTATTATCCGCGGTTGACGAGATTGATGTCTCCGTTGAGTCTTCGGCTGCCCATTGCTCCTGCCCTCGTCTTGTGCTCGTCGCAGCTCTTTGTCTTTTCACTGTGTTTGGTGGATCCTCATTGTTTTCTTGGGCCCGTTTCCTTCGTTTACGAATGTTTGGTGGAACATCCCAACTGACAGCTGCAGCATCTATTGTGTGTCTCCGATCATTCTGCAAGCGGCCAGCGACGCAGCAGTCTTGGCAAATTGATAACTTGCAGTCCCGGCACTTTTGTAGAGTCCCGCAGCGTTGTTTATGACAAAGGTCGCACTTGGCAGTGGATACATTGGAAGCATCCCATCCATGGTGAGCAGTGTCAAAGCTTGGCAGGGGGGTTCTTTGGTTGGCTAAGACGGCATTGGATCTTGGCGCGGAATCTCCGGATGGCTGAGGCTCAGGGATGGCGATACTTGCGTGGTGCCTCTCCATAGGGTCGACAGAGCAGGGAGCAAGCTGCAGGTTTGGGTCCGCAGCTGGCCTATTGCCTGTGTCCTCAGAAGAATGGCTCTCTTTACTAATGAGAGCCGGCATCTTTCGAGTAACTTGTCCCCAGAACGAAGAGCGTTGGTCTTTGTAATTATGACTTTATTCAGAGTCTTGGCACTCGTAGCAATAGATATCTTGTGGTGGCGTTGAAGGCTGGAAACAACTAGAAAAAGTAAGAAGAAATTCGCAGCCGACAAGAGAGATTCAATACCACACAAACAATAAGCGAATGTTTTAAGGACCAGGGTTTTTCGAGGTTCTCGAGAGTGGGTGCAACGTAGGGAGATGGATGGCCCCGTGAAATTTTTGATCGCAGGCAGAAGGGAGTTGAAATAGGTAAGTTGGGAAGGGCCATGTCGCAGAGAAGATTCGTAGTCGCCATATATATAGAAGATTCACTGCCATGCGCAGCACAGTTGAAACAAGAGGCAAATGCATTTCGAGGGACAGGCGGTCAAGAAGAGATGTTTGGTGATTCAATGCAGGCGTTTTTGGCGACTTGCACGACAAATTGGGGAGAGCGAAATCGGAAGCGCCGTTGCAGCGAATTGTAAGATGATCACAGCCGTTTGGTCGAACAGGCCGTGCACAGGGAGAATAGGATCCGCCTCAGATGTGTAGTTATCAAGTTGAATTCAACAATGGCTTGGTTGGCCACTGAATCATGGCCACAAGGAAGATGGTTCATGAGAAAAGGAAAAGAAAAAGGAAAGGGAAAACTGAATTAAAAAGTCCAAATGACGAATGCGATGACGGACCTGCAGTTGGACGGTGGAAGGAGCAAGGCTGCAACTGCCTCTGGCAATAGCTCCTAGTACCTACCTAGGTATATAAATACCTGTAGTCACAGGACAAAGAAAGAGAAATAGGATCTTATTCTTCAAATATCCGTCATTCTCTCCCTTGTTGTTATTTGATCCCGATTATTGAGGCTTCCAGCTTGTTGAGCACACGAATGAAGCTTGGTAGCCTATCGCTTGAATGACCAAGTGCCTAGTACTGCTTCACCACAGGCCTCCATACCTACAGTAGTGGCATTGACTACAAGATTTACGATATATCTAGCTTTCTCTACATTTACTGCTATATACCGGTACCTACATGTTAGACACGAAGCACTTTTGTTGCTGTTTGCTACTCGTGAGTACAATAGTATCGCCTTTGGCTCGCTATGTGCGTTTGATATCAATTGACGATGAGCCATGTGACTTTTCCGAAATCGGGATTCTCTGATTGCCTAAAGTCATGTATTCAGGGCAACTGCTTCTATCAGACTTTATTTTATTACGGTCATGAATGCTCATTTACTAGATCTGCCTTGTGGTTTGCATAGATTTTGACATCTGGTTTTCCCCAAACAAAAGCTTACCTCTCTACCTAGGTCAAGACACGGTAGCTGAGTCAGGTTTTGACCAAGGCGACTTCTAATATACCATGGTTCGTATGAAGATTTTTTTTCTTTTGCTAGTATTCAGCAGTGACGAATCGCACTGCCGTATCCAAACGACTCATGCAGCCCTAGCATATAAGGAGTCTTAAGAAACGAGCAGATGAGCGAGATGCTATTTAGGGCGGTTATGAAAATACAGGTCAATAGAGGAGGCATTACGTAGTAGGTATCTACCTAGATGATGGCCTTTGATCTGACTAGATAAGCAGATGTAAGTTGATGAGATGAACAGGGTCTAAATAAGAGAGTGGTTTATGGTTATACTGCCTTGATCTAGCCAGATAATAAGGTGTTGTTTGATCAAAGACCCGTCCTGTCACATGTCCGAGTCTCATCCTGCAACAGACAGACGTCCAACAGACGTCCAACAGACGTCCAACAGACGTCGCTCATCCATCAGGATGCCATGCCAGTAACACAGCGCCGGAAAGTACAAAAGTCCACCCGCCCATTAGGAGAGACGAATCATCCCGACGATGAGCACCGGCAGACAGAAATTGGACCGAGAAAACGACGTCGACTCGCCACAATCGAAAGCGCTGCGGCTAGAATCTCGAGGCCCGAGCACCGGCATGTCACCTGCCGCTGCCCTACATAAGTTCATCTCGCTGGCAGCTCCACCGCGTCGGTGCGGAGCAACAACTGAAGCAGACTTTTGTCTCTCGTCGATTACACGTAAGGCAGCGCTGCAGTCATACATGCGCAGATAGTGGCACGATTTAGCGCAGACACTACTGGAGATGGACGCTATTTCCATCCAGCGTGATTAGTGCCCGTTGGTGGAAGTAAAAATCGTGGATTTCAGCGGCATGTAAACTGCTGCTACGCCACGTCCACGCAAGACTTGCAGCGACGAAGGCGCCAACGCACGGCCACATGCTTGTATGTATGAAAAGCCACTGATCCCGTCCAGTCTCGCCCCTGCCTGCGCCCTTGCATCCATTTTGCCAGTCTCCCTCCAGTCTCAAAAAGCGCGGCCACACAGCCTCGTCAGCGCATCGGCCCCGAGCCAATGGCAGCTGATGCGACAGGGGCCCGCAGGATCGTTGGGTTGACGCCTGGCCGGAATCACGGCACGTCGCGGGCTTCTGCACGGGCTTCTGCAGCGGCGGGCCAACAACCAACAGCCAATGGAATAAGTGGCCATGGCGTATAAAAGAAGAGCCGGGAAAAGGGAGGGTGTGGCTGATGGATGGCTTCGCAGCGCTGATACCGGCATAGCTGAGAGACGATCCAGCTGGCTATGCGTAATTGTAATGGTGCAAGTAGGTATGTTTCTTGCTTCATGTTAACGTCCCTTGGAGTACAAGTGACGCGATGTAAGTTTGCCAGTGCCGTTCTTCATTTCCCACTGCCGCTCACACGCTCGATTACACGTACACAAGGCCGTGCTCTTGCCCCTTTACATCTGGTGCTGCTGTACTACAGGCTTCATATTCCTTTCGTCCCAAAGAGGGAGCCCACAGCATTCACCCAGCCTCTCTGCTCTGTTTGTGCTCTCTCTCACGGCATTGATTGTTTGATTGATCTCTTCATGTAGGTAGTATGTACCACTTACCTACAGCATGCTGTACCCAGCAACTACAGTAATCCTCATCTCATTCTCGTCCTGCCCTTCTCCCATGACTCTTGGCCCCACCAGCACTTCCGTCTCCTCAAACAATCCCCGTCTGGCATTGGCCACCCCGGCCTTGTCGAGCTTCATCCTGAGCCAGGATCCTCAACCGCGCAAGACGGGCTGGTGCCTTTGTACTATATACTGTAAGTCTTGTTTTGGCTGGCACGTCAAAACGATGCTTGACGATACATGCGCCTGGAGCCAGTATAGTACCTAGGCGCGCGCTGTCTCGGAACCTGTCCAGCCCCTGGCGTAAACATGTTGACAGCGGCGCATTGCCAGCCGGGGGGGTGTCCTCAACTGCGATTTAGCGCTGTAGCATAGCGTCGTAGCGACCCAATTTCAGGTGCCGCTGCTATGGAGCATCCATGGACACCAGCCCAGCTCAGCAGCTACAGCGGCCACACAGCCTCCCTCCCTTACCCACTCGAATGCTGTAACCCGCTAATCTTTATTTCCATCTGTAGCCCGCTGTTTTAAATCGTATTGAACCTTGCATCCCTCCGTACTTTCTCAGTCCATACCATTCATAGTGCTACTCTGCTACTCTCGTTGCATTCATTACCTTCTTTGCTCCAACTCTCTCTTCGACCTTCTTTTTCCAACCCTAACCCTTCTCTATACTATCGCTGCGCGATCCAAGAGCCAACCAACCAACAACAATGTCCAGCCAAGACTACTACCACCAGGGCCCTCCACCTCAACAGGGCGGCTATTACCCTCAGCAGCCTCCGCAGGTAAACCACGGCCCTTTGTTCAATTTCAAACCTTCAACTGCATATCAACTCGAGATCGCGAACCGATTGCCGTCTCTACATTCGAATACAATTTCCTGCTTGGACGAAAGAGCTCGGCAATCGGTGTTGCAATCCAGCAGTTGAATGAATATAGTGTGCGTGCCTGCGGGTTAATGAACGATTCGCTAACAAGACGCGCTCTCCCATATTTTAGGCCTACGGACCTCCTCAGGGTCAATACGCTCCGCAGGGCCAATACCCTCCTCAGGGCCAATACCCTCCTCAGGGCTTTCCTCAGGACCAGCAGTACCAGCCGCAGGCCTCCAATCAAATGGGCTACCAGCAGCAGCCTCCCCCTGAGCAGCAGCGCGGTAGCGGTGGTAACCAGGGCTGCTTGATGGGCTGTATTGCCGCTCTCTGCTGTTGTTGCGCCGTCGAAGAGGGTTGCGAGTGCTGGTATGTGAAGTTTTATTCTATCGCTTCTGCCAACCTGCTAATGCGACAATCACAGTATCGATCTTTGCGAATGCTTCTTCTAAACCAATAACAACACGTATCTTGGAGCTACAACGAAAAGCGCAAAAGGGGGAAATAATAATGTCTAGTGTGAGAAAGAGGACAGACTGAAAGCAAGTGATTGCAAAGGATAGGAAAGAGATTACCTTCTTTTGATTTACCTGGGTCGCGCTTGAAAATGGAATGTAGCGCCGGGCTTTGTTTACGAGCGCAAGGCTGTATTGTAATAACGCCGTCTTGTTTTATCTTTTTTAACTTATCTCTTCATACCCCTTCATTTTTTTATTTTATTTTATTTTTTTTACTTTTTCTTCTTATACAACAAAAGAAAAATATCAAAGCCGAGGGTGGCTACTGCTTCTTACTTGCTGTTTCATGAATGTTGTGAGAAATAGTTGAGGAGTAGGTGGTACAGAGGCTTGAGAAAAGCTTGTTTGTTACCTATAGATGTTTGAACAACAACAAATATTCCAGTGTTCCTTTTCACACTCTTTTTTTTTTCTTCCTCAAAATCATTCCTAGACTTTCAATTTCGATTACTTTTGCATAAAATCTAATATTGTATCTTGAACCATCGATTTCCTAATCTTATTATATGACTAGCATTTTGTTTTATAATTGTCAGAAGCGGAAAATGAAGCAGCATTGCTTTCCAAATTTTCAACGTCGGTGCTGATTCTGGCTCCAAGTCCTCTATTACATGTGAAAAATAAGAATTGACTTTTTCTTCTTGACTACTGCAGTAGTAGTGAAATAAGATGTATAATCGCCGTCTTAAGAACCCCTCGTCAAATGTATTGTTATTATTCCTACTCTTTCAGTCTTCTAAATCTAATCTGTAGATTTTCCCTTAAATATCTAAAGCTTAGTGCCTGCTTGAGCTTTATTATTTTCAGATAGTTGATGCTGCTCATTGTTTCGGGATGCTTCCTCCCAAACAACTCCCGTTGATAGTCCAATAGCTGCCTTTGTAGATGCTCAGCTTTATCAAGCTGGCCTAGATTGACATATGTTGCTATAAGCCAATCCAAAGTTACTAATGCGTGTGGGTGCTTTTCCCCAAGCGCCTCCTGTTGAAAAGTCAATGCTTGCCTGTAGGCTTTTTCGGCTTCATGATGTCGGCCTTGCCTCTGGTACGTTATCCCAAGGCCTCTCCTGGTAAGATTTGTCACCGGATGCTTTTCCCCGAGAACCTCCTGTTGAAGGCCCAATATCTCCTCTAGCATTCCTTCGGCTTCGTCCAACTGGCCCTGGTCCCTGATTGTCATTGCAAGGTCCGCCTTACCCCTTATTGTACTTGGATGCTTCTCTCCAAGCACCTCTCGAGAGAGATTGACTACTTGCTTTTGGATCCGTCCAGCTTCAGTCAATCGGTGCTGTATCCAATACAGATGCGCCAGGGCTGTCATTCCCCAGAGTGTCCGGGGATGCTTCTCCCCAAGATCCTCCTGTCGAAAAGCCAATGCCCGCTTAAATAACTCTTCGGCTTTATCGTATTGGCCTTGTGCAAAGTATACTCCCGCAAGTACTTCCATACTGTTGATAGTATCTTGATGGTTTGCCCCAAGCACTTCCTGTCGAAGTCTTAATGTTTGCTCTTGAATCTCTCTAGCTTTATCATACTGGCCTAGTGCAGAATACACTACCCCAAGGTATGACATAGTCCACATTGTAACGGGATGTCTTTCCCCAAGCACCTCTTGGGAACCTAATACTTGTTTAAAAACCCGTTCAGCTTCAACATAGCGGCCTTGTTCAGTATATATTTTCGCAAGCCATTCCATATTTCGAATCGTGCCGTCATGCTTTTCTCCAAGCACCTCTTGTTGAAGACTCAATGCCTGTGTACAGATTCTTTCAGCTTCATCAAATCGGCCTTGCCCATAATATGTTTCTGCAAGACTTGTCAAACTCCGGATTGTACCTGGGTGCATCTCTCCAAGCATCTCTCGCCGGAGTTCTAACAGCCTCTGATTAACTGGCTCTCTCTCTCTCCACCGCCCTCGATCCCACAGAAACACCGATACTCTGTCGAGTAATGTTATTGTTTCAATCTTTTTGCCGCTCACCTCTGCCCATTCTCCTACTCGTACAGCATGAGCCATATACTTGTCGCATGTTGCCCACGATGTTTTCTGCGATATTGGAAATATATCATCCACTATCTGCAGAGTCATACTCGCGTAGTATGCCTCTTCACTCTCCGCGCTGTTTGGACCAGTTGTTGTAACCATGCCTTGGGCCATCTCCGTCCGCCCTTGGGCCCACAACCCGTATCGAACTGCTTCTTGTACGAGTTTATGCATCTCGTAGCTCTGTAAACCTTCCTCCTCTCGACGCATATCAAGAAATGAAAACTCCACTAGCCGCGTAATGGCCCGCTTCACTTTGGTCTCGGGAATCTGCGTAGATTTGCCCTTATCGCCAACCTCATGCTGGCTGGCTGCCATGAGTAGCTCATAGGGTATATCTTGGTTGTCCAGATATGCAATGACGTGGAGAATGCGATATGATAGCTCGCTTTCCTCTCGAATGCGTGCTGTCGAGATCTTCCACGTCTCAAGCACACTATTTGATACCTCCGGCCGCCTATGCCGATCAAAATCATTCGTCTTAAGAAGATCCCATCGGCTTGAGCCTTGCATCAGGAGTTCAAGGTATTCTTTGATCGTCATCGATGTTCGCCGTATGTAGGCTCCAGCCTGTGAGACTGCCAATGGAAGTCGCTGTAGCTCTTCCAGTAGCCGATCGATTCCTGCATCTTCCACAGCTGACGCATCACCGCTAGCTGCCACAAGAAGACTTGTCGCTTCATCTCTTGTCATGGGCGGAACCATGATGCCTCGAGTCCAGCCGACAAGTGTGCCTTCGATTCTTTTATCACGGCTTGTCCACAGTACCGTCCCATGTGACCCTTGAGGGATGTACTTGTAAAGATTTTCATTCGTCCGATTTGTATCAGCCACTCCAAACAACTTTAGATCATCCGCATTGTCGAAGACAATAACCCATCGTGGCTGGGCTTCAATGCTGCTGCGCACTGCATTAAGTAGATTTGCTCCATCGAGCGTCTCACTGACTCCGAGCTTCTTGCCAATTGTCTTGTAGTCAGTTGTAAAAGTCGCTTCGCTGTCGGCATGCACCCAGAAGACGCAATATTCACTCCCGTTGCACCGTTGATACGCGTAATGAAGTGCAAGTTGCGTTTTGCTATCGGCATTGATTAGTTGCTCGACTCTTGCTAACAAGACAGCATAATCGGCGAAGAGAGCATACCCCGAGCCTCCCAGGCCCCAAAGCGCGGCGCTATAGAAGCCCGGCGTCTCTGGCAAAAGCGCATCTAGCTTATTGATAAGATCCGGACGAGAGACTAAATCTTCATTGCGCGGATATGGAATGGTACAGACAGCTTTGACTTCCGCACGGGCCTGTTTGTGGGGAATGTGGAAATAGACATCGCCTTGGTAGATGTTGGTGTTGTCGCCAAAGTGACTGTTGCTTATATAGCGCCGCTCGTTCCCTGGAGCCGCCATCGTCGAGTTGTAAAGTCATGAGACCACTCGAAGCCATAAAGCCACTCAGTTTGAAGCTTGAAAAGAGCAGCTTGGCTCTATCTGCCTGTACCATCCCGAAAAGAGGGGCTGGGTAAGAAAGCCTTGCAGGTAATTACTACCAACACAACTCCTGACAAATGGGCGGCTAAAAAGACCGTTTACAAAGGCCCACAAGCGCCTAATCACTATACACAACATGAAACATCTTGCTATTGCTCATATCGAACCTCATTTGTTCTTATAGCCATATCCTGCTCAAGTAGGTGGTTTATTATTGAATAGCAAGGAAGACTGTAGTTAAATCTTCGTTGCGTTCTTTACATTTTCATTATAGCGGCAGGTGCTGGAACCTAGGATAAAGTTCTGTGTTACTACGAAGCGCATCTAGACTACGCATAGCCACAAGAAGAAAATAATAAAGGTTTGCGATGGCACACTTCTGCATTTGTAACAAATGCTATTCTTTGACGATATCTTATCTGTAACAGGGTTGTCTGGCAGCATAAACCAGAAGCAAAGAGATGGTTGGTCACTGATCGAAAATGCAATTGCTTCCCACTTGACACTATAGAGAAAAGCACAAGTAAGGTCACTTATTGTACTGGGTTAAGTAACTAACTATACCAGAAAAAGCGTGAATGGGCCTGGTTTACTGATGATTTATTTGTTTGTACATCTACACTGTTTACTATTTCCTCTCAATCGCTCTCCGCCTAGCATGTCATACCCCTACTCGTCGAGCTTCACGTAGTTGGCAGGGAAGAGACCCGAGTGGCCGCCGTAGTGACCGAACCACCAGTCCTCATCAGGGAACTCCAAGTTTGTGATTGTGGCATCCTCCGGGAAACTCAGTTCTGCCACAAAAGTTAGCCATCCATCCCTGACATCATTTACTCGGACCTTCTCAGGGGCTTACCGTTATCTTCTGCAGCCTCGTAATCATACAGCGCAGTGGCTGTTGGGCCCGCGGCGGCGGCGGCGGCTGGCGCTGCTGGCGGAGCTGCTGGTACTGGAGCCGGCTGTGCGGCAACGGGGGCCGCCGGGGGAGCTGGCGCAGCGTCTTCGCCCTCGACAATCTCCACGTAGTTGCTGGGAAACAAGCCGCTCTCTCCCCTTGCGTTGGTTCCCATCCACCAATCCTCGTCGACCATGTCGATGTTGGTCACGTACTCGCCCTCGACCAAGTCAATCTCGTTATCCTCGGCCTTCTCGTAGTCATACTGCACAAGCGCGCGCTTTCCACCCTGCTGGTCCTGGCTGTCAGCCACATGAGGCGCGTGCTCAAACGTCTGCTCGGCCACTGCGCTGGCCGCTGCTCGTGCGGCATGGCCGGCCTCCTGCTCGTCTTGAAGCTCCTCTTCCCTGGGAACGGGAATGTTTTCCACAGGCAGGGGAGGAGGTGCTCGTTCCTCTGGCCGCTCAATGACGGGCTCGCGAGCAACGGGTGCAGCGACGCGAATTGGCGACGGCGAGCGTCCCGTCTCCTCCTCCACGGTTTGATACGCCGAAGGATCCTCCTGCTCCTCTTCCTCTTCATCCGCAGGTGCAGGTCGGCTGGGAAGACCAGGAAGAGCGAAACCTCCAGTAGGCCTGGAGTTGTCCGGAACGGGGGGAGGAGCCTGATACTCTTCCTCAACCGCTCGTGACGTTGGGGGAATGCCAGCTCCGATGGGAGCCGTGTTCTTGAACCGATCTCTCAGGGCAGAGACGCCACTAGGAGCTGAGCTCTCTTCCTCACCGGCCTCTCTGGATACTGCTTCCTGCTGCTCTTCCTCGGGAGCAGCACGCGCGGCACCTCCAATCTGTACTGGTGCCCAAGACTTGCCCGTGTAGCCGCTCTTCCAGGAAGAGGAGCCTCCGGTAGTCTGCTGAGCGACTGGCACTGGGTTAGCCGCGGCGGGGATGCTTCCAATGCTTCCACCTTCTCTGGCCTTCTTCTCAGCCCAGATCTGGGCGGGAGTCTTGCCGCCTTGGTCTGCGAATGTCCGGCTAGCAGCTCCAACTGGGGCAGCGGCAGGGGCAGCCGGGCCGCCGAATCCTAGACCTCCCGGAGTCGGGGCCTTGGTGCCGCTAAAGGCAGAGGCTCCAGACCATTTCTTCGCGACAGTAGGCTTGGGCAGTGCAGTCAGCCGTCCTGCGCTTGGCTGCGAGAACGCAGCAGTTCGATCAGAGAAGGTCTGAGGTGCTGGCTCTTCTTCTTCCGCTGGTGCTGCTGCTGCTGCACCAGGCTTTTGTGCTTTGGCTCTAATCGCAGCGATGTCGACTTTGCCAACTGGCTCATATGCTCCTTTGACAGGCGTGGGTCTGTCGTCTCCGGTCTTCTGAGCCTGTGCTCTGATGGCCGCAATGTCGACCTTGCCTACGGGCTGATAACCGCCTCCAATAACATCGGAGGGAGTATCCTGTCGAGATGCGCCGGTGAAGCGCGATGGCTCTTGTTTCTGGTTTGTAAGCTCCGCAAGATTCACCTTGGTAGGCTGATAAGCAGGCGCGACCTTTTCAATCTGGGTTCGAGTTACGGGAGGAGCGTCAGCTCCCCAGCCGTCCGCATCGACAGAGGAATCTTTCTTGGATCGAGCGGCAATAAGAGGGTCAACAGGACGACCAGCAGACGACGAAGGGGTGAAGACTGGCTTGGCCTTGACAGGCGGGGGGGCTGATCCGAAGGCTCCTGCGGATGATCCGGCAGAGTACTTGGCACCAGACGCATCGGCAACCTTGCGCATGATGGATTCAGGCTCGAGGTCGCTGTCGGAGCGAGCGGTAATCTGGACATGGTATCCGTGAAGAATCTTGGAGACGGCAGCCAGGTGGCTTGTGAAGTAGCCCTTTGTGCGTTCGGGGACACCTCCTCCGCACCAGCCGATGAGAATAAATTTGGGAAGGCCCGAATTGGGGTCCTTGACCTTGACAAAGGCGAATTGGATTCGGCCCTCGTTGAAGTCTTCAATCAGCTCGGTGAGGTCGCCATCTAGACTACTGCGTTAGTATGTGTATTCCGAGGTATCAATCATCAAACATCAGCTGTCGTCAATGGCTCGCGTACCGCCGGTGCTCTGGACTTTGAGGATGCTCTCCTTGGATCCGCTGTCCTGGAAGGCGTTGGCCAGGGGAGCTTGGACAGAGAAGAGCGCCCACTGGGCATATGTGGGAGAGCCGGAAGCCGGCGCTCCTCCGCCAACAACAGCATTATAGCTGCTCTTTATAGAGGGGCCGTTTATGGAAAGGTTGAGAGACGCCATCGTGAGGCTGGTATCGAGGGCGTAGTGATGGACGGAGAGAAGATGGCCGTCGTCAAGAGTGGTTGGAGAGGGATTGCGTCCCAGGAGCTCCGCTGGCTAGCGACGCCGATTAGCATGCAACTCAGGGGAGGCTAGGAGGCGTTCCGGCTAAGGTGGAGGTGGCTCTTACACAATGGCCGAGTTGATTGCAGCAGCACCCCAATAAATAGCACTTGGCAACTATTGAGGAGCGAGGCTTCGCTTCGGGCACAGAACGATCGGGCGCAAAGGGGGCCGGAGATTTCGTGGCGGACTCAGGAGCCAAGCTGGCAGGCAAGCTGATGGATGCTCTGGCGGGACGTACGTCGACGCTGCGTGTCGCGGAGGCGGGGACGAATAAGCCCGTCTGCTTAGAGGCATAGCCGCGGCGGATTTGCAGGCGACGGCTGCGGCGCTGGCGGTGGTTTGCAGCTATCGGGTCGGGAGCAGCTGGGGGGAGCTCAAATGACGCAAATGCCCCTCTTCGCCGCCGCCTGCACCGCCGCCTTTCAGCTCTCTAGCGCTGTCACTGCGTGGCACGTTAATTTTGGTGCCTGAGAATACGCAACTGCCTAGGGACCGAGGGCTTGTTTAAGAGGAAGCCTGGCGCAAAGGGCGTCGTCCGAGATTAGAGTAAATATTATGCTTGTAGTTGATTTGGAAACGCTGCTTCGCCGTTTGTGGAAATAAAATTATCTCATTTGATGTTGTTTGCCGAGGGGAAGGCATCCAAATTCATTGATGTAATTAGGCCTCTCTACTTAGGTACCACCCAGAGTTGCCGACATATCGCTGCATTTCGTAAAAGTAGTTGCTGTGATGACGGTTATTACTCATTCTTGCTGGGCTTTAACCGTATATACACCACATGCATCATGGCAGCGTTTACTGTTAGCGCCCGGCCTATGCAAGGGGAGCATAAACACTTGTGCTGCAAGCAGAACCTGTGCCTTGCCGCCCTATCGGAGCCTCGGGCTCTTGCTTGGCCCACCTCCCTGAACGCTGGAATCGAGATGTTGCAAACATGAATAGACGCGCAATAGGTAGGTATTAGTGGTTTCACCTGAAGAATCAGTGTTTGCACTTTTGGATGGCCTGGGGACTTTGGGCTGCTGCTGAGCCACTTCTTACGACTACAGCCTATTAATAGGGACACTCGTTCTGGGTGCGAACGGTTGCCAACCTGGGGCTAGTAGTGGATCGTGGCCAATCGGGTGGATTCCCCAGAGATGGGAGAGGCATTCCATCCGATTTCTTCTGGGCACTTACGACTTCGTTTGTATTCTCTGTGTGGCGTCCTAGCCCACTCTATCAAGAAAGATTGGAAGAAGTGTTTCGAGTCAAGGCTACTGATTTTCTTAGGAGCGATTACATAGGTACTTATACATCAGGTGGGTAGGCATCGCTCCCTCCTCTGCCTGTTGCGATGAGAAGACTTGAGCTCGAAGACGCGCCAATGAATAGCAGCGCCTTGTGCATTACAGTTGGCATATACGGGCACTGGAAAATATACAACTACTTCTTTTCTTGTTCGTCGAGGAAAGCCTCATTTATCTTACAAGCCATATGCTGGGAATTCCACTTCTTCCCCCGTCCGGAGTATGTCGGGGCATCAAGTCTGGCGTGAGAGCGAAGCGCAGGCATCGGGTCCAAGCAATTTACAACAAAGTAGGTGCGCATGATACGCTTCTCTTGTCTTCAAGATTCCCTAAATGGGCAGTTGATGAAGTAAGAAAGAGTCTCGAGAAAGTTACCTATCATCAAATGCCATTTACAGAGAAAATTCCTTATGTAATGCAGCTCGTGTGCCTATCAGATGCTGCACCGGGTATACACCGGGGTACAAGTATCAACGGCTCTGATTTGAAATTGCAAATGCGCGCGATGGCCATTTACACTTGCGCCATCATTCTACCCCGCTAAAAATCCAACCTTGACATTCCGATCACAGCGCCGATTCTCGCTCTTATACCCAAACCATCGACCATAGGCAAAGAAAGAAATCATCTGCCGTCTTACAATCAACCTCTTGACTGATTAGCAAAAATGTCGACGATATCCGAGATCGAGACCGACGAACAGTGGCAGCAGGTGCTCAGCTCGGCCCCTCCGTCAACGCTCCTCATCGCCTCTTTCCACGCTCCCTGGGCGGCACCATGTGCTCAGATGGCGACTGTTCTGTCGACACTTGCATCCGAATACCCCGTCACCGAGCCTCCCAGTACGAAATGGGTGTCCATCAATGCCGAAGAACTCAGTGACATCAGCGAGACATACGATGTGACAGCAGTTCCCTTCCTGGTTCTGCTACGAAACGGCGAGGTTGTCGAGACTGTCAGCGGCAGCAGCGCCGTCAAGGTGCGGACGGCCATCGAGAAGCATGCAAAGAAGGATCCGGCCGCGGCAAAGGATGCCGGCGCAACCAATGGTGTTTCGAAGCCTGCAGAGGTCGCTGAGGTTGACCCGGCCAAGGCAAAGGAGGTGCTGTTCAAGCGCCTCGGCGATCTGGTCAAGGCTGCTCCTGTCATGCTCTTCATGAAGGGCACTCCTAGCGCTCCTCAGTGTGGCTTCTCCCGACAGTTGGTTGGGATCTTGCGAGACAACTCTGTTAAATACGGATTCTTCAACATCCTCGCCGACGACGATGTTAGACAGGGCCTCAAGGAATATGCTGAGTGGCCAACTTTCCCACAGCTGTGGATTGATGGAGAGCTTGTAGGCGGCTTGGATATTGTACGTTGCTTTGATACAGATACGTGAAGATGCTGAATGCGCACTAACATTGTCAATAGGTCAAGGAAGAACTCAGTAGCGACACCGACTTTTTCAAGCCATACAGCGTCGCTGTCGAAGCTACGTCATAAAAGACACATTGGAAAAAAAAAAGGTGTAGGCAGCACCTTCTCGTCGAATTTCTGTCTCTAGCACCTAGCGTACAAGCTTCCCGTCTAAGATCAATTTGGAGTAAACCGAAGCCAACCGATCACGGGATAATGACACAACGATGATTATAACAATCCGACTTCTGAATTGCAGGAGGATATGTGCGAGGCCGGGTCGGAACGAGAGAGCAAGAGCAAATTCAGCCTTTTGCATGTTTGAAAGCTATACAAGTGAATTTGGGATTCAGAAGTTATTGTGGTTGCTGAGGGTTCTATAAGCCGGAATCATATGCGTGCGCGTCGAAGAGCAGGGAGGTAATTCATCTGGGGTTGACTGCATGCATCGAGTTCGATTCTTGCTGAGAGAAAAGGAGCAGAGGATGATACAAAATTGCAAGGTAGCCTTAAATATCAATGAATAAAGTAAATATGAAAGTACAAATGGCGTCTGATTAAAGTGAGTGATGGTTCTAAATGCTACCTGGTAGTGCGAGTGTCTGGCACATGCCTTATATTGTGACCATTTGGTTGGTATTGGTACAACTCTTTAAGACCTCGCTGAGAGAAGATAAGAGATAACAGCGGAGTATTGAACTGCTCCCATTGCCTCTACGACATCTCGCATCAATGTCATGTGTTGATGGCTAACCAACTCGGTAGTAAGAGCTGTGAACATTTAAATGGGGTTTCGGCTTTCAAATAAGAGTTATCAACTCCGAAATACACCAGTCCTCGATCAGCTGTTTCGACAACCCCAGCATGAAACCAGGATCGGTCCGTCTGCACGCATCAGTCCGAAGCCCAGTTCTCTCGGTATTCAAGTGCCGCTAGCGACGCAACCTGCAACCAAGGAGACAGATGACCGCCTGCTGAACCGCACGTATGAAATCCAGCGTACTGTAGCACTCGAACGGAGCTCTCACGACCGCGGGCTCCGCTCAACACCATCGGATGGGATAGAATAAGGGGGCAATCGCAGGCTCGTTCGTTGCCAATTGCCCGCTAACGCTTTGCCGGGTGCGACGCTAGCAAAGGCCGCTAAAGGTCTACAGCGCGCATGGTGAGTCACAGAGTTGCAGGAACGCAAGCGTCCATACGTAAACTGGCTGGAGCCTTGCCTCGATCTGGGCCTGTAGGGGACGAAGCCTGTGGCGCGGCTTAAGTCCGGCCAGGGCTCATCTCGCTGCCCTCAATTCGCTCGTCTGCTCCAACTCCAATACGTAGGTACTTGCAGTAGGTATATCGTAGATGGAATCCGGGCTTCACCAGCCCTCCGTCGCGGTCCAGGCAGAGATTCCCTGCGGCAGTAGGCTCAGTGCTAGCCGCAAATGTCATCAGACGGACGAGGACGAGGACGCTGGCGCCATGGATCAATGACCGGGCCGCCGCCGAAGGTTCCCCCTCGAACGGATCCGTCAGTTCAATGTTGCTGGAAATGCTGCCACCTGCCGCACTAACAGAGGGTACTTGGGAAAAGCAGCTGACAAAGCTGAGATTGCATTTTGAGATGAGCTCCCTCCCGCTGGGCGTATCGAAGCTGTAGTTGCGATATCAAAATACGCTCAGCTGGGTTCAGGCTCATGGCTTGTAGCAAGTCACCAACACAACAAAAATGTCTGATAGGCGCTGTATCTAACCTCACATAACCAATTATACCTTTTTCTTACCCATCCAAATGCCACCAGCCTGCAACAACGTGAGAACCCAGCTTATTGCATCTCGGCTGCCATTGGGTGCCCTTAATATATGGGGGCCGAGCAGCTGCCGCAGGGCTCCACAAGAGAGAGTTGGCGAGTACCGCTTGATAGCATCAGGCAAAGACCAGTCTCGACACCCCACCACCGCGATCCTCGGGGCTATCCTTTATTATAATTTCGAGGTACCAGACGCTTCTCTTCTTTCTAAACATCTCTTCTTTCAGCCTCCATCGCCTTTCTCTGCTACAAGTCATCTTCGATGCCACCAACTCTCGTCAGACCAGCTCGCCCTTGACAACTCGACTCTTTCTGCCTCTGCTCCATCTCGCACGCTACATACACACGTTTCGGGCGCCCCTCTCCGCCTCCCACGCAATTCATTGTTATCCAGCCAAAGCCACCAGCTCAAATCCGCTGCCCGCCCCTTCGTGAACTCGCAGCGACGCCCAGCAGCAATCGTCCAATTCCGCGCCCGAAATCAGGTGACCGTTGCTGAGAATTCCGTTGTCTTTACAAATCAGATCCAAAGGCACCATCTCATTTATTTCCGGCTCATGCTGCGCTTTTCTCCCGGCTGTCGGCAGATCGTCTAAACGTTCCAACCCTCACTGCCGAGTCGCACCCACCGTCACGGCATCTTCTTCATCTTGGCCTGGCTTCAAGCAATTGACAGGCTGCCTCCGTTTGCTCTCGCCAACATCTTCAGAGGTCTAATATATGCGCCGCATCATTCATAACCGGAAAGCCGCTTGTGAGGCCGGCTGAAGATCAAGGAATATTTCGGCGCGATCCTTAAGTCCGAATCGCCTCATCAGTCGACGACGTTTCGCATAGACGAAAACCACCAACCTTTCCCCTCCTCCGCAATGACGCCCACTCCGCCTTCGACCAACTCCTCTACCGGGGGTCGCTCCCCTGAGGAGCAGTTTCGGGTGGTGAGGAAAAGAAATCGTGTGCCTCTGAGCTGCTATCCGTGCAGGACAAGAAAGTACGTCTTAATCTCCGGGCTGTCCATAGACGAGAGTGTAAGCGTGCTAACCTGTTATGTAGATTGTGAGTTTCTGGCCACTTGATCTTGCATGGCAAGGGCGAACAACCAGCGGCATCCATTCATTCATCATTGATTAGCTAACACGACATAGGAAATGCGATCGGAGCCACCCGTGCAGTAACTGTACCAAGCGGGAGGGCAACGATACGACATCATGTTCTTATGCGGCTCCAGTAACTCGCAAGAAGAGCCAGAACCAGGCCGACGCCACTCCCGATGACATGCAGAACAGGATCGACCGGTTAGAGGGCCTTGTTTTGTCTTTGATGCATGGCGGGGCTAATATAGACCCTGCTACAGCCACCGCGGCCGGCCGCGCTGCTTCTACGTCGCAGTCATTGACTGACAGCAGCTCTTCGGCCAAAGCCGGCCGTGATGAGGCTGTAACAATGGTCGAGGATGATAGCGATGCGGAAGAGAGTCTCGCAGCTTCACTCGGTGTTTTAAAGGTCGACTCTGACAAGGGCAAGTCGATGTATATCGGCCAAGAGCATTGGCATACAATATTGTCCGACATCACCGAGGTGAAAAACTACTTCATGTTCCACAAAAAGGAGCTGGAGACGAGTTATGAGCGTGTCAGGAATTCAAAACCTGTAGCTGCGCGGGAAGGGCCGACATTGTTACTTGGTGCCCTGCCAGCGTCTGAGATTGAACTCCGCGCGGAGCTGCCCCCAAAGTCAAGTATCCTGACGTTGTGCAGTCGCTATTTCAATTCCATGGACAACGCTGTCTGTATAATACACGGGCCAACCTTTTTCAAGCAGTTGAAAAAGCATTGGGAGGACCCGTCAAAGACACCAATCATGTGGTTGGGTCTTTTGTATTCCGTGCTTACTCTTGCCATGCTGAGCTACCACAAGGTTGGAGATGAGCCTCCCGAGTGGAGGGGTCGAACTTTGGAATTGGCGTCTGAATATCGGCTACGAACTGTCCAATGTCTGATCAAGGCGGACTACACAAAACCAGTCGAGTACACGGTTGAAGCCATGCTTCTATACGTTTTTGGAGAATACTCGTCTCGGTGGGATGCTGATCTTGGCCTCTGGTTGATTGTTTCCGTCATCACGAGGATAGCCTTCCGCATGGGATACCATCGCGATGCGAAATGGTTTCCCAACATTACTCCTTTTCAAGCTGTAAGTGAAGATGGACACTCCCCATACCGCGTTGCAAATAATCAACAGGGCCAAGAGTAAAACTAACACAAGATGATGCAGGAAATGAGACGCAGAGCGTGGGCCTTGGTCCGAATGTCGGATGTCGTATTTTCACATCAGGTGTCATTGCCCAACATGATTTATGAGCATGACTGTGATACCCAGCTTCCGAATAATCTTTTTGACGATGAATTTCACCCTGATATCAAGGAATTGCCCCCATCCCGCCCTGCTTCAGAACCGACGCCGATATCATACATGATTGCCAAGGTGAGGCTCTGCAACGAGCTGGGCAATATCTTGCAGGCAACAAATTTAGTCGGGAGACCGGTCTCATACGATGAAATTATCCGATTCGACGCAAAGCTTCGCCAGGTGATGCAGGAGCTTCCTCCCCATCTCAGACTTGGCTCCTTGGATACATCCCAAGATCCTGTGACGTTGATCATCGCCAGATACAACATCGATATATTGTACCAAAAAATGCTTTGCCTACTGCATCGGAAATATCTTTCCAAGGCCCGGCATAACTCGAGATATGCGTTTTCACGTCGAAGTGCTATCGAGGCCTCGATGCAAGCCATGGACCATCTAGCCAAACTACATCGCGAGTCTCAAGGAAACGGCCGGCTACGTTCTGTTTCATGGTACATCAAATCCATTGCAACAAAGGAATTTACCCTGCCGGCTATGCTCCTTGTTCTAGACCTTCACTATGATAACATGGCAGCACGATCATCCGTCCCCGCAGACGAGAGCAATTACAGATACACTGAGGAGCAGCGAAGCAAAATGGTTGGCACGCTCGAGACCGCCAAGGGCATATGGGCCAATCTTGCCAACACTTCGATGGAAGCATTCAAGGCCTCCAAGGTTATCGAAATCATGTTGCAAAAGATTAAATCGCCCTCTGGAGAAGCTATGGACCCCAACAGCGACTCATCTCTATCCGACTCTCTGTCTGCTTCAATTGTAGGCACAGCAATGGATCACACACCTTCGTCCTTGGGTCTTGGTACACCTCTTGGCATGCCTGGCTTTGGTGGCCAGGATCCCTTTACACAAAGCTCCGCCTTCATGGGTATGGATTTCGGTGTCCGAGCCGGAACCGCACCCGAATTTCCTCAATTTGATGGCCTCAACGCCGGTGGCCCTGCCTCTCCGCTCTCCATGTTTACCAATTTGGGTGGCGCAGGCGGAGCGGGCGACCTGGCGTCTAATTTTGACTGGGTAAGGCTGCAATTACCATCTTTGTCCTCCCCCTTTTTTTTCCTCTTTGCATCCTTGATCCAAATGTTTGCTAACATATTCTTCTGCGATAGGGGGCATTTGAAAATTATGCACAAATGACGACTTGGGGAGCTGATCAGAGTTTCCAGATCTACGGCTCTGGGGACCAGTCCTCTCCAGAACAGGGGCTTGGTGATGGTTCGATGAACGGACAGCAGTAAATTTGTTTGTATCTTTATATTTTGAACAATCTTGTGTGTGTAGGATAGCTCACCTTCGTTATCAAGTGTACTCGGTATTTTTGGGATATTTGGATAAGGAAATGCAACGCTTCTATACAGGGACTTGTTTGTAGCTACTCTATCTCTGCAAAATCTACCCTTCTCTCCATATCATCCTTGAACGCCGTTGACAAGGCAATCTCTCACTGTAGTCATGCTGCTCGTAGAATAATGGCGTGACGTCATGGCCGCAATTTCGGGAGCAATGCAGCTGCTCTCTGGAGATTTGCGCCAAGCGCTGCTTAGTCATATCTAATCGATAAAGAGCATCAAATCGATTCAGATGCCGGCTTCCACTCCACCATTGCCTGCACCCCTGTTTTACAGGCTGACGTGACCTTGTCACTGCTACAACACGAAAAAAAAAAGCACTGAATGTTTCTTGGGAGCAGATTGCTCTTTCCATACGTTTTCTCCCAAGCATCCTCTGCAGCTGCAGCCAGAGCTTCTCCCTGATGATCCTCCTACGTGCCTGCCCGCGTGCACCAGGAATCTTCGTAAGAACTCCCCGCAGGGGCTGACCCTCGATATTGTTCCATTCTAATATCTCCGGCGCCTTGCTCCATTACGCCGCAGCCTTGTTTGTGCAATTTTCTCATTTCCTCTGGCTTCTTGTTTTCGATGCAACGATGGATGACGATCAGCAAGAGCATGTAGCGGACGCGAGTCTGCTGCTTCCACGGGATGCTGGAGGTGTTCTGCAAGTCCCGAGTGGAAACTCTTCGATCTCACGTCATCAGCTTCGTTCATCGGACAACAGCAGCATCACAGTGTCTCCAAGCAATGCCCAACGGAAAAGGAAGAGAATGAGCGTCTCCAATTCAACCGGAGATGGATCCCCCAAGAAGATCAAGAACGTCTCTGCTGACCAAGGCCGTCTTGATTCTGGCTCTGTGCTAGCTTCTCGTCACGATGTGTCGCTGCAACTCCCAGCGGAGGTGTGGCAGCACATCTTCTCCTTCCTGCCGCCGCATACGCTTGGAACCCTGCTGCGGGCCAACAAGTTGTTCAATAAGTATCTCGATCCTACATCCCCATTCACGATTCCTGCTCCAGCGTTTTGCGTGCCTTCTATTGTACCTGCGCTTCTCCCAGACGCCATATGGCGGGCGTCAAGATGCCTCTTTTGGCCAAAGATGCCTACACCCCTCTCAGGGAAATCTGAACTGGACATGTGGCGGTTTGCCTGCTCACGGTCTTGCCAAATATGTGGCCAGATAGATGAAACTAATGTCGCTTGGGATTCCTTGCCATGGCGGCGTGGGCCTGGCAACAACACTGTTTCGCCGATCTTTGTTTTCTTCGTCAACTCTTGTGGAAAATGTTTGGCTGAGACAAGCGTCAAAGTGAGTGCAATGCCCAAACGAGCTCTGATTACTACCAAGAGGCTGATGCGTATCTGTAGGAAGTTGATGTGCTGTTGTCAACATCCACACCTTCAGTTCTTATTCCCGGACTTCCTATGGCCTTCTTGACTGCTGATCTCAACGTAGTCTATACACAGTCGATCAAAACTACCCAAGTGCCTACTTCTATTCCACTAACGAGGATATACTGGCCCACCCAGGTGGAGAGTCTTCGATTAGAATTTGAAGACGTCAAGCGATTTGGCCCTGCAGCCGCTGAAGAGTGGATAAAAGGTCTAGAGGCTCGTGGCGCAGACGCCATTCACAAAGCATCACGATGGGAGAAGTGGTATTTGGCTGGAGGAGTCAGTCAGATGCTCATCCGTTCCTCTTCAACTCCGCCGCAGCCCCCTACCTGTAGCGCGCTCAAAAACGTTGAAGCCACCACTCGCCCAAAGCGACGAGCTCGAGAAGTAACAGAAGAATTGAAATCCCAGAGACGAGCGGATATAGAACGCCGAGCAGGGCGACTTCAGCCTCCCATACCTCCAGATATTCTGGTAAATCTTTCATCTTTCCAGATGTCTCTGGAGAAAGCTGAGCCCCTGGGCTTTAAAGAGTGGAAAAATCTAAAACAACAGCTCGTATCTCAGTATAAAAAGATGAAAAGAGCAGAGGGACAAACTGCGTTAGCCGCCAAGGCTTCTGAGAAGCACCAAGCCAAGAGTACAGCCAAGAAAGGCACAGAGACCGCGCCTCAAGACGAACATGATACCGAAACACTTGTAAAGACCCGCATTTCAGCCCTCACGGACCAGTTTATCGGCGATCACTTGAGCGAAGGCCAAAGTATCGAGCAGGAAGGTCGTGCTCAATTCATCATCGGTGTGATGGCCTATGTTCGCAAACAGTACTATGCGGAGTTTTCGAAAATCAATACCACTTCTTTGGCGCCAAAGCTAACTTTGGGCGATATGGTGTGGATATTTGATCACAAAGTTAAGCGAATACTTACAGATATTGATCAAGATCTTTTCTCTTGCAGAGAATGCCTCAATTCCAAGAAACGATTTGGATTCAGCGCTTTGATTGATCACTACCTTTCGAAGCACGCTCTGAAGCATGGCCCGAAGCCTGGGAAGGAAGGGAAGAGGATGCGTAACCGTTTGAGAGTTGAATGGCCCAAGGAGTTTCCGTTTGAATCATCTCCGTTTCAGCAAGCGTCTATTGTTGCCTCCAAGCCGCCTCCTTCTCAAACCACAGAAGTGCACGATGCATACAAGCCGAAAATCGATGCCATGGCAAAAGCTATGACAAGTGTGTGGAAGATTATGAGATACATCAAAGACATGTCTTTCTCAGCCAAACTTCTTGTCTCAATCTACCACATCGCTAAGAATTTGCAAGAAGATAATCCGGAACTTGTATCACTCGATACATTCGTGGACGTCTTGAATCACTTCAAGTCTTCTCCTAACCTTGCCACCTACCATGGCTTAGCATGCAAAATCTGCATGCTGTCGCAGACGCGAGAGGAAGACGATAAGTGTTTATTCACGCTTCCTGGCTTAGCTAAGCACTTCCATGTCGTCCATGAGAAAGGGGGCGCTCCGCTGACGGATTGGCGCGTCGATTTGATCTGGTTGCCGGACATGCAGATGTTCCAAGACCTACGGACAAAAGTTTGGGAGAGCAACCGCGCTTTTGAACTAACCTCAGAAGCTTTACCATGGCTCTTTGAAAGTGAGGGGGAAACAAGCCAAGGTGGCCCCTGTGCAACCCTGCCAAACGCTCTCCCCAAAGGTTTGGAGGCAGCGGATGCAGCTTCTAAGCAGACAATCCATCAGTCCGATGAGATATTGCACGGAGATGTACCCAAACTTCTGTCAGCCAGTGTTGTCTACGTCAGATCAGACACAATGCAAGAGCAAGCAAGATATAATCCTGTTGTCGCTCGGGCGGCGAACATTCGTGAGGTAATGCCTCAAGTCTACGAATCATTTAATAGAATCAGAGCACAACGCACGGCCACCGAGGGCAGCTCAGTTTGGGGATCGTCTCGCACCAACTCACAGACTTTCAGCCCTAGAGAGGGTGGACCAGAGCCAGGAAGACATCTGAGCTCTTCCAACCCACATAATGCGCACGACCCTCAAGTGGAAGAAGAGCCAAACGAATATCCATACTATCCGGATATGGAGATTCGAGGAGCGCACCGCCACATGGAAGCTGGAAACGGACTTGATGGCAGCTACTATATTCCCGGCGGCCACCAGCAGCCGATCCCTTCCGCACGTCTCTACCACTATGGTGGATCTGTTTCATCATATGACAGACATTCGAACGACTATTATACTCAACATCCAGCTATGATGCGAGAGTACAGAATGATTTCAACTACAGACCGTTTCGATTATACCAATTCAGAACCGCATAGAAGTATTGCCCCTCAACGAGCATATGATTATTATGCCTCGCGATATGCATTAGCCAATAGAAGGCCAGGAATTTGAGATGTATTATAGATAGGGCTGGCAAAAGGATTTTTTCGCTTATTTTGTTTTTTGGCGCATCGGAAAAGGCATTCTACACATGATACAAAGCAAGAGGTTTTGAGCACGGAGATGGAGGATATATCACTAGGGGAAGAGAGATGTCATATAGGTATACATCTCAGCTAGGAACATTGGCATTCTCAGACTTGCTCATCATATAGATAATCGTATTCAAACAAATACGGCCAAAAGTATATTCTGATAATTGGAGACGTGACAACAAAGTCGAGTGGTGTAGTTGTAGACGATATAAAAGTCGCTTGCAGCCATGGTCGCGGATATCCTTCCCCTCTTGTCCGGTGCCATTGCCATCATGTACAGTTGTTTACATTTCAAAAGGAAAGAAAATGCGCCATCGTACACTTCTCTCCGAGTCCTCTCTTCCCCCTTCCCCCTTTTTCCCCCTTCTTACCCAGCCTTTTTGACCTTCAGTGGAAACCCCATGACGCCTTCGTTGATCACCCCCTTTTTTTTCTTCGTCCTCGTAAATCCGCCGCTCTGTTGATTTTGGTTTTTTTCTTTTTCCTACATGCAGCTGGCCTTTCCCGTCATTTCCCTTCTGTCTCATTACCTATTTTTGCAACAATGACGGAAATAAAGTATGCTTGGAGCCGTGTATTGTGAGGGTGGAGAAACATTATAAGCGGAAAGAAAGTTTTTTTTAAAAAAAAAAATATAGGACTCCCTTTCCCAGCATGAGTTTTTTGAAATTTCTCTTTTTTTCCAATTGCTCTTGTAACTTTTTTTTTCTTACAAAACCTCGCCGATAATCTTGGCCGCCTCGCGGTACGTCTGGAGCAGCTTCTCGCACTTTTCACGCTCCTTCTTGACGCCGTCGTCTTCGTAGAGGAGTTCCTCGAAGAGGGCCTCCTTGTACAGCTCGCTGACGAGGCGGTTCTGGACGACGTCCTTGCAGTGGTTGACGAGGAGGTGCATGATGGCCTTGGGGACTTGGTCGGCGATGGACTCGCGGACGATGTTGAAGTAGGAGGAGATGAGGGCACGGATGAGCTCGGTTTCCATGGCTTCGCGCTCGGTCATGGCAGGTTCGTTAGATTCACCCTGCGAGGAGTCAAAAGTTAGTTGGGATGAATGGAGGTGAAGGGCTGAGGGGGGGTAGGGATTTACCAGATGTGATGCTAGGCCATAGCTACGAGATGACGGGTCATAATCATCCGTAACGGATGGGGGAGCTGTCCGAATTGGCAGCTTCTCTTCACGCCGCAGGCTTTGTGAGAAGCTGGGCTCGGATGGGTGGCTGGTATGTCTGCCATTGGTGGTGGGCGTGATGGGGGCGCTCATTGGCGTCATGCCATCTTTGCCAAAGAAGTAGTTCAAAAACGTATCGCGGGTGCCGCCAATGCCCTGTCCGTTCATGCCTGGAGATGACGGGCGAATGCCATTCAGGGATGCTCCGAGGCCAACCATGGCGTCTTGGTGGACGGCTGGCGACATGCTCCTTGAAGGTTTTGACGTTGCGAGCTTGCGAAGATTGGGCTGCTCTGCCCGCTCGGTAACCGGGCTGTCTTCACTGTCCTCATGCGCGTCTGTGCCGTTGGGGCCGCCTACCTCCTTGAGGCGTCGCTTCTCTCGGCGATCACGCTCCTCCAGAATGAACTTTTTGCGCTCGCGCTCCTGTTTAGCGCTGACAACATTGCCCATTGCTGCTGCGGCGCCCAAGAAGTTGGGATGGTTTGTGTTGATGTACGCACGCTGAATAGAGATGAGCGACTCAACATACTGTGAGGAAGGGCCTAGTCGCTCTCGCAAAAGGTCTGATACAACCTCGATAAGCTTGGCCTGGAGCCTTGGGAATCTGGAAAGTTCTACTGAGCCGCAAGTGTGGCAGATCTTGATTAGTTCTTCGTAAACAAGTTCGACGCAGCGCTGGCTAGGAATCTCTAGAAGCTTGATTTGGGGCTTGACGAGAAGGTCGAAAGCCATTTCGGGCACGAACAGACTGGGTCGAGGACCAGTGGAGTTGCGAATTGCCGTCCTAATATCCAATGCTGACAGATTTGACGTGGGGTCAATCGTATCTAATGAGCTTCCAAAAACAGAGTTGAAAATGTAGTAGATACGGGCACCACCGCAAAGCTCCTTTGTGGAGATTTCGGTGGAAGTACCGTCAATGGAGGAGATGAACGAGGTTGCAAATCTCGTCATTTGCTGCAGAATCAAAGAGCCTCGGTGCTCCTTTCCGCTGAAATGCATGTCACCGTAACCGGCGAGCTCCTGTTGTGTTTGGCCCATTAGAGTGTTGAGGCGCGCCTTGATGTCGGGCAGACGCTCTCGGATGTGTGCCATGAGAGTCGTGTTAAGCGTCTTGGCCAAGAATTGGGTGCCGCACCGGCTAGAGATGTTACGATAAGCTGGGTGGTGCTTGAAAAATTCGTTTTCAGCTTTCAGAGCATCATCCATGGGCTTGTTGCCTTGGATATCCTGCTGGGAGCGGTTCACCACGCCAATGAAACCGAGCTTCAATGGGTACACCCGGCCGGACAGAATGTCGAGAGCGTTGGTGCCGTGGTCCATCAAGTCGAGCTTGGTGAGGACACCGATGGTCCTCCGGCCGAGAGGATCCACATGCCGGGCAAGCTTCAGAGCCTCCGAGTTGACGAGGTCGACATTGGCCGGTGAGACGGCCAGGACGATACTGTTTGGCTTGGCGATGTACTCGGAGATTAAGTTTCTCGTTTGTTTCTCAATGTCACTTGGCTGATCACCAATGGGTACCTATGCGTGATGCCTCCCAGGTTAGCCGAAGAAAAGAGCAATGGCAGGCGGGGGGAAGACAGCAGATGAAAAAAAAAAAAGCTTATGTACAAGACGAACCTTGGTCAAGCCGGGGAGATCAACCAGCGTCAGGTTGAGGACATGCGGTGAATAGATCTTCAGGTTAATGGGCTGTCTGTTGATACCCTTGTTCGTACCGGCAACTCGAGACGTCTCATTCTCGATTTCTCGCTTGACATCTATGAAATCGGTGAATCTTCTATTGGGGATGTGGTGGAACTCGGCCCATTCTCCGCGGCGCGCAGCTCCAGGCGAGCGGTAGGGGTCGTTGTAGGACTCGGGGTAGGGCTCGGGGCCAGACTCGTCCTCTATGATGTTGATGAGCTGAAGGATCAGCGGCCGTCGAGTCACGACGCCGCTGCCTCGGGGCAAAAAGTCGCGGCCGACGATGTTCTCGAGGACGGAAGATTTTCCGGCGGACTGGGATCCCACGACGACCTGAGCGGCGGGGCATTAGCAGCAAGCGGGGAGACGAGGACGGGATTTTGGATTTTGGATTTTGCAGCCACGCACAATTTGGGGGAGATCGAGAGAGTCGCTGCCGATGGTGTTGAACACCAGGTCCTGCAGCTTGTTGACCGTGGAGAGCAGATCTTCGCCGAGGGCGGCCATTGCAGCGGCGTCTTGGGAGCCTTTCTCGTTTTTTTTTCGCTCTCGTTTCGATATGGATGCGGCGCAGTCAGACGACTCAAGCAGACGAGGCTACCGGGATGATACAGCAGCACTGATGCCTCCGGACAACGATACATGCACGCACAGGCAATGCGACGACTTGCGCTGTGCTTTTTTGCTGGCTATCAATTGGAGAGAAGCAAATGGCTGCTCGGGTCTGTTTGGCAGCGAACCAAGGCACTACGTATTAGATTCACGTGTAACGAGGTGGGTCTCGTTGATGGCTTGTCGCAGAGCAGGACGAACGCCACAGGTACTAGGTACGCCGCGGGCGTACGCAGATCGGCGTCTAGAAGGCAGTACAGAGAACCTCGGATAACGTCTCCCTTCGTCCAAAGCCTTGGTAGATGCCGATAACAAAGAGCCATTTGAACGACCTAAGAGTTCAGTAGAAGTCCAACTGGAGACAGCGGGCTATCACACACGTAAATGTTAGATTTGAATTTTAACTTTATTTGGGATTTTTACTATTGTCCAGTAGATCTTTGAGCAAAACATCAGGCTCTACCCTCTGCGGCAAAAGCGACTGGGGTTTGTTTTCTTGGGGACTTGTTTGGGATAGGACTGTTTACTCTTCCTCTATCTCTACACATCAGGGCATACTAACTACTAACCAGGTACTTGGTGAAAGTGTTTTGCTGAAGCTTAGCATTCCGGGCGAGCGTTTCAGGGCATTGATCAGCTGCCAGATATAGTTCAATATCCAGTGTTATGCGTCGAGCCGACATCACATTGTACAGATGCTACCAGGCGTGGTTCAGGATAAAGTCAGCTCTAGCGTGTTCCACAGAAGGGCTTCTTGGTTGGTCTCCATGGCCAGCATAAAGTGCTGATAGAATGTCGAGCCGTGATCCTTGGTTAGCTCTAGCGACGATTCTCGGTAAATCCACTGCTAGTGCCTCAGCATCTACAAGCATGAATTGAGGCTCTAGGCTTGGGAGCTGTTCTTGGCGGACAAGATAGTAGTATCAATCACACTGCAGAAGACACCGCTCACCTGACGTGTGGTATTTATCAAATCGGGCATCACCAAGGAGGATTCATCGTAGTCCATTGATAGTCGAGAGTCCGTGACTCAAGGGCGGAAAGCAGGCAGAGAGCGGAGCGCAACATCACGATCCTTTCCGACTTGATAGAGCGACAAGTTCATTGCAGCCAGCCAGCCAACCAGACAGCCGCCGATTCTTGGTCATGTCTGGTTGGGCGCCTGTGGATACAGTCGTCGACAGAACACGACAGCCCTGCAGCTAGCGGTTGAGTTGGCTTGCAGTGTGTCACGACGCCAATGGTCCGTTCAAGGCCCCATCGGAGCCATGCGAGCACGGGAGGGATGAATTGGCGGCCAGAATCTGCGCAGGCTTCTGCGTCAAGCCTGCATTGCTGTTCCTAGCGCCCGGTGTGCCTTGATTGATTGCTCATGATGCTGCCTGCTCGGCTGATCTGATACAGCAGGATAAATGCAGTAAGTAGAAATACTTTCGCCGTATGTATGCGCGGAAGAGGCCCTCCGAATCACGGCCGTAGTCTTCCCAATATGCAGCTATGCGGCCTGATTCGCCACCCGAGTTGCTAAGCGGCACATCCAGGCTTAGCTAAGCGATGCGTGCCGCTGTATCGGGGCCCGCCCCACACCTTCTACAACCATCATGCGAGACAGCGACGTTCCAAGTCTCGTCTCGAAAAAAAAGACGAGAGGAAAAAGGGACATGCCCCTGGTGCAGCACCTCGAGAAATGAGCACATACGGCAGTCCTGGAGCGCTGCCACAGACGAGGCCAACCCCGTACGTGTTCCCTCGACGCTGATTTGACGTCCAGCTCAGGAGTTGGCTGACCCGCCGTCTCCATAGGCCACAGCGAGGGAGCTTCCCCTTGGACCACGATGGTAAGCCTGCTGTAATTTTCCAGTCTAAATTGCCGCCCTCTCCTGGCCGGCCCAGATCGCCGTCAAATATCAAGTCAAATCTAACTCTGATAGGCGAGTGCAAGAAGGCCATGACCAGCTACCTGGCCTGCATGAAAAAGGTCCGCGGCGTCAATGAAGACGAGTGCCGCAACCTGGCCAAGGCGTATCTGTCGTGCAGAATGGACAGGTAAAGAATATGAAAAAAAAAAAAAAAGCAAGACGCGGCGTGTGAGACAAGATGCGGGCTAACATGTCGGCGAAACTAAGAAACCTGATGTTGCGGGACGACTTCAAGAATCTCGGCTACCAAGAGCCTGGGCCGCCGGCAAAGGCCCCAGAGCCAGAAAAGGGCGTCAAAGGCGAACTCCGGTGGTAGCAAAATCGAGTGGGCGCCCCCATCGCCGCCAGACAGGCGTCCCCTAGTCGGCACGCAGCCAGCATGGAGCGCAAAGGGGGAGGGAAAGCCATTGGTCGTTCCCATGGTGACATTGCCCAGCCGTATCTGTACATATTCTGGCGGCGATCTGGAACTTTCCACGCCAGCTGTATTATAGCCCCCCCTGCTAGCAAATCTCTTCTCTCCCTTTATCGTGCCCTGTGCCGTATTGTAGCTTTTGTTTTGCTGTGATGTGCTGTACCGTGCTATAATGCTGGTGTGTGTGCCATGCCAGCTCAGACTCTGGGTGTTGTATCTGAGCTGGATGGGCTACTAGTGCTACTGTCCTGCCGACTAGCGGTCCAGATTACAGGCACACAGCGCTGCTAGCCAGCGCTACAGGCCTTAGTCTGGGGTTGTCTCGGAACATGCCAAGGGTTGCCCCGTCAACCCCCGCTAAAATCGACCGCTGGCTCGATTCTAGGTGTAAAGTACCGAGCACCTAACGCTTCTTATTTGCATACAAAACGTCACGCCTCGCATGCGACCTCTCTACCTCACCGCCGGCCTCCCAGTGCTGCGACAGCACGTCCATTGCACGCATAAAACTATCGTAGCGTCCCTCTGAGACTAACCTTTTTCTTTCTGTTTCGTTTTATCTTTAGTTGTTTCGTGACGATCCCCGACAAATAGGACAAGAAAGAGCAGGGCAAAATGAGGCAATCTGGCGAGGTCAGGTCGAGTAGGGGGACACCGCCGTCGCCATCCTACATGTCCAAAGACGAATTCGGTACGGCATATGCGGCAGATTGACCAATGGTTCGGGCTGGTCGCTAATCTACACTGTCATGAACAGCAAGCTACCTCGCAAACCTTCGAAGCAAGCCCGTCGGAAGGCCCAGCGGCGCCCGGCCTCCGCCTCCCAGTACTCGACCGCAGATAAACCGGAACAGCATGAGCCAGATCAGCTACGATGCATCTACAGCATCTCCAGACACCGCTGCTCAACATGCTAGCCATCAACGATCGCAGTCGCACACGCCCAGCCTCATTGGGGGGAGCACGGCCTCAACTCGCATTTCAATGATTAGTACCAAAAGCCGTGATTATTACCCTACCACTCCGACGCCGCCTCCCTTGAGGCCAGATACAGTCGTGCCTACCGCTAGCTACATGGAACGAGGCCAGCGTTGGATGGAAAGGGAAGAAGCTTCGTCACTACGAGATGCCATGGAAGAAATGGACTTTCGGGAGAGCAGAAAGAACACCCCTGCCCCTGATGCCGCCATCGAAGACGATGAGACTCGCATCTACAACGCTGCTCTCAACGAGGCTGCTGAGCTCGTGTGGGAGCACCAGCACGGCGTCAAGCCTCGGCCCCCTGACGGTGCGTACCTGTATCGACCACACCTTAGAAAGGATAGCTACGCACATGCTCGGGCAGCGACCGTGACAGGGGGTGGGTCAACTGGTGCGAACAACTCGAATAGGAACTCGTATTCCGAAGTGCACTCGCCATCATCGACCTCATCCGAGGGAAACAACAGCCCTAAAAGAAATGATTCTCCCGAAGAGGCAGCCCGATCCGAAGAGTCTCCGACCAAATCAAAGTCGTATGGGGGCGTTGGAGGGCGTTTCACGGGCGGCCGGCGTAGCAGCATGAAAAGGAACATCAGTGGAGAAGTTGAGCGGCCCTTCTCTGGTGATCAGATATGGGAAGAGCCCGAAGCTCAGTCGGGCGAGGCGTCTACTCCAACGACGTCTCCTCAGAAGGATTCTCCCGTTTCCCTCAAATCCAAGCCTTTGAATGCTGCGAGACGCAATCCATTTCAACGCTTCCAAGGAGAGTCCAGCCCGACCAAACGATTGGACAGGGTGGAAATTCACAGGAATCCTCCAACACGATCTCGCAACGCCCAGTATCAGGTCAACGCTCCAGTTTCCGCTGCACAATCGGTCCCTGATGGGCAGCGTCTGAATGGCGTCGAGATCCGCGGCCATGATATCCGCGAAGCTACTAGCATGAGGCTCAAAGACCGCAGCTCCAAACTTCCGGAACCTACCGCAGTCAGCGACAGCCCAGGAAGGCCCATTGTAAGCTTCGATGCTAACTGGAAAGCCCCGGAGGAGTCCTCGTCCACTGATGCCAGCTCAGACCGACCAAACTCGTCGACCCCAGCATCAAACCGCTTCCGGTCCCAGTCACAAGCGCAGCCTCAGTCCACAACCCAAAATCCAACTCGGTCTGTGGATATCCCTAGCATCGTTGTGGCGGAAGACCCTTCGCCAAGGCCAAGAGCGCAAACGAGCGCGAGCGTGCCGTCGATCTCGATAGCGGAACCAGAAGAGGCCTCGAAGAGACCAACGCCCACGATCAACATCCCTTCCATTGCGGTGGACGAAGCGCCAGAACCCCGCAAGGTTCCCAGCATTTCGACGCCAAAGGATTCGCCCGTAAGGGGCTCGCGCCCTCTTCCGACGCCAGGAAGTCGTGGACCGCGGGGCCACTGGTCCCCAGCTCCAGCTCCAGGCGCCGCTGCAGCTGCCGCCAGTGGCCGAACAGGGACTCTCTGCAATCAGTGTGAGCGCCCCATTGAAGGGAAATTTGTGGCATTGGCTGGTTCTTCTGAGCGATTCCATCCCCATTGCTTCCGATGCTACACTTGCAATACTCGTCTTGAGGCCATGGAAATTTCTCCAGAGCCAGACGCATCGCGGGCTGAGCGATTGGAGAGAATTCGGCGTCGCGCGGCGGGAGAGATACTGGATGAGAAGCCTGGCATGACCATGGCGGAAGATGGAGATGAACGCCTCCGCTTCTACTGCCATCTCGACTGGCACGAACTCTTCGCCCCACGCTGTAAGCACTGCAAAACCCCCATCCTTGGGGAGCACATTGTAGCTCTTGGAGCGCATTGGCATTACGGGCACTTCTTCTGTGCCGAGTGTGGCGACCCGTTTGAGCACGGTATGACGCATATCGAAAAGGACGGGTACGCGTGGTGTATTAACTGCCAAACGAAGCGAACCGAACGTCGTGCGCCCAAATGCAAGATGTGCAAGACGGCTGTGATTGGCCAGTATATCAAGGCACTTGGTGGTGAATGGCATGAGCACTGCTTCCGCTGTGCCGAGTGCAAGGGGGGATTTGATGATGGGCAGATATTCCCCAAAGAGACTGCAACGGGGGCAATTATACTCTGCACCAAGTGTAGAGCCAGGGAGCTCAAGTTTTAAAGAAGGCGATACGATGATGTCGTTTACGGATTTTGTGTATGCATTTTGATGAGGCGTTTCTATCATGGGGGCGACAATGGGATCGGTAGCATTGGGATATAATGATTGAAATAGGTAAACGTGGCTTATGGCTTGTAATTGCATTTTCATCTCGTATATCATTTCCGTCTCCGCGAAACAGTCAGTTCGCCACTATCGTATGAACGGGCGAGTAGGCGTGAAGACCAGCATGTGGGCATTATTGGCCGTCGTAGAAAAGCAAGTACCCTCTCTCTCTCTCCCTCTCCTCTCTTAATTCTAATGTATTACACAAGTCATGGTAGATAGTATGTGGAATAGAATGTGAACCCAATTACCCAGCTCAGATGCGCGCACAGCGTCTTTCCATTTTCCGTATTCCTCTTCTTCTTTCCCTCGTACTCGATATCATCGTCACTTCTCCTCCCTCTCTGTCACGGCGTTGTCATCCCAGCAGGCGTCCTCCAACTTGTTCTTGGTGCACCTCGAGAGTGTCACCGTCTGCCATCTCGAGCTATAGATTCCGAGGAGCAGTACGTTAGTTTCAAATGAATATTTAAAAACACGGATAAAAGTCAAGGATAGCAAAATGAGAATCCGTAGCAAAGCAATGAAAGAGACAAGGCATACCGCGTCCGGGGTATCCGTTGGCTGGACTCGTGTGCCATCAAACAGGAACCGCACTGAATTCAGAGACTTGCCCTGGCGCTCGCAAAAGGCCGTCATGAGCTTCTCGAGCTTGGTACTGCGCTTGATCTTGAAGAAGACCTCGTTGTTGTTGTCGGTGACCTTGATGTTGAGGTGCTCGCTGTTGGGAGGAGGGTCCTGTCGGTCGACGGGGGACTGGTTCGCATCGTTTTCAGACATGGCTGTTGTTGGTTTTTTTTTTTGCTCTGTGAGTTTTGTGGCTTTTTTGGTAGAGTGTTCTCTTTGTTGAATTTGGGGGTATCGTTAAGAAAAAAGAAACAAGTTGGTTTTGTTTGGAAAGGAAAAAAGAAAATTAGGCGCCGCGAAAGAAGGTGATGCGATAGAAGGGCGACGAAGAAGGCGCCCAAAGAGGCTTCTAGCGGAAGAAAGTGGGGAGGGCGGTCTCTGATTGGGCAGATCGCTAGAAAGTACAGGTACAGTATCCTGCACGGCTGGGCTTCAGTGATTGTGCGCTGCGATCGGTGGGAAGTTTGCTGTGCTGTGAACGTGCCAGGTACATCGAGGCCCTGGCGTCGCGCTGTTTGTGGCCGGCCTAAGTGCAGTACGCGCAACCTTGTAGCCAGAACTTTGGGGACAAGTACTGATGACATCAGTGACTGTAGTTCTTAGGCTTGAAATGCAGGAACAGCGTGTTTAATCCAGCATTTGTATCTTTATTTTACAAGGTCTCCGGTGGCTGTGCGCCATTGAAAGATTGTTTTGAACTCTCTTGGTTTTGCAAAATCTGCTTGCTCGCCAAAGTACTTGATCATGGTTCGTTTCGTCGGTTGTTGGCTTTGGCAGCTTTCTCATCTGCTGGGACCTTTCACTTGACAGCTAACCACAACCACCAATGCTGTAGCCATCTCCTAAAGACGACGTTGAGGCGCGTCCACCGTGCCATCCACGAGCAGTAAGTTTATAATATCGATACACACCATCTCTGCGAGACTTCAAGCTGACAAGACGGGCTTTACGTGAATTTCAGTGCGCCATCCAGGGTAGGTTGTTCTTTCGGAAACAGAAGTCGAGTCCACGAATCGCGAGGACATGCAAGCTGAAATAACCACAGATTGCCTCACCAAGAACAATTACAACGAGGCTCGTTGTCAAAATGCCGTCAGGGCGTTGTATGAATGCTGTGAAGCCTTCTACCAGCGGTATGGCGACGACGCAACGTCTCCTAGCTGCCCACAGCCAAAACTGCTGCGTCTGAAAATTCAGCAGCAGAAAGAGGGCAAATAAAGGCGTACGACGAAAGATGAACAATTCACAATTACAGATAGTCTATGCGGCTCATTTTAGAGACGCACAGCATCCTACGGTGTATCTAGATAGGTAGATTATACATAGAGTACATAAACAGGAGGGAAAAGGGAAATGAAGAATGTACGCTCATCGTATAGTATGTCAACCAGTGTAGAGAATTTCAGGCAACTTGATGAGGAGCGAATTTTTCTAGGCGATCGTTGAGCACGCAAGAGATCCTCATGGGACCTGAACAAGCATCGAGACGTCTTGTTCCGAGACTCTAATACGAATGCCGATGACATTATGATAAGGAAAAGAAAAGAGAAAAAAGAAGAAAAAAAAAACCGAGACGAAAATTTGTTCTAGTAGTAGTGGGATTCACCAGGCACAGAGCCCCGTTTTGTTGCATATCGCAGTATGCCATATTTGGTGCTTGGTCGCTGCTGGGAATTTACCGATTACCTAATAGTACAGGATACTCTTTATTGTGCGTATCAAAAGCCCTTCTGTCGGGTACTGTCTACCAGGCACCTAATCACAGGCTAGAAGGCTGCCCGTGGAAGCTCAAGCGCGCCTTGAAGCAACAAAATATCGAGAGCTGCTGAATTTCTGCGCTGAGCAGCCCACGATCCCACCAGGCCGCATATCAAACTTCTTAATCGACGGACAAGGCCTCGATCACAGCAGCGACGCCGGCTTCTTTGAGATACCCAATTGCGACTTCTATTCGTCTTATGCAGCCTAGGCCAACGCCCTGAAAAGTCGGCACCTGGACCCCAGCCAGACTCTACAGCGATCGCCTGGTTGGGACGCTCTGCGCGGCGAGATCCCTACATTGAGCGGCCCTGGACGTGTAATTCTTCTTTCTTCGACACTCTTCATCATCTGATAGGCGCTCGACGTGCGCGACTCGACCATCGCCATGGAGCAAGGGCTGTTGGATGACCTCAATGTCGGCCCCGAGGTGGAGGAGTTTGCCAACGCCCTTGACAACTGCCTTTCGCCATTCCTCTCGCTGGAGGACAAACGAGCCCGACTTCTCGACCTCCCCCGAAAATACTACGAAAATGCATCCCGACGACTGCAACAGGCGCGACCGAAGCGAGCTCGCAGCGGCTATGACGATGTAGACATGGATGCTGATGAGATTGAGACGGCAGATGGTGTCTCTGGAGAGGATGATGAGATTAAGCAGCTGGAGAAGGAAGTGCAGACCTGGGATTTGATTCGACGACTATTACCACTACGCTACGCAGCCCTAAATTCTAGTACCAACGATCGCCCATCAATAGAAACAGGCTCGACCCAGTCCGATATGCTGCTCGAGTTTCTCCTTGCGGATCCTACAGCCCAGGAGCGTCACGCAGTTCTTCAGTGGCTTCAGAGTAATGCGACCGCTGGCCCAGATATTGATGATCTGGCACGAGATCTCCTCAAGCAAGCCGACAGGGGAGACATCGTTGCTCATGGCTGGCTCCACACCCGAGCAACAATCAAGCTGCGGAAGAACCTGACGACATGGCATGGACTGCTGGATCACCAGGGCCCCAAAGTCATGGAATCTCACGTTGGCAAAGACGGTGCCCCCCTGATTACGCAGCTGGATCCCGATGCTATTACTCGTCAGGGACGGAAACTCGAACCCGCAGACGAATACTTTGAGCGCGCTATTTGGCTTGGCTGCTTTGAACACCTTCGTCGTGGCAGCAGCCTGGAGGAGCTGCGTGAGTGGTGCCAGGAACGCACTGAAATGTGGCGCGCTGTTTCAATGTCTGCCATGCCTCTCTCTGTTGATGACAATACGGCCCCGGTCGACGACTTGAAACCCGAAGCGCTGGCTCTCTGGAGACGGACGTGCTTTGCCTTGGCTCGTCAGGGAGGGTCGGATGATTACGAGCGTGCGGTATATGGGTTGCTCTCGGGCGACATTAGCAGCGTTGAGAAGATTGCCAGGAGGTGGGACGACTTCCTCTTTGCCAACTACAACGCCCTCCTACGAACTCAGTTTGATACGTATGTATTGAGCCGATGCTCACCAACTATGAGCTCGACTCTGACTCAAAACTTTGCCTCGTTTGACGCTGTTCAGTTCCTGGGAGACCCGCGAGGTGTGGAAAAGAGACTCATCCGCTCGCTAGAGTCACAGGAAAGAGTTCGCGACGAGGCGACAGAGCCTAGTAAAGCTCTGCAAGCCGCGTTCGTTGCAAAAGAAGTCGGGCGTCACTTGTACGAACAAGGTCTTGTCATGACTGCGGATGCAAATGCAAACGGCCAATCCATTCTTCTACCTTCTTCCAAGCCCATCGACTCTAAAATTATGAAGAAGAAGTACTTTAGCTTGGATCAGCACCAGGGACTCCGCCTTGTATCCCACATCTTTGTCATCACCACGCTAATGGAGAAGCTCAACTCTGCCCAGGGAATCATTTCTGGCTCCTTAACGCCGCCACAGTGGTTATCTGGCCAGGAAAGTATCCTAGCGGGGTATACCGATTACTTGCGCCGCGCTGGTCTCCAAGAGCTCATCCCTCTGTATTGCTCAATACTACAGGCACCAAGGCAGTACGACGTTCTGAGCTGGAATTTGATCCACGAAGAGGATCCTGAGCAGCGTCTTCTGCAGCTGAAACTGATAAAGAAGGCTGGAATCGACGTGTTGAAGTTTGTGGAGAGGCAGGTGTGGCTCTTTTACGACGCTTTGGGAGAAAAGGCTCCCCGGCAAGCCCCATTTAGCATCATCAGCGATGCACCCTCAACACCACAGTTCGGAAAGCTGATCAAGGCGGACTTTTTTGGTTATGACGAGGGTGTTGTGCAGAATGACCACGACCGGGTGATTTGTGCATTGGAGTGGCTTATGATGGTGGATGGGATGTGGCCCGAAGTCTTTTCCACGGGAACAAAGGTTTATAAGTTCTTTTTGCGTACGTGAAACTATTGCACGAGTGAACATTGGATTACATGACTGACATTTTGATAGGAAACGCGAACCTGGGAGCAGCCCGACGACTTGTGGAAAAGATTTCCTTTGAAAAGATTATTCAAGGCATTTCAGGGCAAGAAGAAACTGATATTGCATGGTATGAAGATGTGGACTTCTGGACTAGGCTGCTGGAGCGCAGCGAAATTTCTAATGTGAACCCTGAGCGGGTCATGGCAGAGGCACGAAACTTCCGTGCGCTCGAAAGTCTCGTCAAGGCTTTGGATGCCTTGGAGACAGTAGCCTCACTGATGGTTCTCTCGACTGAGTATGTGCCCGCTTTCCCGATATTTGAAATACGCGTTTGACTAACTAGGGGGTCAGACTCACTCATGGAGATCGGGACTTTTGGGGTCCAGCCAGCGAGGGGATCAAGAATGTCAAGGAGTTTATGAAGCCCTTGCTGAAAGGATGGCTGATACCAGCAATTAAGAGTAGGTTTTTGTGACTAAACTGTTTCAAAGATTTTGACTTTAGACAGCTAACAGATTGGATGTTACAGGTGGAGACGAAGAGCTGCGAGACATTCGAGCTGCATACCTGCCAGAGACCGTCTTGGCATACATCAGCGCTCTTCAGTTTGCCGGCACTGGCCTGTCACGAGATAATTTATTAGAGTGCATGGAGCTCGCATCTTTGGTAGCAGAGCGCGAGTCGGACCTGAAGGACGCATTCACGGATGCCCACCGCATGACGGAGCTCGTCGAGGCCTTTGCAGCCTGCAGTAAAGCGCTGGCCATTGCCACGGGGGAGAAGAGGCCATCTGGTTCTGGCAGCAAGAGGCTGCGGGAGATGGGATGGTCGCGAGATTTGTGGTCTGTCAAGTCAGGATCTGGAGATGTGAGCGTGATTGGACCTGCGTAAATTATACTGGCAGCAATTTCCCCTACTCTCGGAGACTGCTCCCTCTCTTTCTCCTGTATAGCATGTGTGGAATTCTTTTTTTTTTTTTTTTTTTTTTTTTTTTTTTGGGAACAGTTGGGATAAATCAAGGGCTTTATGGGATTTACTTATATCTTTCTTCTCTTTTCTCCTTGCTACGTTTACTAGGTGTTGTATGGTCATTCTTTTTTCTTCTTCTAATAGGTGGATTGGAATGGAGAGAAGGCATAACAAAGCGCTGGGAGAATGCTTAATTTCTAAATAAAGTGAAACAAAGAAGAGGAAAAAATGAGGATGGCAGAGAGGAAGATATTGTGTGTATGTGTTGAAGATGTTGGGCGGCTTTAAACATAGGCGTACCCATGCAGATTATAGAAGCATTCGTGTGGAAGTCATGTTACTTTGCTCGTCCATGGCTTCTTTTCTAACGTACTACCCGTAGTGTTTTCGGTATGTTGAAACGAAAGGGAGCAGCTAAATGGTGCAGATCTGCTTTCTTCTCGATCTATTTAGATTTCTTCGAATTCAAATAATTTGAATTCGGGAGTTTACTGGACAGTCACATCCGATGAGTTGCGCAAAACAAGATCAAGTTGAAAGTTCAGGGTATTAATGAATTATATATATACAGTTATAGAACACATATTGCCCCAAGCCATTGCCCTGAAACGTCTCATAAACCATAAACCTGTTTAAACCTTTGTACATTAAACAATGCTAATTAAAAAACAAGAACCAATCTCCAATTGAGAAACACTCCATCCTAGACTTCTCATGCAAACAGCGTGCAAGCCGTAGCATTGAGCTGTGTGCAGTAAGTCATCTGGATGGGCATGGCGTTGACACCACGCGCAAGCATACGCTCACGGAACTCGTTCAAGCGAGGCGTCACGTCGAGCTGGCTGCGGTTCTGGCCGGTCGCGGTATCAACGTTGCCGGACCACCAGACCTCGCCGGCGGCACTGCCACGGGGCCAGATGATGTTGTCCATGTTGCTGCCGTCAATCATCTCACTCCAGACGGCAAGCTCTCCTCCCAGGACGTTCTTGGCACTCGCCTTGGAGATGCCCTTGGCAGGGTCGTGAGAGTAGATGAGCCTCCAGTTCTTGGTGGGAGCACACCAATCGCTGAAGGGGTAGTAGGTGTTGAAAGAGTCGCCGTTGGGGAAGTTGACCCATTGGCCACGACCGCAGTCCAGGTACTGTATGGTTTCGTCAGCAGATATCCAGCTACATTGGATTGTTCAAAAAAGTATCACACTCACGTAAAAGTTGTAGTCGGTGTCAATGACCTTGTAGCCAGACTCGGCCAAGTTCTTGACGGCATCGCCGCCCAGCCACGATTGAACGACAGTGTCGCTGCCAAGGGTCAGGTTCCAGGTGGTGACCATCTCCTCCCAGACAAACGGTGACAGACCCTGGGCGCGGATCTTGGAGTGAGCATGAGAGATGAACTTTTGCAGCAGAGGCTGCAGGACCTCGCTCGAGTTGGACTTGAGACGGGGGTCGATCATGGAGTCGTTGGCGTTGAGCTCATCACCACCGGTGTGGAAGTAGGAGCTGTAAGGCGTGACACGGGGCAAAAGGTCGTCAAACAATTTATCAACGAAATCGTAAACCTTGGAGTCGTTGAGCGAGAAGGCACCACATGGCGGCTCGGCGCAGTAGTATTGGTAGGGCATCTCTTGGTAGGCCACAATGAGGTCGCTGTAAGCAAGCTCGACAACGCCAATGTGGCCGGGCATGTCGATCTCGGTGATGACCTCAACACCGCGGTCAATGCCGTATTGGAAAATGCCTGCAAGATCGGCGGGAGAGTAGACCAGGCTTGGGTGGTAGGCACCCTCCTGAGACAGCTTAGGCAGCGAGGGGATCACCAGAGGCCACGACTGGGAGTCGGTGATGTGCAAATGCAGACGATTGAGCTTGTTCCAGGACATGGCGTCAATGGTTCTCTTGATATCGGCGACCGTCTGGTAAGTTCGGGCAAGATCAAGCATGACGCCTCGGTGAGGGTAGTTGGGCGAGTCCTGGATGGACACGGGCACTTTCGTCGTGTAGAAGTAGTGTCCGGCAGAGTGCTGGTAGAAGAGCTGGGAGAAGGTCTCGAGAGCGTGCAGGATACCGGTAGAGGACTTGGCACTGATGTTGACCTGTCCATTCTTTGACACGGTCAGGCTGTACGACTCGTCGACGTCTCCAGCGCGCGGCTTGAAGGTGGTCGCGGTATCCTTTCCGGTCTGCTGAATCGCAATGGTCTGGATTCGGTTCAGGGGAGCCAGCTTGGGCTCAAAGTTGCTGTTGCGGGGGTTCAGCTTCCATGGCACAAAGTTGTTTGCGAAAATGGACTGGAAGGTTCGCGAGACGGCGCCCTGAACAATCTCCTTGCTGTTGAATTTGGAGCCAGCAGGCGGGTTGTAACCGGTTGTGATGATCTATTACCAGAGTGTTAGGTGCTGCTGCGATCCATCCAATTTCACCAAAGACCGGCAATTTATATCAATCACATACCTGCACTCCATTATAAGTCACTCTCACAGCCTCGTCGATGAAGAGAACGCCGTCTCCGGTTGTGATCTTTTGGGGAATGGGCCACAGCGCATTTGCAGGGCTGAAGGCCAGTGCGGCAATCGCGAGGATCGCCTTGGGCAACATGATGGACGACCGAGGCGAATGGCAATACTATCAATTGGTCGGATCTATGGTGCGTCTCAGGATCCTCGAAGCAGTCCTGCCAGCGCTACTACTGGATCTTCAAGACGCGGGGCCAGCCAAATATTTAAATACCTGACCCGCCGATGGCACGACGCGATTCATTGAAGGGATGTGCGGATTTCCCAAATCGACATGCGTCCCAAAGAAGCAGCCCACAGCTGGACGGGAGCACGCCCCCCTGACACGCGACAAGGTCGATGATCCAGTGGCCGATGCTACCTGGCACGCGTGAGCCTGTCCATACCAGGGACCAGCGCCAGCGGCTCGGCAGGTCGGCAGCCAGCAGACTGGGAATGCTGGACACAGGCTGAGGCTGAGCGTTGGCTGCATGCGCTCCGAAGATGGACGAGACCTCCCTGTTGATGATGAAGCTGTGGCGTTCTGCCGGGGCCGGGTCGACTTGGGTCGTCTTGAGCGCGCAACGTTACGTTAATGTACTTTTTTCTTCTTGGTGGTGTTGACGGGATGCAGCACTCCGCAGCCAACGTGCATCTCTTTCGCTAGCAACTGCTTTTGTTCTGCGGAAGAATGCTTGGCGAGAGGAGCTAAAAGGGTCAGTGACCAATGCTGGTGTCGAAATCAAAATGATGAAGCCGGATGGGCGCACAATTGGCGACTCTGGAGCTCTCTCTCAGGGTCTCAGCCCAATCCCACTGGCAAGTCGGGTAAAATGGCAGTTCCACCCTGCAAGTACATAATGCTCCGGCCACTTGAACCACAGACAGTGATATCCAGGGGCCAGGATCTGACCAGAGATCTAGGTACTCCAAGGGCCATATCAGCGGAGTGCTGACTGTGGCGGCCGCTGGCTGGCCAGGTACATGCCAATCCCTGGCGCGCCGTTGAAGTAGTCCGTTTTCTTCTCCTGGGGCCGTGTCAAAGCGGTCCTTGGACAGTGCAAGACAAAGCGTAGCATAGCAAAGCAAAGCAAAGCAGAGCCGAAGCGATAGAACGATCGAGGCCAGAAGCTGAAAGCTGCAGTGCTACACGCCATCTGTTCGAGAGGTCATTTGGTCCATCCCAGCCGCTGGGTGGGCAGAGCTTGACCCCATAGCTCCGACGTTGCTTTCTTGCTTGGTGGCGATTGTCTGGGGCCGGGAATCAGCTGGTGCGATGCTCCCCGTATGCCGCTGAGGCCCTCCCTGGGACTTTGTTCTGCTTGTTCGTCCCTTGGAGTGAAATGGCTTGGAGAATCCCTGGATGCGATCGTCGTGCGGGGACGCCTCTCCACGGGTCGTTATCGCGAGCCAATCAGCGCGCGGAGAAGCCTTAGTCCGGGGCCGCCACAGAAACCCCCAACTTTTGCTTATGCCATGTGTTAGTCCGTATCAGGCATCTGTCAGGATTCAATTACGGCGTCGGTGGTTTGCCGGGATATTTTACGGGGCCGTTGGGGACTGGACTGGGACAAGGGACGAGGAAATGAGGAAACGAGGACGAGAGACAGCTGGACTGCTTTGTGAGGCTGACGGATAATGTTGCACTGCTGTGTCCAGAGGGAAGTGCTAATTTCAACCTCTGGTAGCGGGCTCTGCTGGCTCTGTAGGGCGCCGAGTTAAATTACCAGTACCACCACCACGGATAGCGGCTTGCTGCACGCTTGCTTTGTATTTTCTCGCGTCAACACCTGGTATTCACATCTGCGTCTTGCTTTGTTTTCCTGGCCCAAGCGGAGCCGAGTTGCTCCGTCCATAACAACGGTCCCAGTCTCTTGGTTATCTGGACCCCGGCCTATAGCCTATACCAACAAAAGGCCCTATGGATGGATCCATGAGTTGAGCTACTTGTAGCATCTGTGATGAAAGGCGGGAAAGGTATTCTAACCCTCTTATCGAGCAGCAACAGGAGTACTGGATATGTGCGTGTTGGTACCGCGGGTAGTATTCACCTATTCATCCTTGCACGTGCTCATCTTACCCTTGGCCTTGTGGTAACCTCACTTTGCCAAACCCCTCTTGTGGCTTGTACGACAATATGCAGAACATATTGCTGCCCTGGCGCTTGATCCAACGCCAGCAGTAGTATTACGGAGCTGTGCTATTGCTATCTGAGACCTGGGGAGCCATCCGACGATGTGAGCTCAGCTCGCTAGGCGTTTACCACCTTGTTAGGTTACACTCTATAGCGTTGCGTCGGCATGGTTGTTTTCGGCGACGCGGCATGTAACACTGGCTCGTGGTGCCGTCATCTCCAACCATTCGCCAGTCGACGATGCATGATGCCCGCTAACTTACGGTTAACGGTTTTTTCTGCTGAGCTGTACTAATCTGGAGATGGTAGTGAAGATCCCTCACAATTATATCTTCATGCTATGGCCGAGTCTGTGGGTAAAATCTTAACCGTCTCAAGGTCCACGGGCCATCTATGTCACTGGGTCATAGAAAACAGAGATAACGAAGCAATCATCTTTTTTTCCCCAATGACGATCAGAAAATGAAAGCATACAACAGTTGGAAATTATAAACGCGAGACCTAAGATATGAGTGTTTTAATATTTAACTATTGAGCGATGGGACCTGTAGTGGGAATGCACTTGAATATATCTGTACTGGGTGCGGCTTACAATATCCCCGCCATCTCCAAATCTTGTCTTATTACGACCTGCGTATATCCTGTAGCTATGTATAATTAAAATTGCCAAGTATTGACAAATGAAATCTTCGGTCAGTCTGTCATAAATGAAGCTTGGGTGATGAGCACCAATGCCTTGCTGCATAGTACATTGTAGAGTATGGAATATGTAATATCAACCCGCAGCCGATTGAAGCTATCGATACCTGGGTGATAATAGCTCACCGCTTTACGTTTCATATAGCTAAATGTTAGGTATTGTTTGGAAACTCTACTATTGCAAACGATTCACAACTCCAAAACACTATTATTCTATTATAATACCCTCTCTCGCAACTGGTGCTACGTTAGGTGAGGTAAAGCTACCTAACCGTACGGTTTGAAGCCAAGGAACACGAGCACCCAGCGAGATCGATCTTGGGCGGCAAGTGGAGAGTAAATAAATATCTATCTAAGTAGATAGGGTAATAATAATTTGTCCTGGAGAGAATTTGCTCTGAAGAGACGGCCGGGATGGCGATTCTTACAACGGTGTTATAGTTTATGGCTTTGCACGGCGAATAAAGAGGAGCGGATGATCAAGATGGCACTAAATTTTCTAATGCGATGCCTTGAAAAGGTCCAATACCTTCACTAGTGCTGGAGGTAATTGCAGACATTTATTTCCTGTTCATCATTGAGGAGCTGCTATGGGCTCTGAAGATGGTGCTAAAGAATACTTCGGTGTACCAGCGCTGCTAAAATACCAGAGCAGGTACTTCGCATTCGCACGGCTCTTGGGGCAGCTGGTGGCACGTGAAGGATTCCTGAAAACATTCTTTTCCCAGTCTGAAAATGGGAACGAGAGGCTGATAAAGAGTACTCGAAACGTGTAAAGAAGAGTTTCGTTACCGTCAAACAAGTTGCCATACAGATTTCGCGTCAGCCTTCAGACAAATTCCAATAGAAGTGAAAGCTTGAAATGTAAAGCTCATTGCAAATCTTGATGACAAACTGATTCGCCACCAGCAAAAGGCAAAATCGTGTCACGTGAGATCATTCCGACCCATTCTTTTTGGCTCCCTGGCAGTCCAGAACAACTTTGAGAACCTCAACCGCTACAAGTGAGCCAGACCACGTCTACTCGCTTCACCGACGTCCTCACATCTGCCGCGATTACGCACATCTCCATAATATCTAGACGTTTACCAGCACGCCTCGAGCGCCAACGCCGGAAACGAATCTCTGCAGCGCGATTCTCTCCCGCCATCTAGGTAAACGCGTCTTGGAAGTGGAATACAGGCAAAAAGCTGTCGCAACACTGGTCGTCCAGACACAACGACCCTCACTTCGACACCATGTCTCTCGAGATTGGCCTTGGCACTCCGCTGGCGGAGGCTCTCAATGCTGCGATTCTACCGAAACTACTTGAGGTGGGATGGGGCACGGGGGGCAGCGATGACTCTGCCCTCGCCGAATACATTATTCTGATGCTCGTCAATGGCAAGACGCAAGACCAGATTGCTGCTGAGCTATCCGGAGACCTTTTGAACCTACCGCTCGATGACCCTGTCGTACACGAGTTTTCCAAATGGCTATTTGAACAGGTTCATATTCTTAGCGCGCCGAATGGCCAGCAAAACGGCGGCGACTCCATGGGCGACGCTGCAGGTGGAGAAATGGATACGGATATGGGATCCCACGATGTATCCGAGCTGAATGCGTAAGTACTATTCGCAGTATTGAAGCCTTCATGGCACAGATAGGAGAATCTCTAGAGCTAACCAGACCTTTTTTCGCAGGCCCACTGGCCCCCGCTCAATGCGCAATGGCAACTTCAGAGGAGGACGGGATAAGCGAATGTTTGGACAGATGTCCAAGGCCATGGATCGATCAAACGACAACGTTCTTCATCGGGTTCGCGGGCAAACGGGCAGCGGAAGAATCGATACACATGCGCGTGCCCCCCCGACTGGCCCTCGTGGTGGTCGCGGCGGCTTGATGCGGAATCAGCACAACAACAGAGGCATGCCGGGCGGCGTCATGCCTGGTGCTCCTGGCGGACCGGGATTCCCTCAGTGGCAGATGCAAGGCCAACCTTCTCAGTTAGATGTCATGGCCATACTGGAACAACAAAGTCAAATGATGCTGGAACTGTCTCAGCAGATGATGAACAACGGGAACCGAGGATTTGGTCAGCAGCGACGGGGGAAGTCTCTGTTTGAGAGAACCCAGGACCCTCGCCACAAGAACAATTTCCGCCGAGGCCAAGGCTCGAATCAAGCTGATGCGAACGGAGACGAAGCCAACATGGAGACTGCTGCCGAAGGCGAGGATGTTGATATGGGCAAGCGCGAGCCCCCAAACCCGGACGAGACGATCTGCAAATACAATCTTCACTGCACAAACAAAGACTGTAAATTCGCACATCAGTCTCCAGCTGCGCCCCCTGGTGTTTCTATCGATGTCAACGATGTTTGCGGCTTTGGTGCTGCCTGCAAAAACCGCAAATGCGTCGGCCGCCACCCCTCGCCAGCCGCAAGGCTTGCGCACCAGAGCGAACAAGACTGCAAGTTTTTCCCCAACTGCCAAAACGCTCGATGCCCGTTCAAACACCCTTCAATGCCCCTTTGCCGCAATGGCGCAGATTGTACGACACCAAACTGCAAATTTACACACGTTAAGACCAAGTGCAAATTCAACCCTTGTCTGAATCCCACCTGCGCCTTTGCACATGAAGAGGGTCAGCAAGGAGGCTTCAAGGACAAAGTCTGGACTTCTGAACAGGGCCACGTTAGCGAGAGAAAGTTTGTGGATGACACCGCTGAAGAGGATTACATTCACCCCGAAGCCCCCGGAGAACCCGGATTGGAAGACATGGTACAAAACCAAGTCATGGGTTGAGTAATAGAAGGGAGGAAGAAAAAGCAAAACAAGAAAAAGTTCCTGATGCATCTCGGGAGAGAATGCTTATGCTTCAGTTACTTGAGAAAAAGACGGTCATTTAGCCCCTTGTATGAAACTGTTTTGGGCTTGGAGGATCTGTACGATTATGCTGGACGTATATGTTTCTTATCACGCTTCCAGGGCATAGAAAGGCGTTTTTGGGCTGGGAGATAATGGGCTTTTTACGCGGAGATTTATCACAGAGTTTTATACACGCCCTTGGTTGGCATTCTGTAGTAGCGGCCGGTCAGGCCGGGGGCGGGCTCTCACAATTCGAGCCTGAGACGAATAATAACAGATATTTCTTTTTTCTCTTTTTGTAATTCTTGAACTATCATCATAATGTCCGCTTGACACATCTGAATACAGTGAAAGCTGTTTGATATGTCTACGTAGATCTCATAACAGTACCTAGGTGCAAGTAGATGATGACGCTGGAGGCGGGACTGTGTCTCTAGAGCGCGGAACAAAGTGGGACCCGATCTCCGATCATCTAATGTGGGTGGTTCCCGGAAAGCTCCAGAGGTGGCACCACCACGTTTCGATGCTCAACCAGAGCTCGACAATGAGCAATTGAACGACAATCATGAGCCTACAGCGCGCAGAAGGCGCCGCAGTGGCTCTCATCAGGTCCTCGGCCGCCTGGAGGAAAAGCGCCGTCTTGGCGACAGCGACAAGCCGAGCTGGCGCCGGGCGCATTCTGAGCCGCGGCCTGAGCTCAACCAGAAGCAACAACAGCGGCAACGGCTCGACGAGACGACCGCCGGGCTCGATCGACGATGGAGACGACACACCGAAGCGGAAGAAGGCCGGAAAACTGCCGGACGATGCCTCGGTGGCGGTTCTGGGCGGCGGGTTAACGGGCTTGACGACAGCATATTACCTGGCCAAGTGGCTGCCGTCGACGACCAAGATTACTCTGCTGGAAGGCAGCGATCGGCTGGGTGGATGGATCAGGACGGATAGAGTGCCCGTCAAAGTGGGAGGAGTCGAAGGGGTGGTGAATTTTGAGCGCGGCCCGCGGTCGTTTTCATCGTTGAATAAGAGCACTTGGCGGTTTGACGATTTGGTGCTATGGGATCTGGTGCGTCTACAACTTTGTTGGCCTATACCGCTGCCGGTTTCACTGGCATTGGGCCAATGGATGAAATTCACTTACAAGTTTGAAAGAATAAAAGGCTGACGAGATATCCCTCGATCTAGGCCCTCGATCTCGGCCTCAAAGTTGCCTCGCCGCCCGATCAGCCGCGGTACATTTACTATCCCGACCACCTCGTGCCTTTACCCCCCCATACGAGCTTTGCCGCCTTTGCCAGAGAGCCCGTCATTCTCGAGTCTCTCTGGGCAGGGTTCGGATACGTGATGCGACGGCTGTTTAACAAGAAAGAAGGGGTGCCGGTGGAAGACCTCTCCATCGCAGACTGGATCTACCACATCACAGGGAGCCGAGCCGTGGCCGATAACCTGGCCTCGGCCATGGTCCACGGCATCTACGGCGGCGACATCTACACCCTCAGCGCGCGCAGCGTCCTCGACCGCTTCTACTGGGTTCACTACATGCCGAATCTGGGGCCCAATATGCGGCACATGGCGGTTTCGGAGCAGACCTTTATGGAGACCATGGCCGAGGATCCCCAGCTCCGGAAGCTTGCCCGGCAGCCCAGGGGCGCGCTGCTGAATTTTGGGGAGTCTGGCATGGAGGCCTTGCCGATTGCGTTGGCGGATGCGCTCAAGGGCCAGGCTAATGTCGAGGTCAAGCTCAATGCCAAAGTCACTGACCTGGGTTATGACGCGGAATCAAAGCAGATCAAGGTATGCTTTTTACATCTTAACAAACTTTTTACCTCGTCACCTCACTAAAACTATTGGCTTTTTTTTTATTTAGATAACATCGGGTCAAAATACATCTGAGAAATACCACAAAGTCATCTCCACCCTCCCGTCTCAACACCTCGCCAGAATCACCAGCGACATCCCCAGTCTCAAATCCTCCCACTCCGTCTCCATCATGACCGTCAACATCTGGTACCCCCAGACAAATCTCAAGCCGCCCGGCTTCGGCTATCTCATCCCCCTCTCCGTGCCACCGGAACAGAACCCAGAGCGCGCCCTCGGCGTCTTCTTTGATTCCGACGTCGGCGTCAAGGGCCCCAACGAGCCCGCCGGCACAAAACTCTTCGTCCTCCTCGGCGGCCACTTTTACGACTCGAGCAAGCCCCAACAGGGCTCAACCGTGCCCATCCCGACCGAGGAAGAGGCCATCCAGCAGGCAAAGAGGATTCTCGAGCGCCATCTCGGCATCCCCCAGTCCACGCCTTGCTACGCCATGGCCCGCCTCGCCAGGGACTGCATCCCGCAGTACGACCGCGGCCACCTGGACAACATGATGGCCGCCGACGACGAGATCCACGCGCACTTTGGCGGCAAGCTCGCCGTCGCGGGAGGGTCCTACACCAAGATTGGCGCCATGGGCGCGCTGCGCAATGGCTATGATATTGCGAGGACGGTCGCCAAGGAGGACTGGCTCGCGACGGGGCTGGAGCAGATGGAGTTCCCGACGCAGTTCTGCGGGGTGCCCACGGAGAGGATTCCGGTGAGGAAGTTTAGACGGCTTAAGTAGAGTGTGTAAATGGAAGAAAAAGGGGAGATGGCCATGAGAAATTCAGGTAATGTTTCTTTCTATTATATATTTAGACGGGACACCACGGCATCACCACTACGTTTGATATTTCCTCACTGTATAGGTACACATAGACCTTGTATAGTAAAATGAATATAATATATATATATATATATATATATACGTTAAAAATGATTACTAGGCATCTATTTCATAACAAACAATTCCTCCGCTCCAAACAAGGAATCCAAGCAAGTCGTGTCTCCTTAATTTCCTCACGCCATCCATTATCCCTTAAACATCGCATCGCTATTTTAAACCACCTACCCGTCCTTTTCAAAGTGAGAGAAAGATTGTACTTTTTTTTTTATTTTCTTCTCATTAAGAATGCTGCAGAAAGAATTTGTGTCCTTCCATGTTGACCTAAATCTTGCCAACCCCCCCTTTTCCCCCCCCCTCCAGCCCCTATTATCCAATGCACTCGCCGAGTCATGAGAGGTTTTTCTTTTTGTTCGCAAAAGGTATCATTAGTTTTTAAGAAAAGCAAGGAAAGCAAGAAAGAGGAGCGCGAATGATACCGCAGAAACCCCCCTCCTGGTTGCCGAACCGAAACCCAAACCGACCAAAGCCTTTTTCAAAGGCCTTTTAGAGCATTAGTATTTGCGCCTCTTCAACCCCCCCTTTTTGTACTCCAAAAGTCTATACGGGGTCCCCGTAAACGACAACCTTCCAATAGAAATATATGTGTTCGTCTAACATTGAGCAAGCTGTTTGCACTTTCGCCGCCAATTCAACACTGTTATCTAGTGCGTCCCTTTCCCTGTTGAGGTTGTTATAGCTCCTCTAATCGCCTTATCGATCGCAAGCAGCATGTCTCTCACGCCATCATTGGCCTCGGCTGCCGCGCCGGTGGCAAGTCCGAGCCAGTTGCTCCCCTTGCCATCCCACACGGTCTTCAGTGCTTTGCTAAACTCGTCGTCTGCTGCTGCATCGGCATCAGAGCGCCAGGCATGCCACCAAACTTGTCCGCGGCGGGGCTTTATCCGGACGTCCAAGCAGATGGTCTTCTTATTCTTCGCCTTGGTGCCGTTGGCCCCAAAGATGTTGTACTTAATGTTCATCCAAGTGAGAGATTTCATGCTGAAATTTAATCGACCCTGCCCCTGCTTCGATAGCTCGTCCCATTCAGCATCTAGCTGGTCGATAGCCTTCAAAGCCGGTAGTGATACGGGCAACCAAGCCATCAGTGGGCCAATACCGCCTTCAGTGCTCGCCAAGTTTCTTGCGAGATCAATAACGCGGAGATGGGGGTTACGCTTCTCGATGTGGATATCAATGTCTTCGTTGGACAGATCCATTTTCACTCTCCAACGCTCAGGAGATGGAGCCAGAGCCGCAGTTTCATCCTTTGGCTGTGTGGATACCGGCGCGCTGTAGCAAAAAACGACCGCCTTGAGTGTGATGGACTCGCCAATAATTGAACCCTTGGCATCCTCCATAGCTTCGAGAAAGTTGACAAATCTGTCTATAGCCTTGACTCGCGATTTGAGAATATCAAAAATTGGCTGAGTGACCGGTCGTTGTATCTGCAACACAAATTCGCCTCGCTTAGGATCATACGAGACATCGCGATCGACCATGCCCTTCAGAGCCAGGAACTTGCTTGGTTGACGGACCCTAATCACGGCTTCAGACGTACAAACAAAATGATGAGCTGTGGCATGGCCTTCGTCTGGCCCTGCACGACTGGCCACTGCATGAACACCCTTGAATCTGATTGCCATCATGTCTTCTGCCCACGGCTGCTTCATAGACGAAGATGGTGTAGAATTTGGACGTATTAACGAGAGAGTCTGCATATCCTCATTCGGTTCAGTACCGCCACCAAGACCCTGGGGCGTAATGTTTTCTGCTGCCTCCTGCATCATTGATGGGAAGATATTCGATAGCGCCACTTCGATTGATGGCATCCTAACTTGCTGCGGTAACGATAGATCGGCACTGCCGCTCGACTGGCTCTTGATCTTAAGTCGACGCAGCTCCCTCTTATCGACTGACTGCGCTATTATGCCAGCCGCAAATGTATTCAGGTTATCCCAGAAGGTGCCCGATACTTGCGGGGCTCCTCTATTTAGCGGAAGACGGGTTGAAAATTTGGAGGCACTGTTTGCATTTGGAAGTGATTTTGTAGGATCCCTGCATGTAATCAGTCAGTTTTGAGCGGTGAAAAACGGTTCAAGTTATTGCTAGCATGCACTTACGTCTCAAGCAGCCACCACTCATCCCCGTCTAAGCTGAGGATGACGACAACAAACCAGGGAGATTCCCATCCTCCGTGTTGGAGCCATAGAGTTCGGCTCCATCTGCGCATCTTGGTGATTGACTTCAACTCATCAGTGTTGACGGGCGGTTTGCGGACAGACCATCCTCTCGCAGTTCCCATTCTGCCTAGCTCATCCTCTATAATCGCACACCGCAGGTGCTCCAAGAAGTTCACACCGTCATCCAATGGGTTTTTGCCATTGTTTAGCTGAAGCTCTGGCTGCATTGAGAACTTTGAGTGTGGCTTCATGGCGAAGGCGCCACTTATCGGTTCGATCAGGAGCGACACTGTACCACCGTATCCTACCTGAAGTGCTAAGCAGGAGGTTACTGGATCAGCTCTGGAAATGTTGAGTGCCACACCAGTGTCGCGATTCTTGTATCTCGGGGTTGCCAACAATCCAGAGTGAATGCTTGAGAGGATAAACTCAATGTGCCGTCCAACGATGTCGTTTAGTAATGATTCCGCTGATAGATTCTGAAAATCCATCTTGATCTCGACATCTTTGACCTCTTTGTTGTCGCGGTACCATTTGACTACCAAAGAGCTTGTTGCTTTCGGATCCGGCCTGCCCCCCGGCTTACGCCCACTGCTAACCGCTACAATAACCCAGTTTTTCAGACCGGTAGCTGCCGATCGAGACGTCCAGTACTGAATGGCTAAAGCCCGATTCAAAGGCTCTACTGCCAATGTGCCACTCCATGACGTCCGATTCAGTTGCAGCGCTTGGCGTTTCAGCTCGTTGATCTTTGCAGTCAATACAAATTCGTGTAAGAACTGATAACAGCCAGCCAACCCGTCTTTTGCGAGCGCCTCGTTTACACAGTTCTCCAAGAATGCTCGTAATGTATCGGGAAGCGATAGCGTTGCTGGTCGAAAGGCGAATCTGAAGTCAATGAACCAGAACTGCTTCTCAAAATCCTCATCGGCAATTGTCAGGTCCACCTCAAACTCTCCCACAACTTTGAAAGTCACCCGGCCCGACCCGATTGTGTAGTTTTGGAATTGGTAAGGAATCTTATCGAAATCATCAAGATTCAATCGCAAAGAGAGTAGTGTATCTAAATCGCCAATGCCCCTCAGCTGCTCCTCTAGCGTCAAAGGAGGCAGCTCGATGTATTGAAGCTTCACACACAACCACGTAAGAGACAATCATCACACCAATTGGGATATGGAGAATAACTTACATCAGGCATCCAGGGTGCCTTTCCAGTGGCAAGAATCTGCAATGCTGTCTTCAAATCAGGGCTTGGCATTCGAGCATAGGTGAGATCTCTCTTGACATTTATGATGTTATCCAGAGCTGCATCGTAAAGTTGACGCTGCTGATCAATGTGAAATTTGAGGTCGATGAGCTTGCTGACCATGGAAGCTTTTCTGCTCCACTCCGTAATAACCAATGCCTTGACCCATTTTGAGTGCATGTCTTGTATGAAATTCAACAGCACCCCCTTCTTCTTCAGGTTCTCCATCGATGTATCGTCCGGGGCGCTTTGGGTATAATTTGTACTACCGTTTGTAGCGGCGGTTGAGATTGGCATCTTGGCTAGTTCGGCAATCTTGTCCTGTAGCATGTTGTGGGTAGACTGGGCGAGTCGCGTAAGAAGTAGGGATATCGGTATGAAGCCCTGTGTGATGTGAACGATCTCGTCAGGTAGATCGTTCATCCTCGACACTTGTTCGCCCGTCAAATCTGTTCGTAGCCCGCCCGCGGTCCCTCCATTGATAGCATCGCTCCCATTGTTGGCTATTGCCGTAGCTGGCGCTTTTCCTTTATCCGGTGCAGCTTTTGATCCATCAATGCTCTTGACGCCGTTGACTCCGTTTACAGCCGAGTCCTTATGATGGTCTGAAAGCGCACCATTCTGGCCTCCGCTCTCCATATTGACGACACCAGGCATTTATCGAACTGCGGCAGCAAATTGCTGTAGCTACCCGCGCAAGAAGCTGACACTGCAGGCACCACGCTCCCCTAACAACCCAATAAGCGCGGCTCTGAGAGAGAAATCAAGCTGCGGCGCGCGTATCATGGACGGGAAAGATTCTGCCCTTCTTGTGAACCGCGGTAGCGGGACGTGACCATTGAGGTCGCCTGCACCGATGCGGACAATCGGGCGCGCGCGTTAGAAACGATTTCGCATGCGGGTGCAGGAGCCGGGTTGAGGTTGTTCTAGCTGCAATTTCAAGGATGCCGTGCCAATCCAAAGCGATCGATCGGTAATATCGGTAGCGGTCGAAGGCGTCTGCGCGTGTTTGAATGGATTTCGTTTCGTACGTAGGCGGCTGTGAAGAAGATGGGCACAGGCAGAATAGCCGAGAGAGTGCAAACGCGGCTCGGAATCAGGTAGTGATTGCTCCAAGTGTGAGTGATTTGAAGCGTGTTGTGGCCGGCGTATCTATGTGAGAAGAGGATAAAATACAGGCGCGGGTTTGGGAGCGAGTCGGGTGGTTGAAGATGATGCGCCAACCAAAGCCGCCCTTCTCCGTTAAAGATTCGAGTGATACAACCAAGGCTGACGGACGCCAAACGCTTGTCGGCATTATCACGTGATTAGTGGCGCACGGGCCATGACAGCACCCAAGCACTATTGCCGGTGCTATAAAAACAATCGGCTAGTACAGATGTGGTAATGGAGCCCAAACGGAGCAGGGAAACTGAAAGTACAAACTTGAATGCTCCACGTTTATCAAGCAATACCGAGAGCTCTCAACGCATTACTGGTCAAATATTTTATGAGAAGCTCTCTGCAATTTCATGGCTAACTTAGGTAGTATAGAACAGACATATGCTTCGAGCCAGTCATCTAGAATTCTTCATATTTGAAATAATACCCCCAATCCTAGGAATCCAGTACGACGCTCAAACTTTTAATGAAATCCACCGCACCCCTTACATGCCTTTCCTGACACCGATTACACGTCCAATACGTTACGTTTCGGGACAGATTTATGTATAAAATTTTTGTTTCTCGTTTTTTGTATGTTTTTTTTTTAACTGTATCAAGTGTTATTCTTGTATCCCGCCTAGATTCTGCCGTAATATACAACAAACATTGCGCAATACATGGTAGCCGGCTACTTACAACTTGATAGGAGCAGCAGCAGAGGTTGTCGGCCACTGGTAGCCGGCAGCGTCACTGAACTTGTATCCATATGATGCTGTGAAGTCATCCAAGACGGAGGGGCCTCGAGATCCTATCAATGCGTATTAGCACCGGTCAACTCAATAGTCTATGGAAAGTGGATTTTTGACAAGATCGGGGGAAAAAAACAACTTACCATAGGGGTATTCCATGGGAATAATCTCCTTGTTGTCCTCCAGGTAGTGTAGCAGGGGAGTAAACATGCGCCAGCTTGCGTCAAGCTCATCGTCACGGACGAAGTTGGAGTGGTCGCCCTTCAGGCAGTCGAGCACAAGCGACTCGTACGCCTCCGGGATCTTGAGGTCCGAGAATCGGCGACGGTAGGTCAGGTCAAGTTCAGTGACTACAGTCTGGGTGCTGAGGCCGGGAAGCTTCGAGTTCATCTTGATGTAGACACTCTCGTTGGGCTGGATGCGCATAACAAGCTCGTTTCGGGGAATGTCCTTGAAGATGCCGGATGTGACATCTTTGAACTGAATTCGAATCTCCGTCTTCTGCTCGTTGAGGGCTTTGCCGGCCTTCATAATGAAAGGAACGCCGTCCCATCGCTCATTCTTAATATAAGCAACAAGGGCGCAGAATGTAGGGCATCGAGAGTCCTTGGGCACGGTATCGTCTTCCTTGTAGGATGGCTTGCTTCCGTCCAATGATCTTCCATACTGTCCAATGATGACGTTCTTGGGCTCAATAGGAGGCATGGCTCGGAGAACACGGACCTTCTCATCACGGATATCCTCGGAGTCGAAGGAGATGGGGCGCTCCATAGCCAAGAGAGTGAGGACCTGGAGAAGATGGTTTTGCATGACATCTCGGATAATGCCAAACTCATCAAAGTAGCCTCCACGGCCCTCAGTACCGAACGGCTCCTTGAAGGTAATTTGGACGTTGTCAATGTGATGTCTGTTCCAGGTGGCACCGAGGAAGGAGTTGCCGAAGCGCATGATGAGAATATTCTTGACCATCTCCTTTCCAAGGTAGTGATCAATACGGTAGAGCTCTTCCTCTTTCCAGTCTGGCTCCAGAGACTTTTGCAGCTCGCGAGAGCTAGCAAGATCCTTACCGAAGGGCTTCTCAATCTGTAGGCGAGTGTGATTAGATGGCGTCGATGGGAAGATGAGTCAGATCAGCCACAGAAAAGAAACTTACAATAACTCGGGCAATGCCCCGGGTTGGGTAGCAGCATCGCTTCAGGTGCTGCGAGACAATGGTAAAGACACTAGGGGGCAGCGCCATGTAGAACAGGCGATGCGCCTCTGGCCATCCCTTCTCAAGATCGTTGAGGTGGTCGTTCAAGACAGCGAAGGACTCGTCCTTGTCGTACTGGCCGGAAACGTAGCTGCACAGGCCGGCGAATTCCTCCAGCTGCTGCTCAATCTCCTTGGTGGGCGTCTTGATGTATGACTTCACCCTCCGCAGGTACTCCTCGTGGTCCATCTTTGTTCGGGCATAGCCAATGATTTTTACGCCCTGAGGCAGGAATTGGTTTCGGTACTAACGATGGAGATGGTCAGCCGATGCATCTCTCGAGGCTTCCTACACCCTTCTCAAAGAAAGAGATGGAGAAAGCCCATGGCTTATTCTGTGGTTGTGGTTGGGGTTGGGCTGCTTACCAGGCCAAAGAGCGCGGGGAACTGTGAGTTTCAAAGAGTCCATGTCAGCGCAAAGGTCGCGGAGCAAAAGCTAAAGCTGCACAGAAATCCATGATTCTCACCGTCTTCTTCTTAGCCAAATCTCCGGAGGCGCCGAGAACGACAATCGTCGTGTTCTCCTTGAGTTCGGTGGTTTGGCTGCATGGCAATTGTTAGCAAGGCGCGTAGGTGATGCCGTTTGCAGTCGTCTTTTTCGCTGTTGGCTCGACCCCGCCGCGCTGGCAAGCTTGCCGGCAGCATCTGCAGTGACGATAGCTGGTGTCATGGTGGGGTTGCCGGTACTTACGGCTGGGAGTGGTCCATTGCGACGGCTGGCCAGATTGCTCTGGATTCGGGCTGGCGACACAAAAAACGGAATGCTCGATGGTAAGAGAGAGGAAACAAGCAGCTGGTCTGCCGTTGAGCGAGGCTTTGGTGCAGTCGCCGGTGCGTGGATCAGCGTTGGGTGTTAGAGGGAAGAGAGTTGAGAGCTTGAGGGACCAGAGGATCGAGGGGGAGGGACGCGGTGGGCTGCTGGTTTTTTAGGCGACGGGGTTACAGAGCGCTGACGGAGTTTGGAGCTCTACCTGGAGCAACAGGTGCTGTTAGCCCTTTTAGAGCGCCCCCATCCTCCGTTCGTGCCGTGGACGCCATGGCTGAGGCACCTGGGCCGCCCCGTCAAGTCACCATCAGGCTCGGAGTATCTGCAAAGGTACAGCGGGCTGCTAGCTGGGCCCTGCACCGCTGTAGTCACGTCGCTATGTAGAGTGTCATCTCCACCATCCCAGCTGGTTAGTAATTTGCCCGGCTGGAGTCTATACCGGTGGAAGTTGCCGCTCCTCGATGATGCTATGGTGTCCTTCTGCTGGCCAAGTTGCCAGACAAATAAAAGACTCAGATGACGGCAGCGGCAACGAGCCTCAGCAGCATCAATTCATGGCAAATTCCGCACGGGATAGGTTCGGATACTGTCCCCAGACAACGAGCACTTTCCTGCCGTTTCTCCAACCGGAAGCTTATATAGAGGGATATGCACTGCCAGCCTAATTATTTGTAGCGGTAACCGCCGTGGTTACGCTAGGTGCATGTAGCATTCTATGCACCGAATGCCTCTTTCGGACGGAGTACCGAGCGGTTATCCGCAAACCAAGTTGGAGATGATTAGTACTACCTAGGCCTACCTATTGCCCGAAAGAGTTTATTTTTTGGGGGTCAAATCATACATGAGCTTGCTAGCACGGTCCTTGGGACTAGGTGATATCAAGGTTGGGAGCGGAATATATGGAAGCAACAGTTGAAAGCCCAACCGCTATATACTGCCCATCAAATACTACGATGACTAACAACCGCTGCTCGTGGCTTTGATTCCAGAGACACAGAAAGCCAAAAAAAAAAAAAAAAAAAAAAAAAAAAAAAAAAAAAAAAAACAGCAGCGAAGATGGCCAGCTTATCTTGGATAAGATTCGATGGCAGATACATTCATACATAGCAACGAGGGATAAATGCCCAACATTTAGCTGACTAGTAGTAGACTGCTGGTGGTTGCGATACTACGGACCTCCGAGTACAGCCTGCATTTGGTAATGAGAAACGCCTACCTGCGGCAACCCTGATTCAACGTCAGGTGCAGCAATTACTGGATTCCGTCAATGCGTTTCGCTATTTCCGCTGGAGCCGCAATAAGTCCTCCAAACACCGCAGTTGGTGGACCAAGGAGTGGACAGTAATGCTTCCATCTGCGAGTATTACTGTACAGATGCTTCGAGGAGGATTGGTAAGCCTGCTTCCGTTTCCTGCTCGCTCGCCCCGGCCTGGCCCCCTCATGGAGCCGGGAACTTTTAGACGGCCTGTGGTTGATCAGTCGCCGCGCCGTCCGAGACCAGACCGGGCCGGGCTAGAATGGTGAAGGGGCCTCGGCGGTTCTGATGCTTGGAACTTTGGAAACTTTATCCGAGCAACGATGCTGGTACAGGGACCAAAGACAATTTAATTCTGCGCTGCCTTTTCTTCCTCTTGACTTAACATTAGCGCCTTGGACGGCGGTATTTATTTTAGGATAAAGGGTCTCCCTTGGCTATTCACAACAGCACATGCATTGCAGTATTCCACTGGCATAAATCCGACGCTTGCGCATTCTCCAGCTGAGACGCAAGAGACAAAAGATGCGAAATGATAGTCAAAGATGATCTCCAAATTACCGAAAGCTAGATAAAAAAACAAGCTGACAAATACCTAGTAGACTAGGAGAATATATATCACAACTCTGATAGATCTCATGCTATAAAGCACCAAACACAAAAATATTTAAATCTCTCGAGATATTAGAGGAGCTAAGATAAGAAGAGGCTTTTAGTTCAGATACGTATGTAGCTATAGAAGCAAGATTGCCCAGATTCTTCGGAGATGCGCCGTTCTCGGCACAACCAAAGCTGCGCCAAAACGGGTTAGTCCATAGAACACTTTAGTGAAGAAGCGAACTGTGGCTCGATATTCAAAATTGAGGCGGTGCAGGTGCACTTCAGCCACGGTCGCTACACACAACCCAAATTGCCCTAAGCCCACACGTGATCCCCCAGGGCTCAAATTTTCGTGCTAGAGCCACCACACACCATATCGCATCCACCCCGTTGCCCTCAGTTCGACATCACGACAAACGACGAGCAGCAGACCTCTTAGTATTTCGGTTACTTGAGAGGGCGGAAGCTACACAACAGTCACGATGCCTTCCGAAAGTGGTCACAGATGTAAGTTGGAATGCTACCCAGTCTGATGCATTGGCATTGAAAATGTACTAACTTTCTGACAGTATACGTCAAGTAAGTAAACGCCGATCGCGACATTTCGAACAGGGCAGATGGGAGGAAGCAGAGGAGGGAATGGTGCGCTTGAGACTCTTTGGAGAATCTATCCACCATGCATCGAAACTCGTTCCTCTTCGGCGAACAACCTCCCGCGACTGCTTGAAATGAGAACCGAATCAATCCGAACGTTTGACTAACGGAGAATGACCATAGGGGACGTCACCTGAGCTACCAGCGCTCTCGTAACATCACCCACCCTGGCACCAGCCTGATCAAGATCGAGGGTGTTGATAGCACAGCCGCTGCCAAGTACGTTTTTGCGACTTCTCGAAAAGTGGTATTTGGAGGGCTTCAATAAACTAATTCCGACGCAATAGCTTCTATGCTGGCAAGAAGGTCGCCTACGTCTACCGAGGCCAGAAGGAGATCCGCGGCACCAAGATCCGCGTGATCTGGGGCAAGGTTACCCGACCACACGGTACATTATAACTGCTCTCGCTCCTAACAGCCTGCGAAAGGATTCCAGCTAACGCTCTTCAACCAGGTAACTCTGGCGTTGTCCGCGCCAAGTTCGCCAAGCCCCTCCCCTCAAAGTCCTTCGGCGCTTCCGTTCGTGTCATGTTGTACCCCTCGTCGATTTAAATCGGATTTCGGAATGGAGTTGGTAGTGAGGGCGGTTCTCATTTGGTTGCATGGGTCGAGGCAAGGAATAAAGCATATCGCCTTGCTTTGAGGCATTTCAATTGAAAAAGACGTCAAATTCCCAACTTTCCGAAGGATGCAGAGAGAAAAACCTGGGCATCTGTGACTTTTGACGTATGTGGCAGAAAATTTTTGGCGAATTGCAGAATGGAGATTCGAAACGAAACGAACTGAGGCTCTGGCAGACCAATTCTTCTTCTCTTTTTTTTCCTGTCTCCTCAAAAATTGGCGCCGGTTTCGTTACTCGGTCTGTGGGCTTTTTTTTTCGTGTATCCATTCCGGCAGGCAAAATGCCAATCTCAAGACGAGTTGCATTTCGAAGGAACTGCACATTAAAGAAAAAAAATTGAAAAAATGATACACGACAGAGGGCAGAAAAACGTGATCGATACCTGCTTGTTTACTGTTTTATATTGGCATTAATGGAATTTGCATCGCGGTTTGACAGTCCAGTCATCCGCCCGCGGTCGTTCTCGTATAGAGAGGACAATTGTTGGTTCATTCTTACGACTTTAATGCTGCTGTGTCTCCTATCCGGTCACAATTATTCCAAGTATTCCTATCGTGATGAAGCTCTTTTGATCGCCCTAGAAGGAAGATGAAATGACCCTGCTATTGCGCAGCCTTGTACACCATATGGCCTATTTCGTCCAAACTGAAATGACGTATCCGGAGAAAGTTTATAGACTGGCACTGATGGACAAACTTGGGTCGCTAGATGAACGAAATATACCAATCAACTAGCAATCGTCGTATCATAAACTCACCTTGCAGGCAACTATGAGACTCATCCATTATCAGAGACTGCAACAGATACCAATTCCGTGTACGTGCTGTAATGTGTATCTAACTGCCTGTTTCTTCTTTTCACATGAAAGTTGGCAAACTGTTTATATGCTTCTACACACACATATATACGGAATTAAACTATTAAAAACTAGGATGACGTTTTACATGACAACGGTGGGAAGCTTCTTTGCAGTCCTTGGCTCAGTGTCAGTTGATAATGCAGCCAACCTCTCAATCACATCCTTATACAGTAGCATATGTTGAGAGGAAATCGACTGAACAAATTGGCTGAAAATGCACCCTCCATAGGAGAGAATTCATTGGAAATCTTACTTGACAGGCAGAAAGGATCACAATGTGCTACCTAGGCTACATTCACAAGACTATCAAACACTTGCACTCAAATGACATGTTTGTGATAACATTGATGCGATGTGAAGAATATCTTTTCAGTCTGCTTGCTTGAGGTTTTCGGCCACCATATCAAAGGAAGCGTATCTAGGTAGGTGGTTAGAACTTCCATCAATGTGAAATTGAACGATGAGTCTATCAAGGGCGCAGTCAAGTACTGCCTAGTATACTAGTAGGTATCATGAATCTACGCATCTTCACTTAGAGCCAGACATGCGGATATTTCCAATCATAAACTCTTCTTCACTATAATCTTGTTATAATTCATTCATTTTACTTGTCGCGGAAATGGATGTCTGTTTGATTCTGATCTATTTCGTAGGCTAAGCGGAGCCACTGCTTTAGGCGACAAAGAGGTGCTTCTATAGAAACAAGATGACCTTTATTGAAAGACTGTTTCTTTGGTACTGAGTATACCATCGTCGTCACACCGGCGCATGCCTTATGCATCGCGACACCAAGCACAGATATCGTATAATAAAGCGCCAGAAACTGAAAAAGTATGGAGATACGCGTACGCATTCATGGTCCCACTCATAGGGCAATCATCAATTGCCAATTACATTTACAACTTCCTGGCGTCATTTGGCAATCTATTCTATTCACTCGTGCGCAAAACTGCCGCCTCAGCATGGTATTCACACTCACGTTATTGATGCCCAGCCAATCCTACGGCGAGTGGCCAATTGACCAACCACACCATCTGATTCTGATTTTACAGTGGCAAAGGGCGTGTGCAGCAACACCTTAACAAACGAAAGGAATGCCTTTAACGCGTAATGATAAGACATTGGAAGTCGATACATGCATACATGCCTCCCTCACTTACAGTGCCTGACACCAGTGCGAACCATTCCTCATACCCAGTAGTATAAGCAGTGATGCAAGTCGCAATCATACCAGCCAATCCAATGTCTCATCAATATCATAGAACGGCCTTCTTTGCTACACGTAACACCGCATCATACAAAAATAAAAACGATAAGCTCATCTATCAAAAACACGCGCAATCAAACAAACCAGCCACAGAAAAAAAGCGCCATTAACCAGCCCCTCCTCTTGCCCCAACGTCACGCAGCCACGCAGCTGCAAGCCACGCCATCCCACGTCTCCAGACAACGCCGGCGGATTGGACAAAGGGAAAAAAACAGACGTGATCCCTGCAAATTTCCCTTCCCTTTTCCCCCCTCTCTCCAAGTTCATACCTACCACAATCTGCCTAAATACTACGCTACCTGGTAAAATGCATGCCACTCTTTCTCATATGCCGAAGATACCTAGCGGAAGCAACACAGCTAGGTCAAAATGCCCGGGAGGCTCGGAATAGGAGCTCTTGTGTGGCGTAGGCGTTGATGCAAATCACACTCCTTGTACGAAGTGTCTACATACGTCGACGACCTTGTTTTTTTTTTTTTTTTTTATAGTTTGTTTTCCTGGGGTCGTATTCTTAGCTATTCTTAGCTCTTATCGTACTTTCAATGGTGACTGTATTTTTGGTTGTCAACTGTGGTGTTTTGACAATAGTATTGGCTATTAAAGCAAGAGCTTATTGCTACAGAGAACGCCCCATAATCTTACCGTTATACCTCTAATATCTTTCAACGAAACAAAAGGCAAGAAATCAATCAGGTAATCAGGAACATCAGGGCGCGCCGTAAGAAAGCATTCCGCCACGTAAGGAGGTGGCTCGAAAGGCAGAATACCGAAGAACCGGTAAACCGCATTCCAGGCGAAACAAGAATAGCATCAACACCAAGTACCTGGGCGTGTTGGTCCCACGGCTTTGTATGCTAGTACTACCCAGTTGTAGCCAACCACGGCGCGCCAATTGCCAGGATTCTCCAGAAAGATAGACACAAGAGAGATGGAGGGGAAAGAAAAGAGGTCGTTCGCTAGCTCTTCCGAGGCAGCCCATAAACCAACCAACAGAAGAGCTCTGCTCTTGAATACCTACTCCTACTATACTGCTAATAGTATGAGCTACGAGTGCAATACTGTATGATACGAGTCTCACAGAACGATCGACGCTACCCTCTTGTCTCGGGCATTGACAAAGGATTGAGACATTGCTGAATACTGTACTGTACGCAGTCACAAGGCCTCCCTTGCCCATCGGAGCTGATCGCCTATTGTCGATGCTGGTGCCGTTGGGCTTCGGAGGAAATGCAGCATGTCGTAAACATGACAATTGCATTATGCCGGGGAACAACAAGGGCTGGCAGCCAATTCGATTGTCTGTTGGAGGGCAGGGAGCAGAAAATCGATGAGCCAAAGCGAAAAAAACAGCACCAGATGCCCCTGAACGGAACAGCTCACCCCGGTTAGTCTAGCAGCACGATGAGGTGTAAATACGTCAATGGAAAAAAAAAATCGAGAGCAAGAAAAGGGATTGGGATTAGGCCCCAGCTAGTTTCATACCCAGCGGTCGAATCAGCGTCTGCATGCTTGGTGTTAGTCTTGCGCGCATGAATTGTCTTATCTATTTTGATTGTTTTGATTGTTCCTGTTTTTTTTTTTTTTTTTTTTTTTTTTTTTCTCATCAGCAGTCGATGACCGATGGGAGTGGAATTGCGTACAGTAAACGGGATGACGGAAGTAGAAGCACGACTAGGCAGATGCAGCCGTACTTGCAATGCGCTGATTCGCCAAGAGCACGATCTGGTACTAGCACGCACCAGTTTGGCCTCATTGCCATTGTGGATGGAGGGGAAGTCAGATATACGATACCCACGTCTCAATATTTGCCATGTTTACTCCATGCGGCCTGGCAGAGGAGGCTAGAGGTCGCTTGCAAGGTTGCGGGACAAGCAAAGAGGGTGTGCAAGCCCAGAACACGAAGCCCGGCCCCGACGCTTGTCCAGGAACATGAGGTACATGCGATATACATGCGATACATGCATTCAGCGCATGCCGTGCACGTACAGCACCTTGGCTGTTCGGCACGGGGATATTGCCGCGCAAGTCACACGGCCTGCGGCAGCATGCAGCTGGACCCAAGTACAGGTACCTGCTCGTCGTACTGCATGTACCGTAGCATGTTGTGTGTGCATGCCTGCATATGCATGTGTGGCCTCGTCATGGCAATGCAAGCTGGAGCCGTTTTGCCTGCGTCGAAACCGCCACCGCCTGTCCACAGCCGTTGTCTTGGATCCGCGCACGAGCGCGTGTTACAGTCGATTTAAGTTGAAATTGCCATGTATCCGGCTGAGCGCGTTATGGAGAAGCAGAAGGGAAAGACGCGGGGTCAAGCCGCAAAAGTCTAGAAAAGAAGGAAAAAGAAAAGAGTCGACATGGGAACCGTTGATGGCTCGGTGGCATTTCGCAGAGATCAATAGCTTGTCCATTAGAGTTTGGCTCCAGGCCCATCAGATCCCCGCCCCAGCTGCCTATCCCGGCACTTGCCAGCCAGATTTGTCGACGATTGCGGTTTGAGAGAAGAGCATCGACCCAAAGCAACGCGCGGCAGCCGGTGCTGTGGCATATCGTATATGTATGAATACCGGGTGCTGCCATCGGTGTAGCACCGGCGTTGGTTCCCTGTGCAGCTTGCAGAATCACATGCGGCAGCTTCATTTCCTTTGCCTGGGTTTACACGCATATATGAGTTGCAAGCAGAGAACAGCCAAAAAGCCACAGTCGCGGTGGCGCCGTCAAGGCCCAGGGCCAGGACCAAGGGAATTGGCCGAGTTCGAAAGAGAAAAAAAAAAAAAAAAAAAAAAAAAAACAGCTAGAGCTTGCGAACTTGCCCTGGTACCTGTACATAATCGGCACTCCATAAAACTCCGTAAACTGGCCAGACTGGGCAAGTCCCAGGCGTCAACGGCAGGTACCTGGTAAACCACTGTGGCTGAGGCGGACTGCACGGATATCACCGCGGCGTTATCATGGTATAAGCCCAGAAAGACAGGTCGAAACTATATTCAGTGATTGGCAAGTCGACGTCCGTTCCCGTTTTGCTGCTGCTGCTCTCGACGTTTTAGTAGCTGCCTGGTAGCGTTGAACAATCTATATTAGCAGTTTGAACAAACAAAACAGAAAACTTGTGCGGCAGAGATGTTGCGATGCCAAGACGATTGCGACTCACGCAGCTCCAGCTTGGGCCCTCCAGCTCGTCGCACCTGTTGATCGCAAGTTTCACAGCCAGACAGACAGCCATCATCTGTCTTGGCCACGCCACGCTGTGGGTATCATGGCGTTCGTAGCGGCGCTCGCTTGCTGGTTTGTCTCTCCGCGAGGGCGCATCTAGAGCCCGAATATTGCTGCGTCTATCTGCTGCGGCATCCACATCTCAGATGCTGTGCTTCGAGGTACGTATCGCGGACCCGTCGCCCTTCGTCTGGTTTTGCCGCCAGACCTCGTATTCAGCCAGCAACACGGCGCATCCTCATCCTCCAGCCTCTCTCCAAGCCCGCTTTGATCTGCCCGATCCTACCCAGCATCGAAACTCTTTGCATTGTCAAAATATCTGCTCTTATACGCCTCTGTTTCCTTCTCTCACATCTCGTTTTCATCACCTCTTTCCGGCTCGTATTGACTGGGGGTAGCCATCGGCTGATAGCGCACATTTGCATTCGCCTGCACCATCCGCACATATCCATTCTTATCTTCATCCGTCTTCTTGCATCCATCTTTTTTTTTTTTTTTTTTTTTTTTTTTTACCCAATTGATCTTTTTTTCCCTCTATACTCCTCTGTCTCGTCGCAGCCGCGCATCTCGATTCCTCGCCCTAAGTGGCGCCAAGACACACATTCGCAGCGCACACCCTGCACTCTCCACTTGTTTATATTAACTATTCAAAAAACACAACCGCATGCGGTTTGAGACTGTGAGCGGTTGTGTCATCGTCGCTCGTCCAGAAAGCCGTCAGTGGAGCGCAGCAGGGGCCCGGCCGGCAGACCAGTTCCAGGAGCTTCGTATCGCCAGCTAAGAGGCCAGCTGCGAGGTCCATCCTGGTTTCCGCACCTGCTGTAGCGCCGTAGTGGTGTGCAGCGTCTCGGCCAGTTCAGCGCATCGCCTGGTGGGCGCATCTGCCGCAGAGGAAAAGATCAAGCAGGCTAGGCCACGCTTCAAGGACTGCGCTGGTTTTTTTTTTTTTTTTTTTTTTCTTTTCTTTTTTTTCCCTTCTTCTTCCAAGCCGCATCGCTCGGCTGTTTCTAGGCGCCGTCATCCAGACCAACCAACCCCTGGGCTAGGCCACGCTGTTAAAGCTCAAACAGCCCGTGACAGAAGAAGCCTAACGGAGGAACAAAGAACAATTGACGTCAGCCCACGGCCAATTGATGTTACTAGGACGACACCAGCCACACTGTTCACTGGCCACACCCCGTTCTGGGAGCAACGTTCACGTTTTGGCGGCTGTAACACCAAGGCGTAAGCGGCAGGGCAGAAGGACAAGACCTTCCGCGCACGTTTAATTCGCTCGCTCTTGGACAAGTGGGAATCAAAGCATAAACGAGATAGACGGAGAAGCTCAGGGCAGAAGAAGAAGAAAAGACAAGTAAAAGAAAATAGCCAGCCTTCAATTCGATCGAAACCAAACAAGACGGGAGATCGAAAGCGAGCGGCAACAACGAGAGCAAGCTGTGGCACCCATTCAGCTTAAGCTTAGCTCAGCCACACGAGCTTGTTTGTTTGCAACGACACGCTACAGCTCATAGGTCCATCTTCAACGTCGTTTTCATCAGAGCGACAAGCACCAGCAGCGGCAGCATCATCGGGCTCGCCACCTCGCCTTCTATCGTTTGCCTCCGCTTCACCTCCTCCTTCTCCCCGTTTCTTCCTCCTCCCCCTTTCCTCGTCCTCGTCCTAATCCTCTGCCCCCTGGCACAAACAGCCCTGCACCGCCAAACCGTTTGGCTGAGAGCTCGTGCTTTCTTGTCTAGACGTCACGCCGCGTTCTGCGCCCTGCCACAGGCCCAGCCTCCAGCGGGAACTGGTCCTTGGCCCTGGAGGCATGTACAAGTACAGCACGGCGCCATACCAGCCATTTCCGCCATACCAGCGCTGCAACTCCAGGTCGCACGGAGCCCTCTGCTTCTACTCTAGACTGCAGCACTGCGCACACGCCCCCCTGGCCTGTCCCTCTGCTAGCTGCTCGCACTAAGGCTCTGCCTGTCTATCGTCACCCACTGCCACGCAGCTCTGGCACCACAAGCCGCTGGGCGACAGCTTCTTACAGGCTGTCCAGTTCCACTTCCTGATAACCAAAGGCTCCGAAAACATCGTCCGCCTTGCCCCCAAGCCTCTGTGCCGCCAACCTCTTTTCTCTCCCCGGTCCCCGCCAGAGCTTGCTCAACACCATCACGACGTTCTTTCCTGAGGAATTGCGTCTGCTGGTTTTCCTTCTTTTTGGACTCTGCGCCGCAGCTGCTCGCGCCTCTCCCTCTCGCATTGTTTCGACTCGCGTTGCCGTCGAGCCGTGCCCGCCCCGTTTGTGCTTGGGCCAGGTCCCCCCCGTAACATTAATTACTCCTGCTATTACTAGTACGACTGTACGACGAGAGGACTCCTCTTAGTCCAGCAAGATTACCATCCACATCTTTGCGACCCGCACTGATCGCTCGATCCCCACGACCGTGCCGAGTGCCCTGGGCACCGCCGTCACAGAGCCCCAGCTATCTCGTCCAGCTTAAGATAAAGAAGCTCCGGTCCCAGATTCACCATGGCGGCTCCCGCAACCAAGGAGCGCCCTCTCCCAACGCCTACTCAGCAGGCCGCCTCCCAGTCGGAGCAACAGCCGCGGTCCAATTCGAATCGCTTCAGCTTCCTCTCCGACAAAGGCCGCAAGAACAGCGTCACCAACAAGATCGACCTGCACGAAACGCACGCTGAAAAGGATTCTAGACGCCTCCACAGCAAGGCCGATCCCACGTTGGCCATGAACGAAGCGGAGCCCTGTATGTTGCCCTTCTCTCTCGATATCGCGCCTGGCTTGTTTTCGCGCGTGTATATTGACTCGAGGTGAAATAGCTGTCGAGGCTGTGATGGCAGTCACATCACTCTCTCCGCTGCGCGCCATTCAACACAAAGACGCATACGGGAACGTAATTGGTACGTGTCTCTCAAACAGTCCTCAATGGCAGCTGTTGCTAACATTTGCTTTCTTTTAGCCGATCCCGATTTGTCCAATCCGACTCGCAACCGCTGGGAGCGTCCTCTCGATACCATCCGAAGCTTTGAAGCGGCGATTGAAGGCGATTATGCGCGTAGGTCCATGTATCGCTCAGGTAAGTTTTTTTACTTTTGGGAAGCCTTTTTCTTGTCTAGAGGCATATTAGATAGAGCTAACATTCTTGCCTATTTTTAGACACAGACCCTTCAGCAAACTTTAGCCGTCGAAACAGCTACTATAGACGTAAGTTGGTCGCAGTAGTCGTCATTTTAAGTTTTCCTTTTTTTTGTTCCCCGGTTCTTCTAACACCCTGCTTCGCAATATTAGCAAACCAACCACGATTTCCCCAAGATAGCTACTATGGCAGTCGTGCGGCTTCTTTCCACGGTAGCCAGTATGAAGCACCCGGTCCAGCTTCAGGGAGGAACAGTTACAATGACATCCAAAACTATAGCAACAACAATGGAGGCTATTACACCGCGAGCGCAGGCCCCAGCGGCTACAACCGAAACCAGGGCGGCCATGGACGGCCATCGCGTGAGCGCGCACCAAAGATGCCCTCCGATTCTCACCTTCGACCATATGGCCGAGAGCAAAACGTCTATCCTTTACCTCACAAAGATCGCTCATATGAGACCGTGACATCTGCAGCCGCCAGCGGCAATTCCGATCCTGCGGGCTATCAAACCGATCCTACTAGCAGCGATAACAGCTCCATTCATCGGGCCTCTCCAGCCAAGCACGCGGACGAGCGCGCGAACAAGTATGATATCAATTTCAGCCAGTCCGAGTCTTACAAGACTCCGGCCCTGACGGTGAACTTGTCGCCTCCTGCAAAGGGCCATGGCCTACCGACACCTCCAAACGCGAGCTACCAAAATCCCCTTCCGACCATACCAAGAAAGCAGGTTTCAACGCTTAAGAGGCAGGTTTCCACGACACCGTCGGGAGGAGAAAAGCGAAAGAGCTGGTTTTCCCGCCGATTCAGCAAAAATTCCTAAAGTCTTCTGGAAAGAAAGAAAAAGTCAATACCCCCCAATACCCGTTTCAACATTCCTTCGCATTTTCCTTTGTACATTTTCCTTAGTCTGACTCCTTCTACTACATTCCCTCATTTCTGCGCATGGGAAAAGCTTCATGCTTCATTACGTTTTTTTCATGATTGGTTTCTTTCCTTATTTTCCGAGAAGGGGGGGGGGGGGGGGGGAGAAAGATTCCGTGTATTTCATCAAGAGTGTTGCTTATAATAACGCCCTTACTAAGGAGCCAGGGGGAGAGACGTATACGGATGGGCGGATGTCGTTTATTTTTTTTTTTTTTTTGCTTGTTCGTCTTCTTATGATCCATTGGGAAACTTATTTGTTTGAAGCTCTATATTAGGAGCGTTTAGCACATGACATTGTGGAAAGGGATGGGTACATACTCGGATAAGCTTTGTATGTGGCGTTTGTGGTGTCTATAATCCCTGCCGTTGGCTCTGGCGGAGAATAATAATCTGCTTTAGATCCGGACAAGAGCACGGATCTGTTCATGGCAATGATGCTGAGCCATTTCATCCACTATCAACTACCAAGCTCATTGTGGCATATAAACGTGGGTGGCCTGAAAGAGAGATTACAAAGACTGGCCTGCAGGTGGTGACAGGCTTTTATAAACATAATGAATAGGCGATGTTTTATCTTTTTTTTTTTTTTTTTTTTTTTTTTTTTTTGCGCTTATTATATTGCCCGGCTTCTTTCCCATTCCCTCTTTCCCGTGTATTTGGAAACAAGCCGCTGCTGCGTCTGCTTCTTAACTTAGAAAATGTGATAATAAAAGAATCATGGCGTTTGATGTACATTGCTATTTACTGTGTCTTTTTGCTCTCAGGCTTAGACTCTGTTTGATCCTCCTTCATTGCTACAATGATGTATGAAATGAGCACTACATTGGCCAGAACAGCAGCCATACCACCGGCCAGCGATGAATTTCCTACCAAGCAATCAGCCAAGTCTGGCTAATTTGCAAATATGGATGGCATGCGTGGACAGCATCTTACCTTTAAAGACTGTGTGCACGGTTGCAAAGTATGAGCCGATGGGGATGATAATCATGGCAGCTGAGAAGCCGAGAAGCTTGAAAATGACATCCCTGGTGAGAAGTGGTTAGAAGTTTTGCATCTGAAATAGACTATCACAGCCAATTAGATATAGAAGTGTGAGCTCACTTTGGGACGGCGGGGCTGATGTTGGACCTTTCCTCGGCGGTATCGTCCTTTTCCAGGACTGTCTTTTCCGAGTTGACAATGCGGCGAGTAGCCATTGTTTATGATGCCGAGACAAAGGGGATGATGGCTCAAGGCTTTTGTAGTGGGTTGATGGCTGAAGCAGGATGAGAATGAGAATGAAGTTTAGTGCCAGATGAGATGAGCTCGATGGAGCTCTCGCCACAAGAGGGTCCCAGCTACGGACGCTAGGAACTGTGAATTGAAACAAGCTCGTCTGCTTCCGGGATCTTGTCTGTCTTAAGCTTTTGTCTTTGTCTCTTGTTCTTTTACATTCCCTTTGTCAAGAGCTTCGAACCTGTCGTCAACTGCTTTTACCTAAAAGAGGCGATGTTGTCCTCCTAAGCTTTGCCTTGCTCTATCTTTCAGCCACCAGATCAAGCATAAAGTGGTCATGTGACTTCGCGACTCTGGTCTCCTCACTACGGCGCGTCTCTAGATCGTCACGAAAATTTATTTCAAAAGGCAAAAAGGGCCACAATTCTGCTGCGGCGGCGCTCCTCCCCCAGCACCCGCTGCGAATTAACCTCTTCTTTTATTTCGGGACGCGATCTATACCTTACCTGAGATCCGAAATATTTGGCAAGCGGGGGGCTCCTGAGATTTTCAAACTTTCTTGAGAGGTTCATTCTTTCTCTTCTTTTTTCTTTTTTTTTTGGGGGGGGTTCATTAGACTTAGATTCCTTCTTCTTTTTGTTGTTTCTCAATTCCGTCTCACTTTCATTTCGGCTTTGCATTAGATCGCCAGCGGAAAGACAAGAGCTTTCCCCCCCCCCCCCCTTTGCACTTCTAGAACAAAGACCTGTCACTTCCCGCTGTCGTTTCCCTCACTAATCTACTCCTCTGCTTTTTTATAAAACACCCTCCTCCACACCTCGTTTCCCTGACGGCTTCACTTCTCCTCTTACTCTCATCATGGCTCGCAGCTCGTCTCCACTGCCGCCGATTTCACAATTGGGCATTGTGCCTCGAACGCCTTCTCTCAGACAGGGACGACCACACGACGACATGGATGAACTTGCGGGAGACACCATACCGTGCTCGCCATCCGTCTTTCTCAAGGACGGCGATGCTACTCAACCGACTCAGGTGCTCAGTCGCCCTGGACTCGCCATGGTGCGATCTTCGTCCCCGGCAGCGAGCGTGGTCGAAGTGCCCGCCTCGTCGCCGTTCCAACCGAAGCTGCAGCAGACGCGATTGGGCTCCCGCCTGGCACCGGCCGGTACAATCTTTCGCCCACCTCCCCAGACACAGGCCGCTCCCGCGAAGAGACCGACTCCAGAGCCGATCAATCTCATTTCCGACGATGAAGACGACATCACCCCTCCGCGAGGGAACATTCGCCCGACGACGTTCAAAACCCAGATTGCAGCGTTTGCGTACAAGCCGATTGACGAGCAAGAGATGGCCAAGCGGCTGCGGCAGATATTCGACGTTTTTGGTGATAGATTCCCGTCGCACAAGGTTCGAGAGGCCCTTCGGAGCTGCGGAAACGACCTGGATGATGCGATTGCGTGGCTAGAACGCAATGTGCCGCGCTCGACTCAGACCCAAACTGCAAACGCAAAGCCTGCAAAGTCTGAAAAGCCAACACCATCTGGCACTCGGCGACTGGTAACCAAGGGACAAATGCTTTCTCTTTCCAGGGTCCCGTCGCGGTCGCCCTCGCCTTCAGTCGCTTCAGTCACCTCACTCCCGTCAAGCCCTCCCAGACAGCAGCCTCCGCCACCGAGACGCCGACTCATGAAAGGCCTTAAGCGACGGGCATCCCCATCACCAGAACCCGAGCCAGAAGTAGAAGAAGTACCGGCACCGGCCTCGAGCGACGATCCGCTGGTGATAGACTTGGTGGGCGACGGGAGAGAGGATACCTATCAGGCAGAAGAATCGCCAGAGCCATCGGGGGAAATTGATGACAAGGTGCTTGCCTGCATCAATGAGAGTACCTCTCAAGAGCTGGCCGCCATAACGGGCATGAAAGAGGACTTGCTCAAACCAATCATCGCTAAGCGACCCTTTTACGACCTGATGCAGGCCAGGAAAGTCAGTGCCAACAAGAAGCCAGGTGCTCGTAAATCTGCTCGAATCAGTATTGGAGAGACAGTTGTGGACGCCATTCAGATATTCATGGACGCAGTGACAGCCATTGATCAGGTCGTGACGAAATGCGAGGCCAAGGGCCAGGCAATCAAAGGCGTGTTGGAGACGTGGGATATCAACATGTTTGGTCGGAACAGACACAGCGCACGATCGACTCCCTCGGAAGATGACGCCCCTCCGACACCGACCAGCTTGAGTACCACCAAACTTTCAAAACCGCCGATTCCTAGTCAGCCACAGATGATGGATGGCCACTGTGTTATGAGACCCTTTCAGGTTTACGGCTTGAACTGGATGTTGGTCCTCTACAACAACGACATTGGCTGCATCCTAGCCGACGAGATGGGTCTTGGCAAGACCTGCCAGGTGATCTCATTCATGTGTCACCTTGTTGAGGAGTACGAGAGCAGTTCTCAAGGAAGACGGCCGTGGCCAAACCTGATTGTAGTGCCTCCCAGCACATACAACAACTGGCTTGGCGAATTTAAGAAATTTGCGCCAGAGCTATCCGTAATAGGATATCGAGGGTCTCAAACGGAGCGAATGGATATAGCCTACGCGGTTGAGCAAGACCCCGAAAGCTATCACGTTGTCCTGGCGACATACTCACAGATTAATTCCGAAGAGGATATTGGAGCTATGCAGTCATTCGACCTTAACGCTGCCATATTTGACGAGGGACACAAGATGAAGAACCCGGAGACAAAAACCTACAGGGATCTTCGTAGAATCCCGTCTGCTTGGAAGATGCTTCTTACGGGTAAGTGGTAATAATGGCCAGGCATATTCAATGCCCGTGGCATATCTCATGAAGACAAAAGGACAACAGAAGGTTGCTAACATGATATAATAACATAGGCACTCCTGTTCAGAATAACCTGCTGGAGATGACCGCGCTTCTCAATTTCATCAATCCCAGACTCTTTGATGGTTATATGAACCAAATCAGATACATCTTTAGCCAAAAAGTCACGATTCGCGATGTTACCAATGGCGCTTTCCTGTATAGTGAACGGGTCAAGCGCGCGAGGACAATTCTCGAACCTTTTATCCTCCAACGTCGCAAAGACCAGGTATTGTCTGACATGCCTCGCAAGATCTGTACCGTCGTTCACTGCGACATGCCCCAAGCGCAAAAGGGAGTATACGATGAATACGAAGAACTATTCAGAATGGAGCCATCCCAACGCGGCGCAAGAGAATCCCGCGGCCGACAAAACGATCAGAACAATGTGTGGATACAGCTGCGGAAAGCAGCTTTGCATCCTCTGCTCTTCCGCCGCCATTTCACAGACAAAAAGGTTACGGAGATGGCCAAGATATTAATGGATCGGGTCGATCAGTCCGAACTCCATCAGCCTGATATCAAACATCTTATTCAGGAGCTGAAAAATTCGTCAGACTTTGAGCTCCATCTTTGGTGTCGCGACTATCCCCGCTTGCTAAAGCAATTCGATATTGCGCCAACAACAAAAGTCGAAAGTGGAAAAGTTGGAAAGCTCATGGAGCTGATTGAACAATACCAGAAGAATGGCGACCGTGTCCTCGTTTTCAGCAAATTTTCACGAATCATTGAGATTTTACAAGAAGTGCTTGCGCATCAAGACATTGACCACCGCGTGCTCGCGGGCAGCACCAATGTGGCTGACCGACAGACACTGATTGATGAATTCAATCAAGACCCTAGCATCCCTGTGTTTTTACTGACCACTGGTGCGGGTGGTACCGGCATCAATCTAACGTCGGCCAACAAGGTCATCATCTTTGACCAGTCGGACAACCCTCAAGACGACATCCAGGCAGAGAACCGCGCACACCGTCTTGGACAGAAGCGAGATGTCGAGGTGATCCGGCTCATTTCAACACACACCATCGAGGAGCTCATTTACAAGGCCTGTCAAAAGAAGATTGAGCTGGCAAACAAGGTTACCGGCGTAGTTGAAGAATCCGCTGCGGAGGCGAGCAAGAATCTCGAGCAGGAAGTGCGCAAGATGATGGAAGAGCAAATGACACCCCCGTAGGACGGACAGCGCAGCCCATTTTAGCCACTGCTGAGCTTTCAGTCTGGTCTTTTCACTTTGTTTTTACAAAAGAGGCACCTTTGAGGACATGTTCCGGAAGGAAACCGAAATGGCGGCAGCATGATTGTTGCAATGGCGTTGACATATTTGAGCTTGTTTTGGTATTTTTCGACCTTTCTTCGTCTTATGTTGGGCTATCGATTCGATGGTCTCATAATCAAGCAAGCATACATGGACGACAAACTCACGATATGGACATGAGCCACAGGGAATCGTTGGTACATATCAATATGGACTGGCACAGATTACCGTTCCACCCTTTTTCTTTTCCTTTTTTCTTCTTCTTTATTTTAATGAGTAGTATTTTTTGGGCCTGTTAGGTTTGAAGGAAGCTACCACAGGAGGAAACACGAATGGCTAAACCTCAGCATTGTGGGCTTGCATGGTAGATAGTACACATATAGAGTGAGATGATGTTAATATGCGCATGATGAGCTTGCTTGCGCTTTGATGTTTTTGCAAATCAAATCTGAAGATCTCTACATCTCTGCTACTTCTGCTGTCTTTTCTCATAGAATATATAAAGAGAGGAGAGAGAGAACAATGGCACTCTTCATTTTTCCTTTTTCCTCCAGCCTCTACTTTAGTCACTCAATCATGGCCATGTGACAAGAACATCCAGCCACTTCCTCAAGAGATGGCTGGGAAACAGTCCAGTTGGCAGGTGACGTGTGTGAATGGGAAGGGCGGGAGAAACAGCCAGCCTTTGGGTTTTGTGCCAACACTTACAAGTCTAGACTCCCTTTTATATAGACGGTCCGAGAGGAATTGTTCATGGGAAACGATGGTGATTAATATTGGAAACGCTATCTTTTCTACAAGAGAAAAGCCACAATCTATAATATATATATTGCGTAGGAATTGAAACCCTATTAGAAAATATCTGAAAGACCATCTTCTTCTAAAGTCGTATCTGTATTCCCCCCATTTACCTCTCTCCCTTGAACAAAAGGGCCATCTATCTTCAGCAAAGGGCAACGTGTAACTCACGCTTAGCAGCAAAAGCCGGGGGAGGGGGCGAAGGTATGTTTCACACAAACACGTGGGTTTTTTCCATGGTAGTTAAAGAGGATGCATTAGTAGGTAGTAGACGGGCCTTTTTTTGCCTTTGGTCATTGCATCAAACCAGACTGTGTTCGTCAGATACATTGGGATACGTCACACAAGCAAACGGAAGAGCGTAAAGTATTAGAATTATCTTGTTAATATTGCTTGTTTCCCTCTCTTGTTAATAACAAGTAGGTACAAAATAGTAGTAGTAATAAAAAGTAGTAGTGGTGGTAGTAAAATACCAGTAATAAATATCCATGGAGAGCCAGAAAAATCTAAAGAATCCATTCGGCATGCCTCCTCAATAATCTCAAGTACATGTATGCTCAAGCAACATTTTGTCTACAATGTAGTAGATCAGTAGTCAAACGCTACTGCACAAAAAAAAAAAAAAAAAAAAAAAAGAACTTTCCCTTTCCCCTTCTTTGTGTGATCCCTTCTCCTCGACGCCAGTGCTTCAGAATAAAAAGGCAAAAACAACAGATAGACGCGCTGATACAAGTAGTAGATAAGATTGACAAGCAGGTAAAAGTGTTGGTACACGTCTTGGCTCAAAGTAAGAAACCAAGGGGAGATTGTTGTTGTTGTTGTTGTTGTTGTTGTTGTTGTTGTTGTTGATGATGATGATGACCAGACAAAGAAGAAATAAGACCAATGGGTTTGGTTGGTAGTATCAAGAAGGACAGACAGACATATTAATAAGATAATACACCGCTTAGCTTGATCAGAGGCCAACGCCTCTTTCCACAAAGATACAGAGAAGAAGAAAAGGTAAAAGGATTGGTAAAGCGAAAGATTGTAGAAGATTGTGCAATGTTGGGAACTCATCGCCAGGTAGAGTGCAGTCTTGCTCGTCGACTTCTCGTCTTGACGCCAACGTCGCCATTCGTCATCAGGCTCTTCCAGCGTCTGCCGACGCTGTGCCTGTCTTTGCCCAGGCTGCGCGCGCAGTCCTGCCACTCCGTCTTGGACAGCCTCAGCTTCTCGAGCACCAGCTCGACGAGGACGCGGTCGTCTTCAAGGCTCCATTCTGAGCCGTCCGCCTCAACCTGGAGGTCGGTGCCGGGGTTTTCACAGGCTTTGCTGTTGGCGCTGCCTTCCAAGAGGTGGATGTCGTGGAAATCAGAGCGCTCAAGTCCCAGGGGCAATTGCTCAGGGGAGATGCGAGCGCGTTTGGGTGTTGAGGGTGCTTGTGGTGACGATGATGGGGATGAGCTGTGTGTCATCTGCAGGCTCTCGGCGTCCAGCTCGCCCTCAGTGTCCATGTCGGTCTCATCGCTCCGGCCCAGGTCGTCGTCAACCTCGCGCCGGCGTTTGTTGGCGCCCCTGGGCGGCGCGGGAGGAGTGCGCTTCGCGATCCTCCTCCTGGTTACGGGAGTTTCGTCGCCTTTGCCATCTGATTTGGCGCCACGCGATCGGAGGCGCAGCTTCATGGGCGTGGGAGCATATGCGAGAGGCGGCGTGGGGAGTTGGGTCAGGGTAGGCGCGGGCGCAAGCGCGCCGTGGTCGTTGTTGGAGGCGGTCATGGTGATGAGAGACTGGAGGGAGCGGCAGGTGTTCATGATGTTGTCGATGGAGTACTGCGCCGACAGCGTCGTGGGGCTGGAGGGCGGCGATACGAAGCGGCCAGCGTGCGATCTGGTCATGGGCGCGGCTTGCGAGCCGTCGCAAGAGAAGGCGGATGGGAGGAGCATGATGGCTGGGCGTGGTGTGGTTTCTTTTCGCGGACTGGTGTTTGAGATGGTGGTGAATATGATGACAGACTTCTCGCGAGAAGCGTCTTTGGAATTGCACGCGTCAAGGCACTTCAATATGCGTTGATGTGGCTGTTATTGCTGGTTGTTCGATATGGTGGATGCGCGCGCGCGAGTTGACAAACAGGGTTGATGAGAAGCGAGTGAATGAATGAACGCAGTTCAGGTGGCAGTTTGAATTAAGAACGAGTGATATTGCGTGTAGCAGCAGTAGATACTTGGTTCCGGATGGCAGCAGCCGTGTGTGGTGAATAGATATTCGCTAGGAATACAGAATAAGAATGTTGTTGTTATTGTTGTAGGAACTTGGAGTGCGAGAGCGGGAGGGCGAGGCGCAAGTAATTATGAGAGCGCTGGACGGTGCCTGTGGCAGGGGCTGGGGCACTTCTTGGTGCTAGCGTTAGCGTTCTGGAGGGACCCTTCAGGCACTAGAGACACTGGCAGCGGGAGAGGGTCCAAGGGCCTAGAAACGTCGGGCACCGTGCGAGTGGGAACGTTGTTTGGGCGGCATGGCAGAGAAGAAGAAAAAATTCAGCGCAGAACACCACATGCTGTGTTCAGCGACCAGGGGGGCCTCTTGGTTTAGGGGGGGCGCTGGAAAGGCCTGGAGAGGGGCCCCGTCCAGCTTCTCTGCTGCCCTGGGGCAGGGGTTTAGCGGTGGGCCGGATGCGGCGAACATTGTGGCGGACGGGGTTGACGCATGTAGCGCGTGGGTACTACGTGGGTACCGGCTGCACTGCCGGCCGCGTCTAAACAACGTGAAACAGCACGCATTCGCATCAAGAGGCGCTACAGCAGGGGTACTTGGAAAGGAGAAGAGACATACTGTGTCGCGCTGCTGATCCGCACGGCCTCTTCCGCTGGGAGTCCCAATGCGGCGAGCGACGCACGGTACGAGTAATAGAAGGAGGAGCATTAGTGAAATGAGCGCCTGTTTGCTGGTTCACGCAGCAGGTTCCTTTCTTCGCAACGCCAGGTACTGGTACTGGCGTGTCCAGTGCCCAAGAGCACGACGCGTAATGAAGTCTCAGGTAGCAGGTACCTGCGCAGCAAACAAAAATCACTTGCAAATGGTGAAATGAAGCCGAACTGAACTTTGTCTTCTCGCTTATTGTTCACTGCCTCCCCCGCAAACCCGCCGCGTGTCCTCAGATTTCTTGTTTCTCAGGCTGCAAGCACTTTACTCTCGTCTCGCGCCCTGCAGCAGGGCCATGAGGAAACAAAACCAGCGGAGCATACAGTACGCATCACGCCCTGTTTGCTGTCTCTGCCGCCTTGATCAGATGCTCAGGCCTCTCTCAACACTGTGCCGCATGCAGAACCTGAATGACCATGTTTGTCTTGCTTGTTCCTCATCCACGGCCCTTTTGCTCTTGCTCCCTCGCCAAGGCGCTCGTGAGTCTCGTCCTCCCTGCGTCCATCGAGCCTCAGGTCGTCGTCTGCAGAGCATTTGCGGGGGAGAAGAGAAAAGAAGAGGCCGATGTCGATGTCTTGTCTCACGGCAACGCCCTGGCAGCAGGAGCCCATCCAGGGAACATTGAATCCGGCCTATTGAAGAAATACGGCCACCTATTTTTCGATCCCGTCGAAGGAGTGCCCCTTTTGCTCTGCTCTGCCTTTCTTCAGCAGACTCTTGGTCCCAGATGCTGTCTCACGTATCGCACCTCGACTGACACCCACATCAAGTCCTGCTAGCCCATTCTCTCCTCCTCTTCTCTCCACCTAGATACTCGAGCTATTCGTACTGGCTCCAGGCTCTAAACGACAATATTTAACCGCCTTAAAGTGCGTGATTAGTGCCCGGGACCAAAAGGCACGGCTCGCCCTGATTAGCTCTCAGCTCCTCTTTTGCCTTTCCTTCTCAAAGGGCAGCAGTTGAGAACCAACGTTGCTGTTGTCAGACCAAGCCCTCAAGGTCATGCAACATGATCAGTTCCATAAGACACTTATCAAGTGATGACAATAGAACCGTGAGCTTGTCTCGCTACAGCTTGGGCGCCACGCTCCAGCATTTTGCTCCCAATGCCAGCTGTACCTGAGATCTGCCTTTTTATGCCCGAAAACGTGCGGATCCCGGGTCAGGTTCCGGCGTGAAGACGCCACCATGTAACAACGATTTCTTTCCAACTTCTTTCGGCTTCTTTCTGTGCTTCTACCCCGGTTCTTCCGGCCAATCTTCTCGTACTGTATGATGAAGACGTTTCGATCATCAGCCAACTTGGAGATGCGTGCACGATGCCATAGCGTCACCGTCCATCCATGAGGTCAATGTTTGTCTCCCTCCAATGGGAGACGCCCGCCCTGGCCCTGGAGCTCGATAGTCACCCCGAATCGCCCGTAAGCCCTTTGGAAGGAGTTCCGATCTATTCACTCGATCCCTCCCCCTAAGTGGATGACGCAGCTGTCTGGGCTGCCAATGACGGCCATAATGCTTGGTTCCGCAATTGGAGCTGTAAGTCTCTGGAGATGCTATCGAGCACACACAGAGAGCTGATACACGAGAGGGAGTGTGATGACTTCTCCTTGTACCAATAGCTCGCAACTATTGGTTTTGGCGACAGCCCTTCATATGTTCACGCAACACCACCTAATCAGCTTGGCCCTTGCTAACATTCTAACCATCTTGATACGAATTATTTTGCATCGGCCAGAATCACAGTCAGAGCCACAGTCAGAGTTACGGTGACGATGAGAAACGCGTCTCCACGCGTGTCTGACGCGCTTCGACACGCCCCATAAATGACGCAGCCTTGGGACAGGGCCCAATCATGACGCTCGATTCTGCGGGTCGAGTGACCAGCCACCCCTGCCCGCCATCTTCCGCTTAAGAGCTTGCAGCTATAGCCGCCACGAGGTAGCATCGGCCGGCCATTGCGAGGAATGTGGCCTGGAAATGGTTCAGGCGCATTGTCTCCTCAATCTGCAGAGGAGAAAACGAGAGCCTATTAATAGTTGCAAGACGACTGGATCAGTGCTAGCTCTAAACCAGTAGAAGGCTCCATTATGCACAATTTGAACTACACATGTAGCACTTACACCCAAGAGATTCATCTCCATACGTCATTTATGCCTCTTCCTGCTGCAAAGTGCTCCAGCGCTTGGTGCATAGACAAGCTGAGATATCGAGCAGACAGCTTCTCCAACTGCCACGAGACCGACCCATCAAGGTCTCAGCTTTGTGGAGCTCAACAGGGATATCACGTGCGATTGTGATGAAGCCGGCCAGCTGATTAGCCTCGCCAATACTTGACGCATAGCATTATCAAGAACCGGGTTGTATCCGCCAGGCACTCCCACTCAATTATTGTCCAATGGAAACGTTCCAGTGACGACACATGTATCGATCGATTCCACGGACCAAATACATACTAAGTGATCTACCTCCGAAGTGACATTGATCAGAATATGTCATTGATCAGTCTGTGTACTACAGACTTGTGCTGTTGCTAGCCTCGTCGCAGACTGAGAATGAGAAGATTGACAGAAGGATAGTAAACGTGCATGCATTCGGCACTTTGAAGCAGGGCCTCTTCAAAGTGAGATTCACACAGCTCTTCATCGGCGATCAAATCCTGTTTATTTTATATGACTCTGAATCTAGTACACCCAGAAACATCGGCCAAACTCTCAACCCATCTGCAAAATTGCACTTCAACACCAAAATCTTCGACGGCGCTTCATCTCATGCACAATAGTCCGAGCTTTTGGTTTGCCAAGGCAACCCACTGCGCAAAAAGCCCCGATCAAGCACAGACAACGTCTTCTCCCTCTGCCTGGCCATTGCCGCGCCAACGGCAGCATTCCTCACTGTGGCCAAAGCACCGCCTCCGCCTCCCTGTCATCTACATCTTGTCTTCCTCGTGACCAACAGCTAGAGTGACTTTGTGTGGCGCAGGATCCCGTGATGGTGCGTTATGTGGACTTCATATCGAACGTTGTATGAATCTTTTTGAAATTTTGAAATTGTTTTTTGTTGCTATTCTGAACCATTTTGCCTTTGTAACGTGTGGCCTAATTGAAGTATCATGAGAAATCAAAGACTACCCACTGTCAGGATAGAATTATGGCCGTCTTGATTGTCGTCTTGAGCCTCATCAACGCCCTAATTTCATCTTCTCCTTGAGCCTCATCTCCTTCTTGAGTCTCATCTTCCTGAGTCTCGTCTTCTCAACCTTCATCTCCTTCTCAAGTTCCATCATCTTCTTGAGCCGTATCTTCTTCAGCTGTATCTCCTCTTTAAACCTCAGCTTGTTTTCGAGCATCATCACCTTGCGTTCCATCTTCTTCTTGCGCTGCATTCTTGTCTTGTATATCTTCTTCGTCTGCGTGGACTCACGTCCTGTACTCTTTTCCTTAGTAACACCCTCCTTTGTCTTTTCCTTATCGTCATTCTCCTAGAAACTTGTCAGAGATCGATGGGAGCTTATCTCACAATACCAAATTCTTACCTCCTCAATAGACGTAATATCTGGCACAATAGCAACTGTTGTGTCAGCCGCTTTGCGCGGCACCCAGCGAGGCATTTCGCCGTTTACAATGGCACGATACCAGCCTAGAAATTAAAATCGTTACCAATCAGAAAAAGAGAAAACAGTCGGAAGAGACAGTACTTACGGTGGAGTTCCTGCTGGAACATGACGGTGTTGGAACCGTTGCGGCGATTTTCAATAGGAGAGCCATGACAACCATGGTAGTGCTTTCGTAAAGCTGCGGAAGAAGAGAGGGCAGTTCTCTAGAAATCAATTTTTGTCAGTTCGAATGCAACATGATGGGGAAAAAAAGAGAGAGAGAGAGAGAGAGAGAGACTACTTACCTTTACGCACAAAGCACCGTCGTCCCTTCGCCAGCGGCAGAACAGCTCCCCGGGCACAATAATCAACTGTCCGTCCTATAAACCAGAAATCAGTCAGTTGTAAATCATGTTCCAAAACCAACAGATGATGGTGATCCCTTACTTCGTTGAATTGCAGATGGGGCATGAGATGATCAAGGCGCTCTCCGCGACCAGTGACGGGATCGGCATTCAGGTACTGGCGGTAGCTTGGCGTGTCTTGGTAGGTTTGTCCCATGGTGGAGGTAAGATCCAAAAGATAATATGCCTGGGGAAAGATGGGAGGGAGATCAGTCGAAAATGCTAAGAATTATCCTCAGCAATGAAGCAAAAGAGAAGCAGAAGAGAAGTGGGTTTCAGGCTGACAAATGAAAGAAAGAGGAATAAGACAAGAGACAAGAAAAGAAAAGAAAAAAAAAGAAAAGAAAAGAAGAAAATGTAAGGGCGCGCACATAACTCAACTGAGCACCTAGCAGTCACAACAACCGGAAGCGTTTGGCGATAGTCACCAGCTGGCAAGCGGCCACATTACCGCATGTTGCCAAGGGCAGAAAATCATCAGCCAGTGGCCATCAACAAACATTCTTGATCTGAAAGCTGTACAAGACAGATCATCTTGTACAACTCGACTATTTACGCCAAGAAAGAACGAATACGTTGACAACCTGAAAAATTCTCTAGTCCCCTTTTTTTAACGCAAATCTAACCCGTACCTTCAAGTTTGTTGACTTTAAATTACAGAGATTTGGTCTTGATCAGTTCATCTATTTTGATACACAGTCAAGATTGTATAGAGAGGAAGCAGCTTATGAATGAATGGATTATATCTGCTCTGAATCAAGAAAAGGCATTAGCTACTTGATGTATTGGGAAGGTATCCAGCATCCCAGTTCTATTATATGTATATATTATAACTGTTTATACACCTTGAAGTAGCAGTAGTAGCAACCCATACTATAGCCAACTGCAAATAACACAACCGTGATGCTGGATGACTTTTTAATTTATTTTGCTTGCGTGCTTGCTTGCTTGCTTTATTCGAATTCCCTAAAACAAGCTCCCAAAAACACCACTATGATAAAAAGTGCATATTGCAAAAGCACAAGAGAGATAACAGAGAAAAAAGGAAGTTGATTACATGAACACCGCATCTTATCAATACCTAATCTGGTCCCGCACCATCTTTCTCAGCGTGCGATGTAATTATAAAAAAAATGTAGATATCGAGACAGAAAAAAAAGATGCACAGAAAATGCAATGTAGGCTTATTATTTCCCTCAAAAAAGACATTAATCTCAAATACCAGTCCAGGAGTATCTTCTCCTCAATTCTTCTTCCTCTTCTCCCATCTTCCTTATCTTTGTCATATATTAAAAAAAAAAAAAAAAAAAAAAGGAGGCAAACTCCCCTCCCAGTAATAAATCCACTGAACAATGCTTGCTGTATCAACCTTTTAAATAATTTCTGTTTTTCTCAATCCCCTTCCCGCATCAAGAATAATCTCTTGTCCTCTTTTCTTTGCTTTTCTTTTCGTTTCGTTCCTCCCTGTGTGTAGAAAGAGAGGGGGAGGCAATCCAGATTTCCCCCAGTCTTTCTCTAGTCTTGTCCCCTAGCCTTCTTAACCCTTCTGCTGTCAACTTGCGCGCTCCAAGCAGCTTTGCATCAAAAAAGCCAACCACAAACAACAAAAAATAAAATGCTTGCTCTCTCTGCAAGGGGAAAAATAAAAAGTATGAGCCAAAAAGCTTAGCATAAACGTCATGACGAAAGAAAGCACGCCCGTGAAACATGAAACTCTCGCAGGCAAGATAAAATGATAAGCGGTTATGCTAGAATGATGAATGGAAACAAAAGGCAAAAAAGGAGATAAACATATTACCAAGGAGAATTTGGCTTTTCCGGCAAGAGTTCCTTTCTCAAGATATCCAAAGATGCCGTTCATTAAGTATCCAAAACTCGCTTGTTTCGTATTAGTCGTGCCCATGACCGCCTGAAATCGTGCTTCTTTTTTCTTTTAGATTCACGTTGTTTTGTCTTCTTTTATCATGTTGAAAATCGTTGCCTCTCCTTTTTTTTTCTTCCTTGTCCTCTTCTCCCCTCTTTCACATGACGATACAATCCTTATCGTCCTTGCCTCCTTTTGCTAGTTTGGAGTTCTTCGGAGAGGCAACATCCATGGGAGTTCCTTGGCCAGAGACGGCCGCTTGTATAATGGCCAGTCGCTGCTTGGCCCTCTCATCGCCCGCATCTGCGGCCTTGACATACCAAACATTGGCCTCGAGAATGTCTCGTCGGCATCCAATACCCATTTCGGTAAAGTATCCAACTGCGTACTGAGCCTTGACAAAGCCTAAAACAAACAAGAGGTTATGATTAGCGGTCGTGATCGGTTACAGTCTGAAACGATGGAAAACACATGCTTGCCAACTTACCCAAATCTGCAGACCGGTGAGCCCATTCGTACGCCTCTTCCTCATCCTTCTCCAGCATTGGCGGAGCACCAACCATGTACCATGCACACAGGCCCATCATGGCCGCCGCATGTCCACGTTCAGCAGCGCCGGTATAGAAATGAACGCTGAGTGCCGGGTCTCGAGGGCAGTTGAGGCTTCCATGCTCGTAAGCATCACCCATGCGGAAATTGGCCTCTGGGTGACCCAGTTCCGCAGCCTGTGTAAACAGTTCGGCCGCATAGTTGAGATCGCGGAAGACGTCGTCACCATAACCTGTTTCATACAAGCATGCCAGCTGGTAGGGGGCAGCATTATACTGCACATCAGCAGACTCAGAGGCCAATTTCAGCCACTTGATACCCTCGCGATATCTCTTCTCTCCCAAATCTCCGGAAAGGCAAGCCTTACCAAGGCGGGTCATGGCACCCGGATGCCTCTTGGCGGCAGCAGTACGCAAGAACTGGACCGCCTTGGCAGGATCTTTCCGGCATCCCCAGCCAAACTCATAACAGAGAGCCGTTCGGTAGGCAGACTCGGCATGGCCATGCTTGGCGGCAATCACAAAGAGAGGAAAGGCCTGGTTGTGGTCTTCTTTGCCCTTGTTGAAGAGACCCGAGGCATAGCCGTCGGCAAGATAGTACTGCGCAAAGGGGTAGCCTGCGCTGGACAAGCGCTGCAAGATCTGCTTAGCTTCCCGGACCAGCTCAGGAGGAGTGGCCACGGAAGCCTCAACGACCGGGCTGTCCAGGTCGCGGAAAGGCTGCGGGCTGTTCTTGCGGCCTTTGGGATTGGAAAAGTCCAGTCCCTGCTCCTGGGCTACAGATATCAGAAAGACGGCGAAAGAATACTGTACGGTGAAATCGTTTGTCTTCTTGACATTCTGACGGTACATCTCGAGCGTCTTCTGCACGCTAAGCAGTGAGGCGTTGTTGCCCACTACATTTCGAAGTCCCGAATTGTCCATTGTGATGGGAGGGGGTGCTTGTTGAGGGTAAGGCACATTGAGAAGCTCAGCGTATGTTGAAAGGCGAACATCTGGCGACTTTCGCGACTGAACTGACGGAGCGCGCATATGTGAGCCTCCAGGCATCAATGCCGGCGACCGCCCCCGCTGGCCATCCGAAAGAACAGAGTAGGCAGACTGGGGCCGTGACAGGGAGCTTCTCCTTAGGTTATTAGATGTGGGAGTCAGATGGCGCCTGATGTTGCCTGCGCTATCAACTAATTCTGGGTTGGAAGGGTTTCGATTGGCTTCGTTCGGAACACTTGATACGCGGGGTGGGTGCTCCTGCTTGCGGTACGGAGCCTGTTGGCCTCGAGGCAGGTTGCCCTCGATAATGGAGCTGCCGGGAGAGTCTTCTTCTTCAGGGAGATATTCCGGTCCTTCGTTTATGCCTGATAATGAACTTGCGCTTGTCGTTGCTGAAGATTTGAAGGAAATGGGCTCTTGAGAGGTGTTGGTCGCCTCGTCAGACTCACGGCTGTTTCTGTAAACATCTTGTTTTCCAATGCGCTCCTGAGGGCTGGTAGCAGCCGAATCAGTTCTGTCAGCCGCGGCCACAGGAGCGGGAGGGGGATCGCGGTCCGGTCTAGGGGGACTGGTAACAATCGCTGGGCTAGAAGCATCATCTTGGGACGATTGCTGCTGCGATGCCTCAATAAAGGGGAGTTGTAAATCAAGGCCGCCAGAGATGGGAGTGCTCAGCAGTCCCTCAAACGATTGTTCCTGGCTCTGCGAGCCAAAATCGGCGAGCGAGCCAAAGCTAATGTCCTCTGCAAGCTGAGGCGCGCCGTCAAGACCTAGACTCAGAGGCCGGACTTGAGCATCTTGTTGCGAATTCGTATGGCCAGGAGATATCGGCGCTTCTTGCGAGAACGAGCTTCTCTCGGAATCGTCGGCCGCCGACAGTTGCGGAACAGGCTTCCGTATAGTTCCTGCGACGGGTTTCCGTGGCGGCGACAGGCTCTGTCGTATGGAAACTGAGTCTCGTTGGGTGGGCGAACCGGGAGAAGCTGAGGTTAGAGGCGGCGAGGCAGTGACTGCGGCCATGGTGTTGGCGGACGGGCCGGCGCACGTCGAATGAGCTCGTCGTCTCTTTAGCCTTTGTGAATACTAGTCAGGGTCAAAGGGGGGAGGTTTCGCAGCACGTGGTAGCCGTAGGTGTATCCGCCTGGCTGTGGTGTGGTTGCCGCTAAACGACGCCTTTCTTCGCAGCCCGTCTGAACAAATGCGAGGAAGCGCAGCGGGCGTCTGGCGTTTGGCGCCTTTGACAGGTCTCTTTCTTTTTTTTTCTTTAGTCGTAGAAAAGAAGAAGAAGAAGAAAAGTAAAGAATGGGTATCGTAGAAATCCGGAAAACACCTCTTTCTGGCGGTGGCAGGTAAGTGACGATACCAAACTGAGCTCTATTGCGCGCCGAGGTCCTGAAACTGCGGTCGTTGGTAGTGCGGCGTCCTACGACACAGAGAAAGCGAGCGACTGGTTGGCCGTTTGGCCGTTGTAGCGACTGAGAGTCTGGCGATCAAAGGCGCGGATAAAAAGAAGAAACCCTCACGGCGAGGAGATTCAGCGAGCGAATAGTGGCGATAACAATAATTGCGCCAGCAGCAGCAGCAGCAGGACAATGAAGAAGCCGGGAATTTGCTGGCCGGGAGGATTGTGGAGGAGGAGAGGCGACTGGAAGTTGGGGGGAGGGCCAGCGATGTTCACCAAGGAGGGAAAATTCCACAGGCCGAGACAGGCAAGACAGGGCCACGGCTTGGGTACATGTACCCTTATGGCAGGTTCCGCACGAGGAGGGCGGAGCGCTACGGCTCAGCGAGGGCTAGGCGCGCGCAGCAGGCTACAGGTCACAGGTCCAGCGGACGGGGACCGCTGTGCGCTGTAAGCTTCGATTCAGTGCCACATGCAGTTGCTGCAGAGTCCGTCTGCTGCGTGCTCCCTGCCACCGCATCTGCAGACACCCGGTCAGCATTGATGTCTGTGAAGAATCACATCTACATACGCCATCGGTCTCTTGTCTGTTAGCATCTGCATTCACGGCGCCACGCTTCAAAGCAGCTAGAGTGGTTCTGCCATTGGCATTATTAGGCAGTCGCCGCACACATGTTGGCCATAAAGGGGGGGGTCAACTAAGCTGACGGGCAATATGCGAGAGTTCAGGTACACAGGCACCAAGCAATGGATGTGCATGCGGACTAAACGTGCTATCAAACCTACCCCCAAAAGTGTATTCCCCCAGCGGGCGGTTGTTAGCGGGCTCCGTGGGCACTGTCGACACGTTTTGGGCGCCTGTCACTGGCTGCACTGTAATTAATGTTGATTTTAATTTTAAACCAGACCACATGCATCGTCAAACTCCAGGCACAAAACACCGCACCGCCAGACACCCGCCAAAGCAAGAAACGGAGCCAAAGGGGCAGAGAAGCACCGAGGGAATCACACAGAACCCGTCCATGCACGCCGCCATTGCCTCGAATTCAGGCTCAAGGCTGCCTCGAGCTGCTCCGGCGTCCGGTAGACTCCGTGCTACCGCTGCTATCCAGCACAGCTGAAGGCTAAAGCAGTGGGGTATTCTGGGCAGAGAGCCTCATCATCCCGCTAGGAGAGGAGGGGAATCAGAAGCGCCGGGGCTAAAAACAGATCAAACAAGAGAAAGGCGCCTCAATCGGGCTCAGAGGGGGTCCAGCTGGAGCTCGATTGAGCCTTGGCTGAGCTCCCTTGGATACGTGGCCCCCTCTCGCCAGAGGGATCGAAATATACTATCGATTATTGCATGCTTGCTGTACGCACAAGTACAGTACATACAGCAACGTACAGTATGTGCTCAAGACACCAAAGATGCCGCCGATGGCGTAGAGTCCAAGCTCTTGCTAGCGAGCCCACTTGGAGTCTTGGAGCAGGCTACCGCTCTCTAGCTTCAACTTGCACATCAGCTCCGACTCCCAGCCGCAGCGCCAGCGCAGAAGTCTTGCGTCAACGCCAAGCCTAGGCTCCATGTATATCGAGCCCACATTCCGCTTTGGTGGCATGCGAGCTACAGTACTTGTACAGTACAATATCAATCAATCTGGCAGTCAGATAGGCACAGAGGGGACAACACGAGAAACTCGCCAAAGGGCGCTGCCGAATCATTCCTTCAACCAACCTTGCCCATGCTTCGCGGCTGCAGCGGAGACGTCGAAAGCGCCGACATGGCATCTGCGGACATTATTTCGTAATGCCCATACTTGTAATAGTAGCATGCGATTCGAGGTGCCGTTGCCTCGTACAGCCTTTTTCCTAATGCATGCACGTCTGACAGCCGACCCTGGGCTCGCAACCTCCATGCAACGTCTCCAAATCCAGCGCTTTGCACTTGCAGACCCCATGTTGTACATGAATCCATCTGAGGTGCACAGTACCTACTGTACACCATAGCAGAACAATCATGTCTGCACAGGAATCGGCCGAGCAAGGTAATACAGAGTAGATACTGCTATTAATAATGCTTCTATGCGTACGGGGCACCCAGACGACGCCCGCCCAGCACATATAGGGTCAACCTGTGACCAATTGTTTGTTGAATTCCGCTTTCCTGTACCGGGCATCTGGATCTGACCCAGTCGAGAGGGACGGCAGCGTCAATCCGGGACAATGCATGGCGGTACATACAGTAGAGTGCGGAATACAGCCATGGCAAAACTCCGTATCCCGTCTAGCCTTGACATTCGGCAGCACAGAGTGCCATTGTTACCTGTCAATGACATATACAACGAATGCACTTCATGCTGTCGTATTCGCGCAGCGTCTATCTGCGTGGAGGAGCTGCCAAGATCGAATTTTTAGCCGTTTCCCAGAAAACGGCCCCCTTTTCCGCGGCACGACATGGCATGGCATGGCATAGTGGTATCATGTCGTATCCCTCCAAGGTCTGCTGGTCATCCGACGCTGCCAGACCTCGTACCGCTCCGTATTACCTCCCCTTTGCGGCCGAGATCTGCCAGCGTACCGGCACCGAGCGCCCTAGAAGCCACTTCAGTCTTTCAAATGCCATGCCAGTAGGTAGTGCTAGTACTACCGGCAGTAGTACCATCTCCATCAAAGAATTAGTAGTTATACTATTCCCACTCTTCGCGATGGACCACCCTTGAAAGACCCTGCGTCTTTTTTTTCTCGTTTCTGCTTCTCTGTAGAGATGGACCGGAGCATCAAAGAGGGCCTCATCCAGTGAACCCTTGCCCCCAAGTTAGTTGCCGGCTGGGGTGGCCCGAAGGAGCTTTATCAGAGCCTTGGTGGTTGAGAAGAAGAGGAAAGGCAGGCCAACAATGAGGCAGGGCAGCCTCCCGTAGATCTTGCTAGGTTGCAATGGGCACGATATGGCTGTTTTCCTTCATTGCTAGCTGCCCCGTTTTGTTCTGGTTTGTTCGGATTTGGACTGGATGGCGATATGGCAGCCCTAAACCAGACAGACATTCCCACTCGGCTCATGGCGCCAATCTCTAGGCGCTACCTCGATGGCGCGCACCTCTCAGGAGCCTGATATTACTCGTATAGCGCCCTGCCACTACATGCGTGGAACGGAGATCACAAATCTTGTCGAGACGATTCTAGGCGCGCACACGGCCCGCCTGGCCACCGTTCGTGCTGTTACCTACTGCCACCATGCTGTGCTCCCGAGTCAGTGCTTTACAGCCTCTCAGCCGCCCCATGAGCCGGCATATTACTGTACTCTTGTACTTGTAGTTTTCGTAAGAGCCCAATGTGAGTCCTGCTCCGTAAGATCCATCTCGGTTGTTTGAACGGAGTAACCTGTTTTCTGGAGAATCATGCCAAGGCACGGATCGTGAATCTACGCATCACTGAATTCCTGGCTCCCAGTGAGATTATAAGGATCTGGTTTTGCTGTGGTGCCGGCACTTGAAAGCATATTAGCAGCAGACCATTTTATAAGCTAGGAGCCCATAACAGCTCCTTGCGGCTTGTCATGATGGCCCATGGTCTAGTAGGAGTATACATGATGTCCAGATCTGGAGAGCTCCCTCATCTGCATACGCCATGCTCGTGCAATCATTCACCAATAGGCAGGTGGGTCGGGGGGGCAAGAGACGAGGCTTTCATGATCAAAACGAGGCTTTCAGGGTCCAAAGCCCTCCAAGCACTGGCTATTCTAGAGCAATCCCACTCCGGCCCCGTTGATAGTGCTTTCGTACTGGCGCTATTATTGTGTATTGTGGCGAACGTTTAAGAAAAAAAAACAGCCGCTATGGGGCCCCATCTTGGACCCATACCAGCTCCCTCATCTCAACCCCATGGGCAAATTTTTCTACCCAAGGAGAGCGAAATGAAAGTAGTAAATTGACTTTAAGACGGGGCATTGCGAGTCATCTCACCGTGGCAGCAGGCTTGCCGGCGCGAGGACTCGGAGGTTCCTTTGCCTTGGCCGCCAAGTGGCCTCGTATTTGACAGGGAGAAAGGCCTTGGCATGCTCCTATCCCAGCACATCGGAATAATAAGAGCGTCCATCAATGGGTCGTTTTGTGGCGGTCCCCGCTCCTGCACATCACCGTATTGTATTGCTCAGAAGTAACAATGGATTCACCACCGGCGCGCATCGCTGGCCGTGCTGGTATAAGTAGAATGTCGTGTTCGAATTACGATCGCTATGGGCGCATAAATAGTTGCTAGCGCCCTTCAACGCACGATGAGTCCGTGGCATTGGAGCATTTTGCTCTGGATAAAGTTGCAATAGCAACGACATGGGTGGATTCCGCGAGCAAGGAAAGGAAGAAAAAACAGGGCTCGTTGCAAGTGAGTGCATTAGGCCAGTGCTCATGTCGCCTTTTTTGCAGTTTGGATGCTAGCAACGGGGCTCTAATCCAGGCCAGGCCTGGTGCCGGGCAGCGCGCCAACTGTAACGCCGCTTGCACGGGCAGGGCCAGGCCGTAATGCAACCTGCAGCTCTAAATAGAGGCCCGGATGCAGGCCCGCCAACACCTCACCTTGCAGCTTCAGTCCATTGCCTCGACATTACGAGTAGCAGTTCCCGTATATGCCAGAGGCTGAGAGGCCGGCCACAATGGCTGGATGGCAAGACTTTGCGCCCGAGGCCTCAGTGCAGCGATCGTGGGCCATGAGAAATAACACGGCGTCGATCCGCATTTGTGATGTCGTGGCTGTGGATGTACTGTACTGTATCCCAGGGCAGTAGATAGACCTTCAACATTGACTTTCAACTGCGCACCGTGACCATGAAAAACACTGCGTTAAGGTTTCGAAACGTCACATGAAAATACTGGGGCCATTGAATGGTTTCGATTGCTCCCATTATGGCGCGGTGTGACTAGCGCTCTAGTTGTGAGATCTGGTGACCCGGCAATTTTCTCATTGCACTTTGGCGGTGGCCGTCCGTGCCCTGGGGCGTGCTTCGTATTAACAGTCTTATCTAGCTTTGTGATGATGTCGGCTTATCCACTGTATGTGGTGTGGATGTCCATCAAGCATGGAATCGAAATTGTTGTCGTTGTTATTTTTTTCTCTTGTAAGACGTAGCACAATTCAGATATCGATGGACAATATTGATCAGCTGGTTCAGGCATGCAACGTGTCTGTTGGCGGTGAGCTGCAAACGCACCTGCCGAATGGGTGCGTAAGAAAGGGAAGGCGAGAGCGCGATATCAATAGCGCTCTGCAAGGCAATAGAGGCGAGGGGCATGGAGAGGGAGGAACAAGACAAAGCAGCACTGCTCGGCCCCAATTCCTAGCAGCAACATGCTGCTGTGCTTCTAAACTTTACTTTCGTACCAATATTTGTGATTTGATATACCTGGGTTAGCTTGGCAGGCACAGCTTGGTGGCAGCTCGTGTAACAGCGGGCGTGGCGTAACTCAAATCCGTGGCGCACAGCCAGGATTGCGATTTATCGGAATTGTTCAAAATTACCTGCGTACAAGTACCGCAGCCAAATATAAAAAACACCACGGAGTTATTGTCGTGAGAGCATGCAGCGTTTGTATCCACGGTTCCAGGGTAGCTTAGCAGTCGGCCTTGATATCTACAGTACTCGGTACATTACAGCATACCCCTGCGCCGCCAAAACTGCTGATCGACCGAACGATGAGGCGAGCGAGACGGACTAAAATTCTGCACACGCGGTCCAAGAGTACTGCAAAATGTTCTTGGAACTCGACGCAACCTCTACAGTGAGACGTATTTGCCATCTTTCGGTAGGTGGTGCTGTCGCTTACATCTTCTTCCGTCAATGATGCGCGGCATACCAAAGCACTTGCATCTATGCAAGTCAGTTGTTCAAACGTTAGAAGCTGAGAGCTGATGAAGGGGAAAAAGGGCAGCCAATGAGAGTCGCTCTCCTTTCTCCGCAGGGATAGAATAACATGAGAGCAAGAGAGTGGCGACATCCAGGAACCAAGCAAGCAAGACTGGTCCGACTAGGCAGGTACCCAGTATAAGCCCTGTACCTCCTGTTCCCCCAAGCTGCAGGGCCTCAGGCAGGTACCCCCAGGCGATGGGAAACCTGCGGAGGCGGCCGTAAGATGTACCCATCGTATCAATCAGAGCTAATCCAAATCATCTGGCTAGGCTGCTGTTAGCACCGCCTAAAGTGCTCCCCCCCGCGCCTTTGCATTTGGGGCTGGCTGGCGCCAGGAATAGCAGGCACAGGCACCGAGGGCGCTTTTTCCTCCTCGTGGCTGCCTCGCTGGCTGCACGAACTCTTCTCCCCCTAACCGCACCAGATCTCTCTGTGAGCGCTGGGGACACAGGATCTCCTTGACGCAGCGCTCGTCGTCTCTCGTTCAGACCGTTTGGTCTCCTACCTTCGTTTTCGCTGCGGCGTGTCTTTTTTCTCCCGCCAGTCACCTTGTCTCGGACCAGCGACACCGCGACGCAAATCGCCTCGATTGTCGAGACGACCGCGCCAGTTCCATCGCGAGGCCGCCTCCAGTTTTCTCTCTATCCGAAACGGCACTGCCGGGTCGAGTCGCTCGCTGAATCTCGCTTGCCTCTCTGCAGAGCGCCTCTCTTCTTCGAACCACCCGTCGTTTGCATCTTCCGCCTCTGGCGATCTTTTCATCTCCCCTCAATCGGACTATCGCTTAAAAAGAATTCCCTGAACGGCTGTCGACGGTCGATTCAAGCTCGTTGGAGAGTGGACCGCTGTGGGAGCTGGACTTAGCACTGCTTGGGCACTACGGAGCACTGCTTGGACCGCTAAAACGCCTGGCCTTGTGTGGCTGTAGCTATTTTCCCGTGCTCCACTAGCGCTGCTTAGCGCTGTTCTGTTTTTGGCAGGCTGGACGACGGTCGCTCGTCTCCCAAACAACCCGCCCCTCGGTCAAAATACGCCAATTGGCTGCTTGCCGCAGCGCATTGCGCATTGTTTGTTTGCTTGCTTGCTGCGCTGACAGCCCATCAGGTGAGTCGTTGTTTTTGTTTCTGCCCACCACCGATTTGTTTTCTCTTCTCTCCCAGGCTGCCCTGCCGACTATTGCGACCGACAGAGCGAAGCCTGATAGCGGCGCATTGAGCAACTGCTAGTATCTTCTCCTCTGGCTGTTCCCTAGTTGTTCCCTGGGATTCGCCCGCCGAATCATCATCGTCTGCGGCGCAAGGGCGGGCCTTTACTTGTCTGTCCCTTTGGAATGTTGCATCCATAGACCACCCTGCCGCAGCAACAAGGCCTTTGGTCACTGACATTTGCAGTATAAGAGCCATGTCTCTACCTGAGCGGCCTGGGGCTACTAGCCCCAACTATAATCGCCGGGCCAGCTATCGAAACCCGCCGGCATCGCGACGCGCGCGACCCTCGGACATCGAAGCTGGCGTATACGAGACGTCTTCCATTTCGGGACATCATCGTGGGAAATCCGTCTCCTCATATGCAGAGACAATTTCGAACTCTAATGTGAATACAGAGAGCATGCCTCTGTCGCCCACCGAGCCCTCGTCCGGGAGGACTCCTGATCCTGCCTTCACGCGCAAGAGGAGCCTCATCAGACCGGAGAGAAACCGCATCGACAAAGAGCACAGGAACTACCACTACCACCGCCATGCGGCCAACATGAACGTTCTGCCGTCTTCCACGGGAAATGACCCTTTGCTGGAAAATCTGGCGGCATCAACAGAGCGATCTGCCAACACTGAAAGCGTTTCCGACGAGACTCCTCGCCCGTCCCGGAGCCGAACGGCTAGCGGAGACCACGAGAAGAGTGGTGTCAATGTCAAAACCTCGCAGCGCAAGTCGTCGGGAAAAATCACAAAAGAGAACAGCAAGCGATCTTCGAAACGCAAGTCCAAGCCCGTGGAGGACCAAGTGCGACCGCCAAGCTTCTGGAACGTCTATTGCGCGATTGTGACCTTTTGGTGCCCTGACTTCATCCTTGGGTGCTGCAAACCGACCAGAGCTCAGCGCCGAGCATGGAGAGAAAAGATGGGCTTGATCAGTATCATCTTGGCAATCATGGCCATAGTTGGTTTCGTTACGTTCGGATTTACTGCTGCCGTCTGCGGCTCGCCTCCAGTTCGACTGCGTGTCAATGAAGTCTCTGGAGGGTACATGATTTTCCACGGAGTGGCCTACGACTTGTCCAACTCTCACCATCCTGCTGCTGAGGGTATTCCGTTGGAACAGAGCGGTCTCGGTGCCAACGTCCTGTTTGACCTTCCCGAGAAGCACTCTGGAGACGATGGCAGCTTTCTCTTCCAAAACGTCAATGGTAACTGCAAGGGCCTCATCACTCGTGCTGAAGGCTCTGATGTCCCTACCGATGATTCTGGCAACCTGGCTTGGTATTTCCCATGCACAACTTTCAAGCAAGATGGGTCTTCTACCCCCAACTTGACCAGCCCGTACTACCTTGGATATGCGTGCCATACCTCGGTCAATGCCCGAGATGCATTCTATCTCGATCTTCACGGCACGGCGGATGTCTACTTCACATGGGATGATATCAAGAACAGCTCTCGCAACCTTATTTCTTATTCTGGTAGCGTCTTGGACCTTAATCTTCTCAACTGGTTCAACGAGAGCCAGGTCCAGATCCCTGATCGTTTCAAGGAGCTCCGAGACACATCTTCCGATGTAAACAAGGCTATTCGTGGTCGCGATGTGACGCGCATGTTCCAGTCTTCGTCTGACAAGAAGAACATGCAGTGCTTCGAAGACATTATCAAGGTTGGCTCCATCGATACCGAGACTGTCGGCTGCATCGCTTCCAAGGTCGTGCTCTACTGCGCCCTGGTTCTGATTCTCTCTGTCGTCGGAGCAAGATTTGCTCTGGCTATCATTTTCCAATGGTTCATCAGCCGCAACTATGCTGCCGCCAAGACATCTCAGAGCTCTGATCGAAGAAAGCGTAATCGCCAGATTGAAGATTGGTCCGAGGATATTTATCGTGCGCCTGTTCGACTCCCCGGCGATGGCAGCACAGTTGTCACCTCGGATAGAAGCAAGCGAGCATCCTCTTTCCTGCCCACCACGTCGCGATTCTCTGGTGTCTCTGGGCCAGATCGAAGCTCTTCATCTCGTCGGGTTCCCACCACAATGGCTAGCCAAGGTGGCTCTAGTTCTCTGTACCCGCCTGCTCCTATGTATAAGCAGGGCAACGACAGCCGTGTAAGCTTCCTTCGTTCAGATCCATACGGCCCCGGCACCATCTCTGAAGGTCCCGGACCGGCTGGCTTTATCCATGACGCCGTTGTCCCTCAGCCTCCCGCTGACTGGATGCCCTTTGGATTTCCTCTTGCGCACACTATGCTCTTGGTTACAGCCTACTCCGAAGGAGCTGAAGGCATTCGGACTACTTTGGATTCTATCGCCACTACGGATTACCCCAACAGCCACAAAGTCATCGTTGTTATTTGTGATGGTATCATTACAGGCGCGGGTGAGACTGTCTCAACTCCAGATGTCTGTGTAGGCATGATGAAAGATTTCTCTATTCCTCCCGAACTGGTAAAGCCGTATTCCTACGTTGCTGTAGCAAGTGGATCTAAACGACACAATATGGCCAAGGTATACTGCGGATTCTACGACTATGGGTCTTCGTCTCGAATTCCAGCGGATAAACAGCAGCGTGTGCCCATGATTACAATTGTCAAGTGTGGCACTCCAGCAGAGGAAAAGGGATCCAAGCCTGGCAACCGAGGCAAGCGTGACAGTCAGATCATTCTCATGTCGTTTCTCCAAAAAGTCATGTTCGATGAGCGAATGACGGAGCTTGAATATGAGATGTTTAATGGATTGTGGAAAGTCACCGGCATCTCTCCAGACTACTATGAAATTCTGCTCATGGTAGACGCCGATACAAAGGTTTTCCCCGACAGTCTTACTCACATGGTTTCCGCTATGGTCAAGGATCCGGATATCATGGGTCTTTGTGGCGAGACCAAGATTGCCAACAAACGAGCCAGCTGGGTGTCCGCCATTCAAGTGTTTGAGTACTTTGTGTCTCATCATCTCGCCAAGTCCTTTGAGTCTGTCTTTGGTGGTGTGACCTGTCTGCCTGGCTGTTTCTGCATGTATCGTATCAAGGCGCCAAAGGGAGGGCAAAACTATTGGGTTCCAATTTTGGCTAACCCTGACATTGTGGAGCACTATTCGGAAAACGTGGTCGAGACTCTTCACGAGAAGAACCTGTACCTCCTCGGCGAGGATCGTTATCTGACTACACTCATGCTGCGGACTTTCCCCAAGCGAAAGCAGGTCTTTGTCCCCCAAGCTGTTTGCAAGACTACGGTGCCAGAAGAATTCATGGTTCTGTTGTCACAGCGGCGTCGCTGGATCAACTCCACCGTTCATAACCTTATGGAGCTGGTTCTGGTCCGCGACCTCTGTGGCACATTTTGTTTCAGTATGCAGTTTGTTGTCTCTGTCGAACTCATTGGTACTCTTGTGCTTCCAGCAGCCATCGCCTTTACCTTTTATGTCGGTAAGTATTACTTGAAAATTTGTGGAAAAAACCAATATAATTTTTCTCGATATTTGCTGACTCGTTACCTTTCTTTTGTTAGTTATTACATCCATCATTCATCACCCCCCGCAGATTATACCGTTGGTGCTCCTGGGTCTCATTCTTGGTCTCCCTGGTGTTCTCGTTGTCATCACCGCACACTCTTGGTCCTACATCGTTTGGATGCTCATCTATCTCCTGTCTCTCCCCGTTTGGAACTTTATCCTCCCTGTCTATGCCTTCTGGAAGTTTGACGACTTCTCGTGGGGTGAAACTCGCAAGACGGATGGTGATAAGAAGGGCGGCGGCCACGGAGAGAGCAAAGGAGAATTTGACAGCAGCAAGATTACGATGAAGCGATGGGCCGAGTTTGAGCGAGACAAGCGTGCAAAGAGCGCTTACTGGGGATCGAGGGAGAACGTCGTCAGTGGTGGTACCAACAGCTGGGCGATGCCTCCTCCTGGTCACCACGGCGAAGAGTACTTTTCTGACGCGTGATCCGAGCACTTACGGGCATAATGGTGATGGTGGTTAATAATATCGTGCCTTATTTTTTTTTCCTAATATTTTCTTTTTGAACCACGAAATACATATGGGTCATGTCCGCATATTTTACAAAAGGCTCGCACACACATTTTACTTGCGCATATGCTTCGGAGAATATCTTATTTGCCGTTGTATCCACCATTTTGCCCAAGTTGAACTGGGATATTCCTTCATATTCATTATGTCTTTGCTCTTCATGGGTGAGAAGGAGATGTTTGATGGCTTTTAATGACTGCAATTACTATTTAAAGGAGATTATGCGACCTAGAGAGGAGGTAAAGAGGAGGAGGAAGAGGAGGAGCAAGAGAGCAATTCTTTTTTTATTTTATTTTTGGGAGGGAGGAATGAGCGTCAGATTTCTTGTAATAGGTGGGCGATTGATCATTCATTTGAGCGCTGATTTGACTGAATGAGATGATTGGTTGATAAACTTTGTTGTACATAATTATATTATTATTGTTCTTGATGTCGTTTAGCTGGAGCTCCGCGCGAACATTGTCATGTATGATGCCTACAATCTTTGGTCTTGTTACTTTTTACTGCTACTGCTTCCTTGTCAATGCTCTTTTTAGGGTGTTAATCAAGCATCCATGTTTTTTGTTGACTTTGATACATTGCAATTGATTCTTCTTAAAGAGAACACTCAAAAAAATACCTATATAACAGCAGCGCAATATTCAACATGTTCCGTTTTCCTCTTTCCCTACTTCTCTCCCCCCTTTTTTTCTTCTTTTCGTCACCCCCTTTATCTATTTTGTTTTCCCTTTGTTTTCTGTTCTTGTTTTGCCAAACCCAAAACTAGGGTCCGTCATTGTATCATTCGTTCAATCACACGATTAGCATCTACATGTAAACTAATATGTGCAACATGGGTATTGCATCCATTTCAAAAAAACAAGTAAAAAAGAAAGGCAAAGTTTATAATGGCTCTCCTCAAAACGAGGAGAGAGAGAAAAAAAAAAAAGCGACATGAGCTCTGCTTCTTTTACTCCACCAACGCCGGCCTGCATGACCAATATTAGAATCCTCAATAGCCTCAAGTCCGTCATCGCCGTTTTAACGCCGGCTTACCATCCTGGCCCCCTGAGAAAATGCATAGTAAATGAAATATTAGAGAGTGTAGAGAAAAGAGAAGACCATGATCTCGTGTGCATCCTCAGTTTAGACATCCACGAGGGTTACCGTTCGTGGTAGATTCATTTCTTTGAATTCTCCACCTCTTCGCCCAGTTCCCAAGGTTTGGTTGGATCGACAAATGTTGAGATGCGCTGGTCTCCCCATCGAGCGCCGATGGTTACCCAAACATGCTTCTGGGGCGCAGTTGCGTGGACCGTCTCTCGGTATCCGGTCCATCTTAAACGAGAGTCCCTCCCCATGGAGCTGTTGCCGAGGCCGTCGTTGGCCACCCACTCTTTGACAACATTCTTGATGAATTCAACCTTTCGACGGAAGTCATTCGCCGCAGGGATACCCTGAATCTCTGGATCGATATCTGGTCGCCTCCTCGCTGTGGTGGTTGTTGTTCGTGCTGATGATCTGGCCTGGAAGTTGAGCAGCGTTTGCAGGGGATACGAAAGCGTAGCACGGTCATCTAAAGCGGTGGCACCAATGGAACCGGTGTTTGCGAGTCGCTCTGCTGCTTCTTGAGGAAGATGCCAGAAGTGGCACCATGTTCCGGTCGCATCTAAAACGATTTTGGTGTGATCTGGGAAATTGAACTACGCAGGAATATGTTAGTATATCGAAAAGGCCGATGAGGGTTCCCGCAAGGTTCCTTACCTGAAGGTGCCCGTCGCCGAATACCCAACAGCCAACATCTCCAAATCGCTGGTAAAAGGTCACCAACTCTGCCGGCGTGCCCCTTTCTCCTGGGGACATGGTGGTGTCCTCTTCTTCCTCTTCGGCCACATCGTCTCGGCCATATGCAATCATGTAATTAGCAAATTTCTTCCACAGGATGATCCTTTCTCGCTTTCGGTGTTGGAAGACGTCCTTGCCGGGATTCATTTTCCCAGCCGTCCCGTCGTCATTCACCGAGACTCGGAATTGATCAGGAGAGACCATGACTTGCGAAAGGCCAGCCTCGCCATTGTTCTCGAAGAATTTGATAGGCTCAGTCATTGGTACTGGTTGGTGCCGATCTGGGTAAGATTCGTCTTGCCTTTTGAGGATATGCTTCTCGGCGTTGCGAATGAAGATGCCCGCAGGGGGCAGCAAAGCGGTTTTACTGCCTTCAGTAGTGGGGATATCACGTAGTATGCATCCTACGCTACCATCGTTCAAGATATAACCAAGGCCAAATTTGTTTGTGTAGTCAACCCACTTGACTACGATGTGGGGATGAGGCGGCGGCGCCGTCTTAGGAGAGATGATGGCCATGGTACGGGAATTGAGAGCTCGCTCGAGTTCGATTTGAAGTTGGCTTAGTCGGTCGAGAATGTCATCGGGCTTCGTCTCTCGCATTACTCTAGGTGTCTCAGAGGGGCTAAACAAGGTGGCCACGCGAACAGATTCCGAGCCTCGTCTCTTATGAACTGGCAAAGTCGCGGATGAGATTGTCGCTGCTCTCTCTGCAATTGGCGCATTAGGCACAGATCGAGTTGATAGCGGCTGGGTCCTTGTTGAGACGCGCATGCTTCGGGTGGTGGTGGTGGTAGGTTCGAGAGCCTCTCTCGAGGAAGATGAGGAGGAGGTCGCCTCGCGGGTGAGTGTATATTGACGGTCTGGACGGGGTCGAATTTTCGTGCTTTGCGAAGCCGACATGGTGGCCGACAGCGTAGGTTCCGGGGCAGGTCGAGGCCTTGAACTGGTGGAAATAGTAGGTCGACCCTGGGATCGTTGCTGAGCTGCAAAGCTCTGGGGAGGCTGACGCAGAAGGCCGGAGGCAGATATCTTTTGCGAGCCTGTCGTGGCATCTTCCTGTCCCTCCGCTGAGGCTGAGCGCGCGGAGGCAGACGCTGCATATTTTGCACGAATCTGGTGCTGCTCCCTTAGCCAGTCATCGAATGGCCGATAGACTACATTATCCGCCAGAGGGATGATTGGAGTTAGGCCTGCCTTTTCCTCAGCTGCCATCTCTTTCCAGATCTGCGTGTGCGAAGCTTTGTCTCCACTCCAAGGCCCGACGATACATTCTCGACATAGTTCCTTTAGGTGACGGTGTGATCGCACTTGCAACGAGGTGCTCAAATTCGAGGCATAGTATTCTTCCGCATCGGGGGGCACTTCTCGTAGCCGTGAGGTGATCTCGCCAGAGGCAGGCATGTAGCCTGCAGAGAAGAAGGGATGCTGGACGATTTCATCGGGATCTGGTCGCTGATCAGCATCCTCGAGCATCGTGGCCACCAGGTCCTTAGCCTCCTGGCTAATATATTTCTGGGACACCTCGGCGCTTGGCCATTCGTAATCTCGCTCCCTGGCTCGGCGGTAAATCTCGTCCGTCGTTGATGATTGGAAAGGCGGCTTCGAAGTAAACATGGCAAACCTGTTAACCCCCCCGTCTGTTAGCCTTGTGTTGTCATACGAGAGGTTGTTTCAGCTGATGCTCACATTATAATGCCCAAGCTCCAGATATCAACCATGTGGTCATGGCCCTTCTTCCCCTTCTCAAGAATCTCAGGAGCAATATAGTTTGGCGTGCCACACAGCGTCGTCCGTCGAATGGTTTGCATGTCCCTACCAGTCACCACCAACGCAGCAAGGCCGAAGTCGCCAATCTTGGCATTCATCTGGTGATCCAGAAAGATGTTGCCCATTTTCAGATCTCGGTGAATAATACCCTTGCTGTGCATGTATTTGATGGCGCCGGAGATCTGGACGGAGTAGAATCGGACTTCGGGTTCGGTGAGGCCCTTTCGACGCTTTACCATGTCCATAAGAGAGCCGTTGGGACATAGCTCGAGGACAAGAAAAGTGCAGTTGACGTATGAGAAGGCTCGCAGAAACTGGACAATATTCTTATGGCGCATTTTCGAGTGGATTTGTAATTCGGTTTGGAACTGCGGCGATGTGAGCAGACTCGAAAGAAAAAAAAAAAGTGCATGTGAGGGATGCCCAGCAGCATTACTAACCTTTTGTTCCATCTTGGAAGGCATCTGGCTCTTGACAATCTTGAGAGCATACTTGTGCTTCGTGGGAAGCAGCTGGCCACTGTAGCATATAGCAAACCCTCCCTTTCCTAATAATTTCCCAACGCGATAGACAGCGCCGTCTGGGCGATCGGTGCTGCTTGGCTCGAGCACTTCTTCTGGAGGCGGCGGCGGATGTTCTTTTTCCTTGGACTTGAGCTGGGCAACTGGCTTGGCCTTTGTCTCCGTGGCCCTGGGCATCCGCTGGGCGTTGACATCTCTAGGGGACAAGGCCTCCATGTCGACGCCGCCCCTGGGGACCAGCCGGTGCGCCATGTCGACGAAGTAACGGTTGAAGCAGCGAGAGGGCCGGTCGAGGTTATGCGGCGACGAGGAACGGGCGGGCTACGGGATTCAGCAGCGGCCTGGAGAGACGTGCCGTGGAGAGCCTAGGAAAACACGGACGCGATTAGGCGATGGGACGCTTTTTGCGGGAGGGCCAAGCTCTTGCAGAGCCTTGTGTATGGCCAAAGCTCAGCCGGACGGCAGGTATGCGGGCTCGAGAAACAAAACACAGCTGAGGCTGTCTTGCTTATTACAGCGTCCAGTAAGCCAGGCCCAAAGCAGGCAGGGCAGGTCTGAAAGGACAAAAAAACGGCCAAACTCACGAGGTGGCTCGGATACGCACAGCATGCGCAGGAATGGTGGCGTGGCGAGGCCGTTGCTGTAAACAAGGTCAAAACATTCAAATGATGGCGCAGTCATGAAAAAGGCATTAAGCAATGCTGGACGATGATGAGGCGGGCCAAAGGCTGGCGGATGCGAGAAGGTGAGCACGGCGTGACCAGTCGCAGCCACAGAACAAACCCTGCCGTTGACTGACCCCATATTGTGATTTGTGTACTTTGTGGGAGCTGGTTGCTCTTGGCAACAGCAGCGCCTTGTTGTGGGTCACACCGCCATTGCCGTAGGTTACGAGCGATTGATAGCGCTCGACGCCCCACAGCGGCGGGATAGTGATCCCCTAGAGGCGCTGAGAGGGAGGGCTTAGTGGACGTTTAGTGGGCGTTTAGTGGCTAGCGCTCACTGAAGCCAGCTGAAGCCAGCTGAAGCTGTGCCTGAAGCTGTTAAACAGCTCTGGAGCTTACGGCGCTGCCACGAGCCAGCGAATTGCAATGAGACAAGGCGTATAAGATGGTGCAAAGTTCTGGCTTGGCACGACCTAATTCTGCAGCATTCTTGCGCTGTAGACTTGTCGGTAGTACTGCTACTAGTAAATGGGTAGTACGTGCAATTACTAATTTGTAACATTTACTACTGGTACTACTAGTAGTATTCAAATTCTGCTCTATGCTAAGCAAGACGAACGGCCACCAGGCAATTCGTCAGGCGCTCGCCGCAGCCGCTGGGCTTGTCTCTCCCGAAAGCCAGCTCCGGTGGGCACCGGAACATCGCGGGCTCCGGCGCGGACATGAAGCAAGCTAGCGACGACGCCCGTTAAGCCCGACTGTTTAGGCCTCGATGCGAAGCTCGACCTTTGCGATTTCAACGATGAAGCCGTAGCAACCAATTGGCAAAGAACAAAACGGCACAGACGCATCGAATTGGACAAGGGCCCTGCAGACGGCACCGGCGCCCGCAGACAGACAGACAGCCCTTCACCAGCCGGCATCATGGTGCCCCTCCCGCTGTTCAAGCTCGCATCTCTCTTTGTGCGGCATGTCTCCAAGTATGGCGCAGTACGTATTGGCAAGCTCTGCTGTGTCCATTTTTGATACTGATATGTACCGTATATAGAATCGCATCAAGGCGCAAGCCCATGACCACCCTCGATTTCGTGCGCTCGCAGCCAAGTACGGCCAGGCAATCCATCAGATCAACATGAAGCTGTCTGTTGCCCTCCTGAGAGATCCCGAGGCCGAGCGACGAGCCAAAGAAATAGCCGAAGCCCCCACAGTCAAAACAGAGCAGCAGCTTAGAAAGGAAGAACAAGCCAAGCAGAAGGCGAAGAAGAATAACGAATCCGAGCCGGCTGGCTACCCCAAGTTTACGCTTCAAAACGTATGGCGGCGAAAGTTCCGACCGTTGCCAGAGGCAAAGGCCGTGGATTTGTTCGCTGACGTTGCTGGCGATACGTTTATTCTCGGCGTGGCGGGAGCATTGATTATATACGAGTACTGGAAATCGTCACAAAAGCCCGATGCCAATAAAGAGAGGTTAGAGGAGCTTAACAGGAGGTTTGAAGAGCTTCAGAAGAAAGAGGAGGAACTGGCAGATGCCGAGCAGCGGCAGCGGCAGCGATTCGAATCGCTCGAAGAAGCTCTAAGAGCATTGAAGGACCCAAAGACAAAGCAGCCATTATTACCATCACTGCAACCTGGCAATTAGGCTGTTCAGCTGATGCGGGCTTATCTGAAGCGCCTAAAAGACTACCCTCGACGCATAAAAGCCATTCGACAGAGAAGAGAAGTCCGTGATAACACAAAGGGCTGGGCTCTTCTTGGTCAAGCAGGGTTAGACACCATCAGACCGCTCAACACTCCACTCAGCGCTGCAAAGCGATCGTATTTTTGATTATCATTTTATATATCACGTCGAAAATGGACCAGCGGGCAAAAGGATAAAAGAGAAAGGGTAACGGAAAAGGGAAGAAATTGGGGAAGAGGAATTAAATAAAGGCTTGCAAGCGCAGGAGCGCAAAGGCTCCTTCCTCATAGTCGCCCCGCCGTTTTGGAGGTGGATAGATTTTTTCAGCACATACAACAAACAGAGAGCATTAAAGCTTTATATAGACAGAAATTCATACTTTACCAACAACGTTCCGAACGGCACATGGCCGACTTCTGATTCTTGCTGTATCAAAGGTCCGTCGAAACGACCGTCAGCGACCATGTTCTGTTCATCCCTCAGAAAGCGAAAGGAATGGGCACAATTAGTTCCAGCTCTTTCACGAAGCATCTCTCCAGGTTGGAAAGGCAAGTTGAAGGCCATCAGCACCAGATGTCGCGCTTCAGAGGCAGGAGAGCTGACATTTCGGCCAATTCCCTTAGAGACAAATCTCCACAACCACGATGTTGCTTTTGCTCTGCCACCGCAAAGCCAGCATCATCAGTCACGCCTCTCGTTCAAGCTCATTCTCCTCTCGTCCGAAGAAGCAAATACCGCAGAGGCCAAGTCCAAGATTGAAAGATTGTCCATGCTCAATGATGGACAAAAAGTGGCCATTATGCTTCTTTTGGACGGAAGCGGACGAGTGGACTCGTTGGTTCAATTACAGATGAGGTGAGAGCTCGCATATACAGGGGTTATTGCAGCTGCGGAAGCGCCCGTTCCTGACCGAATGGCTCAGTATCTTGACGCAAGGCATGGCCCATGTGCCCATCATCCCCGTCTCCTCTACGGCGGAGCTAGTCACTCGCTTGGATGCTTTACGACGTCAGTGTACAGCCAGCGTTCCCCGCCAGAGCCATGCGCAGGAATTGGCAGAGGTTTGGGCCCTCGCATCGTATTGTGTGCATGGACAGGCGCTTTCGCACAAACGTGTGGATATCTTGACGGACATTTCGACTGGATTGGGAGGCTTGGCGCAGCTTGTTTTAAGTCCGGAAGGGGGGAGAAAGCTTTGCGACTTGCTCGAAGACAAAGAGGGCAACAGAGTGATGGCCTTTTTTTTTTCCATGGCCACGAAAGCGCTTTTTGGTTGGAGATGCGGATGCGGATGCGGATGCGGGAGCAGGCAGCGCAAGCATCCGGACAAGTACGCGAGGGGGGGGGGGGGGGGGGGGCAGCAAAACTATGATTTGCGGTATATCGACGTTTACAACCAAGATTAGTTTGGTAGATATTCTCAATGAGCAGAGAAGATGTACGAGTGCTTGATGTGGACCCCGTGATACGAATGGAACCAATATCAATCACCACGTCTACCATACACATCACTTGCTCAAGGCTATTCGGCCATCATCACCCAGCTATGGATTATCAGTTTTCGTAATCATCACCATGGCCCATGCTCTCCGGGCCCACGCCGAAGAATTGGACGACAGAGGCCGATTTGGCGGTCAACGAATGCGCAACAGGACTTGTGATGGTGGCGCCGGTTGGTTGGGGCGGACGGTGAGGGGAGCCAATCAGCAGTGGTGTAGAGCCGCCTTGAGGCTGAAGAGGGCAATTCGATGGGCATGGCCTGATGATAAGTCCACACGCTAGGGCCGTGATTTGGACTGTCCAGTCTTTTCTCTCTTTTTCTCGCACATTGCAAAGAAACGGCCGTTGTCTCCATGCTAGTGTAGATTGATGTGATGAAAAGAGGTGACGGAAGATTGTGACAGACGAGCAAGATGCAGAGCAGACTGACGGCCAGGAATCTGTATTGGTGGAGTAACTGGCTCCAAGCTCGAGCATCTATAAACTGCCACGCATAAGATACAACTGACAGAAAATGGTGTTTCTAGGCGGGCGAAGCTTATCTATACATCGATTCATGCGAAACAAAAAAAAAAAGACACAAGGGCGAGCAAACGCAATGTCGCATCCGCCTGTCCCGTCAACGTGGCAAAGCGGGAACGATCATACATGATCGATTTTAAAAAAGAGTTGCATGAAAAAAGGGACGCCCGACCAACAACAAGATCTCGCGAAGCCAGAAAAGTCGGAAACCAATGAATGGCTGCGACCAGTGCAGAGAGGCTGCTTGAGCTGTTGACCCGCACTTCTAATTCTGGGCCCCCCATGACTTGCGAGCTAAATCACTAGCGGGTGATTTTGTTCTCTACTATAGCATTTTTTGCAGCAGTCCGTCAAAAGATTGAATGACCAAGGGCAGCTTAATTACTGGCGGGTCCAACAGGGGACGAAACTGGCCAAACGCTGCGTGCTTCATGATTGCGGCATGTGAGACTGCGGTGGTCGCGCCTCTGTTAGAGTGGCTCACTCGCAGTGCTTCTTTTTGTTTCTTCTTCTCTCGGCTGTCTGGTTTTGAATCACCGGCAAGATCGAGCTGGAGAAGATCAACTCTATTGATGTTTAAATCAAGATGCCAGCTAGTGAATTGGAGAACGGCTGCTCGCACTATCGCTGCGCATGCAAGACGCAAGACATGCGGAGCAACAAAAAGCTCCAATCCGACCCTCTTGCTCTCGCTGCATGCATGAAGTACTGACTGGCAGCAACCGAGTACCTCACAGCGACAGCAGCAAATGAATGTCATGCCGCCCAGCATTGCGTATTTCCCAGGTACTCCAGTCAAATCGCACGGGCACTCGTATAGCAGGGGCCCCCCCCGAGCTTCAGTGGACCAGGGCCTCTGCCCCCTGCACCCCCAGCGCGCAGCAGAGGCGGCTTCTCCTCTCATTGGCCCAGGCCCTCTCTGTAGCCGCCGAGGACAGGCCAATCGCCGTGTGATTCGCAGCACCAAGAGAATCGCAACACCAAAGCGCCAGACTGTGAGAGGGCCAAAGTAGAGCGACAGCGAGAGGCAGCGGCCATTTTGTGTGACCAGTTCGCAGCAGTAGCTCCTCTTGCAGTGGCCCACCAGCTGGCTGACTCTGATCCGGACTGCAACTTTTACTGTAGGCAGTGCCACCAATATATCGTAGTAAATACTCAAAAGCGCCTCCCCCCCTCTCCTCTGCATCTTCTCTTGCTTTCACTGCTTCAGAATATACCGTACTTGATACCCCCATTCAGCGTTAATTCCAGTCGCAAAGGCTCCCTGTTCAACCACATTTCATCCCATTGTTGAGCCTCTTTTACTTTATTTCTTGATTTCTTCTTGCTGTGTATGAGACCACGACTAGCCGACGACTTTTACCTGCATCTGGATACCATCGCGACGACAAGCAGCAACACGGAGCTGCCAACACTCCTAGCATCACGATTTAGCACAGCAATCGTGAAACCTTTGCAAAGATACCCTCCCGAATCTTCTTTTCTTTTTACCTTGCTGGACGCACCCGAGATCATTCGTCCCTTCGCGCCCCCCCCCTTTGGCTGCCGCCGGCACAAATCTCAAACACGCTCCTCGTTAGAGATCTGCTTCAGGTTCACTCCACCCCTTGGACGACTGGCGGATATCAATCTATCCGGCCCTTGCTCGTTCCGCCTCATTCCACCAAAGAAACAATAGGCATTGGCATTTTTATTGCAGAAATCCAAATAAAGCTTGGACAATAAAAAAAAAAAAAAAAAAAAAAAAAAAAAAAAAAAAAAAAAGAGAAAAGCCTTCTTACAACGAACCCGGCCGAAGCAGAAACGAATCCCGGCCTAGCCCCATCTCCGCCCCAGCACCCATATTTCCCCTCTCACCTCGCTAGCTTCCGCGGACCTGATACAAGGCCTCAAACGTCTTGTCTAACGCCTCGGGCGCCAAAAAAGAACCACCAACCCAGGCCGGCGATCAGGACCTCCCCCCCTGGGAGGAAACACAGCCGGGCCTCTGCTGGGTTTTTTTGGTCCACCTCCAATATAGACTTGAGCTGTCCCTGTTTTTTTTTCTTGGGCTCTTGTTTCTTTTCTTTCTTTTCTGGTTCTTTTCCCTGGCCATTCTTTTTCGTCTTGTCACCAGCTGCGAGTCTGCTCGGTGTTCTTTTTTTATTCTTTTTCTTTTCTCTTTTTCATCATTCGTTTCTTCGTTACACGGGTCCGGTACCTGTCAGTTATACTTCTTTTTTTTTATAACGCCCTAATAACTTTTTCTCTCTCTTTGTCTCTTTTATTAAACGAGGAAGAATTCATTCGGTTGATCCGACTTTTTATTCGGCTGCATACAACTTTCTATCTTTTGGACGGGTCCAACAAGGGTAGAAACGGGAAAAAGGAAAACGAACGATTCCCAAGGATTTTCATCACTGGGAAATAAGGGAGCTTTTACGAGGTCGAAAAGACGATTTTCTATAATCCGCAACAATGGGCAAGCTTATCAAGAACCACTGGGCTCGGCTCATCATGCTCACAGCCGCCGCTTGTACGTACAAGCCTTCACTTACACGACACTCACCACCTTGTATTTATTTCAACTAACACCTTTACTTAGACCAAATCGGCGCCGCCATCGAGGGCTTCATCTGGCCCAAGATCTTCTGGGACTTCCTCACCCGCTCGCTCGACGTCATGGTCAAGCCCTTCCCCGTCCTGCAAATCATCAACCTCATCTTCGGCATCGCCATGATCGCCCTGGAGTGGCCCCTGCCCCTGCTCGCCGGCACCAGCATCCACCGGTCCATCGAGTTCCGCCTCGCCATTCTGCCGCTGTCCGCGCTCGCCTGCCTGCTCATGTACCAGTCTACGAACCCGGGCCTGTATTATCTGGTGGGCATGGGTGCATATTTCTGGGCCTTCAGCGAAGGGGAGGTACGTTTTCCCTCTTCCCTCTTCATTATTCTCTTCATAAACAACTACTAACATGCGTCTTCAGATCATCTGCGCAAAACCCTGGACTCTACCTCCGCGAACGCCAAATGCAAGCAGCAAAGTCTGAGACTCATATGCCAAGGAACCATTCAAGCAAGGAAAGGAGCAAGAGAGAAAAGAAGGAGCGTTGGAACACTCGCATGTAGCCAGATGGGAAAAGACGCCAGAGAGAGGCAGCGGAATGACAGGGGGCATATCCAGGACCATGGAGTTGTGTGTTGTATTTATAAGTACTCGAAATTCGCTTCCCCCCAAAAAAAGGAAATCCAGCCAAAGTCAGACAAAATCGAATTCTTCTACAGAGAGGGCCGCTCAGGATCCAGCATCCATCCATTTCGCTATTTTCCTCTTTTGAGAGTTTTCCAGCATCGGTTGGTAGTTGGTGACAAATGTTTACGTGTATTACAATCATTTTACTTGGTATTTTGTGGACGATTGTATTTCTGCTTTTGGGCTTATGAGTTTTCGCCTTTTCGTTTTTTCCTTACCTTTTCATTAGTATTTAGTTGTTAGCGGGAGGGGAGCGGAACCGGTGCTTTCCGAGGAAATATCAAAGAGCGTGGTGTGATGTGATAGCATATGAAACTCAATCCAGAACATGGGAGATGGCGAAACAATTATCGAATGACATCATGATAGAAGTCGTATGAGCGTTGATGGAACCCGTTGACAATCGAGCCGTGGATCCAATGGAGTGCACAAGTGGAATCTAGACCCGCCCAGCGGCTTGCCGCAGACACGGCCCCATAATCATGGTAACTTTCAAATGCAATGCTTGATTATTCCCCTAGTATAGAGATTCCTACTGTATGTAAGAAGAGCAACACGACGCAGGCACGGCTCACTGCATATTACTTCGTGCGGGAGCGCCCTTGTGCCCGAGGCCATCTTATCGCTCAATCAAGGCCCATGTCCATAGTCCATATCCCATGCTGCTCTCCAGGCCACTCAGACCACCATCTCACTGCCACAGTCCCGCTGTATCAACACAAGGGGGTGGAATCTGAGTGAGACGCTCCTATCCTAACACCGCATCTATTTTACTCTCATCGAGCTCATAGACTCATTCGTTACGCCTTGTCGGCCAGGCATCTGTCCAAGCGCCAGGAGCATTAGCACTCTGTTAAAAGATTACATTTTGATTTAGTGGATGAAGCGACTTACCTCCATGTTCTGCATTGAACCCTGCTCGAGGATCTTCAGAAGCACCTCGTCAGCGTTCTCAGTGTCGAACTCGGCCGCCAGCTCTACCTTTGACGCTGTGTCAAAGTTTCCCTGAGCTCCTTGCCTGTACGCAAATACAGTGTTAGCCGCCGCAATGATCTCACGGGTTAGGTATGGGCTAATAGATACATACTTGTGCGTCAGGAATACATTGAAAGTTGACACGAACTGAGCAGGAGGAATGCTCTTGTCGCTCAGCCACTTCTTGTATGTCTCTACATCGTCCACAAAGACGATGAAGTCCTCCTGCTTTCCCTTGTAGTGAACCTTGACCTGGGTAGATTCTCCGCGAGTCATCTTGGCTGGTGTTGTGGTTGGTAGTTGTTGGTGGTGAGACAAAAGGTGGTTGTTTGGCTGATCTAGGTCGCGTGACGGACAGCCAAAAGTGCTTGTTTGTGGTGTTTATATCTTTCTCTGGGTTGGCAAGAGAAAAATGATGAGTGAAGCGAGGTTAGAGAGAATTGAAAATAGATCGTGATATTTTTTTCTTAGAGTTCAATGAGATGTGAAAAGAAAGAGGTGAAGAAATGGGAAGAGCAGCAGTTTTAATAGATGCGCCGTGGGAGGGGAGCTCTATCCCCAACTACGTCATCGTGGCGTGCGGGCCAAGTGCAAGTACCTTCGGCAGCTGGGCCAGGCCTCCACTGCCAGTTTCCAGCACGGCAGCACTTGATTGTCTCTGCCAGCGCCGCACCTCCACAAGGCGCTGCGCAATGGGTACGAGATGACCTCATCGTGTCTGTATCCGGTACTGGCGAGACAGGCCATACGTAAGGCCGAGCCTGGCGTGGCCCGTGCTTGGCTGGCGATCCAGGAACACTTCTGGACAGCTGTTCACAGATCACGGTTCACAGCCTTGCCTTGGTCCATTGCTTCTTCCATCGTCTTCTGTCTTTCAATTGGATCCACTAGATCCTCTTGGTTTGCTTCACTCGCATTCCAGTCATGACTACGCTCAGCATCATCCTCATGGCATCGGCCCTTAACTTGGCAAAGTACTCAATCAATGGCTATGGCTTCCACGCGTCGCGTTCAGCTCTCTTTGCAGCTCATTACAATGTCATCAATTCTAATCTTGCTAGCCGATGTTCTGCAGAAGCTTCCCCGGGTTCTTGTAGAGATGATATCCTAATCCATACAAAAGACCCAAAACATGCTAGCTTATGTTTACAATCAAACCTCGATAGACAGCTGGCCATCTCCCCATGGCTCCATTTCCAAGCTACACAAACATCCAACATGCATACCTCTGCATCTTCAAAAGCCCTCCATCTCCCCTTGGCCGAATTAATCCCTGCCAATTGTGAGCAACCTTTTGAAGCTGCTTGGCGTGTCATTCCTCGCTCCCCCGATTTTGGACCATAAGCCCAAATTTCGAATCTTTTCTGTAGACGGTTTCCTTGAATTATCCACATCACCAGGAAGAGCACTAGGGAGAGGCGTTATGACCCTCAAGTTGGTCGGCTTTACAGGCAGGGAAATAGTCCCGGATGCCATACGGGTAGGCACTCGATGTATGTCGCTGGCAATGTCCCGCTTGGGCATCTTATGTTCTCGAACTTCGCGCCGCCGAACGCTTCCAGTTGCTCTCTTTATGTTGTGTGATGGTGTTGTTGCTGCTGCCTGCTCCTTTGTAGTTCGCTGCCTTTTCGCCTTTCTACCTGCCTCTTCCCTTAGACTAACGTCATCATACAAAGGCGGCTCCTTTGGACTTTTGACATCCCGACGCTTGGTCGATTCCGTGGCTATATTTTCGTAGGGCTGGTTCTTCTGTGTTGAAGAGGCCGACCTCTTTGTAAAGGAGCTCGCAAAGCTGGCCACACTGAGCTTTCTGATAACCGTAGATGCCGAGCTTCGGACTAAATTTTCACCTCGAGACTTCACCGTCATTCTAGGAAACGGGAGGACTTCTCTGCTCCATACATCTGATAAGAGCGCCTCTAGCCGAGCTCTTTCACCTCTTGGCGGCGCAAGGACCGGTATCCGGGCAGCAGTTGTCAACAAAGAATGTGAGCGATTGACAGCCATGGTAGCGGACGAGTTGTTGCTATGATCCCGCAGCACATTTGTATTTTTCAATATGACTTGGCATAGGGGCGCTCTGGCCCCCCCAACGGTAGTGGCTCTTTGTATCGATATCCGTCGGGCGAGCGTTCCTTGAATCTCAGTTAGCATGAGAAAATTTTAATAGGGCTCATTACATACCTGGCTTTCCAAAAACGGTTCCCAAGCTTTTGACATTTATATACAATGAACTAAACATTTCCGAAGGCCTGAGCTCTTGGTCTTCTCTCGCTGGCCGAGCCAATCTGGACTTCCACTCCATTTCCTCTTTCGGCGTGCAAGCTGTCATAATCAGTTCACACAACTGATGGTCGCACTCAAATACCAACTTCCAAGAAAATGGCGCAGTGTGGCATTGTATTCCTGTCAGCCGTTAGCGCCGCTGTTTCTTTTGCATCTTTATCATCTTTAACCTCTTTTATTTTTAGTAGTTAGTAGTCAGTAAGGTTTAGCCGCTCTTACCTCTCCCATTGTCCACTTCCTCAAGTCTGATATCATCAAGATTGATACAGGCCATGATTGTGTATATCGGATCGACCTTGCCGGCAGAAGCAAGGCAGAGCACATGGCGGTAAAGCAAACAGATAAAGTACTGCCCGTCTACTCCATCATTGGTTTGCCAACAGACATGAAGCGTTCCGCACAGACGAATATGACCGAATGACCGTATCTGGTTTTTTGAAACTGCATCAAGTTTCTTGGTCCAAGGTTAGCCTCGTCAAAGCTCATGAACCTATAATATAGAAGGCACCTTACTCTGTCTGGAAAGGCCAATCGATCTTGGAGGAGCCATGTTTTTTCGAGAATGGACTTTACCCCCTCATCGTCCGATGCCCGGTTGATCTCTGTGGTTGCTTCGCGAAGCCGTGTCAAGGTGTTTTCAATTTCCATGTGCGAGTTCGGACAGTCTGATATTGGAGTGCACTTGAGGAGCTCAGAGAACAGTAGAGGATATTTGCAGATCCTTTGTATAGGCTGTAGCGAGTGTTAGCGCTTTGTAAAAGGATGGGATTATCTGAAAGCGAAAGCACCTTGACAAGAAGATCATTGATTGTAAGAGCCTTTTTCGCCCCTTCTTCGCTACCCTTGGAGGACCCCAGCGCCATAGCCAAGGCCTCGAGGCCTTTCTGATACGTCTCCCAGTTTGGCATGGCTTGCTGAGCTGCACTGATGTCTTTGATCATCATTTCATATGTCGCCCCATACTCTTCATATATGAAGAGCATGTTTACCTAGAGATAGAAGAAAGGGGAGGGAAACAGTTAGATCTAATTACACAAAGATTTTGTAACGAGCAAATACCTTCTTGGCAAAAACTTTTGCGACCTCTGCTGCCACTTGCGGATCGGCCAGCATACCCGGGGCTTTCAAGAGCCACCTTGCTTTCATATTTTGCTCGGGCACTGCGCCGAGGCTAGACCAACGTTTGTGGCTATGGACATGGAGACAGTTTGGATTGGCAAATGGAGTAATTGTTGGTGATACGTTGATTTGCGTGTATTCGGAGTATGGGACTGCCCTGTGTAGTTCGCCTAGAAGCTGCTCGTGTAACTTGACAATCTCGGTCAAGTTCTGGTTAATGGATGACCGCAGTCCAACGCAAATAGAGGGCAAAGCCGCTAAGATTGTGACATATACCTATAGACTGCGTTAGCAGATAGACAGCCACAGGGTTTGAGGCCTTGTTCAATTACATTCATGAGAAATCGTATATCACCAATGTACCCCTCTTCTGTACTGATAAGCTCTTCTAGTACTTTTCGTCGCTGTAATGACCTCTCGATAGCAGCCAGGTCGGCCAAAGAGTGGCTCTCCAAGAAGCTGCTGTCTTCTGACGCACGCGGCGCTGTCATGGAAGCTCTGCTGCTACGTTCCGTCACAGAAAAGCCCTGCGAGCGCGCAGTAGTCTTTCGAGATCGCACCACAGCGCTGACACTGGCGAGACTGGCACTAGCACTCCGAACCGCCGAAACAAAGGCAAACGAAGACCCAGAGGACGACTGTCGATGATGTGATCTCTTCCAGGCTGGTGTGCGGCTGTGGAGTTCTGGCTCAAGTGGCGGTCGCAGAGAATTGATGCTTCCGTCCGACAGCGTGGATCGATGCCGAGCTCGGCGATGTATTGTTCGCATCCATTTATGGAATGGGCCGTGTGCTTTGAGTTGTTCATGGCTCTCCGAGTCTGATACCGGGACACTGTTGTTTTCAATGGTGATCTGAGGCACCTGGATGGCGGTATCCAGAGATACTGTTTCAACGATGGTCTGAAGCTCAGGATCGTTGACTCTTCCCCCAGTCGCGGGAACACTGGTTTCTTCAATACCAAGCTGGGACATTTTTGCAGTAACATCAGGCTGGTCAACATTAGCCATGGCGCCGTCATCGCAATATTCCATGGCATCTTCGTATTTCTGCAGCAAAGCAGCCCAGCTCGAGCGTCGAGAACTCGAGCTCGAATTGGAGCCACTGGGGCAAGGAGGAGAGTCGGCTGTCGCCATTGTGTCCAACGGTAGTCAAAACTGAACTGGAACAAGGGAAGGGTGAAGAATGACATGTAAAACTGGCTCCAGTATGCCAAAGACCAAAAGGAGCTGGAGATTCACGATCCAAACATTGCAAAGTGTACAAGCTGGGAATAGGATAATATGGGCAGAGAAGTCGTTGGCAGTGTAGCAGGGAGAATGGAGAATAGAGGCAGAAACAGCCATAGCGCGTAATAATATAGAAGTGTGGTGACGAGAGCTGTAAGAGCGATGGTGCCAGTTGGCAAGGCATTGTCTCTTTCCCTTTCTACTACTACTACCTTAGGGAAGGACGTGGACAAAGGCACACTGAAGGCGCTATAAACAGAGACATAAGCGATATGGTCTAAGAGTAGTAGTATCTTGTAACTCGGTACCTACTAGTAATGTTTGAACATTAAAACATTCAAACATTCAACTCCTCTTACCTGCGCTGATATCACAAAAGGGAAATGGCAACTGTTGACGAGTATAGCTTGTCTATCGGCAGCATATTATCCAAGTCTCTCCGAGCAAACCTGGGCTCCTCGTTATATCCCGAGGTCTATAGAGCAGCGCATAATGGATGACTCGGCTCCACCAAGTTATATCTCGAGATGGCCGCACGAGACACATTTCCGCGACTGACAGACGCCGCCGGATCGATGCCGTCTGGCCGCCGAGTTCTACGGAACACCAAGTCGTTTGCCACATTGCATCGGAGCCAAGTAATACGGACCGATATGGAGCAAAATTGTGGAGTTGGACGGCTTTAGCTGGGACCCGAAAAACCTGGAGATCAAGAGATGACGGAGAACAAGGCCCAAGACTGCAGCATAACTTGCAACAAGGAGTAGATAGTCTTGAGTCCTACAAATAGCCGCAACATGACCCGTCCTGCATGTCAGGCTTCCACCGCCTCTTGGCCGTGCAAAGGCAACAAAAAAAGAGAAGAAGCAAGGGAATGCAAAAAGTGCCAGTAATACATACAATGCCATTGTTTGAAATATTCCTGGTCTGGGAACAGCGGCTTAATACGAGGCCTGGACAAGCATTCGACGTTAAATGAAATACTGCCAGGCTCTTTCATCAACCGTATGCAGGGTCTTTATTCATCTCTGATCCTTGCTGGGAGACCAGAGGCAAAAAGCCCGCCACTCTGGTGAGATGCGAGATCGCACTGTGCCGCCGCCGTGTCCCAGCACACCCCACCCGCCAAAGAGCACCGCCGATGGCCCGTCGGCTGCCGCATCCACAGTACAATATACAGTGCAACACTGTCCAAACTAGCGCTCGGCCCTGGCATGCTTCGCCCGAGTCGCCCAGCAAGGCGCTGCCAGCGGCCCTGAAGCTAACCGCAGGCGGACAAGCCCAAGCCCTTCGCGCGAGGCAGTGATGCAAGGCCCTCCACCCCTTGGCTCGAGAAGTCGAACAGAACACGTTGAAGTTTTCCTGGCGACGGCCGTGAGACTCGCCAGCGGGCCCCCGACCTTTTTTTCAGCGAGTTAGTTGCGACTAATCTCCAGGTAAGCCCATGCCTTTTGCCGCCCACCACGTGGAGCCTTTTCCTTTTCTCGGGAAGTCTTGACAAATCTGCCATGTTGGCAAACCCGCTGCCTTGTCCCGCAAACTATTACTAGTGCCCTGCTGGCCACTTCTCTCTTTTATCTTCACTCTTGGATCCTGCGTTTGGCATCTTGAGTTCTGAACTAGAGTTTACAGCAGAGCCTCTCCATATTTGTAGCGAGAGCCTCGATCCGGATCCAGATCCCGTCGCGCCTCCCCGCCGCTCTCGGCGCAACCCGCCACCATGGACAACGCCTATGCTCTTCCCATCGACGCGGTGCTCGCCAACTTCAGCGTCAAGGAGCAGACCGGCCTGACTGACAACCAAGTCTCCGAGCTTCGAAATAAGCACGGCCGCAACGGTGCGTATTTCCCGAGTACCAGAATGTTTCAGATTTCTTGTCTAGTCTTTTGCCGACTTGCCGCCCCGCCATGTCAGATACGGCCTTGACTTGATGTCTGTGATGCTAATTCTAGCGTAGCAATTCCCGAAGAACCTCCCACTCCCCTCTGGGAGCTCATTCTAGAACAATTCAAAGATCAACTCGTCATCATCCTGCTTGGCTCCGCCGCCGTTTCCTTTGTCCTCGCCCTGTTCGAAGATGAAGGCGGCTGGAGTGCTTTTGTCGATCCCGCCGTTGTAAGTGCTTCCGCAGCCTGCTTCTCGCCGGCGTAGCTGGTTTGGTCTCGTCTCTAACCGCATGCTCCTCTACGTATAGATTCTTACCATTCTAATCCTCAATGCCGTTGTCGGAGTCTCCCAGGAAAGCAGTGCCGAAAAGGCCATTGCCGCTCTGCAAGAATACTCGGCCAACGAAGCCAATGTCGTGCGAAACGGTGGCCATGTATCCCGAGTCAAGGCCGACGATCTTGTCCCTGGCGACATCGTCTCAGTTGCTGTTGGAGACCGAATCCCCGCCGACTGTCGTATCGTTTCCATCGAGAGCAACAGCTTTTCTGTGGACCAGGCCATCTTGACCGGCGAGAGCGAGAGCGTTGGCAAGGATTCTACCGCGGTAGTGAAAGACGATAAGGCTGTCTTGCAGGATCAGGTCAACATGCTCTTCTCCGGTACCACGGTCGTTACTGGACGCGCCAAGGCCATTGTCGTCTTGACGGGCTCCAACACCGCGATTGGCGATATCCACGAAAGCATCACCGCTCAAATCTCCGAACCTACTCCCCTAAAGCAGAAGCTCAACGATTTCGGCGATAATCTGGCAAAGGTCATTACCGTCATTTGCATCCTCGTCTGGCTGATCAACATTCCCAACTTCAACGACCCCAGCCACGGCAGCTGGGCCAAGGGCGCCATTTACTACCTCAAGATTGCCGTCTCCTTGGGCGTCGCTGCGATCCCTGAAGGTCTTGCGGTTGTCATTACTACTTGTCTTGCTCTTGGTACTCGCAAAATGGCGGCTAAGAACGCCGTTGTGCGCAGCCTGCCCTCCGTCGAGACTCTGGGAAGCTGCAGTGTCATCTGCTCTGACAAGACCGGCACACTCACCACCAACCAGATGAGCGTCAACAAGATGGTCTATCTTAACGAAGCCGGAACCAATCTGACTGAGCTTACTGTTGAGGGTACCACTTTTGCTCCCAAGGGCAATATTACTTTGAACGGCCAGATCGTCGAGAATCTTGCCTCCACCTCTTTTACTGTTCTCCAGATAGCCGAAGTCGCTGCTCTCTGTAACGATGCCAAATTGGCCTACGATTCACGGACCGCTGCTTATTCCAGCGTTGGCGAGCCCACCGAAGGCGCCCTCCGAGTTCTCGTTGAGAAAGTTGGCCCTTGTGCCCCTGCCGGAACTGCTCTTGAAGACTGTGGACACTTTGCTAGCGCCACGTACGAGCAGAGGTTGCCACGACTTGCGACTTATGAGTTCTCCCGCGACAGAAAAAGCATGTCAGTCCTTGTTCAGAACGGCAACGCCAAGAAGCTGCTTGTCAAGGGAGCCCCCGAATCGGTCATTGAGCGCTGCACAAGCACCATTGTAGGTGCCAACGGCAACAGAGTTCCCCTTACCGAAAAGCTCCAGAGTACTCTGCTCAAGGAGGTTGTGGAGTATGGTAACCGAGGCCTTCGTGTCATTGCTCTTGCCAGCATTGAGGACGTTTCCCAGAACCCGCTCGTCAGATCTGCAAAGTCCACCGAACAATATGCCCAGTTGGAACAAAATATGACCTTCCTTGGATTGGTTGGCATGCTGGATCCTCCTCGTCCTGAAGTCCCCGCCTCTATCAAGCAGTGCAAAGATGCCGGTATCCGTGTCATTGTCATCACTGGTGATAACCGTAACACCGCCGAGAGCATCTGCAGACAGATTGGTGTCTTTGGCCAGCACGAAGATCTCCAGGGCAAGAGCTATACTGGACGCGAATTCGACAACCTCAGCCCCGGCGAGCAGCTGGAGGCGGCTAAGAAGGCTTCTCTGTTCTCTCGTGTTGAGCCCGGCCACAAGTCCAAGTTGGTTGACCTTCTCCAGTCTCTTGGCGAGGTCGTTGCCATGACTGGTGACGGTGTCAACGATGCCCCTGCTCTGAAGAAGGCTGATATTGGTGTGGCCATGGGTTCCGGAACCGACGTCTCCAAGCTGGCCGCAGACATGGTCCTGGCTGACAGCAACTTTGCGACTATCGAGGTAGCCATCGAAGAGGGCCGATCCATCTACAACAACACCCAACAGTTTATCCGCTACCTGATCTCCTCCAACATTGGTGAGGTTGTCTCCATCTTTCTGACGGCTGCCCTCGGAATGCCCGAGGCGCTGGTTCCCGTTCAACTGCTCTGGGTCAACCTCGTCACCGATGGTCTCCCCGCCACCGCCCTGTCCTTTAACCCACCCGACCACGGTATCATGAAGCGCCAACCTCGTAGAAGAGATGAGCCCCTCATTGGTGGCTGGCTGTTCATGCGCTATCTCATTATTGGTACGTATGTCGGTCTGGCAACCGTGGCTGGTTACGCTTGGTGGTTCATGTACAACCCAGAGGGACCTCAGATCACCTTCCGACAGCTTTCTAGCTTCCACCGTTGCTCGACTGAGTTCCCTGAGATTGGATGTGAAATGTTCTCCAATGACATGGCCAAGTCTGCCTCTACCGTGTCTCTGTCGATTCTCGTGGTGATTGAGATGTTCAACGCCATGAACGCCCTGTCATCCAGCGAGTCACTCCTCACTCTGCCTCTGTGGAACAACATGATGCTCGTCTACGCCATTGCCCTGTCCATGGCTCTCCACTTTGCTCTCCTCTACACGCCAATTCTCCAGAATCTGTTTGCTATCTTGCCGTTGAATATGCTGGAATGGCAGGCGGTTACTATTATCAGCGCGCCTGTAGTGTAAGTTTGCTGCTCGATTCATCTTTTTATCTTAGCTGTGACATATAAAACTAACACGACTACTTTAGTTTGCTTGACGAAATCCTCAAGGTTGTTGAGAGGCAATTTTTTATGCAGCAGAAGACGGCTCCCAAGACCATCAAGGCTAAGAAAGAGGAGTAAATGGGAAAGGAAAAAGGGAAAAATTAGAGGGTATATATACATTATATACACATATACAATGCATACAGGTATATAGAAGGAAGAGAGACATTACTCACTAAGTTGACTCGCATTGACTATATGATGATGCTTGAATGATGATGTTTTGGGACTTTTGTTAAACTGTTTATTTCATTTGTCTTTTGCATGCATTCGTAATCTCGATTGATGTGTTCGAGTCAGCTCTTGCTGCTATTCATAGAGCATACACACAGCTCCAATCACTTGTAGGCCCCCAATTCATCTGTGATATCCCGTTTTTTTTTTGTTCTTCATCTAGTAATATGTATTTATATGAAAGCAAGCAAATTTAGTCCTGTCTACCCTTTAGTAACCTCTTGGTGACCTTGTCCTTCTCGATGATGTATACGTGGGCTCCCCAGCCGGATAGGGCGTCACGGTCGACGGCGGTCAGGAGGGCTTGTGAAATAGTCTCGAACAACGCATCGGGTTCCTAGGGGGTTTGATGTGTCAGCACGATAATTTGCATGTCTTTGCAAGAGGAAAAGAGCAAGAAACATACCAAGTCAGGCTCCCACAGACCCTCGCACATGCCAAACAGCTGCTCCGACGCCGTGCCCGACACGATAAAGTCCTTTGCAAAGTCGATGCAGCCAATGCTGTCGAAGCCGCAGATGAAGGGCTTGCCCGTCTTGGGGTCCAGGCCGGCGACGACGGGCGAGACAAAGTACGGGCCGAAGCGGCGCTCGTAGAGGGAGGAGGAGACGAGGTTGGCAAAGGTGCGCGGGGCGATGGCGCGCTCCTCGCGCAGGCGGTACATGTTGACCTTGTAGCGGAAGAGGTCGCTGACGGTGCTGACGTCGGTGGCCAGGCCGGTCAGGCCCAGGAAGACGTCGCCGTACTGGAAGATTTTGGGGAAGTTGTTGGAGATAGTCAGGGCCTGGAGGCCGAGGCGGAGGTCGCAGGCGATGGCGACGCAGTCCTTGCCGACCATGGCGACACAAGCACCGCCGTCTGGAGGGGGAAGTTAGCAGGAAGATTCGAAGAGGATGCGGGTATTGGATCGGCTGGGCCACTGACTGATCGAAAAGGGAGAAGACTGCATGGCGAGAGCGGCACAACGTTAGCTTTCAGCCATCATGATAGCGATGATGACAATGCAGCACTACACTGTACGTACCATGATGCTTGCTGATGTTTGGTTCGAGGATGCGTTTCGAGATTCACCACAGCAGTGCAAGTAGAGGTATAAACCGTGCTCTCCCTGGAGGCCCCGTCGCTCGAATCAATGCAGTCGTGGTCCCGCAGCGTTGTTGTTGTTGCAGTGCAGTTTGGCCGGAAGCTCGACGTCTAAGAAGCTGCCCCAGCTCTCTCCCCACGCCTGGCTGGCACGCACGCAAAAGCGCAGGCAAACATGGTCTGGCGTGGCCGCTGTGTGGCGCAACTTCTCACAAACTGCGGCCCCGAGCTTCTGCCGCTGTGGCTGGTGCTGCTTGCTCTTACGTATGTGCGACCGCCTTGGGCGAGGCTGCCTGCGGATTGTTCGAGAAAGCGGGTGGGGCCCCTTGTCCTAGATATCTAATCGGCTTTTGACAGCTTGCCTGGCTGGCTTGAGCGCTTGCAAACAAATTGATTTGCTTTGGTTGGGAAGAGATCAGTGAGAGTTAAAGAGAACCTTGTTTTTCTCTGCTTATTCTATTTTTTTTTTCTCTTTTCTATTTGATTTGCTACTTTGGACTTGCAGTCGCTTGCAGTGGGCTTATCTTATTCTGTTGCTACATCGGCAGCTGAAGACGGTCACAACCCCACCATCTCGTCCCTCTACTTCGTACAGAGCTCCAAAATCACCAGTTGCCGTACTCGACAGTTCAATAGACTGCGACCACATATCCCAGAGGCTGTTGTAGCTTCACGGTAGCTTCCCAGCCTAGCCGACATCATGTCGTCGCACGTCGTGGTCATCGCCACGGATCTGCGGCGCACCACCATCAAAGTCAGCCCCGGCACCTACTTGTCGGATGTTCTGGCGGAAGCTTGTAAGAAGCTTGGTCTAGACGGAGACAAGTACTTGTTAAAGTGCGCATAACACTCTTTCCACTCTGCTGAGCTGTTTACTTACTAACACTCATACGCCTAGACACAAGCAGAAACAGGTCGATCTCTCCATACCGTTCCGTACGTCTGGCCTCCTCGCCGGCGCCAAGCTAGAGCTGGTACAAAAATCCAAGACCCCGTCAGCCGTTCAAATCGCCCTGCAGATTCCTCAGCCAGAGGCCAAAGAGATCCCTGGTGGCCGGCTGATTAAGAAGTTTCCCTCCGACTTGTCAATATGGCAGGTGCTGCGACAGTTTGAAAGCGGCGAGGCGAGCGCGGGGAAGAACATCAACATTACGGCTAGGGGCGTGGCTCAGACGGCTAACAGTGAAAACTCTGGGGCCGGCCAGCTATTTTATGAGACGCCAGTCTTGAACATCATGGGCCGCGAGCTTGGATCGTTTGCCGACTTCCAGAAGTCGTTGTCGCAGCTGGGACACAACTCTGGCAACGTCCTAATACGCCTATCGTTTAGAAGGACTGAGCAAACACTATACGAGGCGATGGAACAGATAGGAACCTTTTTCAAAGAAGAAGAAAAGGAGAAGCAAGAAGAGAAGGAAAAGGCGGCTCCAGGCGTCCCAGAAGACAAGCCCAAAGAGTCACCAACGGACGGAGATGTACCCATGACCGAAGCTCTCGCTGAACCCATCAATAACACGGCCGAAGCGCAGGAAGAACGAGCTCCCGAAGCAACACAAGACCCAACATCTTCAATACAATCCGAGACGAAGAACTCGGATCCTCAGTCCCGCCTCGAACCTGTCAATGTCTTCCTCGCTCCTACAAGCTCGACGCCTGCTGCCGCTCTTGCGCCATTCGACGAAAGTGATCTCACGCCCTCTGTCGCGCAGGCTCAACTGCATCAGGCCCGCCTGCTAGAAAACTCCAGGAACAAAAGACTGCTATCTGATAAAGAAATTGAAGAAAAGGAGGCGGCTGAGCTGGCCAAGATCGATGCCGTCAAGTCTGTGCTCATCAAGGTGCGGTTCCCCGACAACACCAGCAGCGATTGGCAAGTTGGCCCGTCAGACACTGGCGCATTCTTGTACCAGGCTGTGCGGCATGTCATGGCCAACAATAGCCAGTCATTCCATCTTGTCATCCCGGGGAGCAAGAAGGTGATTCAGGATGACGACACTCCCAAACACGACCTCATCCGAGCGTATAAGCTCTCGGGCAGAGTCCTTGTAAGCTTGGTGTGGAATGACGACGTGCCAAAGGAGGCTCGGAAACAGCCCTTTCTCAAGGCCAACTTTGCCCAGCAGGGACAGACCATCAAGGTGCCTGAGATACCTACCGTGGAGGATGATCAAGCCGGGCCATCAGCGGTACCGCAGGCTCAGAAGGCTCCGGCGAAGGAGGGTGATGGTTCTGGTAAGAAGATGCCGAAATGGCTAAAACTTGGGAAGAAATAGATCGCGAGCAGCTTAAATTTTCTAGTTCTCATTTGTATCTTTTGAGGATTTGGGGTGGATTGGCATCATGTACATGTAATGGCGTTTCTCAGCTTTGTTTGATCAATATCGAAGAGGCACAAGCCACGTTGAGTATTGAATACAGATGGTACAAATTTAGACTTAATTCAGGCACTTTTACGACTACAGTGAAATTGATCGGGTGGGCCAACTGATGATCTGCAGCAGAAGAAAAAGGTATCTCAGTTGGGTCAAAAAGACGGCATATCTTGGAGAATGTAAAATTCTGACGGAATTTAAAAGCCCGCAGCTATATACCGTTGCTGCGCCGCCGCATAAAAGCCCAAATTGTGAATCAATCGAAAACTCATGACCCGCGCCGAATCCATGCGATAAAATAAAAACCCGTGCTTTGATTTCAGAAGGAAAAAAAAATGGTATTTTCAATTCTTTTTTATTTGCCATTACCGAATTTGTCCCTCTCCCATTTTGCCTCGATTTTTTATATGTATAAAAATCGTTTAGTGAGCACGACGGGACTCGGCGATGACGCGCTGGAGCTCATCGACCTTTCTCTTGGCACGGCCAAAGGTGCCGAGCCTCTTCTTGGCCAGCTTACGGGCACGCTTGTCCTTGCTGTTGCGGAGGAGTTCGATGACACGGCGCTCATAGGGAGCGAGGCTGTTGAAAAAAAAAAAAACACATTAGTGATCTTTCTTCCCAAATATCAAGAACATGGTTATATGTTAAAAACTCACCCAGCAACCTCCTTGACGACCTCACGCACAAAGGCGGTTCGCTTGCTCAGGTGTCCCTTGGTGCGGGAAACACGGGGCTTGACGACACGAGCGGTAGTCTTCTATATTTTGGGTAACAAACCAAAAAACGTCAGTTTCAGCGTCCATCGTCTGCCAAAAAGGTAGAGGGCAGAGATCCTCCACGAGGTGAGATCGCGAGTTGACGTACGTGGCCCTTGTTCAGGCCAACGGCCAGACCGGTCTTTGCAGGCGCTTCCTTAGCCATCTCGAAGAAATTGAATTGTCGATTTTTTGACGGGATAGTGGAAAGGGAAAAAAAAGAGAAATTTCGACGAACTCCAGCGCTAATACCAAATTTTGGTGTGTGGTCCCTTTCCGTGGGAATTTTTCCGGAGCGGAGGTTGTGGGTCACGTGCGAGAGGGTACGCGATAAGATAAGAATGCTCGCGGTTGGTGCAGATTATGGGTGCTTTGTTAGAATTGGAGAATCGCTACAAAAAGACTGGGTCTTTTCCCCCCGAATTGGAGTAGTAAGTAGCTTCAAGATACCGATTGTTTGATTACATTCAGCAGCAGCTTCTGGCTTGACCATGATATGCTATCCTTCGGTATAACAACTCCGATTAGTCGTTGCAAAGTATACAAGACGGGCTGCTCAATTGGCCAGCAAATGACGACAGTTCAGAAACTCCAATGGCGATTCAATTGCCGGCGTTGTTTCTTCTCGACTCGGCCCCCGTCCGGGCTAATTGGCCGAGACGTCTCTTCTTAGACCGAACCGCACCGCCGTAGTTCTGAGCATGTGCGAGTCAACTCTGCTCGTATACACATTCCAGAACGAGCTTATCGTCGAAATGAAGTCTCTTTTCAGACCTTCTTCACGAGTCATGCCTAGCGGTTCTTGTTGAGAAGCTAAGCTTTCCGTAGCTTCTCTCTTATACAACTGATTGCAAAACGGGGTAACATGTAATTGCTATCGGCTGACACGCACTTTTTTTTTTCTTGTCGCTGCAGGAAGATGGCCGAAGCGAGAGAGAGAAGCTGTGCAAAATGCAACTTTGATCAATTCAGAAACGAGACGTTTGGTCCGGTCCTTTTTGTCAGTTGTCGCCTACCTACCTATAAGCAGATCCGAGTAAGCGGTCACGAGCTATTGACAGGCATAGGTACTACTACGTAAGACGGGGTGATTTGTAGGTATCTGTGTCTGTTTAGACCAAGCAGAAAAAGTGACGACAACAAAGGATCCTTACTCCGCCGTTTCTGCGCGTTGTTCTTATTTCCCATGCAGCTATTCGCAGCCCGCAGAAAGAGCTCCAGCTTGTTCTCCCCCATGAGTGATTCCCCCGCTTCCAATCCTCTTAGCTACAGTAGTGTCCTGGGACCAGGTAAACCCTTGCAGCAGCTGTCGTTCATTATTCGCCATCATCCGCCATTGGCGAATTGCTCCAGCGCAGTGGACCAAGTCGTGATAGCGGCGACAAGGGCGCTTATTCGACATTGTACAAGAGATAGTGCAGTATAAGGGCCATGATAGCCTCGTACTCGTAGCTGCACGCAGCAGAAAAGAGGCAGTAAAGAGACGACATCCCCATAAAATGGTGGATTGAGGACACAGAAGATGCCATTCCATTACGATTCCAAAGTGCTACAAGCATATCCTTGGCTGTGTTATTCCCGCCTCTCGCCATTGTCGTCAGATGGTGCTGCTCGCGTGCATTTCGGCTGCCATGAACCGTTTTCCCCCCTCTCTTGCAAAGGAACCACCTTCTCTGTTGGGAAAACATGACGGCAGCCAAGGTGATTTTCACTTATTATACATACTACAAGTACTGTAACCCGTCGTTGCTTCTTATTTCATCAGAATAGTACGATTCTACAGTGCGTGTCAATGCCGGCTGGGTTTGGCGAGTGGTGAATTAAGGTATGAGGCGCCGCCAGATCGGCCGCGGTGACGCACGAAACAGGCACCGGAAGTCTATACTGGCCGGCTCTGGGCATATTGACGGCTTAGCGCAAGTTGGTACTGTAGGCGGTAAAACGTCGACAACGACGATCCATTTAGCAGCCACTTCAGACGACGCAGGCCAACAAGGTGCATGCTAGCACTGTTAGATAGACAACATGCGCCTCAGGCCTTCCAACCTGCCGCGAGGCCGTTGATTGCAGCCAATTGCCCCATTTCCACGTCAACGCACGTGTTGCGCAGCACCAGGGGGGATCAACTCGCCCCTGAAGACAAATGCCCATTGCAGCGGTGACTTGCGGTCAGGTCTCGTTCTCCGTCGCCTCTCCCTATCTGCGTGTCCCGCCAGATGGTCCTCCGATGGCGCGACCTCCACATCTTCTCTCTCTCTCTCTCATCTCAGTCCCCACTGCGACAAAGCAAAAAAAGTACAACCAGATACAATACCAAGCAGAAAAGAACATTGAAAACATCCCCCAATCCTACTCTGCACTAAAAACAGCACCAAAGCGCGGGGTGTCCCCGCTACGGGGGCCATAAAGAGGGGAGAAACGGAAGGGGGCTGGAAAAGCAGCAGCAAACAGACAAACCTAGAGGCTGGAGAAGGCCCCAAAAAGCGCGCCTGTGGCTGCTTCTTAGCCTGCCGCAGTGCCGCTTTACCTAAGATAGGGCCCGCCTGCGACAGCCTCCCCCCTTCTTTTTGTATCAGTGAGGGTATCTACCTGTGAGAGAGATGCTAAAAGAAGAGGCAGTGAGAGCGAGAGAGAATGGAACCCCCCCCCTCTTAATATACCTCAGCGCAGTTGACTCGTTGCTTTTCTTCTTCTTCTTCTTCTTCTCTCCTTCTTTCCTTTCTCTTGTTCCCTTTTACTTTCCTTTCGTTCCTCCCATTTTTTTTGTCGCCTTGTTTCGTTTCCTTGCTAGATTGGAATGATCAGAGCACGCGCGCTGAGCTCCAAAGTCATGACACCACGATAGTCAAAAAAACACCCGCTACACCGACGTCATCAGCGCCCACTCCATACGACAGAGGCCAGAAACAGGCAAAAGGCGCCCAGGATCAGAAAGACTTGCCAACATTTTCCAAATCAGGCTCGGCGCTGTTTTTGCCATCAGATCCTTTGAAGCTGGGATTCCGGCGTTTGCAAAGATACAAGATTCCAGACCAAAAACCGCCTCTATAAACCTGATATCTGCGCGCATAAAAGATACAATAAATATAGAGAGCGGCCAAAAAGAGGCAGAATCAAAACACCACACCAGGGACCATACAAACGTGTCTCTCACCATGTCGAACCTCCCCTCGCAGCATCCCACCCTCTCCCTCCACCTCACCGACCTCACCCTCACCCCGCTCATCACGTCGTCGTCGTCGCAAAGCCACCTCGAGGCCCTCACCAAACTCACCTCCAGCGCCATCACCTCCCAGACCACTGCCCAGCGCGCCAACCTCGGCCGCCCGCAGCGCATCATGGTCGAGTATCCGGACTCGGGCGCCGTCGTCTTGCAGTCCTACCTCGACCCGCGAGAATCCGGCGGCGGCGGCGGCAGTGCCGATCACATCTCCGAGCCGGACTCGTTTTCAAAATACAAGTACAAGGACGAGCACGAGCACATTGCCGACGACGACGATGACAGCAGCAGCACTCGCACGCCTGACACGGCACGACCCGCTACCGCCGACGACTCCGTGGCGCCCACATTGATCAGCGTCGTCGTCGCTGCTACTTCGGACGATGCGAGAGAGGCCAGGCGCGCTGCGGCGAGGCTGGAGCGTATTGGTCGAGAGTTTCAGCGAGAGTGGACGGCGCAGGGGCTGGAGCAGGATACCGACGGGAGGAGCAGCAATCCCGAGTGACCATGACGAAGAAGAAATAAAAAAAAAGAACAAAAGCACAAAAAAAAAAGATGACCCGAAAGAAAAGCATCATCGAGTGGGCATACTGCGGCTATAGAATGCCCAGCGTCCCCATTCGAAAGGCTTCGACGGCCGAACCAGGCGGCGTCGGGGCTTTAGACGACACACAGAAAGATGAATGGAAACGGAAACGAAACAAGAGGCACTCTGAGCGATATAATACAGGAAAGCAGCATTTTTGTTAGAGCGAGGCGCATAAAGATGAATGAGTATACACAAGCTAATGAGAAGAAACTGGTACTAGTACCCTGTTTTTTTTCTTTTCTTCTTTCTTTTTTGTTATCCCCTTTTTACCGTCGCACAGAATCAGCTGGAGGTGATGGTAATACAATGCAAAAGAACTCGAAGTTAGCATGTTGGCTCTTAATGGCGTTTGAAAAGAAAGGGTCTGTATAATTCGGTGGACCAAGTCTTTTTGTTTTAGCTCTCAAGATTATAAGTTTTTTTTTCTTAAGTTTCATGTTAAATCTCAATTTTCCTTTTTTTTTTTTTTTTAAATATTTCATCTATTGTTTTTTATTTTACTGTATTAACGAATAAGAAGAATAAATAAAACTTCAACATTTCCTATACTCCCATGCCTCGAGTCGTCACTACGTGAAATCATGTGCTTGCTGTACAACAAGCATCATTTCTTTTCAGGGGTTTTTTTTTTTTTTGTCCTATTTTATGTACCATTTTTTTAAATTCTGCAAGATCAAACCCTTTATTTTCGGTCTTTGCCCTCAAATGTTGAAATTTAGATGAGCTGCTGGAAAGCACGGTTGATGGGGGATCGAACGTTGGGGACGTCCTTCCAGAAGTCGATGGTGAGGAGAGCGCGCTTGGCGATGCCCTCGGGGGTGAACTCGAACTTCTATAACCAATGGGTCAGCAAACTTCTTCCTCTTTCGTATGAAATGGTGTTTTGAAACGTACCTTGTAGACATCCTTGTAGGCACCAGAGGCACCGAATCGGTTGAGACCAAACTGCTCGTGAGTATATCTCTCCCAGCCCATGGTGCTCATGACCTCAATGGACAGAGAGGGGATGCCGTCGGGCAGGACAGAGAGTCTGTACTCCTTGGACTGCGTGTCAAAGACCTCGAAGCAAGGCATGGAGACAACGCGGGCCTTGACGTTGTGCTTCTCTAGGAGCAGCTTGGCGGCATCCACGGCGATGCCAACCTCGGAACCGGTGGACACCAGGGTGACGTGGGCACCCTCGACCTCCTGCAGGACGTAACCACCCTTGATGGACTTCTCAATGACGGAGCCCTCGAGCTGGGGCAGGTTCTGTCGGGAGAGGGCAATGATGCTGGGGGTGTGCTTGGAGGTCAGCGCAATGTAGTAGGCGGCGCTGGTCTCGTTGCCGTCAGCAGGGCGCCAGACCATGCAGTTGGGCAGAGCACGGAAGTGAGCCAGAGTCTCGATAGGCTGGTGAGTAGGGCCGTCCTCGCCCAGACCGATGGAGTCGTGGGTGGCAACCCAGATGGCGCGGACGCGAGACAGCGCAGACAGGCGGACGGCACCGGCGGCGTAGGAGACAAAGTTGAGGAAAGTACCACCGTAGGGGATGATGGTTCCGTAGGCGGCCAGACCGTTCATGATGGCGCCCATACCGTGCTCACGGACACCGTAGCGGATGTATCGGCCGGAGTAGTCACCGAGACCGGTGGCCTTGGGCTGGAAGTCAACAGCCTCCTTCCAGCGGGTAAGGTTGGAGCCAGTCAGATCAGCAGATCCACCGACAAGCTCGGGCAGGATACCCTCGAGCTTGCTGAGAACAGTCTCGGACAGCTTTCGGCTGGCAATGGCAGCGTCGCCGGGGGTGTAGACGGGCAGGTGCTTCTCCCAGTCCTGGGGCAGCTCGCCCTTCAGGCGGCGCTCAAGGTCAGCAGCCTCTGAGGGGTACTCCTTGGCGTACTTGGCGAACAGCTTGTTCCACTCCTCCTCGCGGGCAGCGCCCTCGGCAGAGTGTCTGGCGTACAGGTCCTGGACCTCCTTGGGGACGACAAAGGTCTCCTCGGGGTTGAAGCCGAACTTGGTCTTGAGCTGCTTGATGTCGTCGGCCTTGAGGGGAGAGCCGTGAACACCGTGGGTGCCCTCCTGGAGGGAGCCGAAACCAATTGTGGTTCGCAGCTTGATGATTGAGGGCTTGTCCTTGACAGCCTGGCACTGCTTGATGGCGTCCTCCATGGCCTGGAGGTCGTGGTCGCCATTCTCGACGACGACGACGTGCCAGCCGTAGGCCTCGTAGCGCTTGGCAACATCCTCAGTGAAGGCGACGTTGGTGTCGCCGTCAATGGAAATGTGGTTGTCGTCGTAGATGGCAATGAGGTTACCCAGCTGGAGGTGGCCCGCCAGGGAGCAGGCCTCGCCGGAAACACCCTCCATCAAGCAGCCATCGCCGAGGAAGCAGTAGGTGTAGTTGTCAGTGAGAGTAAAGCCAGGCTTGTTGAAGACGGCGGCGGTGTGGGCCTGGGCCATGGCCAAGCCGACGGCATTGCAGATACCCTGACCCAGAGGGCCGGTGGTGACCTCGATACCGGGGGTATCGTGAGACTCGGGGTGGCCAGGAGTGATGCTGTCAACAGTCTGGAGGTGGGATCGAGTTAGCGCCGCTGCGTCAGTTCCAACCCCTTGCTGTGCTCATGGCCAGCGGGCTTCGTCCCCTCTTTCTTCTCCCATTTTCTTCAGCGGACTCTAGAAAACTTACTCGGAAAGCCTTGAGGTCATCGATGGTCAGGGCATAGCCGAACAGGTGGAGGAGCGCATACTGGAGCATGCAGCCGTGGCCGTTGCTGGATTGGGCAGAAACGCGTGTCAGTCTCACGGGTTTACGCGAGGTTTTCTTCCCAGGTCTCCCTCCCGGGTTATTAGGGAACGGCACTTACGACAGGACGAATCGGTCGCGGTTCAGCCACTTGGGGTTCTTGGGGTTGAACTTCATGAACTTGTCCCAGAGAACGTGGGCAATGGGAGCCATGCCCCTGCAGAGTCCGGCGTTAGCAGCAAACCTTGGGCGGGAATGGCGGGCATCGCCGGGCGTCGTGGACAAAACTTACATGGGAGCACCGGGATGTCCCGAGTTGCTCTTGAAGGTCGCATCAACCTGTCATAGCAATTGCCGTCAGTCAATTGCGCTCACTGCGTGTTGCCGTCGCTGGCTGCGCATTGCCCGCTCTTCACAGCCACTTCTGTCGCTGGCGGCTGGCTCATCAATTGTCGCGTAGCTGGAGCTGCCATGGAGGGGCAATGGCGGGGTAGCAGGAAGTGGGAGAAAACATACCGCGAGGAGGCGGATGGTGTTGATGGCCTTCTGGTCAACCTCTGTGTAGCCCATGGTTGCGAATTGCGTGCGCTAGAAGAAGAAAATAGGGGGGGGTATCAAGAATAGTTGAGATGGATGGAGAAGAGAGATGGAGCAGACGGAGGGGGAGGCAGCAATATAAAGCACCTGGTGTTGCTGAACGCAGGAACCTTTTTTTTTTCTGTTGAGGGGTTAACGTTTATGTCACGGCTTAGGGAGCATTAGCCAACAAACCCACCGGCCGCCCACTTTACCGCTCTAGCATCAGTCTCAATGACCGCTACAACCTTGATCCAAGGTGCCTGCGCGCCTCTATCGGCCCCTCTGCAGCTTCGCCCGTCCACCCGTGGCCCCTCCACCAGCCACTCTAGAGCGGCTACTAGAGCCCCGGGGGTTCGCGGCCAGGCTGCGGCAAATGGCAGACGGAGCGCAAGTTCCAGCGGGGCCAGAGTCCGCTACTGTGAGCCCGCAGCCCTGCTGCTGGAGCCGAGTTTCGCCCCTGCTGTGTGGTGTATGCTAGAGACAGCTAAGAACAGCACGGCGGATGCAAGGCTCGACTCCGTATCACGCGTGTGCGTGTTTATTCTGCATTGCACGCCGATTACGAATTGCAGGGCGGCTCAATCCGCTGCCATTACCAACTGCAATTAAACCCTCCGATCCTTGGAATGGGCGCGGCCGAGGCATTTCTCTCTGCATCTCTACATCTCTATATCAGGCCACTTCAAGGACCTGTTAGTCCTACATATTCTCATTAATTCTTCGTCTACATTCTAAAAACCGGGTCTTCTCCTCTTCTTTTCCTTCTTTTTCGCCTTTGACACTGGCGATCTCTCACGTTGCCTCCAACTTCCACTTTGCCGGCAACAGATCGATCTGCTACCTACTTGACGCAATGCTATCCACCCCATTCCTCTACCTACAGTATATAATAAAGCGGAGACTGAAAAAAACGGCTGACCTCTTCTCTCACTATCCGTACAGCGCACGGCTTCCTGGATTCGGATACTCCGTTTCGGGCCGGCCTGTGACGTAGCTCCCTTCTGAAGTGTTGCTCTTCATATGGCTGGCAGCCCAATTGAACAAGCCATCAAATATGATAGTATTCCACTATAAATACAGCCTGGAAACTCCCGGGCATGCCGCAGCGCATTTCAGGTAGGTCGACAGGCTGCCACTCACACGGGGCCTGAGTCACCCCCATCCTGCCATTTCATAAGCAGGCCCCGGAAGTTTCCTAAGCAGCGCATGCAGCAATCTCACCCAATCAAGCGGGTCGAGACTCAACCACCTTGGATGGCCGGGAAAGGTGCCCCGAAAATTGAGAGACGGCGCCGGCCGGATCGTGGGCTGAAGTTTAAAGACGAGAGAGAGAGAGAGGGAGAAAGGGCATTTTAGGCTATTATCGCTTGTCGGACCAATCATGGCGCAGTAAGCAAACACGAAGCATTGGGTTGAGTAGGTTATGAGGAATGGTATCGGCAGCTGTGTCTCATGACATATAACCAGAATATACACCATACAATTGCCGTGAACACTTTAAATGCGTATGGATCGTCAAGACGTAAAGTAAAAAGTGGAAGGCATAAATAGGTAGCTCTCAAGTGAAGCGTAACAGCGCTACGTATCTGAATACACGTACCCACTTTCAACAACGGCGCCCAATTTTTCACTACCCGTAGAAAACACCATTGTAAGCCTACAAATTATATCAAGCAGAAACACATCACAAAATCTCACAAAATGGTGAAAAAACAACAACCAAAGAAAGCAGCCTCCAAAAGGCCACTGCCGCCAGCATCATCATCATCATCATCATCCACTCCTCTCCCACCCATCGACCCCGAAATCCTCAAAAACCAGCAGCGAATCCTCACCACCTTCTCAGACGCCTTCAACCCCATCCTCTCAGCAGACTCCTTCGCAGCCACCCTCCAATCCATCAAGCAGTCCCTCTTCAACAGAGACTTTGAGGCTGCGTTCGGCTCCGAGGAGAACCTCCAGGCATACGCCGCCCGATGGAGTCCCACCAGGGCGCTGTGCTACTCGTCCATCTTTGAAGCCATTGCTTCGCACGTTGATGAGATTGCTGCTCTCCCGGAGTCTCCTGAAACTTCTACCGATGAGGCGTCATTCTGTGTTAGCAAGACTGTCAAAAAGTTCCTCTGCATCGGCGGCTGCGCAGCCGAACACATCGCTTTTGCGTCTCACCTCCACCAAACCGCTTCCAACGGCGTCCTCACTCTCCTCGACGCCGGCCCCTGGCGTCAAGTCGTCGACCTCCTCCAAAAACAAGCCACTTCACCTCCTATTCTATCCAAGTATGCCTCCGCAGCTATCAAAGCCGCAAACACGCCCCTTCTCGAGGACGGACAGCTCTCCACCACCTTCTCCCAGAATGACGTCTTGGCCATGGATAACGAGGCCCTCAAAGAACTGCTCGGCTCAGAACCCCTTACCGTGACCCTCATGTTTACGCTCAACGAGCTATACACCAATGGGGGCATCGGCAAGACGACAAAGTTTCTAAAACTGCTGGGCGAGATACTCCCGGACAGAAGCCTGCTTCTCGTGGTGGACAGTCCGGGCAGCTACTCGGAAGCCGCCGTGGGCAAGGAGAAGAAGCGGTACCCCATGCAGTGGCTCTTGGACCACACTCTTATGGATGTTCGGGCTGCATCCAAGGACTATGAGTGGGAAAAGCTGGAATCTCATGATTCGATATGGTTCCGGCTTCTGGAAGAGCTCTCCTACCCGATCCAATTGGAGAATATGCGCTACCAGATGCACTTGTATCAGAGGAAGAGCACGTCTACGGCTGCATGAACGCCACCAAAGAACGATTTGGAAAGACTTAGGTCGACGAGATAAAAGCTACTGTGGAAATGCCATGTACATGTGGAACCCATACAGGCTTCTCTAGGGATATTCGTCTACGCCCACACCAACTTCTTCAGCGAATGGCCCAGCTGCTCCAACAACCCGGTGCTGCGCTTCGCAGCGTCTAGCGATATAATATCGCCCTTTTCCACCAGCTTCTTCCGCTCCTCTCCCTCTTTGACCAGTTGCCGTTCGGCCGCTAGACGCTCAATCTCTGAGCATATGGTGTCGATTTTCTGTAGCTCCGTCTGCCGCGGCTCAGCTTCGCTGACAGGCAATGAAGAATCCGTATACGGTGCCTTGAATGCAAGTTTTCGGATTGCAGGCTCCTTTGGGCCGTTGGCTCCAGTGAAAAGTCCCGCAAAGCCGGTCGGTGCCGCTTGGATCTCGCCGGTAGCTGTCAGCTTTGGAGCGTCCCTGGTGGACATTGTACGAGTGTTTCTCCTCCGGACATCGCTTTTGCCCGGCTGATATGACACCACGAATCCCACGTTCCTTGTCTCGTTCATGTGAGCCTGCGAAATTGTGGAGGTGATATAGGCACCCGTTTTGATGTTCGTTATGCTCGCAAGGGTAACTCGTTCAAAAGAAGACACCTTGTCCAGATCCCAGTCAAAGCGGCAGAGGTATATCGCAGCATCGGTCAGAAGGAGGACAACCTCTTCCATTGGCCACGACTTGATCGCATTGGCAGTATTGGGTGTTATCAGCACCCAGCCGCCGTGGAACTCTTCACTGACATCTGCCACCACTCGCTTCTGGCACAGTTCCACAGCGCGCTCGCGCATTCTTTCCACGGAAACGGCTGGATCCTTTGTCATCATGTCGATTTCAAATTCCTCAAACACTTTAGCTGTTACGTTGCCGAGCAGGAAATCGATGGCAGCCTGGCTAAAGTAGTCATTGACCATGCTAAACAAGAAGGTAAAATAGCATTAGCTTTCGCCTTTGAACCATGGCTGGGGAGGGGAGGTCTGAAAAGAGTCGGAAGAGGAGGGAATCTTACCCAGAATAAAGGCGTGTTAGAGATATTCCAAGATCATTAAGTGCCCCTCTGTAATCCCTCTTTCTTGTCCTCGTGTAATCACCTTTCATAGCGGAAGTAGAGGCGTATTGTTTCGAAACGGCATCGCCATTATCTGCCCAGAGGGTATTGAACCAGGCCGTCTCTTGGTCTAGTTGAGCGCTCATGTCTATGCCTTGTTCTTTGAGCTGAACTTCTAGCATGTGTTTTGCAAACGAGCTCTGGCAGACATTTGTTCGATCCAGACAGTCCATACAATTCGTTCGAAGAACCCCCTGTTGTTTGCGGACCAGCTCTCCATTGCTCCGCACCGTGCTGCCAAGTGTCTCTAGCTGGTCCTTCAAGCGCGAGAGCAGGTGGCTCACGTTCTCAAACTTCATACCACGGCAGACATGGTGAAAGTCAAACCACTCAAAGGGTATCTTTGCTTTCTCGTCAAGCCCATCGTTGATGCGGCCAACCGTATTTTGGTATTGCGTTCCAATTGGCTCCTCGATTCCGTGTTTTTCTACCAGATTGACAATCTGTAGCGTACCGTAGGATTTCAATAGCCTTTCAAAATGTTGCTTGGCGGCGTTGTAGTTTGTCTCCTCAGAGTGTTGCAAGACTGGCACTGGCTTCAGTGCGTATGCAGTCTGAGTAAAGAATAGTGGAATACTGCCTCTAATCTGAGTAAACGAGTACAGTAGGGAAGAAGTCTCCCATGCAGGAGACGACAGAATTTGCTCCGTTTCGACAAAATTTGCTGTATACCCGTCTTCATCTATGCCGCGTCTGAGATATCGAAGGCCAGCCCTCTTAGTTGACCGTCGCGATATCAAGGTGATGAGATATTTTCTCTCGGTAAGACGCAACTCTAGAGAATGTCTTGCTGTCTCTGGAGATGGCGACGACGGCCCAGATGGTGTCGGCGAGAGATCAGCCAGCTCCATGGATTCCGCTCCTGGGTCATCTACCTGGGGAGGATGAGAGTCTGCCACAAACGTCCTCTGGCCGACAAAGCCCTGCATCAAGGGCAGAGCCAAGGCATCCTGGCCAGCTTCTATGAAGGGCTGGACAATATGCCGATTCCAAAAGAATGTACTCTTGACTTGCGTGTAGAGAGAATCGTTGGGGTCGGCAATCGCCGCTTTATCACTCGGGCTGCGCGTTATATCTAGGTCGTACGAAAAGTAAAAGCTACGCGAGGATCCAAACCAGACTTGGATAGTTCGAAGCAGCTTTGGTAAAAGTGCGGAAGCTGGTATCAAGTGATTCTCATCCGTCTCTTGCAGAGCAGCAAGATTAACCGCTGGCGTTGGCGATGCCGATTGCGCAAGGGGTGGCGTAGAAGTCGGCGAGTTGCTCATTCCCATGGTCCTCCTCTGGTCGGAAGTCCATCCGCTCCGGCTAAACCAGCGCTGCGCAAATCTCCCATAACTGCCTCGCCTCCGGATCACGTCTTCGGCAACACTGCTCACACTGCTCCTGGGATCCGCAGGGACGTGCTTTTTGCCGAGAATTTCGTCGTCCGCCTCTTCATCCGGAGTCGCAATAGCGACTTCGCCCTCTTCATCACTGCTGCTCTCGTCGTCATCATTCACATTGCTGGGCACCTCTGCTCGCAAAAGGCTTGCCGTCTTCCGCACAGATTCCTCCGCATCAGCCTGCGCCGAGCATGGAGTCACGGCTACTTGAGTGACGACATAAATGGGTAGCCCAAACACCTGAGCGACCTGCTCTCGGCGCGTAATCGTTACCAAATACGTCAATCGCGATACCGTAATCAGTCCTGAGAACTATTTAACATGATATTGCAGTAACAAGGCCTTTCCCTGAGCTCACCAATAACGCCGAGCGCTTCAAACCATGAGTCGGACTTTGCCGAGTCTGGGACCTGGTCGCGCGCCGCAGACGATATGGATGCGTCCCCGTACTTTATCTTCGCAGGCTGGAAAGGTTTTTGCCCTTTGGAAGACAATGGCTGGATAATGAGGCCGTCGACAGCGGCAAAAATCAACACTTTGCGCGCGAGGCCGGGCATGATGTGCGGGGTCTGCGGTGCCGATTTACCGGCGCAAGAGAGACCGAAAATTGCTGCAGAAAACGGGATCTAGGGAAAAGTCATGAGCCGCGGCTCGTGGCTACAGCGACATTGAGGTGGCCATTAAGGTGTTGATGTTGAATCAGGGCGAAATCAAATTATACTCGCAGTGGCTGGTGTTGAGTGGAAGTGCAATGCGCCTGCGCCAGGGGCGACCTCAACGTCATCAATTACATCCGTTAGCGGTCACCCCTGGTAGCTTAGTGCTGGTAGTGAGCAAGCAGTGCCAAATGACAGCAGCGTGGATGCGCCATCCAGCCACGGCTGAGTGAAAGAATAGAGGGTCCGGTCTCCATATAGAGGAGCACATGTAGGGTGTATTGCCTACAGTAGCAGTGGTAATCTAGATATTGGACTCATAGCCGTAATAGAGGGCAAGGCGTGTTGACAGCCAGCCGTTGATGGCCATGGCAGCTAAAGCTTCTTTTTGGCGCTGTACTAGCAAAGCCAAACACGTTGGCTAGCATCCAAGGGTCTGGCGATTTAGCTCCGGTCCTTTGTTTGCCTTTATAGGTAACTGAGGTTGCTTATTAAAGCCACCCCTTGGTTAGACGCATCGTATCTCAATTGTCTTCCAAAATAGGGCCATTGAGCTTTCGCTGCAATGTGATGGCTAGCTACCCTGAAGCTGCATCCATGAGGCCATATTTTGGACGGGCTCATGGCTATCATATATCACTCCGCGGATGACTCAAAAGAGGTGGAATACATCCCAATTGGTGGCCAGCTGCACAAACCACACATCATGCTACAGCCTGCATCGGTATCAAAAGGCGTCATCTGTGCATTTCGTACAAAGGGAGCCACGGTGCACAGCAATTGGTGCAATGGCTGGCCAATAGGCACAGGCCCACACGGACATATCCCAAGGCAACAAGCGAGCAATATCGTCGAGCATCGCCGGATCAATCGATGCAGAAACACCTCGTGGGGTACGACGCGAAGCCCAAATCAGCTGGCGACCTGCCTAGGTACGAGGCCACACAGACAGAGACAGGCAGCAATGCATCCCCAGAAGGAGTCGGACGCAGTCGGCATTTGCGGGCCAACTGGACAGACGCGGTTGATGCCACCTGTGGAGCATCTGCCCAGCATCATCTGCAGATTGCACGGCGTCAATTGCATAAGCAGGCCAGTGAGGGGTCGCGAGACGACATGATCCGACCAGCAATCGCCCACCTGGTACGCATTGGCAATGCTGATTCACCCGCATGCATCCGTGCCTGGCCGCAACTCGCCTGTGGGCACGGCGAACAGGGCGTGATGCTGGTGGTTGACGTGGTTTCTGCTGTGCTTTGGCCCTTGCCTGGCAGCAGCACCGTGGACGGCGGCGGAGGCGGCTCTAACTGGCCGACATGGGGGATGGCTGCAGATTGAGCTGCGATCGCCCATTTGACAGATCTGCTTAGGTAGCGGCGGATGGTTGCTGGCATTGGAACGGCTTTCGTGACGGAGGGATGCTGTGAGAAGCTGCATGGGGGGCTGCAGCCCAAGGTTCGGCCGCGTACAGGGCCAGGTACCCTTTGGTAGCGTGCAGCAGAGCTTGGGGCGGTGATCAGTGGCCCAGATTGGCGAATGCGCGGCCTGGAGGCAGCGCTCAGCCTTATCCAGCGGTACGTGGCCGGTACATGGGACGACAGCTGGACGGAGCTTTGCTTAGCCTGGAATGACGATTGAAAGGGGCCCTGCTGCAGCCCGCGCAAGTCACTGCGCACGCAGCGCTGTGGGCAAAGCTACACACCTACAGTGTAGGTAGCTGCGCTGGGAGGGGGCGGCGGGCCTGGATTGGGCTAAGCGGCCACCACCTCACCTCACCTCTTCACAGGCCGGCACCAAACACTTTTTCTAGGGCCCGGCGTCAAATCTTGTGCTCTCTGTCCTTGGAAACCACCATCGCCGCCGCTCATCGCCCGCCAACCCGACCCTCTGCATCATCATCGAGGTGCGCGAGGACCGCCTCCCGCTTTCTTCTCTTCTCAGTCTCTTCTTTGGCCCCCCTTTGATAGCCCCTCTGGCTGCACGGCCCGGGCTGCTGGCTCGTCGACAAAGCCTGCCTTTGCTTCTTGTTTCTTTGCCTTTCTCTTCGTGTCTAGCACCGCAGGACGGGTTGGGCTCCTCACTCGTCCACGTCTGGACCCTTTGTTTCCCCCCTTGCCGTTGAATCCTGTGCTGCCTTCCATCCAGCATCCGGCGTCTCTGCTGCTGCATGGTCTCTCTGACCTGCCACTCGCCCTCCTCCGTCCCCGACGAGCCCCATTCGTCTGCCGTCTAATCGTCTCTGCTTGAGCCGCCAGAAACCAAGATCCACCATGGCCGCTGCCCCCCGGCGTAGAAAGCTCATCGGCCAACGACGCCGAGTCGAGGACGAGGGCGACGAAGAGGGCCGTCCGGAGGCGTTGGAGCTCGACGACGACTCCCTGACTGAAGGCTCCGCCATCTCGGACGACCACGATGGCGCTGACGATAGCGACACCAGCAACATCGATGAGGTGTCACCCACCTCGCCCAACGCACGCAAGTCCGCTAACGGGTCCGCAAAGGGGGCTGGCCACAGGGCCGCCAAGGCTGCCGCTCAGGGGGATGCGAAGAAGTCTGTGTCGGACACGGAGCTGACGCTTCACGGGCTGTCCATTGCGGATCAACCGGGCTCTGACTCTGCACAAGAGGCACCGGCGGACGAGGTCTCGGTCTCGTCACCCAAGTCGCCCTCTGCCCCCGTCATCGTCAGCTCCTCGTCTACCGCGCGGCCTCAACAGGGCAATCGACGTCGACAGGAACACGAAGATTACAAGCGTCGGAGGGACGAGGATCCGGCCTTTGTGCCCAACCGGGGGTCTTTCTTCATGCACGACCATCGGCATCCGGGACCGGCTGCGAATGGGTTCAGGCCGTTTGGGAGAGGCCGAGGCAGAGGTGGCGGCCGAGGTGGTGTGGGGGGACCGTATTCCCCAGCCAAGTAAGTGAATTCCATCTCCGTTGTTGTTGTTGCTGTTGCTGCTGCTGCTGCTGCTGCTGCTGCAGCAGTATCCCTATTGCCATTTCTTGACCCCTCCCCTTTTCTTCATGTGAGCTTCTCTCCTAACGTCGTCAATAGCCAACTACACCACCCCGCCGATCCTACTACAAACTCCCAATGGACGCACGACATGCACGAGACTGTCGCAGACGTGATTCCACGTCGTCTCCGGCAGGCGCCTCAAGAGGAGGGACCGCCCAACGGCACTGGTTTCATCCCGACGTGCGAGCCCAGTGCTACTCCGATTAATAGGACTCTATCGACTGAGAAACATATCGGCAATGCCCAAGTTCGGGTCATCCTGCCAGAGACGACGACCCCCAAGGTCTTTCCTGGCATTCCTGTCAAGCAATATACAAAACTCCCTGACCATCGCCCGCCTCTGCGCAGGGACAAGCCGGTGCGCATCTCGTTGCCAAATCACCCCCCGCGATACATATTTCCTGCCCCAGATCGATCATTCACATTCATTCCCCGCGCGCTACGGCCCAACCAGCAGCGACTTCGAGGTAGGCCTCGTTCCTCCTGGGGCTCTGTCGGCGGCTTTTCTAGGAGGACGAGCTTGTTTGGCAGCTACTATGGCGGAAGTATCTATTCCCCCAGTGTTGCCGTCAGCAGGCGTTCATCCATCGTATTGCACGATAGAGATGGCGTTTTTTCGCCCACCGGATCCATCATCTCTCGCCCTGCGCTTCAGACTGATAACAGGCCTGTAGTCCGCCTTCCTCCGGCCCCGCAAACATTCGTCCCCGCTATGGGAGTGGAGGAACCGGCAGGCCCGTCTGATTTCATTGTAGGTGGGCAGGAGACATCTATCGGAGATATTCCCCAACCGCAATCGTACCCTCTTCCACAGAGGCCCAACTTCCAGGAGAACTTCCCGTCTTCAATCCCCATGCATCAGCCTCGCCCCCAGAAGAACATCTCCGTCGCGGATATAGAATCTCCCACCATGACGCAGAATGCCTCAGCCTTCCAGCAAGCCTTCCATCAGCAAGTTCCCCCGCAGATGGCAAACGGATACCAGGATTCGCACGTACGCCGTCCTTCGTATCCGACCCATGTCTCGACGGGCACCCCGCTGTCACAAATTCCGGAGCGAGCCATACATGCGGCGCCCTTCCAGCCTCAGCCCAATGCCTATGGCCAGCCAGCTTTCTATGGCCAGCAGCCGTATCAACCACATCTTCAGCAGGCATACTACTATCCTCATGGCTACTCTGGTCCTAGCATGCCCGCCTCTGCGGTCACTGCACCCCCGTTTGTCCCTCAAGGCCAGACGGGCATGGCAGGAAGCTTTACGCCCCAGAATCAGGTTGAACAGCCCGCTGTCGGCATGGCAGGGCCACCCACAAATCTCGTGGCCCAAGAGGCCAATGGTATGGTTTACTATTATGACGCTTCTCAGCTACCTTCGGTAAACCCTTACCAGCCGTACCCTGCCTCGCAACCGTATCAACCCAGCGTAATGGGCATGGGCGGCATGGTGACGCCCAGTCCTGACGGCTTCTACTATCCCCAGCCCGCGCCGGGCATGGTCTACTACTCACAATAGGCTTGTGGGTTCTGTGGCGGATTTTGCGGTGGATATTGTGGCGGGCAGCACTTCATGCCTCCATGGTGATCAACTTCTCATCGCATATTGCATACCAACTTTAATATCATCACCACGGCCCTCTCAACATCTCACTCATTCTCATGCAGTGGTTCTTTTCTCTCTCTCTTCTTCTTGTTTTCCCCTTTATGGTGTCATGGGGTTGGGTCTCCACGTATCATTCATATCCCCTTTTCGTGGCTGGGTGGTTCGAGTGCTCAAAATCATGATTTCTTCTTGTCTTATCTTCGCGGTTCATGTTTTTTTTTTTCTTTTTTTTTTTTTTCAAACGTATTGTTATTGACCATTTTCGAATTATGGATTCTGGATTGGCCAGTTGGGAACTCCAAGAATACCTGTTGTGCGTGCTTTTTTTGTTGGTTCCGGATTTTCTCATTGAAAAATAAATCTCAAAGGTTGGAGGGTTCTTCATGTTATCGACTGTTGTGGCCGTCACAATCATTGTTATCTGTGCCATGGGAAGTCGGTGACCATATGCTATGGATGATAGGAAGATGGGAAAAATATCTTTGATGGGATGCTTCTTGCTTGTCTTTTGTCTTTTTGGTCTTGAGCGAAGGGGAGAGAAATGCATTAGTGGCTGAGAGCGGATCATGAAAGCGATGCTGCAGCAGCTTCTCTTTGCTCAGTTTTCTTTTTTTGTTCCTGTTACCTAGGTTGTTTGGGATGTCTTGTTCGGCTGCGTGCGTCAGTATGTGTGCCCGTGTGTTCCTTGTGCTGTTTCCATGGCAGCGGCGTTACAAGTGGTGTTATTTTTGGAGGCATTGTGTAGTAGCTTATTATTTTTACTCATTAAAATCTGCTGGGAAAATGGAGTTGATATTATTGGTGTGTCTACCTCTTTTCTTCCATCCTTGAAACTTTATTTGCATACATCTTTTTTTCTCTACGAGCGAGTAACTGGATGCTGCATTTATCATTTCAGGCCAATGCATTGGCGAAACGACATAAAAAAAGGGGCTTGCATTTGAAAAGTTATGCTTCATATATTGTAAGGACAAATTTACCTCTTATACAAAGCGTATTTGGTGTGACAATCTGTTACTATCCAAGCCGAGGCCGAGTAGTGGTACCCGTGACATGGTGTTTTGAGTGAGGATCTCTGGTTTGATATCTTTGGGTTAGGTAGATCCAACGTGTTGTTACATACATGCAGTCTGCACTTATCCATGTGCTAGAGTGGAAGTTGCGGCATGTATTCAGGTCTGCCACTCTTAAGTTTGACTTCAGAATGCACTTTATGGAGAGTACAAATTATCATATGTTGAAGAGGACATTGTTTTGGTTCATAGCATGCTGTGTGTACCACCAATAGTAGCGATACAAGATCTAACCTGTCATAAAATCCTGCATCCCATGGAGCTGATGCTACCCTGAAAACCGATTAATATGTGCCGCGAAATGCTAGGCTACACAGATAAAGTTATGATACAGTATCATTGTGACTAGGATTATTCTAGGCAGAGAGCTTGAGCTGAGAGGTGGAGCGTTATAGAAAGTGATTGCTACGTTGACCGTCGTAATGAGGCGTGTTTCCATCTATGCTGCATTGCCAAGCCCTACGAAGCATGATACATTCTCTTTACTCGGCAGGTAAAGGTGAAATTGATGCTGTAATAATCCTTAGATGAGCATGTGTTTAGTGCCTTGTGTGAGCTGGAACCTGTAGCATCCAATTGATTAGGCCCAGCCAGCTGCATTCACTCACGCTCGGTCAATAGAGTGAATCAGTCAGCTTTGATAGCCCCTTAGCCAACTGCATTGACCTGCATGTGAGCTGAAAGTGAATTCGTTTGCATCAATAGCCCCAGTTATTCACATTCACCATTGATTAGGTGGTCCATAAGGTCAGTTTTTCAAACTATTAAGATATAATGAAGCTCCTCTGCCATGAGCCGGGGTCCAGCAACTTGACTCAACTTACTTACCAATATCATCGCCAAGTCCCTCCCAGTCAGTAACTCGAGCTGTTTGTTTGTTTTCATCTTGTACCTATCATCTCACTGACTGAACTAGACAGAGGATAACAATGGAGGAAGCACCTACCAGTGATGAAGCGGCTGCGCAGGTCGGAAGCGAAATTCTATACGCCATCCAGCCCATTCCTGGCAAGGGAATTGGCCTAATCGCCACCACGAAGATCCTCAAGGGCGCTCGTATCCTCTCTGAGCCGCCGATCTTCAAGGTCTCGTATGCTGAAGTCAACCGTCAGGTTCTCGCCAACCATATTGCCAACAAGCTGAAGGACCTCGACGAGGCTAAACAACGAGCATTTCTGGATCTTCAGAATGTCTACGGCCTCGATGATGGCCCCTTTCTTGGAATTGCCAGGTCCAATGTGAGTCCTTTGGGCTTTGGAGCTACCGAAGGCGGGCTCTTCCTTGACACAGCTCGCATCAACCACTCTTGTCGACCCAATGCGCACAAAAGCTGGAATGAGAACCTCAAGCGCCTCACAGTCCACGCAGTCCGTGACATTGAACGAGGACAGGAAATCACCATTTCATATCTGGGCGCAACGATGAGTTATATCGAGCGCCAAGCGATCCTGAAACACCGTTTCCGGTTTGATTGCGGATGTGATCTCTGCTCGATGACGCAGTTCCGACGCTTGAAGAGCGACAGCAGGATTCGGACGATTCAACAGGCTCACGCCATCCTCACATGGTACAAGGGCGGAGTCTTCATGCTCGATTACGAAGATGCGCTCACTCTCACGCGCGGTATGCTAACGGCATTCACAAAGGAGGGCGCCTGCGATGTTCGCTTCCCGGACGTGTACAACACCGCATTTCAGGTGGCGATCAAGAATGGGGATACAACAAGGGCCAAGATCTTTGTTGAGAGAGCATATGCGGCCAGAGTCTTGGTGGAAGGCGACGACAGTCCAGAGGCTGAGAAGATGGCGGCGTTTGTCGAGCAGCCTACACTGCATCCGCTTTACAAGCCGAGCGACAAGGTATCTGGGGCTGAAATTCCTCAGGGACTGACTGAGGCTGAGTTTGAAGACTGGCTTTGGCAACAGCGCTTTCCTGTTAGTGAGGACGAGGACGAGGACGAGGACGGTCTTTGATGCACCAAATACTGGCTCAGTCATGGTAGCAAATGGTTTGGGGCATTGTCTGGGTATATCATTGTGAAGGCAAGGCTCTATACAGGTAGAGATTGCATACAATCATTTTAGGTGCTGTTATTACCTGATTGTGCGGGTATTAGTTTACATACAGTTGATGCTGTCTTGCGTATTGGTGAGCTCAACTGAAGCAGCGTTTGTCGAGGCCACCAGATCAGATTCGTAGGCACTGCTATTGGTGCGACCATGAACATGCATCTAAATAGTATATCTAGATAGATAGCAAAAGCTATAAAAGGAAGGCCAACATGTACTATCTGGAATGCAGTACTATATGATTGTGGTTCAGGGTACATGCCTCTGCATCCCACCTATATCCCGATATCAACCATCTGAATGCAACCTCTCCCACCCAAACCAGGATCAATACTCGCCGACCTGTGTCTCTATCTCTCCCTCGCTTTGCTCCTTGTTTGCTTGTTTGAGTAATTGACGGGGGGGCCCAGGCTCGCCGGGATGCAACAGCTTCGGAGTACGGATATGGGCAAGGGAGACGGGCAAGGGATATAGCGCCGCAAATAAGGAGCCCTGTTTGCACATCATGCAACCCCTTCTGCGAGGAATCAGGCTTCGCCAGCCGTCCTTGTGCAAATCCAACGCATCGCATCACAGTTTGGCCTTTTCGTCCCTCCAGCCCTTCACCAATCACCGCCAGGCGCTGGAAGGATTCTCCGAGATGCCAGGCTCGGTGTCACGATATCTTGCCGCATTCGGGCCATCACGCGCACCGAGCGGAGCCCTGGCCGCTTCACGAAGCTCGTACGAGTGGCTTGTGACGGATACAATGCATTTGACACTTGGCTCCAGGAAGCAGCATGTACCGAATACCTATGTTACCTACTACTTCCTAGGTACTACTTACAGCCAGGCACCCTGATGTGGGATATGGGACATGGAAATAGAGCTCTGGATATGGTACGGAGAAACTGGCTTGGACTGGATATCAGGCGCAGTGACATCGGGTGTCGGGATTATCTTTGCCTTGTTGGAGGCCACCTGTGAAGAATCTGCTCGATCTGACTCGTATGCATTACTTCATCCATGCACGTATTTGGAGACGACGTTTGACGATGAGCAGCTCCGCCGCCACAGCCAACAGCTAACATGTTTGTAGAATGTTTTAGTCTTCGGTGAGGTGAGTGCTTCGGGTAAGCAGCAGCCCAAGAGCTCAGACTTTTCGTAATCGGCTCTTGTCAAGCTAGACGGCTGGCCACTCACGTTGCTCACACCATACGACGGCCTATAAGCTGCCATGGCGGCCGATGGAGCCGGCGTGGGCGCTGGAACAATCATTAATCGTTAACCTTATCCGCCACAATGCAAGCACATAGCATCCATATCATGCAAGGGAGGCAGCAGGCAGCATGTCGGTATGTAGTATGTAATATTGACGGGCTAGACGCACAAGTCGTAGCGCGAGCAAGTTGGAGGGATGGCGGGACGGGTGAATGATAGGGCGAGCGAGAGACAGGCGAGAGACAGACGACGCTGGCGTGGCTCCTCTGCAGCCTGGCAATTCTGCTGCAGCGGCCGTGTTTCGCTGCTGGCCACTCACCTGCTGGCCTCCGCACCGCCATCAGCGTCCAGGCATCCGCCGCCCACGAATCTGGCCACAATTGGCGAGACAGAAGCTTCGTGATGGGTTTTGAGTTGCCTCCCAGGCGTCAGCTACTAGCAGTATAAGTGGTAGTCGCTTTCGAATGGAATGGCCGAGGATACCGCAGGCTTGGGGCTGGCCGGAAGACGCACGGGTCACCGCTGGAAGGTGAGAGCAGCGTGCATGTACTGGCATGTACCCGGTACCGTCACCAGCCAGGCTTGGCCCTACTGATCGCCTAGCAGATTGCTCCAAGGAGGCAGTTGCTTCGACGGCGAATCAGCGGGCGCTGCGTTCCCGTGTTGTGGTGCTGGGTCTGAGACAGCTTCAACCAAATCTTGTTCGGTGCTGCTGATGTACACGATACTGCACACCGCACCGTACACGCCAACTGCTAACGCCTCAGATTTGCCTTTGGCCGCTTCCCGGGGGCGTCTTGCAGTCATGCACTTGGCCGTTCTGGTGCCGGAAATACCTGGGGCTAATGGCGCCATTGGCCGCTCGCGACCCACCCCCAGCGCCTTTGCTTGGTGCTCCAGCCCAGCAGGCAGGGATTTGTTTCGTCACTTTGGCCAGCCAGGGCGCAGACAGTGGACGAGGGTGCGTGGCGCACTGGCTGTTTCTGTTCAATGCTGCCTCGTGCGCTGCCATCTTCTCCGCACCTGTCACCGCTAGCACTGTGGCGACCTGAAGCTTTAGCGCAGTGGAATGGCGATTTCTCTTGGCCCCAGCCCTCCGCTGAGCATCGGCGCCATCAGCGCTGTGGTGCTGCTGCTGCTGCAGGCCAGCTGCGGGTACGGTATCAAGTACCGCTGCGGTACCTCCACTGGCTTGCGGCTACGCGTCCCTGCGCGTCCGTCTGTTGGCCTCCATCGCTCGCTTTACTGGCTCCAGACTGTCACCGTCACTTCTCAGCGACGCCAGGTACTGGGTACCTTGTGCTGCAGCGCTGCCCGCCTTCCAGTACCCGGACGTTGCAGTTACTTTGCCTTGAGTTGGCCTGCAGAGGTCCTCGGCAGCTCCACTGGCAGAAGATTCAGCGGTTGCCTCCCAGTCGGTGAGGCCAGAGCCGAGCTTGCCTGCCTGCGTCACAGCGCATCATGTACTGGCGGCAGCGCACGGGAGGGGACCGCCAGGTCACTGGTACAAGCGCCAGCAGCAGCAGCAGCCCAGAACACCCAGAATGCACTGCACTGCGGCCTCTGCAGTTTCCGGCCGGCTCGCCTAACCCGGTCAGCCTGGCGCCTTTTGTAAGAGCTTCGCTCCCAACCACGCAATCGTCATCTCTCCTCTCTTTTCCTCCTCTTCATCAACCTCTTCCCATCTCCATCACCACTGCAAACAGGGTTGCATCGCCATTGCCTCGCTCCTTGATACTGCCATCTGTCCTTTTGTCGGTGGTTCGTATAAAAGAACAGCCTGCTCTCGATAGCGTCGACTCAAGGGGGAAAGTTGTTATCGCGTGAGTAGCCCACCGCTTCGTCACCGTCCTCGCATTCTGCTAACAAGAGCATCATCGCCACGATAGACCGCCATCATGGCTTCTATCCCCCAGCCTGGTCCTGAGACCATGGTCACCCTCAAGGTGACTTTTGAGAACACCACTCGCAGGGTCAAGATGCCACTTCGTGAGATGACGCCTCACGTTCTTGAAAACAACGTATGTTTGACTATACTTTCATCTTTTCCATTATATCAGTCATCATTCTTTGGGTAGAATGGTGACGCCGCCTATCTCACATCTACCATGGTGGCTCCCAAGATGCCAGAGGTACTGACGTTACATTCAGATCCGAACCTTCCTTCGCATCGCCCCCGAGGCCCGGATGATCGTTGAGCGCTACTCTGACTCCGCCAGTGCTTTTGTTGTTCTCGACTCGAGTAATATGCCAGTCTACAAGCAGCTATTTAGAGCTGCAAAGGCCAAGTCAAAGCTGAAGCTGCGTGTTTCCGTTATCCAGCCACCACCAAGGGGTACACCAAGGCCCGTCACAGTGGAGGATGCGCCAGAGGCCTCAGCAGCAGAGACCCACGAACCCATTGAGAAGACTACTCCCACCGAGAGCGACGCATCTCAGTCAAACTCAGATTCGGCCACCGAGATGCCGACGCCATCTACGGCTCCATCTTCAATTACCCTTCTCTCGGGTGTCGAACTGCCCCTGCGACCTGCGTCGCCTGTCCGGCCCACGGCGGTCGAGGAGACTGAGACTCCCGTCCCTGATTCCCAGCCAGCAAACTTTGCTCAGTCTGCTCCTTTTGATCCTCAAACAGTATACTCGTCCTTCCAAGAGTACTGTGACCCGGCTCCAGCCCTGGCTCCGGCTCCGGCTCCGGCTCCGGCCCCAGCCCCAGCTCCAGCCCCAGCCCCAGCCCCAGAGTCGTCTCTTATCATTACTCCTGCTCCGTTTGCCGTCTGCTGCAACAACTGCGAAAAGACAGTTGCGGATGTGCACTATCACTGCCAGACTTGTGATGATGGTGATTTCGATCTTTGCCAGGCCTGTGTTGATCAGGCAGTCAGCTGCTATGATGAGAACCACTGGCTGATTAAGCGGACTATGATTGATGGCCAGCTCGTCGCTAGCAGCACCGAGAAGATCGAGCCCAAGAAGGCCCAGGCCAAGAAGCAGGAGGAGACCCTCGTTCAAGAGGAACCGATCCCTGCACCCGAGAGAGATGAGTATGCTGCCGAGACCTCTCACATTGAGAATGCTCCAGTGCCATCTATTTGCATGCCAATTGTTGCTGAGCCTCTGAGGACTATCGATGTGGCTCCCGCATTCTCTCCAAGAGTTCCATTTGTTGATCCTATGGGCGCCCGATGGTCTTGCCTGGGCAACATGCGAACATGCAACTGCTGTGTTCAAGGTATGTGCACTCTAACAAACTAAATGATCCCTCAGAACTTGTCAAGCTAATGAATCTTAGAACTTCCCGAGGCTGAGTTCCTCCACTGCACGACTTGCGAGGATTTCGATCTCTGCCAGGGATGTTTCGCCAAGGATGCCCATGGCCACCACCCCAAGCATGCCTTTATCCCTGCTGTTGCAGGTACCAACATGCCACACCACATTACCATCAAGATGGGAGCTGGCCGCAACCAGGCTCACCACGCTGTCTGTGATGGCTGTGACAAGTACATCACTGGCGTCCGCCACAAGTGCCTGGACTGCCCAGATTGGGATTACTGCTCTGAATGCATTGTCAACGCTGCCTTTGTGCACGCCAACCACCGCTTTGCACCCATCTATGAGCCTCTCGCTGATGTTCATTCCTACGCTTGTGCTCAGCCTGTGCACATGGGCATCTGCTGCGATGGACCCCTGTGCTCCAGCAACCAGGACTATCCTACCTACATCAGAGGCGTTCGTTACAAGTGTGCGGTCTGCCATGACCTCGACTTCTGCGCAAATTGCGAGGCCAACCCTGCCAACGAGCACAACAAGACCCATCCTCTCATCAAGTTCAAGACGCCTGTTCGCCACGTTAGCGTCACTACTACCGGCGAGCACCAGGATGGCAAGCGCATGCCCCCTATGGGCGACCGCGCCAAGAACGCCTCCAAGGCTGCAGAGACTTTGGGCGAGAGCAACTCCATCAACGCCGTGCAAACCGTTGTGGACGTGAAGCCTGAAGCGCCCAAGGTTGAGGAAGCTAAGATGAAGGAGGAGCCCGAGCCTGAGGTCAAGGAGGAGGTCAAGGAGGAGAAGGTCGCCGAGGTTGCAGCACCTGTCAATGAGCAAGATCTCCGTGCCGTCTTCCTTCGCGATTCTGTGTCAGATGGCACCATCATGCCTCCCAACCACGTCTTTGAGCAGACCTGGGTGCTTCGCAACGAGGGTACCACTACTTGGCCTGCTGGCTGCTCCGTCAAGTTTGTTGGCGGCGACTACATGGGCCACGTTGATTCAGCTCACCCCGCTGGCATCTCAGAGCTTGTTTCAGCATCAGAGTCAACAGTCTGTTATGCCCCTCTTGCCCCTGGCAACGAGTTCCCCTTCACCGTGCTCCTCCGCACTCCTGCTCGCGCGGGCCAGATCATCTCCTACTGGCGCTTGACTACCCCTGAAGGATTCAAGTTTGGCCACCGTCTCTGGTGTGACGTCAGTGTGCGAATGCCCCCGCCTGAGGCTCTGCCAACGACCACGGTCGAGGAGCCCAAGAAGGACGAGGACGCCCAGTCTGGCAGCGTCATGATCTTCCCCAAGCTTGATAAGGAGTCGCCTCACGCCAGCATCCACGCAGAGCTTCAAACTCAGTCTGCCGCTGCAGAGGAGAGAGCCACGGAGACTGAATCTCTGCCCGCCAGCGGAGGAGAGTATGAGTGGGACGGATCGGATGACGGCTTCATGACCGATGAAGAGTACGACATCTTGGACGCTTCTGATGAAGAGTACCTGGAGGATCGCGAGAAGAGATTGAGGAAGTAACGGAATGGCCTTATGGACAGCAGCTTCTGAATCGGAATATGGGGAATTTGTTTTCTTTCTTCTTTGTCTTTGGCATGCGCTTCTTTTGCTCTTCTTCCCTTGCCAAATGGGCCACAGTACTGTACTTCCGTTTATCCCCTGTTATGGGACCTTATTCCCGCTGGTTGTCATAATGCCCTGTGGCCCGAGCTCTCTACTCTTCACGGCCCGGCACCAGACGACGCAGATAAGAAAATCTGGCACCACCCTCGTTTGATTTCATCTATTAATTGTAGGATTTGATTAGGGATAGGTCATGAATTCTTTTACCAATAGTATCGCTAACTATTTGAGAACACGTTCGTTCTATCACGTGCTTAACTGTCATCTTGATGTTCATTGTGTTCAATACCTGCAAATGAGTGCTCTGTGATGTTCATGAGGCTCTCGTGCAATCCAGGCAGCAAAGTCGAAAAGCAAGTAGCCCTCGGTAGGCGGTACCAAAAGAGTACTTACGCGCCGTACATGCAGCTCCACAGCGTGATTGGCTGCAGCGGCGACGAGCGAGGTTGCGTCAGGGCAAAAGCTGCGCGGGCAAGTGACGTTGCTGGCCGGGGCGTGCCCAGCCGGCTGCAGCGCAGAGGGTGTCCTACCGTGGTAGTAGTGACCTCAGCCCCAGGCGTCACCGGATCACCTGCGTCGGCCACTTCCAGTAGCAGCCGGCGGCTTACCTAAGTGACAGCCGGGGACGGGAGCCGATTTTTTTTTTTTTTTCTTTTTTTTTTTTAGGCCCTTTCCTTGCTCTCTGTTTTCGCCTCAGGCCGCATGCCGTGCTTAACTTAACCTGCACTGGAGGGGCGCAGAAAAGCGGGTCGCGAGCGTGCCCCTTGTGCTGCCAGTAGACTAATATTTACCTGGCTTGAATCGCCCCTTGCCGCGCCGCCCGTCTCGTTTTTTCTTCTTCTCTGCGCAGGTGCCGCAACAAGCTGCGGGCCATCCTCTTCGACTTCCCTCCCGCCAAACCACCGTCCGCCTGGTTGTCGTGTCAACTCTGTGGCAGCGACCTGGACGACTCTGCGAGCGTTTGCATCTGATTCGGTGTTGCAATCGCGACGAGGTTTTTCATTGTCTTTTTTTTTTTCTATTTTTTTTTTTTTTTTTTTTGCTTTGTCCGTGTTTGCTGTGAATCCCCGCAGCAGCTTGTGTTCGTCTGCGGGTGCTTGCCCTCTTGACGACTTTTTTTTTTTCGCCCGCCGTCTTTTGCGGACCTCGCTCTCTCTCTTCTGCACCCCTGTGGCCGCTTTCATCCACCGACCCTTGACGCGACCCAGCACTATATCATCGTCGCGCCTCTTCTCTAATCGCCTACCCTCTTCTCTCGTCTTTGTTCTATCCTCACATCCCCTACTGCCACCTCCTGCTTCGTCGCCGCCATGGTTACTTTTGCCCTCCCCGGCGAGTACGACGCCGCGGATGCTGGAAGCAGCACTCCCATGTCACGTCCTCCTCTGCCCTTTGCGAAGCGCACCTACGTCGCGACGCCATATGCCCACAAGCGCCTGGGAACGCCGCACACAGCTCCGTCGCGCAAGCTGCTGATCAAGCGCGATGAAGTCTCATCGGGCGCCCTGAACCGAAACGGCGTCTCGTCTCGCAGCAACCTCTTCAAAGCCTCCGTCGCCGAGGACCTTCCGACGAGCTCCTTCTCGCCCAGCATCCCTCAGAGCACGATGAAGAAGGTCTTCGCCCCCGGCGCGACTCCCGAACCGAGCCGCGTGTACCGCGAGTCCACTGCTCGCCTGACGCCTCGCGGCCTGGCCGCCCACTCCTCAGACAAGGAGCTGTTCAACATGCGCATCTCGTCGCCACCCCCAGAGCTGACCGGCGAAGTCCTGGCCAACAGGGTGCCAAAGGACTGGAACGCCAAGGGGTCCATCTATGCCGATCAGTTTTTGGCTCATCTCTGCCCTCCAGACCTCGACGACGAGCAGCGTCGCCAGTTCTTCTGCATTCTCGATCTCCGTCGACTGAAATATGCCGCCAACGAGATCTTTTCCAAAAAGACTTGGAAGCTCAACATCATGAACTTTGCCAAGGAGTTTGAAAAGAGCCGAAGCATCATTCTGCTTCGGTATGGACTCTACGAGTTCCAGAGCGTTAAGCCGTCCAAGGAAGTTCTCAAGAGATGGCGACGAGAACATGGCCTGCCCGACCCCGAGGAAGAAGAGGAAGAGGAGCAGGCCAACGGCACGCCGAGCAAGCCAATGTCCGTCAAGAAGCGCAAGGCTGATGATGACCTTTCAAAGGAGACTGCTGATGCAACTGAGAATGTGGCAACAGCGACCAAGCGAAGGGCTACCGTCAGCGATGAAATAGACGAGCCTACTGCCGTCACTCCTGCTCCTAACAAGAACAAGAGAAAGACTGTCGACCATGAAGCGTCGCCCGCCAAGTTGCAAAAGGCCACTCCATCTACCGCCAAGTCGCTCTTTGAGAAGATTGCCAGCAAGCCGGCTGCGACCCCCGCATCTCCCCTTGCGTCTCCCGCTGGTTCTCTGGCTGCGGCCTCCCCTGCCCCGTCTCCTACTCCTTTCAAATCCGTTGACAAGATTGCCGCCAATGGTAAACTGTCTCGCTCGGTATTCAACAGCTCTTTGAAGCCCCCGGTCAACGGCGGTGGCAACATCTTTGGCTATCTGTCCGATGCTAGCTCCGCAAAGAATAGCGGCATTGAAGCCGATGCTGAGAGTGAATCTGAGTCTGACGAAGATGAAGATGTCGAAGATAGCCAAGAGGGCGGGCAGAGCGATGAGCCTAGCGGCGCAGCTAGCGGTGCAGGCGACGTTTCCTCTCAAGCTGGATCTAATCTATTTGGCACCAAGCCATCGACCGGCTTTGGCACTGGTGTATCCAGCGCTGCTGGTACAAGAGATAGCACTCCAGGTCGCAGCCTCTTTGACCGTATCACCAAGGATCAAGATGGGCAACCAGTGCGAGCCGATGATGAGTCTGCCGACGAAGTCGCCATCAAGAAACCAGCATCATCCAGCATCATCAACCAGACCTGGAATCCCACGACCCAACCCCTCAAATTTGCCCCTACCTCAGCCGCCACCCAGAATGGTTCACTCTTCGGTAAAGCAACCTCAACCTCAGCCTCCACCTCCACCTCCACCTCCATCTTCGCGCCCAAGAGCACTGCACCATCCAACATTTTTGGAGTCTCCAAGCAAGACCAGAGCTCCAAAGCAAACACGCCTATTTCGGAGGCCGACCTGGCTGGCGGAGAGTCTGATAAGGAAAATGACTCTCAACCTACCAAGAAGGTCTTCTCTGAACCCAAGGTGTCTGCCATCCCAAGCACCGGCGCGTCGCTCTTTGGTCTCAAGCCCGCTGCGGCCGAACCCGTCAAAGTGAGCGAGCCTGCCAAGCCTGCAGCTATCGCCGCCACCACCACCAACTTGTTTGGCGCCATCGGAAATTCCGACGTAGCCTCGAAGCTGTTTGGCGATGTCAAGACATCAATGCCTTCGGCGTCCACGGCTGCTCTGTTTGCTCCCAAGAAGGAGTCTGAGAAGCCCAAGGGCAATGGACTCTTTGGCAACTCGGATGCCGCAAACGCAAACCCGTTGACTGGCGCGTCTGCAGCTCTCTTTGGCATCAAGCCAGCGACGCCCGCCGCAGCACCATCTTCTGCACCCCTATCCGCCCCTTCTCCTGCCCCTACTACCAACCTATTTGGCACTGCACCAGCAGCACCAGCAGCACCACCCGCAACAACCACTCCAGTTACCTCGACTAACTTGTTTGGTGCCGCAGCCCCTGCACCTACATCCACGTCCACGTCTCTGTTTGGAGCCAGCACCCCTGCCTTCAGTTCTGAGCCCGCCAAATCGAAGCCTGCCTTGTCCTCGTCCACCAACTTGTTTGGCACCGCTGCTCCCGCGGCAGCGCCAACCAGCTTGTTCGGTACGCCGAGCGCCGTGCCCGCCAAGAAGGATCCTTCTCCTCCGGCTGCCAGCCAGCCCGCCGCTGCACCTCTGTTTTCCTTTGGATCAGCGGCCGGTCCAGGCCCTAAGCCCACCGAGACCTCTCAGCAAGCTGCCAAATCTCTATTTGGAGCGGCTCCAAAGTCACCTCCCGCTTCATTCTCGACCAACAGCTTGTTTGGCGGGAGCCCCATGAAGCAGGACGATGCATCACCAGCAAAGAAGCAGTTTACCGGTCTTGGCACTGATACTTCAGCGCCACCTCCCGTTTTCAACTTCGGCGCGGCAGGCGGCGCAAGCTCAAACTCAAGCTCCAATTTGTTTGGTAGCTCGATGAACTCTGCTCCTGCTCCCGCTGCGGCACCTCTCTTTGGTGCCGCCCCATCCAACACTGGATCTGGATCCGGATCTGGAGATGGAAGCGGTGGTGGTGGTTTCAACTTCAATTTTGGAGCTGGAGGAGCAGGACCTTCTAATGGATTCAGCAATCCTTTCTCATCTGGCAACGCCGGCGGAAACTCGACCCAGGCCCCGACCGCGGCTCCTGGAGGCATGTTCGCCTTTGGCTCATCCACCCCGGCGGGAGGTTCTGGAGGTTCTGGAATGTTCCAGTTTGGTAGCGGCGCCGGAAGTCAGCCCTCGCAGCCATCAGCGCCTCTGTTCAACGGCGCGGCCTCGAACACGAGCGTGCCATCTTTTACTGCGACGGCTCCTTCTGGTCAGCCATCATCCATGTTTGCCTTTGGAGCAGGCCAGCCTTCCTCCGGATTCAACCTCGCACCGCCAGCTGGTGGCTCCTCGACCACCGGGACAAGTAAGTCTCCTTTTCCGCACCGGAAAATCGCGCCGCTAAAGCGACGGGTCTAGACTCTCCATTCAACCTTGGGGGAGGCTCTAGCCTGGCAACCACACCTGCCGGCGGGACTCCGGAACCATCGACCCAAGTGAAGACGAACAGCAGTGCTGCTGATAATAATGACGAAGATGGCGAGAAGCATGAGCAGATTAGCTTGACAGAAGGCGCAGACAAGGACGAGGAGGTTTTGCACGAAGTCCGCGCAAAAGTACTCAAGTTTGTTCCCGCTAGCGAAGCATCAGATGCTGAAGAAAAGAAGTCGAAAAGCCCATGGGCTACCCAGGGCGTGGGGGCTCTACGCCTGTTGAAGCACAAAGAAACTAATGCGGTGCGCCTGCTTCTGCGCGCGGAACCTAGGGGCAATGTTGCCATGAACCGGTCTGTACTGCCTGATCTATCTTACAAGGCAGATGAAAAATATGTGAAAATGACTACGTCGAATGATAAGGGTGACGGCCTCGAGACCTGGATGGTCCAGGTGAAGACGAAGGATTTGGCCAAGTCATTGGCCGAGGCGCTGGAGACACACAAGGCGTTGAACAAGAAATAATATGGGAATAACAAGTGCATTTTTTTCTACGGCTGGTTGTTGTTCACTAGGAAATGGGAGATGGGAAGTTTGGGGGGGCTGTCCCCCCCTTTTTTTTTATCATTAGCATTGCGGGCGTTAGAAGGCTTGAAACTCAGGCAGGGGTTTGTCTCGCCTGTTTTTCCCTGGCTGGGTGGTTGGTGAAAGAATGAAACTCTATATATCCCAAGGATTAGTCATGCCCTTTTGATTTCGACGATTTATTGTATTCCCACAAGATTATGATGGTGTAATAATTAGTGTTTTTGTACTTTTAGGGGCGCGCTGCTAGCTGGGTTGAGGAATGGATGACCTATCCTAGATTTAAGGAAACAAAAGTTCCAGCGTTTGTACAGTAAAAAGTGTCTTTAAATTTTGAATTTTTTATGTGCCTTTGTCTATGTACTAATTGCTGTGAAGTCTGTCGTGTTTGAAAGTGTTGTATGGCTTTTCAAATTGCATAGAGGCAAATATTGAAACTGCATGATTCTATGGGACAATTCAGCAGCTGCAAGTCGGTCTGGCAGTCTTGTGGGGGCGGGGAGCTCGCTATCGATAGCGGTACTTGGTAGCTAAAGTTGCGCGTGGCGCGTCTGCGCTCGCTATAGTTCCGCAACTAAACCTCTGAAACACCAACAACAGCTCTTGGTTGAGAGAGCTTGCAGTCAAAAACGCCAGCAGCTATGCCACGGTATGGGCTCCATTGCCGAGAAGAAGATGTCTTGACCGGTAGAAGCTTATGTGAACCCCGTCTTTAACAATATTCTTAGCGAGATTATTACCGTTCAAGCTGGGCAGTGCGGCAACAGCAGTGAGTGTCGGCCTTGCGCTTCCCGACATTCCCCTTCTTTTCTTCGTGTTGCTTTGTTTACGCGCGGGCATTTTTACGTTTGCTAACCATTTGGATTCTCAGTTGGCAGTCAGTTCTGGCAGCAGCTATGTCAGGAACACGGGATTAGCCAGGACGGCAACTTGGAGGACTTTGCGACGGAGGGCGGCGACCGCAAGGATGTGTTTTACTACCAGAGCGACGATACGCGATATATCCCCCGAGCGATCCTGATCGATCTAGAACCTCGAGTATGCCGCCCTTATTTATCCGTTGTTTAATATTGTGTTTCCTGCTGCGAGGTCGGGTATTGGCGGCAGGAAGGAGACGACAAAAAAAAAAAAGGAAAATATCAGAAAGTGGCTAACATTGCGGCCTTCTTCTTCGATAATTAGGTGTTGAACAGCATCCAGACGGGCCCGTACCGAAACATTTACAACCCGGAGAATTTCTACGTGGGCAAGAATGGAATGGGAGCGGCGAATAACTGGGGTGATGGATATCAGAGCGGTGAGGCGGTTTATGAAGATATTATGGAGATGATTGACCGAGAGGCGGACGGTAGTGACTCGCTCGAGGTAAGCATAGATGGGGCTATACTGTTGGCAGAGGGCATGTCTGTGCTAACGGAATGAGTTTAGGGATTCATGATGCTGCATTCTATCGCCGGAGGTACTGGATCGGGTCTGGGATCGTTTCTCCTGGAGCGGCTCAACGACCGATTCCCGAAGAAAATCATACAGACTTACTCCGTCTTTCCCAACACAACAAACGCGCCGGATGTGGTAGTTCATCCTTACAATAGCGTTCTTTCAATGAGGAGATTGGTGCAGAACGCAGACTCTGTCGTCGTCTTGGATAATGGTGCCTTGTCGCACATTGCGGCAGATAGACTGCATGTGCAGGAGCCTTCATTTCAACAAACAAATCAATTGGTAAGCTGGGGGAATATATTTGCATTAGTAACATTGACTGACATGTGTTGATGCGTAGGTCGCAACTGTCATGTCTGCAAGTACGACAACCCTACGCTATCCGGGATACATGCACAATGATCTTGTTAGCATTCTGGCCTCGCTGATACCCACGCCGCGATGCCACTTTCTCATGACGGCCTACACGCCATTCACCGGTGACCAGGTTGAGCAGGCCAAGACAGTCCGTAAGACGACGGTGCTGGACGTGATGAGGAGACTGCTGCAGCCAAAGAACCGCATGGTGTCGACGGTACCGGGCAAGAAGAGCTGTTACATTTCCATTCTAAACGTGATTCAGGGCGAGGTGGATCCGACGGATGTGCATAAGAGTCTGCTGCGTATCCGAGAACGAAAGCTGGCCACGTTTATTCCGTGGGGCCCTGCCAGTATTCAGGTGGCGCTGACCAAGAGGAGTCCGTATATGCCAATGAGCCATCGCGTGAGCGGGCTGATGTTGGCGAATCACACAAGCATTGCTACGGTTCGTATATCCAGATATCGATCTGACTTAGTTTCCCCTCCTTTGATGAAAGATTTCAGGTTACTGACTGGCATATGTTGGAACAGCTCTTCAAAAGGATATTAAAACAATATGACGGCATGCGGAAGCGCAATGCCTTTATCGAGGGCTACAAGAAGACGGCGCCCTTTTCCGAAAACTTGGACGAGTTTGACGAAGCGAGGCAAGTAGTATCTGACTTGGTTGCAGACTACGAGGCAGCAGAGGATGCGGATTACCTGAACCCCGACAGCGGAGAGAAGCCCACCTCAGCCGATACGGATAGACGAATGGCAGGAGTGTGAAAGAGGTGGAGGTGAGTATTTTTTTGTTTATTTCGCTATGTTTTCTCTCTTTGTGTCAGCACTTGAAGAATGGATGCCCTGGCTTAGAATGGCCGGTTCCAATTGGACTGATGACGAAAGACATGGAGCGGCTGGCGTTTCGGACAGGGAGTTGACGCTGATATCTATCATTGTTTGCTTTGCTTTTTTTTTTTTTTTTTTTTTTTTAATCAAGTAGTTGCTATTCTATTACGACAAATCTAAGAATCTTTGACACTCATCTGATGGTCTCGGTGGGCAGTGTGATGCAACTGGCGCCAGGATTCCAACCGTTGAATGGGCCCTCTTACCCACCTATTTTACTCTTTCTAGGCGTGTATAACATCACAGATTGTAGGTTTGAGATTGAGATGGCAAGATTCGCTGATCTGGAGTGGGCAGTCGGCTGGATTTGTGGAGAAGGCTGCCGGAGCATTTTCTGCGGGAGGGTCGCGAGTAATGCTGATGGTTGAGAGCATGGCGACGTCATTGAGGCGAGGATGGTAGGGATATTGGCGACGATAAGTATATAAGACGATGAAGAGGTGGAAATAAAAGAAGCTTGTCGATTTATTGCGATCGGATCAATTGAATTACAAATATACAAAGACGAAAACACTACGATACCGTAAGTCGCAGCGCTACCATCACATTTCGCACTGCGCATTGCTCACACTGCAGTCTCAGAAACAGCCTACCTGTCAAATCACCAAAACACACTCGACAACAATGTCTTCATCTCAGAACCAGTCCAAGGACCAAAAGATTGCCGAAATCCAGGCGAACCTGCCGCTGCCCGAACAGCCCCCCAAGGCATCCGACTTCAACTCGGCAGACATGCGCACCACAGGCGTGGGATCCGGGCGCATCAGCGGAAACGCGGGCTCAGGTGCGGGAGCCGAGGCGGGGCTGAGGGGCCCGGCGGTGAAGGCGAGCGAGGAGGTTGACATGAGCAAAATTGGAAGGGAAGGGCTGGAGAAATAAATGATTGATTTTCAAATGTATTAATAGGATGTATGATTTGGCAAATTAATGGGTTATGATATTGAGATTGCAAGCTCGCATTAGTGAACTAAATTACAGCTGTGAGACGCAGCCTTGCAGCGGGGTGAAGGTACCCTGATGGCAATGCGCTGCCTCTCATTGGCCGCCTTGCAGCTCTGTTTTCTGAAATTTCAAATTCTGCCCAAACCATCAACACCTCCCCCTTCAACCTCTCCTCCCCAATACTTTTCATAGAAAAAGACGGTCTTCCAGTTTATGTTCCGTCGCATCCTGACCAAAATGGCCGAATCCGCCCCCAAGCGCCTCAAGACCGACAGCACCAGCGGCAGCGTCCTCGTCGGCACGCACAGCGGCCACTTCCACGCCGACGAGGCCCTCGCCGTGCACATGCTGCGCATGCTGCCCGCGTACCGTGACAGCAGCCTGGTGCGCACGCGCGACCCCAAAATCCTCGAGACGTGCCACACCGTCGTCGACGTCGGCGGCGAGTACGACGCCCAGCGCAACCGCTACGACCACCACCAGCGCGGCTTCACGACCACGTTCCCCGGCAAGAACACGAAGCTGTCCAGCGCGGGGCTGGTCTACATGCACTTTGGCCGTGACCTGATTGCCCAGAGCATCCAGCAGGCGGCGTCCAAGGCCAATGCCGACGCTGCGGTTGATGGCAGCTCCGACGTCGAGCTGCTGTACAACAAGATTTACGAAAACTTCATCGAGGCCGTTGATGCCCACGACAACGGCATCTCGCGCTACGACCGCGACGCCCTGCAGGCCGCCGGCATCGAGCAGCGCTTCAGCTCCGGCGGCTTCACCCTCGGCGCCATGGTCGGCCGCCTCAACCCCGCCTGGAACGACCCCAAGCCCGCCGACGCCGATGAGGCCCAGCAGGCTGAGGACCAGCTCTTCCTGACGGCCAGCCGTCGCATCGGCGAGGAGTTTGAGCGCACGCTCGACTTCATGACGGGCGCCTGGCTGCCCGCGCGCACCATTGTCCAGCAGGCCTTTGACCAGCGCGCCAAGCACGACGCCGAGGGCCGCATCCTCGTCATCGAGGGCCAGAGCGTGCCCTGGAAGGAGCACCTGTACACGCTCGAGGGCGAGGGCAACCCGTCCGTGCTGTACGTGCTGTACGCCGAGAGCACGCAGCCGGGTGCAAAGTGGAGGATCCAGTGCGTGCCCGAGACGCAGGACTCGTTTACGAGCAGGAAGCCGCTGCCCGAGGCGTGGAGGGGGTTCCGCGACGCGGAGCTGGATGGCGTTTCTGGCGTTGACGGCTGTGTCTTTGTTCACGCGGCGGGCTTCATTGGCGGCAACAAGACGTTTGAGGGTGCCATGGAGATGGCTACCAAGGCATTGGCATTGTAATACAAAAGTGAATTTTTTCGAGGAGGGATTTATAATGACTGTTAATGACCACCAGCATGAAAGGAAATTGTGTCGAAAGGGAAACGAAAGAATTGAAAAAAAAAAATGAATAAAATTTGAAATGATGTCTGATTTTGTAATTCTGTGTGCATGTCATATCCTCTCAGGCCATCATCCGTCCGTAGCAGTAACAGCTGTTTCTTCCATTTTGCCTTGTCGAACCGATACACAGCATACATACATACAGGTACATAGAAATAAAATAAGCAAAAACAGCAAAAAAGGTAAATTGATCGAAACACAGTATCATATAATAAAAAAAAAGAGAACGCAACAGTGGCAATAGATGAAACCTCCATTGCTCATCGTGAGACAAAGGTACATACGCAAAGCAATGCAGATTTTCAACACAAAGCATGTAAAAATACAAATGAAGAAGAAAGGGAGCAAAGTCCATGTCGTCGTTTTTTAGAGTTTAAAATAGTTGTTCTTTTTTTTTTTTTTTTGTTTTCCCTTTTTTTCTCTGCGCAAACAAAAAGTTCATAGCGCCTGAAGCAAAAGAAAGCAAAGGGGGAAAAAAAAGAAAATTTTGTCAAATTTGAACAATTTCCCTTTCCTCCTCCCCATTCCCCGATTTAAAACGCCAGCGTGTCATATAATAACAACAATAAAGAAAAAGCAAAAGAAAAAAGGGGAGGAGGAAGGCACATAAACTATGGGCTCGTCATAAAACAACAAGATTTTCATCCATCTTCAAAATCAACCTGTCGTGTCAATTTGCACATCTCTCCTTGCCCTTTTCCCCATTCTCGTAACGATCATGTTTGTAACTAGATAGAGTGGGATGCGAGAGACCGGGGTGATGGTGGTAGACAATATCACCATTCATGACATGGCAGCTATTCCTCCGCGTCTGCTGTCATGCCTCATATCGCACTCCTTGAATCAGAAATGGCTGGAAAAAAAAGTGATGAGATGGTACCATTTGTAGTATCCTCGTGGTCCGATACCACAGCATGTAATTTTCACACGTAAGCGGGATATAAACTGAGATTCCTAGGTAGTCATGCTTGTCAAGGTCTATTGTCGGAGCGGCATGGCCTCGCCAGCAGCAATCGGTGTTCCGGCAAGTCCAGCGGCAATGGGCTTGGCCTCTTCCTCGTCCTGTTTCTTGTCGTCGCCGCTCAGCGTCACCTGGCCCTCGGCAGATGTCTCTCTGTTCAGGAAGCTGCCCTCTTTGATAGGACTGCCGGCCTGGATGCCGGGAACCGATCCGCGGTGGGCGTGGCCCGGAGCGCTGGTGCCGCCGTTGGTGGGAGATGTCAGGTGTGGGATGTTTTCGGGGACGGGGTGCTGCGAGCCAACGGCACCGGCGTCGTCGCCCTTGCCGGCCTTGGACATGGCATAGTCGCCCGAGTCGAAGTATTTGCGGTCTTTCAGGTGCTTGGCGAAGTGGTCGGATCGGGAGGGAAGCTTGCCGTAGAGGCGGAAGAGCCGTTGCTCATCCGGGGAGAGCGACTGGAGCAGCACAGGCAGCAAGTTAGCAAATGTAAATCATGGCCATTGGAGTTTTCCGCAGGTGGCTTCTTTTCGTCCCAAATCCTCTGGCAGAAGAAAAGGCGGTAACTGGGTGAAGCAGCTCCAGCACTTGTTTCCATTCCTTTCGGTCACTGCACTTTGCCCCAATGCAGACCGTCGGCGAGAGGAGGGGTAACAAGAGAAACGTGTGGACAGGGGGCATCTCACGTTGATGTCGACCTTGTTCTTCTGGTGAGGATTCATGGTCTCTTGAGGTGTAAAAAGCAGGAAATTCGGATCAATCGCTGTGTCCTTTGGACGGCTCGTCGCACAAAAAAAAAAAAAAAGAGGCTATCGGGTTGTAGGTCCTCAAAACAGGCGACGACTCAGTTGTGCGGGCTTGTGGTGCGTGCCAGGCACAGCTGAATTGGCTCTTGGTGACGGGCGTGCGGGGGTTGCAATGGGGTTCTCAAAGCAGCCCTGGAGAGCTTCCTTATTGTCGAGGACGAGGGAAAGAAGAGGAAGAAAACGACAAGCCAGAGGGCAGAAAAGAGAGAATGAAGTGTGGTTGATTTAGAGGTACCGGAGAGAAAAGTCGAAAATAGCAAAGTAAAAATAAATCGAACAAAAAAATAGTCAGTCCCTGAGTCCTGTTACTGGATCTGGGCGCAGGGGATGGGAGGGGACAGAGAGCAGGTGATCCAGTTGATGGAGGTCACTCAGGCGGCCACTGGTTGGTTCGGCAGTGGCCTGGAGCAGCTGCGGTGGAGGCGCTGCTGCTGCTGCTGCTGCTACCAAATGTGATACTGTCACTGTAAGTCTCAGAGTTCCCCTTTTGTCAAATTGCACCTCGCTCCCCTTTCTTGAGATTTTTCGTATACACTTGATAATTCCTGCTTTTTTCTTGCACCTTGCAGCTGTGTGTCTAGTCCAAAGTACCTCATCACCCTGCGGGTATGGCCAAGCTACTACTAGTAGCTGCTGAGTACCTGGAGATACCTGCCCAACAGTGGATTCTAGCTTCGGCCAAGACGGTATCTGCATTGATAGGGCATCCATCTGCCAGGAGATAAAATACCTCGGTCTGCAGACGAACAAGTGCATAGTGAAAACAGACAGCACGCAATTGCCGTTTGGGGACTCTTCTTGGTAAAAGCCACAGCAGCGGCAATGCACTGTGCCATTCCACTTGCTCTCTATAATCAAGCTCTTACTCGTACAGTGCAAAGCATGATGCACATCAAGGTACGTATCGCTCCGCTGTGTCGTCACCAACAGAGTCTCGCTCTTAATCGTCTGAAACAGATGGGGCCACAAGGAGGTCATCCGTTTCCACAAGGGTCCTACAACAGCTTTTCTTTGTCTAACAGCCTGCAGTGACTGCCACTCTGTAGATACTTACACTCGATCTATCTCAACCTCTTTGCTCCTGCGGCTTCACTCATCATCGCCGTCCACGGCAGAGCACTCGTGACACAATGCTGGATTATGACGTAATCGCTCATGCCCTCCACCTTGGCCAATCATGACGTCGTGCCCCAATCCAGCTGTATAACAAACGATGGATCAGAATGTGGTGGTAGCTGCACACTCACACTGTCACTGCCACTGCCCGGATCAATGCCTACAGCAACGCATCTTTGCTCCCTTCCTCCTACCATCCTGGGGTTCGGCCAGCTCTGCTCATCATCTAGGCCTGAAGAGGGCAAAAGCTCAAGTGCTTCTCCACATCAATCCGCGGTTGACGGCCAAAGGCTCACGCGAAAGCTTGATCGCCGAGCCAGTCACAGCCATCTCGAGGCGCGAATCCCGTGACGGACAGCCAGTCAAGTTGCCCAGATCTGAGGAGCCCCTCCCTCTCGCGGGCTGGCCTTTTGAGTCTTGGTCGTGCGTGTGCAAACATGGGCGGACCAAAGTCAATTCGAACGGCAGAAGGCATCCCCTTCCTATCATCTGCGGACATGGAGCCGACAACCAGCTGCCGTTGGTCTTGGTCATTCATTGGATTGATTCGAGACGCCGGCTTTTACAGGTACAGTCGTTGAACGCGGCTCGCACATGGCAATAGAGTTTCATACTTGCCTTTGGCCTAGATGGCCACAGAGATAGTCGCATTCCTCGCTGGATAGTTGACGTTCTGGTCGGTTCTGCTGGGCTCGGAGCCAATCAGAGGTGGCATCAACATCGTCCCACAGCCGGTAGTTGTTTATGCATGCAACCCCTTCTGCGTGTTGTACGACTTTGCTATGCCTCTCCCATGCAGCCAGTTTCGTTCCGGCGATAAAGATGGCTGATACAAATCTTCAGCGTTGCTTACCAACTCCGATGCGGAGAAACGACTGTGCTTTGAAAGCCAGCAGTCTCCGCTTCGTCAGCTTCTCCGCGAAGGATGCGAGGCATGGGCATGGCATGGCGTTGTGGCATAAATACATGTATGTAGGCGGCGGGGCAGGTGAATCACCGTGTATTCGGTGAAGACGCATGGACCAGACGGATACCTATAACTGACTAATCGTAACAACAATTGACAAGGTTGGCAAGCAGAGACATCTTGGGAGAAATTGCAAGGTGTTAGTAGTATCAGCTCTACCCTGAGATGGTGTGATTTATGTATTTCTTGATGGCGGTCAACCGAAGTGATGGCACCTCGTGCCGAGGTCTAGCGCGCTTTTGTAAGTGAGGCACTGAGCTGCAACAGCACAATACCCCCGGATTAATAGATTATTCTATTACTCTTCACCTCGGAGATGTACTGTGCGAATGTATAACATGCCTATCTAGTATTCTGCAGGCCAACTGCCCTGGAGGCAGCATGTCGGTATATTCCATGACGCAATGCATCCGCTGCATGTTGCCATTGCCAGCTGACCTTACAATGGGGGTTTTTGGTCTCAAAGAGTGAAATATTGGTTTTCAGCCACGGCATCCCGTCCTTCTCCTGGGACTAATAGTTGTAACTAGTCATAGGCCTAACTAATACCTGGATTGGGACAGTTCAGAAGCCCTGGTTGGCAACACCAAAAGGGGAACTCTGGAGCCGTGGACTAGCCCGGCGGATAACAGAGGAGAAAGACGGCCTCAGCAGTCAGTAATACTCTCAGGCCAGTCCACGATGCCGCATTTATAGGCATCCAGGCTTAATTGATTACCCGCACAAGGCCACTAGGAAGCATCTTGCATGCGGACTCCGCCCTTTTCTGGCTTCAGAGCTGCTTCTGCCCCGACAGGCCGAGTGCGAGGAAGCGATGTTCCAGCTGGGCTTGGATTTCTAAGCTTTCACAAATCCTAGGCCCCTCGAATCCCGCCCTGGATCCACCACGAGCTTGCCGTTACGTTTCTAGCTGGACAAAGCGGAGAGAAGAAGGATTTTATCTTTGGACATCAATGAATCTCTTTTACTGCTTTTTTTTATGACCCTTTATGTCTTTTTTAGGGCGCTAGAGGGCCTCCACCCGCCTCAACGGCTTCAGCTTGTAGATCTACGAGGCCGACTAGGAGACACAGACTGAGGGCTCAGAAAAGGGTTCAGAAAAGGTGACACGGGATTGGACAAGCAAACAGTTGGATAGGCGAATGCTGCATCCATTTAATCTCGCATCGTGTATCTGACATGTAATTAATTGGACTCTGCCTCGACACTCCGTTTTTTCTTGCTCGATTCTGACCCCCCGTCCCGGTGGCGCGCCTTCTTCCCGGAGTGGGGGTCTTCGAATTTGATAAGTGCTGAGATTTTTTTTTTTCCTTTCTTTCCACATAGATAGCGCATCTCGTCCGTCTCCACGGCATCGCATCGCCATCTCAAACGGTCAATCACCGCGGCCGGAGAGACTCGTCTGCCCTCATCATCGGCAGGGCTTGTCTTTAGCTGCCTGGACCGGATTACCGATCCCCAGGGACTGTGTCTGCTTAATAATATTTCGTCCGGCATTGGGGCTACACGAACAAGGCTAATCCAGCTTGTCGGACATTTTAAGGCTTGTTTTGTGCCTGCGGACCCATCCGAGGAGAAGGAAAAATCGGCTCTCTCATCTATTTCTCATTCTTCATATCCTCTTTCTCAGAGTCTTTGTCATCAGGATCATCGCGAGTTGTTACTGGTACCGTCAACGACTTACTTCTTCCTCGTTCATTGCTCTTCGGAGCATCTTGCCTTTACATCTCTCATCATCTCACTCAGTCGCTTGCGCCATGGGTCTCTTGTACGTCACACCGAAGCATGTCCGGAGAGCACAACTTGGCTAATCAAATGGGTTTATGAGCAAACAGAGCACTGGGAACGGCCTTGGAGTGGCCAGAGGCCAAGCTACGAGCAAACCAAGTGCGAGAATGGGGCATCAAGGTTTGTTGCCATTGCTTTAGTCTATCTAGTCGCATTGAGCAGACGCTGACATGATGATAGCAACTATTGGAGATTTGGAATAAAGCCAAGGGCAAAGAACGGGATGCTCTGCTATGGGGCGACGAGGTAGGTCTCACTCACACCAGCTCTCATCTCAACTTACTAACAATGCTTAGGTCGAGTATCTTGTTGTGACTTACGCAGAGGACGAGCCCAAGGTGCTCCTCTCTCTTCGACAGGCTGAAATCCTCACAGCCCTTGCAGCTGATAAGGAGCTTGCTGAAGCTGGCTGTGTGCCTGCGCTTCAAGACGAGAAGCCTCCTGGGAAGCCAAGGTAAGCCATTAGCCTCCTCAACTTGCGAGCAGCCATCTAATTATTATTGCAGCAAATCCTCCAAGACCTTGCCCGTCTTTCATCCAGAGTTTGGCCGCTTCATGTTGGAGGCCACACCTGGAAAGCCGTGGGGCATTGGGTTGAAGGAACTCTTGGGTGTTGAGCCTGACATGAAGCTCCGCCGAAAGATTGCCAAGGAGCACATGTTGCCCACCGAGTTCCCCATTACACTCACTACTTTCCCTCAAATTGGCGTTCCAGGCCAATTCACCTACCCATTCTACCCTCCCTCTGGACCCAAGCTACGGTCCCAGTTTGTGCCAGACGAAATCGCCAACCCTCACATCCGTTTCCCTACCCTGGCGGCTAATATCCGTTCTCGAAGAACTCGCAAGGTACAAGTCAACGTACCCATCTTCCATGACAAGAACACCCCCAACCCCTGGAAGGACCCTACCGTCAACTTTGACTTACACAACTGGCCCGAGGACGATGACGTGCGCAACGGAGCCGCCCCAGACAACTTTATTCACATGGATGCAATGGCTTTTGGAATGGGAAGCTGCTGTCTTCAAATTACTTTCCAGGCTAAGAATATTGTCGAAGGCAGAGAGTTGTACGATCAGCTAAGCCCGTTGGGCCCCATCATGTTGGCTTTGACTGCAGCAACTCCCATCTACAAGGGCTTCTTGGCTGGCACTGATGTGCGGTGGAATCAAATCAGTCGCTCAGTCGACTGCAGGACGCCAGAGGAGCTTGGTGAAAAGGTGAACTTTTTTTTAAATCCCCCAGAAGCAAAACTGGAAGCCAAAACTAACATGTGTCTGCAGCCCCTCAAAAATGACCGTTGGAGAATACCCAAATCGCGATATGCCTCGAACTCAACTTACATTTCTACAAATCCACGACTACGACCAGAGTATCTCGATTCCGATCTGGTGATTGACCCTGAGATCAAGGCCCAGCTTATGGAAGGCGGTATGGATGACCGTCTGGCCACCCATTTTGCCCATCTGTTCATTCGGGATCCCATTGTCATCTTTGAGGAGGATCTCCAGGAGCTTGACTTGAACAAGACTGACCATTTTGAAAACATCCAATCGACTAATTGGCAACACATGCGTTTCAAGCCCCCGCCAGCCGACAACAACATTGGATGGAGAGTCGAGTTTCGGTCCATGGAAATTCAGGTGACCGACTTTGAGAATGCGGCCTTTTCAGTGTTCATGGTACTAGTCACAAGAGCGATCCTCTCCTTCGACCTCAACTTCTATATCCCTATCAAGAAGGTGGATGAGAATATGGAGCGAGCTCACGGCGTGGATGCCGTCCTCAAGGACAAGTTCTATTTCCGCAAGAATCCCTTCCCACCCCGACCGTCACGCGCAAACACCGTCTTTGGCGATGATAGTCGACCGGGCTCCGCAATGCCTAGCCGGCCAGGGTCTCCTGGAACTCTGCCTGTTGAAGAGGAATATGAGGAGATGACGATTAACGAGATTATCAACGGATCAGTCGACGGAGACTTCCCAGGTCTGATCCCCATCGTGGAAAGCTACCTGGACAGCGTCAACGTCGATGTCCAGACCCGGTGTGAGCTGTCAACTTATCTCTCTCTCATCAGCAAGCGAGCGAGCGGTGAGCTTGACACGGCCGCGCGATGGATTCGAAATTTTGTCGACGCTCACCCCCACTACAACCATGATAGCGTTGTGGACGATGCCATTACCCATGACCTCATTGGAGCTGTTGTGGCCATTGGCGAGCGGGAGGGCGCAGGTCATGGTTTCGGCGGGCTAGATGTCCCTGGACTGCCCAAATTCCTCGGGAAATTCAGAAACACTGGCCCTGCGGTGACAACGTCAGACAAGAGTGTTGGATCGCGGAAAAGAAAGAGCGAATGGATAGAGGGAACGACTGCCGAAGTCGGAGCATGATGAGGCATTGAAGCCTGGAGTTTGGATATTGCCTGCCGCGAGCAGGCCATCTCATTGGATACCAAGCATATAGTTGTTTTTTTCTTTTCCTTTTTTCTAAAGTTGTTTTTTTTTTCGTTTTCCTTTTTCTTTGACAAGAATAACAGATTCGATGCCACCAGTTGCTCGTGATGATTCTTTTTTTTTTTTCTCTACATATATAGGCGACACATCTGGACCCAAGATTCCGACTGCCTAAGAATTTACAATGTTCCAGTTGATTGGATATGAAGATTCTTTCTTTCGATTCACGGGAATGAAGATGGGAGAGCAGTTGGATGGGAATGCGCTGGGATTGAGAGTTAGGCAATATGATGTGATGGCGCGGAAAGCGTTGAAGCGCAAAGAGATTGCAAAGCTTACTGTTTATATAACCATATTGAAGAAGATTGGCTTCTATAAGCTGGCTAATAGATGAAACTGTATATAATTGTGCTTTTGCGTTTAATAAAGTATAAGTTGGATTGTTACGTTTGTAGTCATTCTCGCAAGAGACAGACTAAGAGTAGAAACAGTAGTCGTATACCGTTCTTTGGACATTAATATCTAGCATGATGTAACTTATTCCAGGAAGTCATCACGGCCTGACTTAGCCAACGGAGTCTTTGCATGATCTCAATCGTCTTTTCATTTATTAGCAAGACAGACATCATTACCATGGTGAAGCTTATTGTCCCTACTCGATCAAATACTTTTCCTCTACGATGTAAATTATCCTCGCCATGTCGCCTGGAGGCTGCGTTGGAGGCTTCTATCGTGAGATTGACTCCATGTAGACTTTTTATTCTATGATTCATTTGGTAAGCTTTGCGGTATTTGATATGAAGTTTATCGCGTCTCATAGATTGCGGTGATATAACCAAGATTCCAAAACTAGATTGCGGACGATTTTTACATCTAGATGAAAGGGGGAGACGTTCTTTCTTGCTGTAGTTAATTCGCCTTTTTTTTGATAATGAAGACTAATTCTCTCGACCGCACTCTCATTCTTTCTCATCCATTTTAAACATGCCTCCATCTTCTACGTCTTCTCTATGCGTGAATCCGTCTTTGTCAACGTCTTACTGATTTGTTGACAGATCATCTTATACATGAATACATCGTTTCCCGGTCAAGTTACACTAATGAGTGATGGATTTCTCAAGATGTGCTCAAAAGTAAGTAATTCAACAATACACAGACATCAACAAGTCTCGGCAAGTAATTGCCAGACTATAAGCCCACACAAGCTCACTCTCACGATAACAACGTCTCTCACAATACTCTAGTCACACATTTCATCACACCATGATCAGTTCTCAGTTCTCAGTTCACCAAAAACAGCCCACTACTGCTTCCCGCAACCTCTTCGCAAGGGAAGGCCCCAAGAATAGAAACCCCAACGTACCAGTAACCGAACTAATACGAGCGGCATCTGTTTCTCAACCAAACACTCCAACGGTGACTGTCTCAGAGCGATTGCCGTATCCAGTAAACGGACATTGCCCCCCCCCCCCCCAAAAAAAGAAAAGAAAAGAAAAAGGAGCTAAATGCCACTGCCCTCATACCGCTCTCTGTCCCCTGCTGATGCTAATTCCAACAACAGGCTGCGCGGTTCCTAAACCCTGAAGGCTGTCTCACTTTTTTTGCTCTTGTGAGGCGTGTCTTGCGGAAGAAACAACAACCCAGGTGACCTGTGTTTAATATTATCATCTAATATACTCTAATAGAGCCCATTCTCCAGAAAGAGAGCTGAGATCAGATCTGCCTGTACCAGCACTCCTTCCGGCGTCTTCTAAAAGTTATCACCCAAAGGAAGGCGCTCCGTACATCCAATCAAGTCGAGAATCAGTATTTAGCCCAATAGCTTGTTAGTGCGTCCTCATCTCCCTTTCCCATTAGCATCAAGATAATTAAAAGGTGTAGTTCTAGAGAAAGCAAAAAGACATAGATCGGTTCGCGAACACGGCAAGTTAGCGCGATCAATAATCTTTAGGAAAAAAATGATCAAAAACAATCTCTGCGTGCTTAGCTTTCCCGTCAATCCAAATGTCCGATACCCGAAGAATAAGACCACAAAAAAAAAAAACACAAGACACGCCCCCAAAGACTATGCCTCCCTTGCTCTTAAGATGGGGCCATTTTTACCGTCGGATCCGAACAAACAAGACTAAAGTGACATATCGTGTAGCGGTAAAAGCCCCCCCCCCTTTCTGGGGTCTCAGCTAGAGACATCGCCGTCTAGACGGAGCTTGAGTGGAGAATGTATTTTACGTGTGTGTGTGATTTTTTTCCTCTCCAATCTGGGTTGTCTAAAACTAGGGCTGGAATGAGGGTCCCTCTCCCGTCTAGATGGTAGGATAATAGACATGACATGACATGTCGGCCAAGAACAGGCATTCCGAGAGGGCGTCTGCGTGTCTCGGGTAATCGTCCCGTTCTGGGTATTCGTATGTATGTATTCTCTCTCAGCTTGTACTGTAATCTTGATTTCATCTAGTTTTTCAGCTCTATTTGTTTGTTTTGACGTGGAGAGAGAAAAAAGTGTCAGCTGGGTACAACTTGGATATTAGTGGAGAAGTAAAGAAGCAGAAGAAGAAGAAGAAGAGAAACAAAAAAAAAAAAAAAAAAAAAAGTGTCTTGTCAGGGGCATCGGATGTCTCTCACTGATGTCTCGTTCTGCCGTGTGCGCCCGCGTGGCAGTTGGGCACGCGATATAAATGCAAAACACAAGATTACGTACCAACATATCTGTACTTCACTCTCTCTTTTTTGTTTTCATTTTGTCAAATCTCCGTATTGAAACCATTCCCCGACTCTAATTTCGGAAAGAATTGGATCAATACAATGTCAAAAACACTCCGTTAGTGGGTATCGTCATAGTGACTGGTCATGGCTGTGTGTAAACATGAGATGAGATACAACGACGTAGATAGTCTAGCTCCCCCGGAACTTACCGCTCTTCTCTCCTTTATGCAGAGACCCTGTCTGCATGGCAAGATTCCATGCGGGCTACTACTGTATACTAGTATTCTTCAACAAGGAGGCCAGGCGTCAGTTGCGGCTTTCAGTCGGCTTAGATGAACTAGAGCATAGTTTGCAGTACTAGCCACCCGTAGTTTTCTTTGAAAAGGGGGATACGGAAAAAAAAAAAAAAAAAGTATAGTACTTGTTATAATCGTACGAGAGGGAATATTGCATGGCTTAAACGGGGCGCTGCGTGGTGACTTGTGGAAACTCGGGCTCCCGTGTTTGCTCTCCCTCAGTTATGGCGCACCTTACTTGTGCGTTTTGGGAAACAAGGCGTCTTCACACCGTAAGCACGCTCAAGACACTAGCAGATTGCACTGGATACCCAGTGATCTCGTTAGCCAAGGTGGCTAAGTGGGCGTGTGTATGTGAGCTGCTGCTAGAAGCGGCGCGGGCTGAGATTGAGTGGATGGAGCGAGCGTTTGTCCATCTCAGCCCAGCTCCACATGACGCAAAAGGCGGAGTACAATGCTCAGCCGGACAGACAGGGTAACGGCATGGGAAAGGGCCAGGTGAAGAGCCCAATTTCAAAGGGGGGGTGGTGAACAGCCGGTAGGCGCAGTCTATGTGGTTCACCAAAAGGGGCCAACTCAACTCCGGTATATCGCGCACCAAGAGACGTGAGAAAAGCCCACCAGATCTCACATCGAAACGCAATCTTGCTCGGATGGTCAAGATCGGGACCAGAGGAAAGGGGGGGGGTGAGGACTTGGTCGCCGGGAGAGATCTCGCGGCAGCAGCAGAAGGCTCCTGATCCTGATCCTGATCTTGATCTGATCTGGCGCACTGGGAGTTTAGGGGCGATCTGCGGCCGTCTATTGGTGGAGAAGGCATTCGCTGAGAGGGGAAAGGTGTGCGTCGTGTGCGTATCAAGGCGGCGTGAGCCTATCGGGCGTGTCGACGATGCCGTGGACGAGTGTTTTCACGACAAGCACGAGTGCTATCGTGGTATCGTGTACTCGTACTTGTATGCACAACAGCATGGTATCATCCTGGAGCTGGATTACATCTCCCTTGCCTTTGTAAAATGATGCCCGAGCGGAGAAATGTTTCCGGCCGCTCGTTTTGGCGCAAGCGCCATGTCTTGGATCGCTTCAGCCGCACGGCCGAGCCAGAAAGACGTCACCGCAAGGGCGAGGCAGCGGGGGCCACGTGCTGGCGTTGCTGTCAAAGGGCGGGCGGAATGTACGAGTTGCTGCAGGCAGAGGTGCTAAACATGGCACTGCGACGAGGGCAGCAAATGCAGCTGCGGCTGTTTCCGGGCAGATCCGCCAGTCCACGGTGCGGCTGAAGGGTTTGGCGCCCATCGAAGCCGAGAGTGGCTGATCTCGCCGACGCAAATCGGCGAAGTGGTGGCTCCGAGTCGGTGTCGGCGAGCTGTTGCCCTTGTCTGCGCCAGATATACTGTACAACACAATACAGCACCTGTACCTACAGTGTCCTGCGTGGAGATGCAATGCCTGACACACAGCATGTCTCTCCTGTCGCCAAAACTCCGAATCCCCTGTCCAGCCATCTGGGACCATCTCACTTCCCATGTGCCCAGGAACCAATGGGCAATGGGTTGAGACATTGTTGCAGGCACACGCCCCCGGGCCCGAATTCCTGTCAATTTCGGGCCAGATGGAACATGGGCTTCTGCCCAAGGGGAGGCGCGTTGATCGTTTGCATCCGCCTTTGCCCATGGCAGCGGCTTGGGTGCATGGCATCAAAGTATGTAGTGGTAGCAGCAACAGTGATTAGTAACTAACTCATCAGCGTACGACCAGACAATGTTGCTCCGTACATGTAGTCGTCCCCTGTGCTCGGTCGTCCAGCATGCGATGCCACATGAGCATGTGCTGGCCCTATGGACGGCACAGCAAACGGCCAAGTTCCGGGTTGCACCAACGACAATGCGTGGCCAGCTCCGCTTCTTCTCTGCGTCTATCCGCTGCCCGGCCGTTTGATACGAGAAGTCGTTGATTTGCTTGCCGTGTATCGCGAGCACGAGCCGGCGCGTGTCAGTGACAGCCGCATCCGGCGCCAAGCAGCAGCAGCAGTTCCGTCACCCAAGGATATCACTGTCATATCTCAGATTCTTCTTCCTCCTCTTCTTCTTTTTTTTTTTTTTTTTTTTTTTTTTTTTTTTTTTTCCAAATGCTCTCTCCTTTTGGCATCAAACGAGTCCCTAATTTCTCCGAGACGGAGCAAGGGTCACGATCCTCTGTCCCTTCCTGTCCCTCTTCTCTTTGCTTTTTTTCCCTACACCGGCTGCACAATGGTGGAGAGGGCCGCCACGAAAGGGCTGAGGAGGGGAGGGGGCTGAGACTTTTCCAGACCCGCGTGGCTGGCAACGGACTCACATGGTTAATTACAACGAGGCCATCATTGGCTGCGGCGTGCTTGCGGCGTGCTCAGGGTGGCTTGACGGTTTGAAAAGTCTCATTGCCTCGCGCCGACAAGGTTGGAAGATTGGCCTGGAGTTGGAAGACGGTGCGGGTTCTAGACCAAGTGCTCCTGGGCTGGTACATGCTTGCAATATGCAGATGCATGGATGCCTGAGCGGTTTTTGATACATTGCCTTGTCTGGGCATGGATGCCATCGTGATACTCTGTGTCTGTCCACTGCCGCCTCCTGACATGAGCTGCCGCCACCCAAACACTCACCCGTAACTCGCTTCTTCAAGAGCGTGTACCTAATCTACGGCTCCAGTCACTAGAGAGCTGCTAGCACGATGGAACTAGCAGCTCAGTTCGATAGTCGATGAAGCGCGTGGCGGAGTAGTGGAGCGTTCCCAATCGTAAAATGATCTGGGAATAGACGAGGGGGCCCAGCACGACGGGGGTGTACCAATCATCTGGGAGACCCAGATTGGCTTCCAGGGCCAGGAGGGTCCAATACGGGAAACGCTATGTGTCAGTTACGACAGACAGTGCTATCGTAGATGGCCTGGCACGACCAAGGGGAAGCCGCTGTCCCCGGCCCTCTCACGAGACCAAAGGCAGGATGAAAATCAAAGATGGACTCAGCACCAAGCATGCAACAGCTGCGGCGGCACTGATGCGGGCACAAGGACGCCGTGGCAGCCTCCCACGCAACACGGCCGGGCTCGTTTGCCTCACATCGCATCCCTCACCATCCACTCACTGCCCACTCTTTACTTCAGCAGCATCCCAGCCGGCGTCGTGCGGCTGTGGCACGGTCCTGCTGCGTAGCTGCATATGCCATGATGCCCAAGCGTCACCATGGCTTGGGCTCCGGGACTTGACGGAAACCGAGGTCAAGATGGCCGTGACGGAACGGCCAGCGCCATTTTCTGCTCTGCGTAACCGTCGCCACCACGAGGCCAGCCGCAGCGTCGACAAGGGGCTTTGCAGCTCTCTCCATGTTTGTTCGTCTTGCCGCAATCCATCTCAGGCGAGCGCAAACGGCCAAGCGTGCGGGTACCCATGATCGCTGCAGGGGCCTCGGTCAGCTTGTTGGCCATCGGCTGCGATCGAAGCCGTCGAGACCCCCTGCCTGGCTCTCCATGGCCCCCCGGCCCCGACTATCCTCGTCCGGTAAGCATCGTCGATTCGATTGCTGGGAGATGGTCGGGGACTCGGGGCAACAGCCGCGTGCTTACAGCATGGCTTCGGGTGCCAGCTCATCCTTTGCCATGGCCCGGAGACAAGCACATTTCTTGTGCTTGCATATGCCGGCAGATGCAGAATCTCCGTCAACGCCTCGGATTGCGGCGAGGCATAGAGCGTGCGGGAACGGGCCGAGTCAAAGAGTCATGCTTCACGTCCATCGGATTAAACACCATCAGCTCAGCTCCGGGACCCCATTTCCAAGTACACGTATTTGATGGCCCAAGGGAGACACCCCCAGCTCTTCCTGACGCGCCACAAAAAAAGCCACTTGGCTTGGACAGGGGCCATCGTGTCGTTTGCAACAACCACTACAGGTACAAAGTACTCGCGCACTGCATACCAAAAGCGGATGTCTATGCTTTGCAACATTTGTTTTATTCTTGTCTTGTCTTTTCTTTTCATGTTCTGTATCCGGCGAGCAGAGAGCAAATCTATGCATGCATGCAAGGTAAAGCGCATCAACCAGAAAAAAGATTGACTGCAGTTACGCATAGTGCATCTCTGTACGCCGCAAATAATACGAGCTTGACGCCACAGCCCGGCTGTCTTGCCCCTTTTTTGCCCTATTGCCCTCTCACATCAGTCAGTTGGAAACCAAGATTTGGCTACGGCAGCTAGCCTCGATACATGCCAACGCACACAAGGGTGCGACCTGGCCTGGCATGTTTGAGCTTTTCCATCTTGTGTTGTCTCTTTGCGAGACTGTGTTTGACTGGCTGTCCTTGTCGTGATGGTTATAGATTGTGGACGGGTACCTAGATGTGATATTTGTCTCTCTATATCTGGTCTTTCCATCTTTCCCATCTTTCCATCTATCCATCTATCCATCTATCCATCTATCATGCAACACAAGCCATTGTATGTGTATCTGTAACTGTCCATTACGCATCCCACCGTGCCACAGCGGCTCGTCCAGCACTTGTTGTTTGGGAATCTTTATATATACAAACATGGTGTAGCCTGTAACACATTCTTGTAAATAAGTCTGTGTGCACAAGATACTACTGTAATCTCTGTACTGTAAAGTAAACCCAAGATTAACAAAAACAAGAACAAGCAAGGGCCAACGCACGAGCACCAGCGTGCCACAAAGCATACTCTGTACGTGTACACACCACGATGGGAGACACCATGAGTAAGATTCCGCGTCCTTGTGTCCGATGAAATCCAGCAGGCTCCCCGCCTGTCCGATCTTTCCGCGCCACCGTCTCTAGCCTCGTGCGACGGCGAGGCTTGGAAGAAGACGCCCCTCCTTTCACCGTGGACGTGTATAGTAGAACAAAGATTGCACACAAGAGACGGAGAGCTGGGATGTCTCCTCGCTCTCGAAAAGTAAAGGCCGAGAGCGAGAAACGAGCAGCTAACCACTTTGACTCCTTGTCCTTGTTCCATGCACGCATGCAGCTGCGTTGCTCCAAAAGCCAAAAGCCGTTGTTGTTTCCCATTCTCGGCTTCTTCCAGCCCACTTACACTAGCCCATCCTCCAAGTATACTAAACTAAAAATCCTCGGGACCAATTTCCGGCTCGCCTTGCATATCTTGCATGCATCTTCTTAGCTCTCACTTCTCACGAAAAAAAAAAAAAACAACCAGTAAGAAAAATCCTTGCACGGTTTGTGCCGGCCGCGTGGCTGGATTCAATGTTTTGATGAGATGTGACGAGTTGGGCTCTCTAGCTGATGTGACTTGTTCGTTTTTGTCTTTTTTTCCAATGCCGTTATATGTATGTATCTGTATGTGCCAAGGAGAAAAAAGCAAACGCCGTGGCATGATATTTTAGCAGCGCCAAGCAGTAAAGTCGAAGCGACAGCAAAAAAAGTTGCTTTTTTTTCTTCTTACGCTTCTAAACATGGGACACTTGTCTCACTAAAAAAAAACATGTCCATGTCGTGGCATGTTTTCCAACGTACCTACATCAGTGCATAATCCAGATCCGGCTAGCAGTGCGCCAGCTGCTGCTCTGTGCTCATTGAATATGTGAGAAAAAGAAAAGAAAACCACGCGTTTATATCTGTTGGCTCTCTTTTGGTTTCTGTTCGCATCGGACATTCCGCACGGCACGGCCCCCGGCTACGATGATGCTGCGGAGCAACAAGAATCCTTTACTAGCTAGGAGGAGTTTTTTTTTACTAATAATGGCCTATTGTTGGATGTTTTTTTTTTTTTTGTTTTTTTTTTTTTGCGTGTTGGGTTCTGAACAAGAAACTGGAGCCTTCATCGAGATGGGACGATGTTGGTGTAAGTCGAGAATACAGCCAACAGACCCCCCGATCTTTGCTGCAGGGATGTCACGGCCTTGTCCCAATCAGAAAACGAGGCCAAGATCCGAGAATGAGGGAACAACAAAGCAGAGACAAGACAAGACAAGACAAGACAAGAACAGATACATGAGAGCAGTTCGGTTACACACTGCAGCATGTACCAGCATCTTTCTCTTTTTTTCTTATCAACGTGCGTCTCGTTAATGGTGATTGGTCCCCCCTTTTTTTTCTTCTCATGACACATCACATAAATTTTCCTTTCCTTTCTTTTTCTTACTCTTGTTTCCTCGCCGTTTTTGTTTTCTCACCACTAGCACTCCTCGCACATTCTCCCAATAATCTCCCATTTCCTCATCCGTAGGGCCATGCATATCCGGCGCTGCAGCTACCCGACAGCCGATCCGTCACTTCTCACCTTTTCAGCCGCCCATTCCACAAAAGCAAGGGGGAGGGAGAGCTTGTTGATTCGCCCAACCGCTCCAGCCCAACCCGTTGATGTTTTTTAATTCTCTTTTCTTGCACCTTTGTTTTAGTTCACGCTAAAAAGCGCACGAGCGTTTGTATACTGTACTGTACTGTACTGTAGTAAGAAATTATAATATCGCCTGCATGGCATGGCTAAAGGATTTATGTGATAGAAAAGGCTAGCATTTTCATGCAGTATATATGCGAGGGAGAGGCATATATGGGAGAGTGGCAAATAGTAGCTAGCATCGCTAAATGGCTTCCCCCCGTCTCCATGTATGTATTTCTCAGGTTAATGAGCTGCCCTCCTTTACGGTGCATGCAAGCCGGTTGCATTATTGAACATGTGCATGTGATGACTCTGTGACAACTCCTGCATCGTTCCAGTCGCTGTGCCTTTTCATTTCCAAAAATATACCATCAATACTCTGCGTACTGTATACGTTCTTTGTACTAGTTTCTTGAAATTCAAAGATTGGGAGAGGGACAGCCAAGATTTTTTGTCACGCCACCATGGCAAACATAAAAAAAGCGCAGGGGGGGGTTTAAAGCTGAAGGCCGTTGAAGCTGAAAAGCCAGAGTTTCGGCCGCCACCCGAGTTAAGAAAAAGAAAAGAAAAGAAAAGAAATAGAATGGCTGGGAGTAAGGATCTAGTCCAAGGGACGTGGACGTAAGAAATCTGCATCTTGGGTAATTGCAAGAAACAAGAACCCAATCAATGTACAATTCTCCCTCTCGCCATCATCGTAAAAACGTCTTAATAGTCCATTCATCTGTTAGATCGTATCACCTACTGGAATCTCGTTTCAATCTGGGTTTCCTCCGTTGTCAAAAAAGACTACCTACAGTAACTTCACAGCCTTATCTCCCAACGCATCAGCACCAAGAAAGAAGAAGAAGAAGAAAAAAAAAAAACAGAAATGCCGCCCGTTATCGTTCCCACACACCCCTCTTTCAAAAATAGACAAGAAAAAACAGGTATTTCCAGACGGGAGGGCTGCGGTTAATCTCACCCTTCTTTATACCCGAAACACAGCGTCACCCCTCTTTTTTTTTCCCTCCCCAAGATCTCTCTTAATTTTTGTTCTAAATCAGACAAAGTATCTTCCCCGACCCGATCTCATTAGTAAAGCAAGATGGGCCAATTACCGCTCGTATTACATAAAAAGCTTACTTGTATACCTTTGCCCATGACGCACCTGATCTGAGGGGGAAACCGGGGAAAAATAAAATTCAGTCCATGTTGGGGAACTATATTGGCTGCAAAGGCAAGCAGAAAGAAACTGTAGTTAATTATTTTGTCACTCCTTTATATGGGCCCTATTAACGCTGAATGGGGATATTATTTTTTCAAAAGTTTCCTTCTCATTCTACCCTTGCCAAACCGGCAAAGGTAGCACAGAGATACAAATAAGTGTCATCTGAAAAAAAGAAAGAAATCCAAAGCTAACTTGGCATCATTGTCTCCAAGACAAAATCTCATCATCAAATGTGAATGTTGCCCAGACCCTATAGTGTATATTATTCAACGCCTGCAATGCCATGATTATTTGCCGCCCAATCCCAAGATCCCGTGTTCAAAAAACACATGTACAATAAAAACTCTCCATGCAGGCCCTCGCCAAGAAAATGGGTATTTTGTTCTGCAAAAAATGTTTGTCAAGAAGATAAAAAAAAAAAGTTGAATGTCTTTTTCGGGGTCATCAGCATGCTCTCCGCTTCGTAGGCTCCGCCATACAGATCAACAAAGAAAAAGAAACCAGAAAGCCATTATGCAACGGCTTTGATAGCGGTGAAAAAAGCGTGGAGCATCTTGTCAAGCCCTCTTGGTGCTTGCCGCCTCAGCTTCTTTCCTCAGGCTTGGGTCGTAGCGATCTTGCTTCGAGTTGGCGCTTGCGCTCTAGTTTGGCGTAATGGAGGCCGCAAGCATTGCAGAGCGTCCTGGCGCCATCAGGGCCACGCCTCCATTCCGGGGTATCGATCCGATTGCAGCTGTGGCACCGGCCAGGAGGGGCAGCACGCTGTAGCTTGTTAGTATGCTTCACGGGACAGGTGGCAGCCACAAATGACAAGGTTCAAAACTTACACCGCGGCGCTTTTTGACTTCTGTCATGCCATATGGCTGCTTCATTGCGTCGCCATACATTTGAACGTCCTGATCGTCGTCATACGGGCCCTTTGGCTTGGCACCGTCGCGAGCTCTCTCGCTCTGGAGCGATGCTACAATCACTTCTCTGCATTGTTCGAGGGATCGCTTGAGGTATTCGACGTTGGAGAGCATGTCGCTCACCTCCCGCTCAGTTGGGAGGCGCTCGGGGATTGGCTGGGATCCATGTTGCTCCTGCGCAATGCGTCCATAAGCCTCTGCAAAGTTGAAAATCGTTCGCGAGCAAGTCCCAATCTAGAATTGTCAATTAGCGGTTGCGCTGCATTTTTTTTTTTTTTTTCAACTCCGTGACAGTCACTCACTCTACTGAGGGCCTCCTGGTAGCTCCAGCTCTCAAATGATCGCGATGATCCGTTATCATATCGGGCTCTGCCGTAGTCGGCCTCTTCGAGGTGTGAGGGCGCCGGCCGAGGGTCATATTGACCTGAGATGTGCGAAGCCGCATGGCCTCTGGGAGAAATCTGATAAGGGGGAAGCGGCTGCTGTCCTGCCGGGAGCGGTCCCGTCTGGTAAGGAATAGAAGTCGGTGGCGGCGGCTGAGAGTACACGCCATTCAACGAATGGCGATCAGACGGCTTTGGCGGCTCAACCATGTGATGCGGCAAAGGGTGGCCATCGTGCTTCATCGGAGGCGTCGCCCGGCGATCAGATACAGGGGGCAGGCCAGGCCGGCCACTGCTAAAGGGTGGCCTGGGAGAATCTGAGTACGCGGGGTGGCTATCCTGTCGAGGGTAGGCGGCAGCGTGCAGAGGTTGAGAAGCGTGCTTGTCGGCTTCGGGATACTGTCGAGCCGATGAAGCAAACGGCGAAGGCAAGCTCGAGCCAGGCTGGAGAGGAGCATGCGCCGGCGGAGGGTACTGCCCGGGTCGCGCACCAGAAATCACCTCTGAAATCGACGGCAGCGACTGGCGAGCCGAGGACTCGTTATCGGGGGACGGTCGTCGAGGCTCCGAGGAAATCATGTTGGCGACGCTTGGTCCAGACGACGGCTGGTGAGAAGAGTAGTTGGACGGGTATGACTGAGAAGGGTAGTGGGCGTTAGGGGCGAGAACTGAGGCTGCTGCCATGACAGGCTGGTCCTGATACCGTCTGTCGACGGCTTCTCGTTGCTGCGGGAGTGGATGGGGAGGCTGCGATGGCTGATGTTCAAATCGCGTAGGAGTAGAAGAAGAACCAATACTAGAGTAGAGGAAGAAACGAGGGGGAGTTGTGAGTTAATAATTCCACAGATTTAGAGGGGGGGGGCGTACGATCAAACGGCTAGGCCTGGAGGAATGCACGAGTAAGAACGTACCTCTGTCGGGCTCCAACGTCACCCGCTTCCATAGCGTGTGTGGCAAGCAAAAGATCTGGCGCAAGTCAGGGTCGTCGATACATCTGACTTAGCACAAATGCTAGGGGCACAAGAAGCGCTGGGTCGAGCTCGGCGTCTGCGGTGGAGTGGCCACTGGCCTGGCGACTTGCAAACGGGGCCGAGGATGATCGCAGCGGACTCGCATATGTAGGTAGGCAAGGTATACAGATAGGCATACAAGCATATATCGCCCAGCTATCAGAGAGAGTAAGCAGGCAGGCCGGGCTCAGACGTGGGGGGCCGGCAGCGATGAGTCGGGATTAAATACTGGCAGAGAAGAGGGCAGGGCGAGGGAAGCGAGCACAAGGCTATAAATGACGATGCTAATAAAACCCCGTCGCCGAGCTGGCAGGCAGGCCTGCTGTTTCCCAGCGCAGGAGACCGGGGGCCCCAGGCCGCGAGATCTAGCAGCAAAGCGACCTCGTGGTGGCGTCGAGAATTGGGTGATGGGCGTTGCTCAAGCTGAGCCAGTACGGAGCCCCCTCCGTACACCTCTGAGCGTGGCCAATGGGCAGGGGTCCAACGACAGACAGCCTTCTGAGATGGGAGGATGCCCTAACGAGGCCCTTGGCCGGTCCCAAGAGAGAGATTGGGGACAAGCAAGATGAGTGCGGGTGGGACCAGGACCCAGGCAAATCCGCGGTACTGGATTGCACTTGCTTCTGCGTCTGAGCTAGCGACTCTGGGCGGTCAGGTCAGATACTGTACTATTACATGGAAGCCCAGGGGGTGCGCCTACTATCAGTATACGACTTCGAATTCGAACCTTGCTCGTTTAGCGCCGGGAGGGGTGAAGATGACGATGGGCAAGGGCGGGAGTGAGGGCTGGAAGCCGTGGAAAAAAGGAAGACAGGCCAAGATGCGGTGGACCTCCCCCTTGCTAGCCACACGCCTCGTGTGGTGCTTGGAATGAAGCAGCCAGCCCAGTGCGGTGACAGGGGCGGCAGAGATGCAGACAGCGCCGCCGTTCAGCGCAGGGAGGTCGGAGGCGTGGACGTAGACAGGTCTGATATGTACGATGCGATACGATGCGCGCAGCTCTTGGTCGTCGGGACCAGGCCGCAGCATGCGCGTAGGGCGTGCGCCGGGTTTGATTTGGCTCGACCTGATCTCGATTCGCGCCCTTTCTCGACGCCACGATATGGAGTGTTCGCGCGGCAGAGAATGCCTCTTGCTGGAGGTACTTACGGCACGGCACCTGTTTGCGGAGCTGAGCAAGTCGACTGGCACTGGCAGCCCAGCTGATGGGGACGCCCTCAGTCAGCCATTGCCCGTCACTTGCGTTCATATACTGTACAGGCAGCAGGTGTATCCAGCAGTGGTTCAGCCAGCCCTGCTTCGATGGCCCAGCCAGCCGCTTCGAGAACAGGCGTAAAGATGGGTCGTGGCAACGGGGAGATAATGCATGAACAGGACGGAGCATAAATGAGATGAAATGATCAAATCATGGAGAAGGAAAATATGATGGACCAGGCCTATGCTATGACCACAGCAGGTACAGTACGATGAGTACCAAGGTACAGTATACGATACGAGTCTATGTAGCAGGTACCTGCCTGCCACTGCTGCCAAGGTAGGGAGATGCCCCGTACTTGCAACCTTTTACGTACCAACGGTGCAGAGATAAATGAGATAGAGCGGGAAAAAAAAAAAAAAAAAAAAAAAAAAAAAAAAAACGGAAAGAGACGCCAGGGGCTTTTGGCCCGCTTCCAGACGAGATCAGCAGAGATTTTGTAGGGGTGCAACAACGGGGAAGGAGGCATCGGCTCTAGCCTAAGCCACTCTGGGGAGCGCACCTGCTCATCCCCATTCAGCAGCCTTCATGCACGGCCTCACCGCAGACACATGGCGCCACGTGTGTCTACAGGATGTATACGGTACGCGTGCTCTGTGCCCGAAAGTTTCCTCCGGCAACGAGCACCAGCAGTTCCGATGGGAAACGACATCGCGCACTTGCATGCATGCGCAAAGCCAAAGAGCCTTTTGTCCCCTCTTTCTCTCCTCCACATCAATGCATGTGTAAAGGAGAAGGATAGTACGCACGGTATATAGGCGGCAGCCGTTGGGTGTTGGATGCACGTCGTAGATGCTTGGCAGCCCGTGTCAACTGAATCGAGCACAGAAGCGGTCGGGGCGCTGTACTAGGTACTCAAAACCTCCAGAGTACCTACTCGCGTCCTGAGATGCCTGAGGAAATGCCCTGGAGTCGACGGTGCGGGAGCTTACAGGTACAACCGACACTGAGTAAGGCGGTACTAAACTAAACCTTGCTACTCCATATCGCGCGGCACAGTGAGATGTGCCTGTCTCATCGGCGCGATCAGACATCTACGATCACGAGCCCGGCGCGAAAAGGGTCGAGGCCCTGCCTTTACGACAGGATGACGCCCGGCTGCCGACATCGTCAGCCTTCGCCGCTGGGCATGGCGCTGCTAGCAAATCCACCACCGGCCACTGCATCTGCTTACCGACTCGGCTCACGATGCTGCAGACACCGCGATGAGGATGCGGCACGCAATTGGCGTGTACTGTAGCTGGAGACGCCTGTGATCATTGCGAAATCCAGCAGTCGCTGCCGGTGCCACCCTTTTGAGCACAAGTGCTATCGTCATCAGGCTGTTGCGAGATCTGGACAGACCAAGGAGCCGACAGGGAGGATCGTGCATGCATCTCCATGCAGGATCACAGCTGACCACTGCAACCGGTAGCAGCAATTGTCGCCGGCCGCCGGCGGGATCTCAAACGATCCAGAACTCTCGTCACTTTGCTCGTCTCGTCATACTGTACCGTGCTAGTCCTGCAACCATGACCGCCGATGCGCTCACTTGGTATGGCTTTTGGGGCAGGGGAGATGCCAGATTTGCGGTCCCCAGAATCGGGTCTCTCAGTGCCGTAACTGGCTGGATACAGTAGCAGACTTTGGCCTGGAGAGTTGAGTGGTTCCGTCTTTGCTTGTGTCAAGCCGTTGGAAAAGTGTTCTAATCCCGCGTATAGACTACAAGCCATCATACTCCTGCTGCGTTACTGGTAATACCTACCGCTCGTGTGCCCGGATCCATGGCCTCCTTATGCCGGCACCATCTCATTCTGCCCGCCGTGGCCTGAGAATCAGTTGTTGAGGGTGCTGGAGGGTGTCGATACCGTACAAGGGACAACGCCTCCCGGTCAGTCTAGAAGGAAATTTCAAGACGATGCGACGTTAAATCATAAGCGACAGATTCTACTCCGTATTCGCTGCACTGTCTCTCACTCACTTCTCTTTTCGCCCCCCCAGTTAGCGTTCTCTGCCGTCCTCAGCAACCGCGTTTTCCTTCGACCGGTGCTCCTAGTGGTATTCGCCTACCAGGAACCTTGGCGCCATGTAGTATCTTGTAAGGAGTGGTCTCTGCGGTAAATCTGGCCCCCCCTTCGGCTGGGGTCTGGTCACCATGCATCGTGCTAGTATGGCTTCAGAACCTACAATTGGTGGCCCATTGTCCTAAACTTAGCGACGGCCGCAGCTCAATGAACCCAACGCTTGCTCCTCGGTCAGCGGTCTACTAGCGGTTTGCTGCTGTTCACTTCCTGCCATGTCGTGGCTAGCAGGATCATCCCATACAGGCGTCCCGGCGTCTGCAGCGACGAATGTCATGACAATGCGAGCCTACTAGTATTCGTCTACTGAACACGAGATGCAGGCAAAAAGGAGCACCACCACAGCCTGACGAATGGCACCGTTGTGGCCACGATAATCCATTTCCAAAAGAAAAAGAAGAAAACAGCCGGCCAAATCTCCAACCCCTTCGATTTTCAAAGCAGACCCTCTTCCTTCAGCGGCCGGTCCAACTTGGTGACATACCAAAGGAGTCACCCCAAACATGCTACGGACTGCTAATCTATCTTGGCAAGGCTAGGCAGTATTACTACTGCAAACTAGTTCTACGAGAATCATCTGCTCCGTGTGAAGTACGAGGTATCCGTGCTAAGCTACTGGGTGGCCACCATTTCTCTGTCTAGCTGCACACAGGTTAGAAGCAGTGGCGCTCCGATAGCTGCGCGCGGGTGGCACCCCGTTGCAACCGCTCGCTGCCTTGCAAGATGGCGAGATGGCGAGATGGCCCGTCGACCCAATCTCGCTGAGATATTGCTAGCTTAGATCAGATGCCTTTGACTGTGGATCCGGATCACGCCAGGTCAGGCGAGCCCTGTTCTGCTTTTGGCTGGCTTTATAATAGTCACGCAAATATTACTTGTCCAGTGTCGACCTCTCGCACACTGTGCTACTCCCCAAACTCTACCTCGGGCATCCTGACCACTGGCTGCTTCAGCAGGTTGAGAGGGCAGCTGGACAGCCTCAATCAATGTCGCGTTGTTTTCGGAGGCAAGGTGCTAATGCGTTGTTCAGCCAGACATCACCTACACATCTGGAAGGGGGTCCCTTTGCAGAGGCGTTGCTGCCACGCTATTGTCAGTCTCTCCAACTGATCAACCACGTTGTGGCTTGTTCGTAACACCTGTGCAGCCGTGCCGTACGACCAAGACCAGCGCGCAGCCGATGTCACCCTTCCAAAACCGGGACAGCAGCTGCGATTTCAGTACGGGTCCAAGACCCCGGCCTAAGTTTTCATTTCCAGATATCGGCATTCCATTGTCTCCTTTATAATGCCATCTATCTTTTGCAAGCCGATATCATCAACAGGATGTCACCAAGCTCCATTCGCTCTGTAACTTCTCTGCAGTCTCTCAGAAAAGCCCAAGCAGAGGAGAGCAAAACAGGCCGTTGACAGAAACTTGTCGAATTGTGAGGACATCGCCCCTCTTTTGACGTAGCTATCCAGCTAGCTCCCGAATGTCCCAATCCGACTCTCCAGGTGTCATGGATATCAGCTAGCATCGATTCCGTGAGCTATATCCAGCTCGTTCGGGAGCCTGGTGGCCGCTGAGCGTCTCTCAGGCACACGAAGGAGCAGCAGAATCCCGGTCACAGTGCCAGCTCTCGCTGTTTACGGAAAGGCTGCGGCGTAGAGTAACATGCTTGTACACTAGCTTCGATCTTGCCCCAGCGACTGCTTCTCAACTCCTCGATCTTGGCCACTTTACTCTATGCTCAACCATTCGTTTGCTTTGCCCATATGATGTGCAGTAAGTATGCTACGCAAGGAAGCTTGCGTGCATAATCAATGAGCCGTCGAGTCTTGTTGTCTGGCTATCTGCAGTGGTGAAGAAGAAAGCGTGGCCACAGCATAGATGGCTAGTGAATTTAAACGCAGATGCCTCACAATCATATTCATATTCGCCCACTTCTCGCCACTTCAATGGCTGGTGACACAGCCGTGTATGCGATTCGGCTTGCTGCAGCAGACACAAGATTGAGCTACGCTTGAAAGCATTTAAATTTCCGGGCCCTGCAAGCCGGGTAATGGCGCCACAAGGGCTATCGTGAGAGAACGACAGGAGAAAGATGCTCCGCCGGCTTCCATCTGAAACATCAATCGGACCCAATTTCCATCGACTTGAAGGTTGTTTGCTTCCCATACTGATTCTGGGCCAAGGGGAAGAGGCCCTTTTTCAATCTTGCCCACTGCTTCGACACAAAACGGTTTGACCAAGACCTGCAACTCAGAATCGCCCGCTCCACTGGGCTCATCCAAGCACGTTGCAACACATGCACAAGACTAACTTCGGCGTCATGAAACGAACCAAAACAAGGTTTAATATATTACTTGCTCGGTCTGGAACAAGAGCCCTTCTTCTCGCAGACGGAGCTGAGGCCTCAGCTGCGGGATCTTCCACCGTGTCCAAGCAACAATCTGGTCAATCCAGGGCAGAGCGAGGTTCAAATTAGACGTGTTAGCAGGGACCCTTGCGTGCCCGGGTAAAGTCGTTCATTCCATGGGCGAATGGAACACCCCACAGGTGTCGGAATCGCACGTGGCGTGTGCTTCTAGCTCCCAGGCTGGCAGAATCGAATCTTCTTCCTGCTCCAAGCGCAAAAGACAAGCCACCAACAATCCACTTTTGACCAAGGCATCGTCAGCCATAGCGTCGATTTTGTCTTCCTTACGTCTTAATGGATCGATCAAACGGCGTCCCACCCTAGGACCACTTTTCAGATGTTTTTTTTTTTTTCTTTCGATCACACGCACATGCGCCGAATCTCAACGCCCGACACGACCCTTCTCCATCGCGAGCCGGTTTACGAGTCAACGAAATTAGCATGCGTTAGTCTATCCAGGCGATGCATGAGCCGCTCCAAGCCATGATCTCGTCCTCGCACATGCACGTTCCGCGAACAGTCACATCCAGTGCCGTGGTCTCTGCTCTTTGCCTGCTGCCATTGGCTCTCACAGCCCTCTTCTCTTGTAGTATAATGGCATAACCTGGTGACACTTGGCTGATTGGTAGGCCTGCTCCAGATCAGAATGAGAAGGGGGAAAAAGTGCGACGCTTGGATCCAACACTAATATGGCGACTACTCGGGGCTATACTAGACCGCCGCAGGGCGACCTTTGAGATCGGCCGTCGAGCTGCCCGGCCGCTCATTAGCAAGCGAGGATCCGCTAGAATAATAATAGCACCTCTCAGTACGAAGTACCTACTGGTTCATCTGTATTCGGCATGTTTCTTGTCTAAGCGAAGGACAGGTCCCATCCCCGTCCCTAACCCCTTTGACCACCGCAATCGGTTGGTTATCCACAGCTGCCATCAAGCAGCGGTGCACGCAAGGCAGACAGAGGTTCTCTCTCTGCAGCCCTGGTGGTGGTTGCAATGCTGGCTATGCCGCAACAGCGGGCGGACAATCTCACAAATCAGTCATTTCATGGCCATCTCTACTGTAAGCCGTGTGGTGTGACTGGCAATCTGGGCATCAGCTAGCGCGCCGCACGAGCTTGATCAGAACAATGGACCGTTTCCAAAGCTGGAATAACCCTCCGAGCAGCATATTCGTACAGATCCTACCGCATGCAAAGTGAAAAGCACGGTGTGTCGGTTACATACCAATAACATGTATGCATATGTGGGTTACCATATGCCCTAACGGCCCTATCGAACGCGTCACGGAGCGCATTGTCCAGGTACAGTATATACTGTAGCTACAGTATCTATCATTATGCTGCCGGCAAATGCAGCTCTCACGCTCTCGGGACATTCGCGTGGGATCAGTTACGCGTACGGAGTACCGTCCGCTCATGTCCATATTCGTTACACCTCCTCTAAAATCAGCTCTCCTTTTTTGCCCCCATCCACACCCGTCCCAAGCCCTTATACGTGTTGACCATGAAAAGTTCAAGCTGTGTCTCCCATCAATGGAGCCTCGGCGTTACTGCTTTCCGCATTAGCAACCAGGTAAGCACAACGTCTGGAAGTAGTATCAAGAAGGTAGCTACGTATAGCAGGGTAGTGCTATATGTAATCGTCTAGTCTTGTCCATATGAGCTTACTGCACGGGAATACCACGAGAAGCATCGGCTATGTGTAGTAGGTATACTAGAAGGCTGAGAAGCGATCCAAGTTTGCAGACTGACGTCGGATGACACCCACCCCAGTCTATACAATTTTCTCTCCTGTCTAGCATCAGAACCGTTGGGCACGTATACTAATACTGCATGCTCTCTATATACAGGTATAGCCCGATGAGATAACGGCATAGATATCATTTTCTACAGAATTGTTTGTGGAACGGAGTGCGAACATTACCTGCGGAATACTTTGTTTACTAGGTACCTGCTCTGCATCCCTCCCTCTCCCTTTCGTAGAGATCCTTCTTATACGCATTACCCTACGACTGTCGATTTGCTCTCACTGAGCTGAACCCATCATATTCAACTAGTGCTACCTAATCTGACGGGGCGACACTACGTAGATGCCGCCGCGAGAGGCCTCTAACTCGCTTTTGTAAAACCCTGTTTCAAGATAGCTGGCTAGACACAGTGGTCGTCATGCATGATTGAAACCTTCTGGATAGATGACAAATGATAGACTGGAGATCTGGTCATGGCTGCTACTGTAGTACAGATACATTGAGATGCGGCCGGGGGTCAAAAAGCTCCCCCAGCCACCCTTCCATAGGACTGGGGGTCAAGGCTAAAAACTACGGAGCAGTTATAGCAACGGATTTATAACGCTAAAATTGGACGAAAGCTTTGAAAAGAAATGGGGTATCCTTTCTCCCAGGTTTTCATAATTCTACACCCCCTCGGCAACGGCCGGGTGAGTGAGTTGATACTGTACCTACTCGTTCAAGGACGACTTTGAATTCTAAAGTAGGACGGCGCAACCATCAGGTGAAATTTGTCGACCAGTTATATCAGATGTACTCACCGACGCTGCTGAGTCGTATGCTGCATGCGATACGACAAGACACAGGACGGCATCTGGGTTTCCAACGTTCATAAACTACAGTATTTGAAAGGAGTGCATGGAATAACCGATCGTCTGACCTGGGAGATCAACCACTCTAGGATCAACCATACTTGGGCTCATATGAGCTCGATACTAGGTATAGGTGTGTACCTGTACCTATTGCACTCCCAGCTTCATACTCGCTTCAAACGCACGTATTAAACACTCGGGTGCAGGCACCGCAGCTTCGGCGTGAGATTTACGCTTCGGGTGACTGATCGTACAGTAGATGGATCAGATGGGCCGATTTCCTGCTGCAAAGGGCATACTGTAGGAGTGGCCCTAACGATGGCCTTCCAAGAAAGACTCTGCTGCTGACCATTCCAGGCTCTCCCATCCTAGCCGCATTCTCGAAATACGTTAGCGCCCAAACAGCTGTGATTGGGAGTAATACCTACACATACATGTTGTACATTATTTGTCGGTCCCCGGATTGAAGGGTTTTCTTCTACAAATGGGATCTAAGTCCATCAACGAAAGGGGGACCCGATTAGCTTCCAATCACTGAGAAATGGCAACCAGATGAAGGCCTTTTCTTTAGGCTGCAGGGTGCATCTTGAGCCTAGAACTGCCATACCGGTCGGGATCGGGGTCGATGAAATGACGGATAATCTGAAAAGCGCTGGGGTGGGAATTCTGGCATGATGATGTCAAAGACCCATGGCCATGGCTCCGCTTCCGGCAGAATAGGCCCTGCAAGCAGCCTGTACAAAGGCTGAAGTCGATTGCCCTGCAGGGGCTTCTTATTCACACGCCAGCTTGATGGACGATTACTATTATGGGCTAATGGTGAGTGATGGAGGAAGAGCTCCAACAGGTAACATTCATGACCATTATACCGTACTCGAGTGTGATAGATCACTAATGGCATCTAGGACCGTTATTTTATTCAAACGCTATATAGGTAGGTAAGCTAGATGCTGTGTGTGAGTGGTGGCGGCCGTTCTGTGTACGGGAGATTTATTTTCAGCCATTTGAACAGCGCGGCTGTGCCCGTCATATGTCAGCCGGACAGTGTGTGATCCTACTTGCAGACATGTCATCATCAGAATTTCCGCTTCTGAGCCAGACTGGAGGGGGGGGGCGCATATCAGGCCTAGGTAACGTGTTGAGTAAAGGAATTGTGATGTGTAGGAAATGATATGATAAAGAATGTGCAAAAGAAAATTGCAAATACCACCCTGCCACTCCGTACTCTACGCTTTCTGTACAAGCTGGTTAAATTAAAAAAGAGAGATACGGAGATGGCGAGGGGTCCTGGAGAAGAAGATCTCTGAGTGGAGGGAATATATACGGTACGATACGATACGATGAGGGTGGATGCGGGTGTGCGGGTGCATGGATGTTCCTGTAGCATATACTGCTGTAATACCTCCTTGAGGTATTGTGGCATCGCTGCAAGCACAGTTGGGCTGAAGGGTGCCTGGATAAAGGTGCTGCATGGCGGCCCAGAAAGAGTGAGAGAGCGCCCAAAGGAAGAAGTGTGTGCGACCTTTTTGGTTCAATTTGAGCGGTGATGATAGGTTGTGGTTGTGCCCAAAACAGCCAAACCCCCAAGAAGATACTTGCCTCCATATCTGGTGTAGAAATGTAAAGTAAGTACTGCTACTAGGCTCGCAATTAACGCACTATGCACTGCGCCAACATCATGCATGGGATGGAGGCGGCTTGGCGGCGCATCTGGACGAAATGAATGAGATTGGATTGTTCATGCGTCGTCGCCCCAGCCATTTGGCCTCTAGGCCAGGCTCTTTGCCAAAAAAAAAAAAAAAAAAAAAAACTCACGCCACTTTGTTGGGTCTTGTATTATGAGTTCTTTTGTTTTCTTCTCCCATTCCTTGGCTGCCTTGATTTAGACTGAGATCCATTCAAGTTTAGAAAGGAAGGGTGTGTGTATTTAATATAGTTGTTTCCATACAGTACTGTACTGGAGAGGAACTAGGTATGTACAGTATATGAGAGGGGTGAGATTTCGAATTACTTTTTTTTCCATTGGCTCCCGTTTTCCTCTCTGCTGGGTTTCCGGATGGGATGCCTCCGATTCATGTACAGTATCTATGATGCCCTGCTTTAAGCAAATTGCCTACTCCTGTGGCTAGCACAAGTAGTCAATTCATTTGCTTTGGGAGCCAGAGATTGGCAGTTCTTACGAGAAATGCGAAGATGTAAAAGGACTTGCCAAATTCAATACCTGTATCTACTGCAATTATAAATGCTACTAAGATGTGGTGGTAGATTCAACGTAGATGCACAGCGGGCTAGATCGATTGCAGTACCTGTCTAGTACTTTGATGTGGTAGCAGCGATTATTTTTAGCATGGGCTGGCGCATCTTTATTTGGCGTTTTATTCTTGCCTTTGATTCCGGCATGCAGATGTAGACGACTGACTTCAGGTGCCTTTTCAAGGCAGAGCCGTCTTATGTCAGGCAGATCGGTGCGCGCACAATGTGGACAAACTAAGCAGCTGCCATGGGGTTGATGGGAAAGTGCAGGAGCAGGAGCAGGGCGCAGCTTCCCTCATCGCCATGCTGTAAGAAGCGGGAAAGCGCGACTACAGGATGCAGGCAGCATCTGCGCCGGATTTCCAACTCCCACGCCATCGCCGTGATTTGCGTCTTTCATCTTTTCTTCTTCCCTCCTTTCCCTCCCCCCAGCTTGACACCCTCGCCCGTGACCTGCGTCTACCTACAAGTAGGCGAAGCTTAGATGGCAGTGCCTTCTTTTCGCGCGCGTCGTCGAGCCAATCTCAGCTCCTTGCCGCGAGAGAATAGCCCAGGCAGCGTCATCCTTGGGCATTGACTGGCTTTGGGGCTACCAATCGCTCCATCGTGGTCCTTTACGAGATGCATGAGTAAGTTTTGCCCTCGGCTTTGCTTACCATAGCTAGGCTTCTTGCCGACGTGACAGGTCTCTTTTTTTTTCGTTTCTTTTCCCTTTCGCTCCCCCCCCCTCAAAGCTTTAGCCACTTGGTATTAAGGAGGCTCTGTTGACCGTTAGACAAGGGGGCAAGGGGGGCCGCTGATACGACGCCGTTGGTACTTACTCGTCGCGTGGAATAGCCGGGCCATCGACGCCGTCTCCAAGTTCTGAGTCGATCCCCATGTCGATATGCTACGGCAGATTTCCCCCATTCGGACTGGCAGATATGGAGTGCTGCTTCGCTCTCGTGGTATTAGAGCCGTGTTACTTTTGCACGCTCTGTGACTCCGCATCATCCCGACAAGGGGTGAAAAGCACAAGCTCCTTCCTAAGAAAAGAAAGCAAAGACGAAAAGGACAATGAGCTCTCTTTGCTGGCGGCACTCTCCTTTTGACCTATGAGTAATGGCTCTCTCTCCTGAAACGATAAACTCGATCAGATCTCGGTGATTACACGCTTTCGCACTCAGCGCAGACACATGCATCGGCACACGAAACACTGCTACTATATACATGGACGGACAAGTGCCGCGTGCACGTGTGTACTGAAAACACAGCATCATTTGCAAATCGGTACCGGCATGGATCGGCGGAAGGCTATATCGACCCACCTGCGCGCTGGCGATGGACTGTGATAACTTTGCATGCGCAGAGTTGCAGTAGTGACCCTCCTATTTGGAAATGGCAAACAATGGTTGCTGGCAACTCAGGCGCCACGAGAGAAATCGACTGGCACACGGTCGATAGCGCGATTCTCATGCGCCCGGCTTCATGTTTGTAAAGCACACGCCAACCCCGCTATTACAAACTAAAGATGCGATGGGACAAAGATACATCCAAAGCCAGTGGAAGCTGACACCAGGGTATCCCGGAGCATCGCGGCAGCTTCCCATTCCCTTGGTGCTGCAAACAGTATTGTTGAGTAGCGGGGAGCAGCCTCATTTTACAAGCCTTCCTCTTTGTCGATAGAGCCCGCGGACCTGTATCTCCTGCTGGCCGCTCAGCCTTACAACATCGACATCACTAAGGAGGTTCGATGCTACACTCCAGTTTGATGGAGCCGGCGACGACACGAAGACAACCGGCCTTCTCCCATCTCTGATTCGCCATATGCCTGCTACCTACCCTTTGAGAATCACAAAATCTCATCTGAGACCCAGTCGGGGCTAGCATCCCGCTTTTCTCGGACTGTCTCCGTCGCTATTCAAGCATATATCAATTTTGGTAGTAGTGGCTCGATACGAAATACTACTCATTTGATACTGGAAAGGAGCAAGGAAGTCGGCTTCGGCCAGAAATGGCATGTCCCTTGTACCATATACGAAGCACTACAAGCATCTTGCACTCTCTCCACACGCTTTAATGGCGTCCCCACTTTACATCTATCGTCATCTGAAATCGTACCATTATTTACGGGCAATTTATAGGTCAGCCGTACAGAGCATGATACCCCGGTTCATGGCGGCTGGGACTCGATTCTAGCTGGAATAGCTGAATATGGGCTCCATGTCGTGCCTGCAGCCGTCAATCATATTGTGCTGTACAAAGTGCGCGAACTTTATGGGGTGCCTACTAGGTACTACGAAAGCGCTGCCCATTTACCATTGGAGCATAAGAAATAACTACACCTCCATTCACGGTTACTCCGTGCTTCATTGGTCAATTTTAACCACCGTTTGGCAAAGGATTTCATGCACGCAGCACTATAGCACAGTCAAAAACAAACAGTATGCTGATACAATCAGGCCAAAACGGGCAAGCACATGATATGAATAGTAGGTTGTTTATTACTGGCAAAATCATGATGCGAAGCTCGAAACAGAGGCTGCAATGCTGCGCTCGACACAACGTAGAGTCTTTCTATAACACGCTTCGATTTGTTCCTAGATCGCGCACGAGGAGTTGGAAGATCTCGCTTCTACTGACAAGGACAAGGGACGGTCCGGCATCATCAGCTTGGGATGCGCTAACTGGGGACGGGAAAAGCCTGATTCTCTGACAACTTCGTCTTGCGGTCGGCAGCGGTCAGATTGGTCGATTCTCGGCCAACCTGGGTCTAGATTGGCCATTAACCGCGTTTGCTCACGAGTTCGCCGAAGGGGGTGCAAGGATCATGCAAGTTCTAGTCACTTGCTCCATACCGTGCATGCGCAGCCCCCAAAACCGAGCGCCGACCTTATCGAGTTTGCATCTCGACGCTTAGAATGTGCATGTGCGTACCTGTACGTACATAGCATGTACGTGTGTATGCTCACGCGCGTCTTATATGCAAGCCTTCAGAGATATCACACAGCCAAAGGCAGCTATTACGCACTGGAAGCGCAGTCTCTCTTCCTCTGCGGCTGTCTTAGTCGGCTACTAGTATAAGCCATCAGCTCTGTTCTCTCTACAAAGCTGCCCAGCGGTTTCGAAAGTTACTTGTACACCCGGGTCGGTCATACACCCCAGTACAGCCTAGGCTTACAGGCGTGAATCAATCGGCTGCCTGGTGCGATTGAGTGACAGCTTTAGTCCAATGCCACGGAGACGGTGACAACAGCTGTGTCTAGTTTAGCAGCCCGAAAAAAGGGAGAGAGAAGCGGCCTGCGTGGACCGCCTCGTTCCCCATTGGTCCTCAGCAAATCCCCATTCATCGGCTCATTTTTTGCACATGCGAGTACCCATCAGTCGACAAGCTGACATTAGAGATTGACGGGTATCGGCGACTACTATCTGCGTCGGTGATCTATCCGTGTTTCGCGATTGGGTCTGCCCTAAGCTCCTTCATCCTTTCCCGGCAGCGCTGAAAGATGTTGATCGAGGCTTTTGCGGCCTCAGATTCGCTCCTCTTCAGGTGGATTAGAAGATGACACAGTCACTGCCGAAGCAGCTGATGGGCCGTGCCGTGCCGACGCTCTTCGCTCGCACTCTGGTACGTGGACGAATAGAACATCTGGTTCACACGACGAAAGTGCCTATTTGTATATCCCATGTGACTTCACAAGGTTTCTGCCTAGCCATGCGTGGCAAGTCCAAGGAAGCGAATCCCATCTTGCTTACAATATACTTGTAGTTTTACACTACCGGAACGATGAGTCTGGTGCTTCGGGGTGTATCCGCGCAAATTGTCGGCGATGCAAGGGATAATGCGAGAGGCATTTGCCAAGCCAAAGTATTTGAGAGCTGTCCAAGTACGAAATATGGAATATGGAGTCGTGCTGGCTATCTTGGGTCTTGGACCTCGTACGCTGCCTCACATCGGGACAGCGCTTGAGCGCTTCATGTTTAACTCCCCGGAGTACGCTCCGCGTGGTGGTATCGAGTCTGGGCAACAACTCCACTTCAGTCTTTCTGTCGACATTTCCTCAAGACACCCCTTTCCTAACCCCGGCCTAGGACATACTGTAACTGCCGGCCGCTTACGCGCGCAGCTACATCACATCGGAGCACCGTATTAGTCCCATCTGAAAGCATCATGTCACATCTGATAGATTCTCGATATCCTTGCTCAGAACCTGGTGGCCTGAGCCTGATACAAAGCCACCCTCTGCGGGCCTTTTCTTCTTTTCCTTCCTCTGGCCCCCTACTGTACTGTATGCTTGCTTTCCGCCTGTTCAAACCCCCCTACCCTTGCTCTTCTTCTCTTTGGGTCAAGAATCGCAAAGTACGGATACGCAGGCTTGTATTATGAGGGTAAACCTACCTCCCTGCGAGTCTATCGAGCATCTCACTAGAAGGGATACTGACAGGCGTGTACGGAGCACCCTGTGCAGCTTGATCCTTTCACAAAAGGGCCAGAACGTGGCAATGCTGTCTATCTATACATGTATAGGTATTGCACTGCTGGCGTTTCCCTTCCCCTTGTAACCCGTGGGCTCTTCCGAGATGGTACTAATCAACAGCTTTTGCGAGCGATGAACGAATCAGTTTCAGCATTGTCAGAGGGAAAGAACCGGCAATAATGCGGGTGTGTCGCGAGGATTCATCCAGATGGTTGGTAAAGTATCACCTACTATACTTAGTACCTACCGCCACTACACACACACGGAGTTGCAAGATGTGAGATCGCCATAGCGTGCTACACCACTAGAGCACGCCTACTGATGAATTACCAATGGAAATATGGGGTATACATGGCCACTGATCCGTGGCCACTGCCATTCCGAGACTCGGAATCTAAATGGAGCGGCCCAGATGAACAACCTCCAGCCGCTAGTGTGCGTTGCGAGGGTTCTAATATTACTAGCTGAGAGAAAGTCGTACGATTTTTCACCCGGCGTGGGGAAGAAGACATGTTTGTCCGAGAATGTGTTTGAACCCTTTGGCCGTCCTTTGGCCGTCCTTTTTCCCCCGCCAGTGCTATACAAGTAGCTGCTCCGGACACGATGCTCCTTCGGGGAAAGACGAGGGCTGCCGGAAGCCGCTCTCTTACTTGTAGCTCTCTGCTGTACTTACCAGCGATATCTCGGCTTTGGTAAGGGGCGTCTTCGAAATCGGCTTTGCCGAAAAGGTTCTGCTTGGGATCAAGGATGCTGGCCGACTTTTGAGATCAGTAGTCGAGGGGGCCCCTAGCAGAATCTTTTACTGTACAAGTACCAGCAGGCGTTGAAAAATCCCAAGGGTGGGCCTCGGTGGTGCTGCCCGCTGTCAATGATGCCGATCGCTTAAATCTAGCCGCACTGTTGCTCGTCACAAGAAGATTTGACTAAGTTGAGTGGACTGAGGACGGAGCTCCGTCCGGTAGGAGAAAGGAATAAGAAGAGGACAGCCTAACGCGGCCAAGCAATTTGCGACGGGTAGCCACTTTTTCTGTTTCGAGCAGTAAACAGTTCATGCGATCGTCGATCGTGTGACTTGTCCGCGCCCGGCCGGGGGGGGGGGGGGGGGGGGGGAGTCCCTTTTTATTTTCTCCTTCTCTGGAAGCGAAGCGATCTCTATTTGCAATTTAGAGCGCGCCCACTCCTCCCACTACGGTCTGCTCAATCATATATCTAAAGCAGCCGGTCTCGCCCCATATCGGGGCAAGCGACGATGCCAAGGGAGAGAGGCAGAAAATGGTTTACGCGACCCAGGCTTTTGGCCATGCATTGAACGTAATCTCGTCCGCGACATTTAGAGAATGGGGGGGGGACCCATCTCGAGGCCAAATGGGGACTGTGAATAGCAGTATGGGGGAAGAGAAAAGAAGAAACGGCAGAGAAGGATGAACAAAGAAAAAAACTCCCAGATTAGGGCATAGGTAAGTGTGTGTTGCCTCGAAGCGTGTATACCTAGTAACTTCTCCATATTGTACTGACAGCTAAGAGGCGTGCAATCGGCGGCATTTCCTTCGACCCTCCCTCCTCTCTCTGGCAGCGGAGCTTAAACAAGCGTGCGTTGCATTGGAGACGATATAGGCAATACGGAGTACTATGTGATAATGCTCTATGACATCAAAGCTGCCTTTTTTTTTTCCCTCTCTCTTTTTGTCTCCCCGTTCCAGCCCCCCTTTTTTATTTTCAACTGCTTGGCTGCCTGCCTACGTGGAAATAGTATGGATATTACACTGAATTGAAACTGCCATGTAGAAAAAAAAAAAAAAAAAAAAAAGCTGCCAAGATGGGCTTACGAGAAGGGGGAGCCAGCATACATGTACGACTCATGTCTGAATTCGCAACGGGGTCGCGGGAGCTCCGGGGGGGGGGGGCGCGCGTTGAATCATCATGACCAAGGCATAAACTCGGCCGATTTGCTGATATAAGAGACCCGAAAAGAAAAAAGGCCGGTGTTCAACGTAGGTACAGTAAGCATGCAGCCAACAGGAAACCTAGGCGGTGAGACATGGTCTGGCATGCCTACTCGCCTCTGATTGTACGAAATACGGTTCACGGGCGGCCGTCAGCTCAAAGACAGATTGCCCAATGAAGCGACTAGAGTACCTCGAAGTGGTGACCAGATCCATCTTCTTTTAAGCTTTCTCCTTATTAGATGGCTTACTTGGAAGAAACAAAGATCTAACATGCTGTAAGTATAAAGTAGTAGTGGCTGCATATATACATCATGCAATCTTGGCAAATACTTTATGTAGCTTACTATATGTACTTTATGACACATTGCTGTATACATTGTCATACCTGATCTGAATCTAAGATCTCATTTCAAGTAATCATAGTAGCATTGCTTCTACAAATGAATCGTCCCGTTCAGGGGTAGCCGTCTGCTGCTGCTCCCCACGTAAAACTTGTACGTGCCCTGCTGTAGTTGCCACTTCTGTCTCTCAACGCTCCAAACGCTCAAATCCCTTCTCGTGAGATGAAAAGTCACTGTTTCTGACTGGTTGGGCTGTATAAAGGGCTTTTCAAACCCACGAAGCTGCCTCGTTGGGGCTCCTGGAATGCCAACATAGAGCTGCGCCACTTCTGCGCCGGCAAAGCTGCCTGTGTTTTTGACATTTACGCTGACGGTGGCGATTGCATCCCAGAGATCGGTTTGCCCGCCGCTTACGATGGGGCCTCCCGGCCAGGGATATGTATTTGCCCCCTCGATGGAGTTGATCGATATGTTGGAATACGCAAAAGTCGTGTAACTTAGTCCAAACCCGAATTCGTACCGAGGTTCGACGCCTTTTTTGTCAAAGTAGCGATAGTCGAGATATATACCTTCGTTGAAGTCGGCCTGGGGGAAGTTTGCGAACTCGCCTTTCGGCTGTGCCGGATCAAGCACATCGCCGTAGTCGGATTCATTTTTCGCAAGTGTGTATGGAAGTTTACCAGAGGGACTCGTGTCTCCATAGAGGAGAGAAACGAGGGCAGGGCCGCTCTCTTGACCTGGTAAGTGGGCGAAGATGACTGCTGTAACATTTGGATGATCAATAAAGCCGTCAACTAGTCGAGGTCCTGCATTGTGGAAGATGACAACCGTCTTGTTACACTGATCCGCCACCGATTTGATTAGCGAATCTGAATAGTCATCTCGAATCGCGGGACGATCAGATCCTTCAGAGGCCCACGCATTACCAAAAACGATGCAGGCGTCAGAGCTAGGCTCAATAGATGGCCTATCGGAGATGAAATCGTTGAACACCGCCGTGCCATCTTGGTAAGCCCTCATTTTCAAGGCTTCGAATGGAGAGATGGCGAGTGCCGGCGTGATGGCACCAGAGCCACCACCGCCGAACATGGTACCATTTTCACCGAATGCCGGCACTCCATTTCCTGAAACATAGTTGGAATTGACTGCTTCCTGACCTGCAATCCAATTTTGACTGAGTAATGAATTTGAAGATGGGTTAAAGTCGTCTGGAGTCTTGGCTGAGTAGCCAAAGAGGGAAAGCATGCGAGGTGACTTCAAGGGCAAAGTATCCTTTGTATTTTTGACAAGAACGTGGCCTTCAATGGCTCCATTGAGCAGAACTGGAGCGGCAGCTGGATCTCGCCCATCCACAATCTCATGAGGATCGAGAACATTGGAAGGCATACCGATTCCGGGCTTTGGAAAGTCTTGGTCTTGATTGAATTGATACCAAGAAGCGATGACTCTAGATGTGTGTCAGCGTTTGTGAATTCCAACAGTCGTCAGGACTATTACCTCATTGCCATGTCTGTCACTCGAGACTCGGGCAATGAACCATTTTTGACAGCTTCAATGAGATGATTGCCCCAGAAACCACCATTGGAAGGCATGGCTACATCGAGGCCAGCTTGTGCAGTAGCAACTCCTGCGTGCTGGGCACCCCAGTCAGAAACAACAAACCCCTAGATTCGAATGTTGGTCAGTATTGCCGTAATGGTAGCAAAAGGTGGTGGAGAGGTGAGAATTTGCGTACTTGAAAGCCTAGTTCGGATTTGAGAAGACCATTCAACGTCTTGCTATTGGAGCATCCATACGAATTATTGACCCGTTGGTAAGAGCACATAATGTTTCCGCTACCGGCTCTTACAGCGTCCTGGAAAGGCCTGTTGAAGATGGGCTGTTAGTATTTGGTTCTAGGTGAGCCTCTAGAAGGCGGTAATGCTTACCATAGATATACTTCATGAATTGTTTTATCATCAATGTTGGAAGATACAGCAGAGATATTGCCTTCTGGATTCCGGTTGGTTTCTTGTTCGTTGCCGATATAGTGCTGCAAAACACTTGGAATCAATATTGATCGTTTCAACTCTCCCTGGGGATGCACAAAGTCGCGCGAAGAATGTTACCTTGGTACTGGTGATAACACCCTGTCCCTGTATGCCAGAGACAGTCTGAGCTACCAATTGTCCAGACAGCCATGGGTCGACAGAGAATCCTTCCCAGTTTCTGCCTCCACGTACGATACGCCAAGCAGGGCCAACGACGGGGCCAAGCAGGACATTGACGCCTTTTGTCTTGAACTCACCACCCATGGTAGTGCCACGCCGGAAAGCCAAGTCCTTGCTCCAGCTATAACATGGTTAACAGGATATTGAAGCTTCAAGACAGTATATATCATGTGAAGTTGGAATAGTCTCACCTAGCACCAACATGGATTCCACTCGGAAATCCGCTGACAAAGTCTGTGTTGCGAAGACCGTTCCCGGCATCGCTGAGGCACATGCCCGGAAAGTGCAGACGCTCAATAGCAGGAATATTGCCCGAACATGTAGAATCCTTCGTGACGCCTGCCGTCAGATTGACCTAACAAACAAAGAGTTAGAAAAGAAATTTTGGATTAGTAGCCATGGCTTGCTGGATTTCGCCACGTCTCTATGCCTCACCTTTTCTTCCAAAGTCATCTGGCCAACCAGCAGTTTCGCCTTTTGAAATGCCGCCTCCCACTCGTTGCCGCCCACCATTTCAGCTAATTTAGCAAACAATAGCATTAGTATCGTATTCAAAGAGACCGTCTTCCCTCCACAGGCCCTGTCTGATGCGACCTACGTGATGGATAAACCGGCGGTGACTGGCCATAGAAGTGAGAGTCATCCGTGATGGCATCTTGGGCAGCGCTTATGCTTATCAACTGCGCTAGGCCCGCAAGCAGGGCAGCCCGCTTGATGGCAATCATGATTTGTGCCGAAGGGGCAAAAGATAAATAACCAATCAACGTAGGTGGGAATCGTGAAGCTATCGCCAGCAATGCGTGTTCTACAATGCAGAGTAGCTGGAATCGGTGGAAAGAAGTACTCGCTCGCTTGCAAGCTTGCAAAAACAATGCCGTGAGACTCAAGTGCGTTCACTATCGCGAATTCCAACTCTGCGAGAAATAAAGCAATGCCATGTCACGCAGCAAGGACAGCGAAAACGGAAATGACGAGGATGAAGAAGGGAAAGAAATGCAAGAGACGCGACAAGGGGCAGGGAAAAGACGTTGGTCGACTGTTCATGCTAGCAGCAGTAGTTTCTTCCCATTATCCAAGACATGCACGCATGGCAAAAGGCTCCCTTTCTATACGGGCCGCTTCAATCTCCGCATCCCTCACTCATTCACTGACAAATTGGGTAGCTTGTCCTCCAACGAAAGGTATCCGCTATTAGATCAGAGGGAGGGGAAAGAGAGAGAGAGAGAGAAACCTATATTAATCGGTTAGCTACTATGGAGTCACATCCGACTTGGATGCAACCGCAACCGGCAGTTTGTTGCCATGCAACCGCGCCATTGTTGCTGTTTATGGCCGTTTGGCTCTTTCTTTCCATCAAATGGTGGCTGCTGCTTCTTTCCCCGCAAAATGAATGCGGGAAGGAAGACGCATCATTAGCCCGATTGGCGAGGGGGACCGGGCCAATGGGAAATCAGCTTGGCAGTTTACCCGTGTGTGGAACCATCATGACGATTTGAGTGTTGATGACGCAGGGGGAAAAAAAAAAGGACTTGAAGATTGCTTTCTCTTTGTGCGGCAGTGGTGGTCTATTTATGGAGCAAACAGGAGACACTACCTATTGCACGCTGGTAATTACAGGCTTAGAAAAATAAAGAGGTATATAGTACATATTTGAAAATAAGATCTTAATACTGCTGGTGGAATCAACTTGAAAAGGATTCAAAAATAGATTGGAAAAAAAAAAAAAAAAAAAAAAGATGAGCAAGTAGCAATTGCACGTTTCGATCGTGCGACCTCCGGGTTATGAGCCCGGCGCGCTTCCACTGCGCCAAATTGCTTTGTGACTTGCTTGGGGTTAAGCGGGCAGTAATTGGCTCAAGAAGGTACAGCCGAAATCGAGCAGACAGCACCACTCAACACTCATGTTCCAAAGACAGAAAAAATTGTCAGCCAGCACATTTCTTTCGGCTTTCAAGGGAAATGTGAAGCAATAGATCGAATTTAATGCCTAACCTATGCACAATAGCGCTTCAAGATAAATCGTACAAGGGCATAACAACCTCAGTATTCATTAGCTAAGCCCCAAACAGCATTTGCTACCTATGAATCTACCACGTGCTATAAGCCGCCGGCGCACCATCTTCACATCAACCAAGAGAGTAGGAGAGCAATAGGCCGCCTTCTCAGTATATGGCCGCGTAATATTGCAGACATATAAAAGCAAGGAGCGAAATAGAAGGGGAAAAAAAATAAAGAAAAGAAGAGTTAGGTATCACTGAAAGGTTCAAAAAAAAAAAAAAAATAACAAAATCCACCAATATCTTTCTCTTATCCAATAAAGATTCCCAGGTTTCCTTTTCCTCCTCTCTTTCCCGTTCCACTTCACATTCCCCCTTTACTTCACTGCCAGTCCTGATAACGTGCAGTTATGAAAACAGACATATTGCTGCCTTTCCACCCAGTCCGCAATAAACTTCTTCCCTCCCCCGTAAATGGCCATGACTATAATAATAATACTAATAATAAAGAAAAATAAATAACAGTAAGATAAGGGGTAAAAAAATACGGAAGAGTGTGACATATTCCCCGCTAGTGTATATATGTTAAGATAAAACAACGCAAATAGCAGCCGAGAGCTTCACTGCCGATGAATAATGAAGGTGAAAGCCGTAAGATGCCGTAATCATGCATGAAAAGCTGCCCGAGTCGTCGGTTCGGGCAGCCTAAACCGAGGAGTCAACTTGTATGTGTTTGTCGAATCAAAGACCGACACCCAGGCAGATGATAATAATAATAATAATAATAATAAAGGAAGAGGTTGGGCGACAATAATAATAATCAGTACTTTGGCAAATTGAAGGCCGCTTCAAATAAGTAACCTGAAAAAAAGTTGGCAAAAAGGTTCTCAGCGCGGTGCAAAAACGAATTAAACAAAGATGATGAACTGGGGTGTTTATAGTATTAACTTTTTGAGGTTTCTCTGAATAATCATGTCCTGCACGGAACCCATTGTGATTTTCAGCAAGTTTGTGTCAGTGGCGTTGGTAAAGTGGCCGTAAATCTCCTTCTCGGGGTTTCTGCTTAGCGCGCGGAATTTGTCGAGGAAGTATTTGCTGGCCGCCTTGTAGTCGTCTTCAGGCCCGTGGTAGTCGGTGAAGCCGTACTTGGAGATTGGGCTCTTGGGCAGCTTCTCCTTGAAGAGATCCATCTTGTTGAGGAAAAGGATCAACGACGTCATGGCGAACCAATGTGAGTTGGAGATGGACTCCCACAGCATCAGGGCTTCGTTCATTTGGTTCTGTAACCGTCTTGGTTAGTTTGTGTATCATCTCATGGCATATATCGATTTGGGCACTTACGCCGTCCTTGTCCTCAACAAGGCACTGGTCATAACCACTGATGGCGACGAGGAAGAGCAGGCAGTTGACATTCTCGAAGCAATGGATCCACTTCTTTCGTTCTGACCTCTGGCCACCGACGTCAAACATGCGGTATGTCAACTGACCTAGATCAAAGACAGTTTCTATGATACCTGTTGTTCTCAATCGAGAGCGGAGTAAGTCTTGGTCATTCGGAACATAACCGTCGGCCCATATCCTATCAATATCGGTCACGAAGCTGAGTCGGGGTTAGTCAAGGCCATACGTGTACTCTGAGAGAAAAAGATAATGAAACGGGATGGGAGGGGGGGGGAAAGATTAAAAAACCTCGCAGTAGTTACTGGAGCGTCAAAAGAAAAGCAGAATTAGAACTGACTATGTGAGATTGTCGTGCAGAGCGTATTCGTTGCCCTTGGAAATTGCGGCCATGACACCACTGTCTTGCCATAGCAATTTGATGGGCTCTAGGTAATCCTCGGGCATCTTGCTGTCTGGGCTGATTTCGGTATCAACCAGAATGTGCGCCATGTGTTTCTATAAATAACATTTTGTGTCAGCCAGGATTCATCGTCATGACCCGTGTAGCACGCCGTCGTTCCTCCTCGGGCTACATCCTGCATCCGTGAACGACGTAACACAAGAATAAGCTTGTGAAGGAAGGCACATGTAAATCATATAAAATGCCAGGGTGCCACGCCAAGAGGCAAAGCTACTAACCTCGTTATCAGGGCTGTCATAGTCGAATCCCATCTCGGCCATGGCCTCGGAGATGGTCTTGAATGATTGAACAATGTTGTTGAAGATGACGGGCTTGAAATCTAGCCTCTCGTTTTTGTTGAAGCCTTGAGCATATATGAGCTTCATCTGCTTCAGGATGGTAGATTTTCCTGATTCTCCAGCACCTATACAGACGAATCGCGTTAGCATATACGATATAGCGACGCCATCAGCGGTACGTATAAATCCATTTCTCTTGCTCTCTCTCTCTCTCAGTATATATTCCCCAACATATCTCTCTTCCTTCTCCCCTCCTTCGTTTCCCTCTCCTTGTTTGGCGCGATTGATTGAGGTTGACCAAGGGAAAGCGGATAACGCAATCAAGACTTACCCAATAGCAGCAGCTTCACCTCCTTAGCCATGCGCTTCTCATCCTGGCGCAGGACCTTATCCAGCTCCCGAGAATGGGCCTCGCCATCCTCGTTCTTATTCCGAGCCCCGAAGCACATCGTCGTGTTGTGTGGCCACAGCTTGGCCGTCGTGGTGAGCAAATGCCGGAAAGAGTATGCAAAAGCCGAATGGCCGTGGAGTCGCGTTCACGGAAGTAAGCGCTTGGCGGAAAGTCTTGGGCCGACGAGCAGCAGACTTTTCTTTCGATGTCGTTTTTTTTTTTTCTTTTGGGTTATGCGCAAGCGTGTACGTCCGGGACGTCACGATGACTATTGCAAAAGAAGAAAAGGTCGTCGCTTAGCAAACAAAGGTTGCGGCCGTACTGCAGCAAGCGACGGTACGGGAGTGAAAAGCGGTGCTTCCAAGGCTGCCTCTCTCGCTTTCAACCCCCTATGTTTCGCGATCGTGGTCGAAATGCTGCGCGAAAAGCCCCTGTCAATCTCCAAGGTCCCTGTCGACCCGTCGCCTTTGCACGAGTGATGTCCGTCAATCGTCGCTGTTCGCCGTCGATCGGGGGCGGAAGGGGATCAGAGAGATCAAAGCACAGATGCAGAAGAGAAGAAGGCCAGCACGGAAGAGCAATTCCACCGAGCAAGGCCACAACCAAGATCAAGCCTCTGCAGCAACTACGTACTGTGCCGTACCAATAAGATAAGCAACGGCGGAAAAGTGGCGACCAACGGCTGCAGTAAGGTTCAGACGAGGAAGAGGAGGAAGAGGAGGAGGAAAAAAACGAGACGCGAAGATGCGGCAGAATCGGGATTCGCTCGTGCCCATCCACAGCCGGGGATGGCCAAACGCAACAGCCAGCCAGCCTGTTTCTGCCTCCGGGGGATGGATTTCTTACAGCAGGAGTCGAACGAAGCTGGATTGAGCAAGCTGCCGCTGAAGCATCCATGGATGGCATTTGGCATGGGGGTCCCGGCGCAGTACCAGGGCCCATCCTAGTGGCTGCTGCAGCCGAGCCTGCCACTGAGCTTCTGTTCGAGACACCAAGACGCTCTAGCGGCCTTCGATGGTGCTCTGCTGGGGGGGCAAATAAGGGGCTCTTGGTGGGCTCGTCAGGGCGGTACTTGGGCACTACTCGGCCGAAAGCCAGCAGGTACCTTGAAACGGCGCGAAATTGGAGGCTTCGTCAGCGTGCACTGACAGCCCTGGGACGGTACCGCTCTAGCTGGATGTGCGTAGCGCTCGGGTTCTGCAGCGCAAGTCAAGTGCAGAGTAGACGGTACCGGCCCTCATGCCGGCGGGCTCCAATCTGGCACGTACCGGCTACGCACCCACGGCGTGCCATTTGCAGCAGCGCGCACTCTGCGGGAGTGGCGGAACAGAGAGGCCCGAGGTCGCCAGTACCGGACGGGCCAGGTGCGTTGCCACGGCCCAGGTACTCGATACCAGCGGCTGCGCACTCCGCACGGCGATGGACCTGCCGACCTACCACCGGAGAGCTCTTCATCTTCAACTCCATATTAGTGGTCCCTGCATGCAGCACACGTTTCTGCACACCAACTTGGCGAGACACGGTGGTGACTACCGGAATGGCGGATCGAGACGACTCGTGGCATGGGCGTGGCATGACATGAAGAAGTCTGGCTATCCCTGCAGCTGGGCCATGCGGAGACTGGTGGTGATATCAAGAGAGAGACGAAGAAAAATTTGCAGACAAGTGGAAGGCAAAATACGTAAGAGTTGATGGAAGATAGGGAAACAGCATTGACACCTGTACCTAGGTGGTAGTCTACTAGTACCAAGCTGTACGATGTACGAGTAAGAGTCACGAAAGAAGCTCCACGGGCCAGGTATCGTATTGTATGCTCACAGCCATAGGTCATCGCTTTGCGCATCGCATGCATCATACAGGCTGCAGGATTCCTGTTTCTGTGAGCACTTCTTCTGCAGCCATCTGTATGTACGACGTGAGGAGAGACACGGCTGCAGCCTGCTGACGATTTTGATTCGCAGGATTCATGCGCTACGACTGTGCGCTGCTACCCAAAAGGCAAACTACTATTAATCAATGGGGACGGCAACTCCAGACAACAAGGAAACAAAAGATTGTGTTTGATACCATACTACGAGCTCTGCAATGCACTAGTCGGGCACCAAGCCATCCCCATCACAGCTTGACTCAATGACCAGTCTACCACGATTTATTATAATCGCCCTTGAATGCTTCTCGGGATATAGGATAGTGCTACTTTGGGTAGTGCGGGTAAGCATCAAGGTATAGGCCGCGTTATGTAGGGAGACGTCGAGCCAGTCTTTGTTTCGATTTGGCGGTTGAAGATAAAAAGTGACATCTGATGACGAAGGATGCGAATCAATGCCCATGACGCCAGCGTTGCACTAACCAACCTCGCCCGTCTCAGCCACTGCAAACTCGAAACCGCGTGGCTTTTTTTTTTTTTCTATAAAAATAGCATTTTCAATCGTTTGGAGCATAGCATGCATAAACACCTCTGCCAGAAACAGAAAATTCTGCTCGTCTCTTGTTTTTGCAGTCAAGATGCTACTCGACGCGGCCGTGGCAAAAGGCGGCCCGTGCCAGGGGGAGGCTCTCCGCCTTCGCGTGCTGAGTGGAGTTGTGTGTGTACATTGAATGGGACACAGCATGTAATAGTATAATGGGGATGCGGTAGATGCGGTAGTTCGGTTCAATTTGTATAAGAGCCCGCTGATGATGGGCATGCTAGTGAGGAAAAAAAAAAAAAAAAAAAAAAACCGGCCGGTTAATGTCGTCTTTAGTGGCCTCCTCTAATCACAATTAGCCTGGGTTCTTTTTGCATACGAGAAGCCATCAGTGGCATCGATGCGTGTATATAGCTCCTTTCTACTGGTATTGCTTATCATACCTATCTGCCATTAGGTCGTTATAGCGCGCGGCATGCTAATGAACAGTACCTGCTAGGCACGTAGCGGCGATGATCCCTTCTGCATCGTGAGTGAGGCCCGAGATAACATGGGACTCCATCTTCTCAACGGCGCTGTTCGCATTCCCGTCGGTGGAGGCAGCGGCCGCAGACGGAGATTTAAGGTTAGGTTTCCATTTGTCTCGCATCCATCCTCCGCCGGCCTCGTGGCTCCCAAGACACTTGAGGCTGCAGCGTGGGCTCGGCACTTTGAGCAGCCGTGGAGGTGGCAGAAGAGGAGTCGTCGAGGTGGCATTGCTGCTACCTCGCTTTGGAGACTGGCCTTGCTCGCGCAGCAGTGGTATTTCACACCAAGTTGAGGGGAGGTAATAGATGGTAGGTAGACAGATAATGTACAGTACAATGTAGATACATGAAAACGAGTGCGAAGAAGTATCCGTGCAAGTTACCTGCAGACTCCACTTGCTACGAGGCAAAGTGTCACGAGTAGAGAGGAAGCGTATGTACATCCCTGAAAATCAAGCTCACAAGTGCTCGTCTTCTTTCATGGGTATGCAAGGTATGCAAGTGATTTGCAGCATTCTTTGCATCTCATGCCTAGTATACATATTATAGCACATACTGTATACAGTACATGTATCCATGGATGCTAGCAAGACGATCTTCTAGGCAGCTTTCTCCTGGCGAGCGTGCAATTACAGGTGCAGCTTGCCAGGGCCGGCTTAGTCAATGACATTTAGTCTAAAAATGCCTCGTTGGGTAAGTGCAGTATACAGAATGCTGGCAGTATGGAGAACTCTGTCGTATTGGCTCCAGTGTCTGGTATATTGTTGAAGCCGCTAGCCAGTAGTCCATATTGCCTCGAGCACGACAATGGACTCGGGTGTCGTCCGCAGGTCGCACGCCGGATATTTTGCCGCTGCTGCTCATGGCTCAGCCCGGACCTTTGAGTCCAGTCCAACACCTGTGCAGGAGTAGCGTGTACAGTATGTATGTACAAGTATATGGGCAAACTGGCAAACAAATGACAAACAAAAGCAGCAGCCTAACCTCCTTCTGGGTTCGTGCAACCCTCCCTCACGCACGTTTTGGCTCACTTGGTGTGCTGCTGCCAACTCCCGGGCCTTGTCACCTGTCAGCTGTTCCCTCGACTGTCTTTCTCCTCTTCCCGGCCTCATCTGGCTCGACGGCACCAGGAAAACCGCGTGGCAATTTCGCAGCGTGCTCTTGGCCTGACTGGCCCGGTTTGTGACCTGTCAGGCCTTGGGCGAGAGAGCAAAGATTAGTGCGCCGATGGCGGGCCATGTTTGATTTGAAACATCGGCGCCATGGCCAGGATAGAGTAGCGTTGGGAGTTGTGCCGGGGGCCTCATCCCTGCCGGACTAGATTTGAAAAGGGTGCCTCTTGACTGCTACGAGTAAGACTAGGCTGGACAGGGGACGGGGAGTCGCCTTGGCTTTTGCCAACTTGTTGTGCCTGTGGTTTGAATCGTCGAATTCCGCTGCAAGGCGTTTGTGCAGCTTCTCATCTCCGCAATGGTCAGTCAGATTTTGGGCGATTCGGTTGATAACGCCATCACAGATGCTTTGTAATGCTAGATTCTTGGTAAATGCTACGCCGTACTTGAGTCTTCCGCTCCGCATTTACTGATACGTCATATGATATGGTTCACTGCTTGCAGGTGTTCATCGGATCGTGTAGCCTTGTCATGTCTTGGATGCACCTGACACTCGGCGGTTGATAGGTACGTACTGTTACCTGCAAATAATCAAACGGCTGATATAGCGTTACTGTTTATTCATTTGTTCAAGTGCAATAATAAAGGCACAAGTCCTTTTTTATTTCATGCCTACTATTGTAGGGTAGCATCAAGCTACCGATTATAACTGGTGTGTATCGTAGTCACAAGCGCGAAGTAGGTCTATCGTTCATTCCATCGTGATATCACCACTGCCATTAGGATTGAGTGACATGTAAAACTATTATGAGGAAAAGGGATATGATATACAAGAACTTGACGAGCTATCTAACAAAATCTACTGCACGGTAGAACTGTTCTACCGATCTGATATTGCATGTCAGCCTGATGAGTGGAGTTGATGCCCATGTAGGTTGGAGCACCCTGGAGACATAACACTGCTGCAGCCAACAAACAACAAAACCTCAGCCATTTAGCCGCCCCTTATCTCTGATGCTATCTATAAACTGAAAGGGGCAATATACTGTACAGTCTTCCCCTTTACTGAAAAACAAGTGAACAGCTCCATACTAGGCCGTGATCAAGGATCGCCGACATCTCATAGAATATGTGCTCACTCGTTACACCCATGCCACTCTGAGCTGACCATTCTTACATCGGGCATTGAACCAAAAGCAGCCATGGAGAGGCCTTGGCATCCTACAACAATGACCATATACGGGTGCCGGCGGCTAAATGATTCCCAGAAAGAGATTTCTTTTTCTTTATCCCAGATTACGTGGTGCCTTATAAGCACTGTGCCCTTTGCGAACGTCCTTCTATATATTACTGTCAACTGCAGCCAACACCGACATTGTGCAGAAATGCTCCAAAAGGAAAGAAACCAATCCTATGTCACTCAGATCGCCGTAAGCCATTTGACCTGCCGTAAAGGCATGCTGACCCAGCGGTGATCTAGTCCGTTCCAGATTGCCTTGTTGGAAGGAGTAGCCATCCAAAAGTCTGACAGTAGCTTTATCTGTGTTGTCTCATTCAGCTTTCTGTCCTGTTTCGCACGCAAAAGGTCAACCTCTTCTGAAATCTGACAAGACATCCCTGCATTGTGTGGCCGTTGAATTGATCTAACCGAGTACACATTTGTATACTTGACGGGTAGTGTTGGGGGATGCCTGCCCCGACATCCCTGGAAGGCAGGAGATCGCGAGCCTCGTGAGAGCACTATGTAACCACGACGCCCCCATAGTTGGTTTAGATAGAATCAAGCCTGCCCTCGTAGATTACGCTTCAGGATCTGGTTGTGATTCCTCCGACCCCGGTTTGACCCGACGCAGGTAGGTGGTGTATCCCAAAGCATTGCATATAATAATCTATTCCTATTATCTTAAGATACCTCTATGAAATGAGTAAGCTCTCGTCAAGCATTTTTTTTCTGACAACGTATGCACTGCTGTGTCTGATATCTAGTTGCCATAGATGATGGTCATTGCGAATCATATAATAAACAGTAGAGGAGACGTCGAATCTTTTGCTGGTGAAGTCCAAGGACCCCCCTCTAGAATCTTCCGTCCACATTGGAAACATATGCAATGAGATGGCAGAGCAATGGCAGGATATTTCATCTGGACTGCGAATGTCGTTACAGCCAGTCGGGCAAACCAGCTCCCATAGACAAGCACAGTACCAAACTCCCCGGTCATTAGATTCTCCTGGTGTAAGAGTAGCTCTTCCCACGATGTTATCACTTTGAGCTGATCGCCGAACTTTTCGGCGAGAAGCTGACAAAGAGTTTCGTTATCAACATCGTCACGCACGCAACTGCAACCGATGAAACGAGTCAAACCCCGGCTCTGGAGTGCACGTATGATGTCTAAATCAGCTACCCATCTTGATCCATCGTACACTGATATCAGAGCCTCGCGCATCACTATGTCGGCGTCCACAGCGCCTCGAGCATTAGCCAACGGAAATTTATAGTCGGTAAGCTTGAGATGTAGGGATGTCTGAGTGAAAGAATCTTTGGGTTGTCCATCAAAGCTAGCAACCTGAACAAATCTTCCTCGCATCGAGTTGGCCTGCAGCACCCGAGGCACTGGGGGCGGTATGAGCATGACAACGCCTGGATTGCCCAAGTTCCCGTGGATGCGTCGAATTCCCTTAAAAGCCGGTTTCCCTGAATGGTCTTGTAGGGCCGGGTCTTGAAGCAGGGTCTCTGAGGCATAGATAGAATTCCCGGTCGCTATGGCCATGACGTGCTCAACTTGATCCGGGTGTAAGTCGCACCCGCCGGATTCAAGCATTGCCAGACACGAAAACTTGACGGCTCTCCAGAACTTTTCTTCCTTGCGTTCAGTCTGGTCAAAAGCATTAGCAGCCCAGTATGCACGTCCTATGGGCTGCTTGGTAATGCCAATTGACATCGTCGCTCCTGGCCAATCGCTGTACAAGTCTGATATAGCAGATACGGCTCTCAAAGATCTAAAAAATAGAGCGCTTTGCTGAAGCACCCCATTTAAAGAATTCGAAAAGTCCTTTATGCCAATTCTCGGGAGTGACTCGAGGTGTTCCCCCAAGAGGCTGGGATCCAGGTCATCGGAGCGAAGGATAGCTGCCAAGTTGGGAAGCGTGTAAGAGGGAACGTCAACCATGGCGGAATCTCTGACAAGTAACGCGGCAGTTCCATTCGCCTCCACGGACCGGAATATAACTGTAGACTCAGTTGCATTGTCCAGATAAGAAGAGTGATGTTGGTACTCTAGCTCTCCTGGGGAGTTTTTAGAGCGACCATACTGTTCCTCTGTGCTATCGCAAGTTGAACAAGAATTTTGTGCGTATTCTGTAGGAGGATCGATCCATTGGAATTCACATCCGCGAGAAGAAAGCATTCTATCATGAGTCATGTACATAGTGCTTTTTGTGGAGAGCCAGTAACAATCTTCATCTACATATCCCGAGGTGGGCTGACAGCTTCGAACGTTTGTGCATCGTAGATTTCGCTCCGTGCCCCCAAAAGTTGATAGGCACAAACACAATGAAGTGCATTGGAGACCTTGCTCTGCACATGGGCAAGAGGTGTGACAAGACTCTTTATCTGTTTCAGCACAGTCGCAGCCTTGGGTGTCCATAATGGCAGTTTCATCCAGTAGCCAGTGAGATCCTCGGTAGCTCCAATCCTGGAGAGATAGTTCGGTAGCAGTGTCGTCAGGAAAATTATTAATATATCTTTGCAATAGAGGGTCTTCAGTGCGATCGATATGGATCCATCGAGAATACCGTTGTATAACTTGGGGCTCTTCCCCGTAGGCCCGTTTTCTGCTTTGACGTGCCATGGGAACTGCAGAAGCAAACTCCCAATTGCCTTTGTAATTAAAACCGCCCTGGGCCGCATCGTCAACATTGCACCCTATACCGGGCTTGGTGACGATTATACAATCATCGCTACGCAAATTTATGTCGTGAGCGAGGCGCCGGAGTACGGAGATGGATCCTTCAATGTCATGACGCTGAGCAACAAAATCTGGCGAAAGTCTGAAGAGAAGGTATGGATTAAGCAGCCCAAACATGGGGACAAGGTCGCGAAATTTATCGTCCAGGAAATTCCGGCCTCTCCGCCGGCCGAATTCAATGAAGTAGAGCGCTGACTCCCTCTCCTTTTCGACGGCAGATAGGAAACTATTTGCTGTATCAATGAGAGGGGTGATCCAGCCTAGGGCGCTATCATAGCCTTTCTCGTCGGTTGAGCTGCTGCAGTATCCAATGGCGTTTCCCAGTGCGGAAAAACATTCTGCTGCTTCCTCGACATCAATTAATGCTGGCTGAGCCCAACTTCCAAGGACACATCCAAAAGTGATGTAGCGGAGCTCTTCAACTGTGATCCGGTCACTGTCTTCATCCAGCCGCTTTTCAACAACAACTGGATCTCCATAGAAACGCAAGTGAGAAAGCGACACTGACCAGCTGACTCCGGAGCAGTTCTTATCTTTTGCCTCCAACCCAAGAGTGATAACGCCCCCAGGCTTAACAAGCCGATCATTAAATTTAACATCTCGGTTCGGAGAAAAGACATTCAAGTCTGGATAGATGTGCCATGACATGAGTCCCAATATCACGGAGCCGTTTGTCACATCCTGTGGTACGCCCTGTATCAAGTCTTGGATCGTCTTCATCGCCAGAATCCAATTCTCCACCACGTTCGAGTAGGTCGTACCGGAGCTGTGTATCGATGGAATGTTCTTGACAATGAGTTTCAATTGTGTGTCCTCGCGCTTCTTCACTTCGTTCGCGGTCTGTAGCCACGCGCGTGCGCTGGCGTCCCAGCTCGCCAGATCGTCTCGCAAGATCTGACGGCCCTGTTCCACCGCATATAAAGCTGCAAGACCCTGTATTTGAGAAGTCTCGGAAGCCCTTTCAAGGTCTTTCAGCCGATCGTCAACGAGCTGCATCCAGATGGCCGTGGCTTCAACGTTGGAAAACATTCGAGCCAGCATACAAGCAAGCAGATGTAGTGCGATGATACTTGGTCCAGAAGATACTGCTGCGTAGATAGAAGTGCCGTCTACTCCCACATGCCCAGAAAATGGACCGTGATCAGCGTCCTTGAGTAGACATTTGTCAGAATCAACACTCGAGCACAATATGGGAGGTTGCAAGTAGTAGTTTTACATACCTTCAGATCGAATAAGGGCGAAGTCGCAATTTCTGAGGCTCTCTCCCCATATGCAGCAGTAAGAATGTCGATGTTCGGAATGATCTGCTCGAACAAGAACCCGAGCCTGCGAGCTATTCTATGTTGTGGTCCGGACTCGGCATTTTGTCGACGGTGTTGTGAGAGCGCATTACCTAATCCTTCGAATTGCTTGGGAACTTCCACTCTGACGAGAGCAAAATCCAAGCTCGCATTCGCAAGTGAGAAGTTATTTTCATTTCTAGAAGAGAAAAATGAAGCAGTCAATTGCGAGTTGAACGCCATCATAGATTCGTCCGTTCTGCGTTCCGGCTAATAACCAGAGGAGTGGATGGAGGAACGATTTCCGACCATTTGAATAGCAGAAAATGCGGCTTTTGGCAGAAGAAATGCTGGAAGCAGCCTGGCGGGGTTGGGCATATGCATCAGGCATCTGTCGCACAATGACCATAACGAGGCTGAGCTGCCACTGGTGGTCCATTCAGGTAATAACATGTGTTAGCTACCTAGGTACTATACTCGCAGCAATCGGATGCGAATCTACCCAATGTGTGCTAAGAATACATATAAACTGCATGTAGCGGCCCGAAAGTAAGCTGTATTAGTGTCTCAATGATATAAGTGCCTGGAAGAAGACAACATGTACAGGTGTGTACTTCGTATGTGGTTCCTTAGGTAGACAATGCCTATTATCTTACGACATATTCAATGTTCATTATTTCAAGCTACCTTCAAGCGCAATACTCGCAAAAAGAAATCTGATAAATGGCCACAATAAGGCTTTCGCCATCGTCAACCCAGACAGAACCGTGACCGCACAGCTTTTGAGAGAATATGGATGCACATGGGTGGCTGCGCCACATTGAGTAAGAAAAATCCACTCCCTAGACTACTTACCATAGATGAGAACAAAGGATGACCTTGAAGTGAGAATAGACAGTGTTTGAATTAGTTGTTGGCGGATGGTGATTGTAAGATGATGTCTCTTGAAACTAACTTCCATGTTATTCTGCATCGCAAATGAGGGGATGCACAACAGAAGACCACTTTCTATGACTACCACCAATAGAACTTTCTAAATTAATACGCAAAGTTGGCAAACATAGAATAAGATTGCCTCAGAACGCTATGAGCTAGAGCTCATGCCTACAGTAATATCTTTTTCGTACCATTATACTCCTAAGTACACGTATTGATAGTTACATCTATATATACGCCCAAGCCACGTTATAATTCGGCCGGCTGTAGCTTTTAAACTTTTCCACAAAGAACTGTCGAACCTTGACTAGGTAAATTATCCACTGGTGGACAATATTGCAAAGCTTGAATACGCGTCACAATCTGGCCAACCCACAATTCCTCCCTCTATAAACCTAGCCTTCGATGTTGGTTTATTTTCTTGTCGTCTTCCCGAAATCTGCTCTTCCTTTTTATGTTGAATCGCTACAATCGGCACTTACCACAGCAACAGCTAGCAATATGTCTTGGCACCTGTTCCCTCTGGAGATCAAGCATCAGATACTTCAAGAACTGATAGAAGATGGCAGCAAGTTGGCCGATTTCGCTACAGTATCGCGTGAATGGCAAGAGAAAATCGAGCAAAATACTTTTGCACGAATTAGATTGACGCCTTCACGTCTCGCCAAGTTTGATTCAATGACATCCCGCAACCGATCACTGGTGCGCTGCTTGTGGCTATGTCTTGAACTGGACAAATACTGTTGCATTGATTGCGCACAACCAACGTGGGTGTTCAATACGAATGAAGATGAGAATGAAGTTATCATGACGGCACTGCAGAGACTTTTCTCAGTCCTCAGCACCTGGGGGTCGGATAGCAATTTATCACTTGACATCTCTGTATACTCGCCTAGCGACTCAGGGCACTGGTTTCCACATCTTACCTTTAAGCCCGATATTCCATTCAGCGCGAGAGGTCATGGTCAGGTGGTTAAACAGGCAGGCCGGGCCAGAGCTGCTGACGATAAACATGACTTAAACAATGTGACTGTGGAAGACTACACGCCAAGGGCCGCCATTGACAGAGTATTCGGCGAGATTATGAATCCGGATAATGTTCTTCTTCTTCCATTCACTAATGAGGAGCAAGAGGATGAATGGTGGCAGCGATTGCCCTTGGTCCCAGCGGTGACCAGCGTGTTATTACGTCAACAGAATCGCCGGCGTTGGAAGCCTCGAGCGCTTGCTCAAATGCTCTCTCGGCTTCCAATGCTCCGAGAGCTCTATTATGAACCATGGAGGGAATGGGGTAATGAGAAACAGGAATCCAGGGACGAATGTAAGCAGTTGTCTTGATATATGCTCACAAGGACAGTATACCGCGCGTATTAATATACTGTCTGGCGGTGTTGCTGTTACTGACGTTTACCGTTGATGTAGCTTATCACAAATTCCTCGAGTCCCTTGTCTCGACAGATCTGAGAAACCTGACAATCTTCGAAAACTTTAACGAAAAGTACGCAGAGACCTTTAGCATCATGGATCATAGGTTCAAGGGCATTCGGACTCCAAGTACAGCTCTTAGCCGAACCCTCTCGAAAGTCAGTCTCAATTTTGAATCTTTCTCAGGGTCATTCATGGTGGACGCTAGCGAATTCTTCAACGCCCATGGCTAATCTTCACAGGAGTGGCCCAACTTGACATTGTTGGTCCTCACTTCGCAACTGTTAACGCCTCAACAAAGCCACACAGACATCATGGACATGCTTCAACGAGCAGGACTCGCGGCCACTATATGCCAAAGCTCAAGACTATGGAAATATGGAACGGACGAGAGAAACTCGCAGCTCTCTTTAAATACGAGCTGCTGAAAGAAGACCGATCTGCTATCATCACATGGAAAGGTACATGGAGCCTCACCTTGCAGCCTTCAGTCGTCGAGACCTGGGAAGCCGTCACTACCAGACGTGGCGGCTTTAGGCTTATTATTGTATACGAAACGCTTGACAGTGATACTATTCGGTCTCATGGCGACGCAATCGTTAGACTAAAGGTTTCAGAGCGAGTAGTCCGGCCTATTTCACTGCAACAGATACTGATAGATTGTGACGCTCTTTGGACGCGAACCCTACCACTCTAAGATGGGTTTCAAATGAACTTCAACTGACTATATTCTAATCAAAAATATATGCAGTATCTCTAGATAGAATCCATAACAAATAATAAAACATTTTGGGCATCATGCTTCTGCTATGATATCATGTGCTATTGTGTACATGTAGACGATCGTCTTCATTCTACAGAGGCGTGCAGAGCGCAGAAGGGAGTTGTATCACAGCTCCTATGTATCATTCTTGGGCTAGGCATTCTATTCATAGCCACAGCATGTAGAGAAAAGAAATCCTTGAGAAATGATATCTAAGCAAGACTTGAGAGCGTTTTGCAAGTCTCTTTTGAGCGGAATAAAACGTTTGGACTGTTAGTTAGCGATCTGTGTGGCGCCTAAGAGCAAACCCTCATAGGAAGTTTATCCACGTCGTCCATTCAACAATAGCCTGCCCGGCTAGCTCAATCGGTAGAGCGTGAGACTCTTATGAGTTACACATTCTGTATACAATCTCAAGGTTGCGGGTTCGACCCCCGCGTTGGGCTTTTCCTATATTTCCAAAAATGATTGGTTTCTTTTTTGCTCTATAGTCAAATTTTTTACCTTGGCGTATATCTCCATTCTTTTTACTTTTTATTTTGCAACATGACTGATTCGCATCTGTGTTCATCTAGGGCATGCAATGCGATGATAGCTATGGTTATAAGTAGAGGTGATATGCTTGCAAGACGAAAGACTGCTGATGCAGATACAGAAGATATAAGATGTGATGGTAATCACAATTCTGCATGGGAGAAGAGAAAAAAGTATGAAAGCTGATGTTTCAGGGTAGGTGAATCTGGGGATAGAAGTTTTCAACTTGGAGGGGTGGGAAAGCATTCCAGGCAGCAGATAATACAAGCTAAATTGCTGTAGAGTTCCATCTACAATACATTTCCATGATCAACATGGCATATACGTAACTTGCACGACATGTATTTGGTCATACCAAGTCATGTAGAATTTGCAGTCTCGCTGAATACCTACTTTGCCCACCATCCCGTAGTCACAACAAACGCCTCCAAGCTTGCCAGCCCCCTAATAACTTCAAGAACTGCCATCAAATGTTCATAAGAGTGATAGTCTATTATAACTGATAGCGTGATGAATTGCCTGATGCGGTAATTCTCCGAGAAGTTCTAGGCCTGGTAGCCAGTCATGAAATGCTCCATCATGAAGCTTTCTTCCGCCTTGCCCACTCACTATTTTTTCTCCCATGCGGCCCCAGCACCTGCGACGGTCTAGTCGAAAAAATACTTATAAGGTTATCATTTTCGCGCTTAGAGAGCTGGGCAGCTGGGCCAATCATTCGGCCGTGTGGGATCTCAATGGAGGGCTTGGGGTGCAATGACTGGTCTCGGCTAGCTTGGAGCTCCCCGACGTCATGTTTCTCAAAGGGGTACCAGCAAGGTACAGGCTGCAAGCACTCTGCAAGGTGTAAACCCATCAACAGGCACCGAATCGCAATTTCGTTGTTGATGCTGCTCTAATCAACATCTCTTCTGGGATATTTATTATATATAAAGTAACAAATCAGACATCTGCATGACTTCGTCCAAATGATTCCAGCAGCCCGCCCACGGCTGCAGTCCGTCGTGCAGCCCCAGAGCCGGAATCAGATCCAGAACCACATTCTTGGGCTCAAGTCGGCGAAAAGTGCGCCAAAAATTTTCACCCCACCAGACTCGAGCCCAGCTACGGCTCGTCGTTGCGAGTTAGGCGCTCGGCTCCCTGCGTCTGGACTCCCGAATTTTCGTCGCCCGCCGTCACTCTCTTTTCCTTCTTCTTCTTCTTCTTCTTCTTCGTTTATTCCCATATTGATACCCCGTGTTTTATCCTCACGAGTCCTTCACACCGCAGCCAAAATGTCCAACGAAATTGTCCACCCCACCATCCAAGGTAGGTCTGCTGCTGAATCCCATCCTCACCTTGTGCTCATACCCCGCTGCTCTGGAAATTTTCTGTTACAATTGCCCCTCCATGGCCGTCTTCATGGATGGGGGGGCAAGACGTTGAAAGCATCGGCACATGCTTCTGCGACTCCATTGAATACTTTTATTTGGTGTAGAAGAGGAGCAGAAGCTGTGAGATGCTGGATATGCCCTGAGACAGCTAGGGGAGTCCATTTTGTTGATTCCAGATACTGCGATAAGAATCGTGATAAGGAAAAAAAAAAAAAAAATCAGCATGGAATCCCCAATTAAGCTGGAGGGGATATCAATCAAGCTGCTCTTTCGATATCGCATTCGTCGATAACTACTACCGTTTTGTAGATATGCTAACAGCTCCCACCAGATGGCTGGTTCCGCGAAATCTCCAACATGTGGCCCGGCCAGGCCATGACCCTCAAGGTCGAAAAGGTGCTGCACCACGAGAAGAGCCAGTACCAGGACGTGCTCATCTTCAAGTCCACCGACTACGGCAACGTCCTCGTCCTCGACAACGTCATCCAGGCCACCGAGCGCGACGAGTTCTCCTACCAGGAGATGATTACCCACCTGGCCATGAACTCCCACCCCAACCCCAAGAAGGTCCTCGTCATCGGCGGTGGTGACGGCGGCGTCCTCCGCGAGGTCGTCAAGCACGACTGCGTCGAGGAGGCCATCCTCTGCGACATTGATGAGGCCGTCATCCGCCTGTCCAAGCAGTTCCTCCCCCACATGTCCGTTGGCTTTGACCACCCCAAGGCCAAGACCCACGTCGGCGACGGCTTCAAGTTCCTGGACGACTACAAGAACACCTTTGACGTCATCATCACCGACTCTTCTGACCCCGAGGGCCCCGCCGAGAGCCTGTTCAAGAAGCCCTACTTCCAGCTTCTCCACGACGCCCTCCGCGAGGGAGGTGTCATCACTACCCAAGGTTGTATGTCTCTTTTTTCTTCGAGAAGGCGTGTAGCCCCTCTAGGGTTTTGGCCGGCATGCTAGAGCGACCCGTTCTGGTTTCCTGCATTTTGCAATCTCTTGTTTTGCATTTTGGAACCAGCTTTGGTGACTGCATCCATACTCCGACTCCCTAGGGGCTGCCAGAGCTAGTGCTGCTTTCTCACGAGGGCCGCTCGGTAGTTCCGAGTACAGCCGCTTATTATGAAAGATCATAGGGCAGAGCATTCGTTGTCCCGCTAGAGCTTCGGCTCCCTATGCGTTTTGCTTTTATTTCCATCGTTATTACACTCAGTAGATAACTAACTCTTGTGTTCCCGTACAGCTGAGAACCAATGGCTTCACCTTCCTCTCATCACCCAGCTGAAGAAGGACTGCAAGGAGATCTTCCCCGTCGCCGAGTATGCCTACACCACCATTCCCACCTACCCCTCCGGCCAGATCGGCTTCATGGTCTGCTGCAAGGACGCCAACCGCAACGTCCGCGTTCCCCTGCGCAGCTGGACCCCCGAGGAAGAGGAGCAGAAGTGCCGCTACTACAACGCCGAGATCCACAAGGCCAGCTTCATCCTGCCTACCTTTGCTAAGAAGGCTCTGGAGTAAGGGAAGTTGACATGGACGAAATGAAGAGTGTTGGATTAAAAAAAAAAAAAAAAAAAAAAAGGAAATAAGAAGGATTTGGATTTTCCTCTGATGAGCAATGGCATTAGCGCAGAAGGATCAAAAAGTTGGACTCATAGGCCGTAAAAAGGATTAAGTGAAACATAGAGTGATATGCTCTAACTGTAGAGAGAAGCTGAAAATAAAGATCTAATAGATCGCTTTTCTCATGACAACAACCGCCTTGTTGATTGATTTGGCCTACAGTGCACGAAGACTGCGACAACTGACTTTGTAATTGGATCATCATGTCTTGAATGAGTACGCACAGCGTCTCTCACAATTGTATTATCATTAATTTTTGATCTTGTTTGGTCTTTACTTGCTTTCATGTCTATGTTATGCCTTTACAGCTTGTCAAACGAAATCTCTCCCTGACTAACATCAGGATACACGTCAAATCTCCGCTGAGTATTCAAAGGAATATTCTTCCGCGCCTCGGCGATATCCTCGCCCACTAGCTCTGCCTGGACAGTAGTCTCATTCTCATCCGCCTCGACCAAAATCTTAGCCATGGGGTTCACAATCAAGCTGTGTCCCCAGGCGTTGTAGCTGGCACTCATGTCTCTGGCGGGACTGCAAAAGGCCACGTAGATCTGGTTATCCACAGCACGGCCCTGAGCCAACAGACGCCAGTGCAGGTTGCCAGTGGTGAGGTTGAAGGCTCCCGGATAGATGAGGGCGAAAGCACCGCGGCGGGCAGCAATGGTGGCCAGCTCGGGGAAGCGCACGTCGTAGCAGATGGCGATGCCAATCTTGCCGTACTCGGGCAGGTCGACGAGCGTCACCTTGTTGCCGGCGCTGAGGACCTCGGACTCCTTGAAGGTGATTTTGCCGGGGATGTCAATGTCGAAGAGGTGCGTCTTGCGGTGGGTGGCCAGTAGCTTGCCGTCGGGCCCAAAGGTCAGGCTCGTGTTGTAGTACTTTTTGGTCTCGGGCTCGAGCTCGGGGATGGAGCCGCCGATGAGGTAGATGCCGTTGTCGGCGGCCATGGCGGACAATGCGTGGAACGAAGGAGATTGTTCCTTTGTGGGCGGCGAGGGGAGCAGCGTCTCGGCGTAGTTGGGGAAGTAGTTGGTTCCGTAGGGAGAGTTGAAGCATTCCGGCAGGACGACGAGCTTGGAGCCGGACTGAGCGGCCTCGGCGACCTTTTCGGCAGCATGCTTGAGGTTGGCGTCCTTGTCGGCACCAGAGGCCAGCTGGATGCAGGAGATTTTGATGGGCTTTTTGAGCACCGGAGCTGGACCTGAGGACGACATTTTACGGAAGGCTGCAGGGCGAAGGAGGGCTGTGAGGGCTGTAGTTGGCTTGAACAGGTATCGAGGGCTTTGCAAGAGTGAGATTGGCCTGGACAGCATTCGCATGGCGGAGAGGAATAGGTAGTGGGCCGGGAGAGAAGGAGGGAAATTGGCTTATATGAGGTAAGATGCTAAGGGCTTCCGGTTGACGCCCGATGGCGATGCCGCCGCTTCGGAGCTGCTGCTGCTGCTTTGAGCCTAGAAGTTTGCGGAGAGCTTAGGAGCTACGGGCATGTAAAGAGTACTTTTGCTTTGACAGCGCCATGCGGGAGTAAGTGAGTACTTGTACATGCATCATGCACGTCATTTGGAGACCATGCGACCTCGAACAAGAATAAGAAAGCAGTGCAAAAAAATGAATTTGGAGAAGAGAAGAGACTGCACAGCTAATTCATCACAAAAGAGAGCAAAAAAAAGCAAGAACCAATTTAGCAATTGCACGTTTCGATCGTGCGACCTCCGGGTTATGAGCCCGGCGCGCTTCCACTGCGCCAAATTGCTTTTTCTTGGTGATATTGTGTCGTGGTATGACTCATTATATAGCCCTTTCTCATGATCAAGTGGATACATCTGCGAAACGTGGAATGGGCGATTGTCCTTATCGCGCAGTGTGAGAACGAGTGAGACCCCGAGCGTCCTACCAGCATGTGCTTGGAGACGAGGATGTGAGTGAATGACGAATGGGACAAAGAGCTGCGGGCTAATCGGCTGGTGGTTGCCTCGAGCCGTGCGGCCATTGGAGGCGATGCAAAGGGGAAGCGTCATGCAGAGCGCGGTGATGTGTTTTGCGATGAGATGTCGCATTCGTCATGCAAAATGGCTAGGCGAAGGAGAGGCCACCTATAGAGGTAGCGGGCACTTGTTACCAGTAGGCGGCTAACAGGATTGCTCGACACATGGCGCTACTGCTGTTAAGTGGCTAGCTTGCAGTACGTTCCTGTTATTGCGCGTGCTGCCTTGCTTTCCCACCCACCAGGGATCGAGTACCTGCGATCTGCCACAGCCTCAATCTGGCCAGGCAGCGCTGGTTGGCTCTCATCTCCTTTCATCTCATTGCTCAAATCCCCATCTCAACACCTGTTCTTTTTGGTTCCTGGGAAAATAGTCTGCGATACGGATTTGTTATCATTGTTTTCGTGCTTAGCCATGACTCGGGTCTACGTCTACACAGCTGGCCTGGTGGCCTTTGTTGCCGGTACGTCATCGAAATCCAAACGTGCGCCCCAAACAATAGCAGCTACCACCACCTACTACGAGCTTTGAGGTTGCGATGGATTCGTGCCAAGCGCAAGGGAAGAAAAAATCGGAACTAACTGTGCCGGTATAGCTACGGCCATGATTGTCGCCTCCATCACAGAGCCCCATTGGGTCTCGTACTCGGTGACCACGACCGCCGGCGAGACGCTCGAGAAGCACATTGGCCTGCACAAGAGCTGCTCCAGCCTCGACGATCCGCACTGTCGCGATTTCCCCTCCAAGGAGCTCTGCCAGTATGGCGAGCGGTACTTTTGCTCCATGTGGCGGACGGTCGGCTTCATGGCCTCGTTTACCATTATCCTGTGTCTCGCCGGCTTGATCGCCTTTGCGCTCGTCATGGGCGGCGGAAAGTACAGGCGCGAGACGGGCTGGCCGTTTGTCTCTGCCCTGTTGACGCTGGTATCCGTTGTCGAGTTCATCATCATCTCCATAGTGGTACGTATCTCCGAGATAAGGATAAACGTGACATGCTGGAAATGGAATTTCTAGGACTGACTGCTGTTGCACAGGCGTACTTGTACGACCATGACGACCAGTTTACCGTTCCGGGATGGAATCTCGATGTTTCGTGGTATCTTGGCACCGTTAGTGCGGGCATCTCCTTGGTCATCGCGGCTGGTCTCGCGGCATCTGCCTACTTGCTTCCGCCCGAAGAGGGCTACGAATTTCTCGATGACCCGCTTAATGCTTGATTCTTTTCGCAGTGCTTTTGAAAGCGACGCAAATGCTGTGCTTTACGAATTCTTTGGCTGTTTCCACCTGGCGCATTTGATTCTTCCTATGACTTTCGATTCTCTCTTTCTCTTATAATCATTGAAATTGCACATTTGGTATATAGTCTGGCGTTTTGGGAGTTATTACACATTGGCCAGTGTATACATAAACGACTTGTTTTGGAAGTTTGACGCACATGGCGCTATTCATATGTCGAGCTATCGACGTTTTATTTCAGGCCTACAGTACGCAATGTACAGCCATATCATTGTTAATTCTTAATATATATGACGGAGTAATGAAGCCACCAAGCTTGGATGCTTTTAAGTACTTGGATACAAGAAAGAAAAAAAAGTTGTGATATGTATTTGGTACTTTGAAATTGTCCTAGGCCGTCGGCGGAGTCCGCCTTTCGGGGAGCGAGCCGGTTGACACGAGGGCTTGTGGCGGGGTTGATAGCAAAACATGGAGTAAAAAGATCAATGTCACCCCACTTAGAGAAGAGAGAGACTACATTCATTATCAAAAGTTCGCCGATAGGCCGTAAGACGCACCTGAACTAATTTCCCCAAGTTTTCATATGTAATTCTCTATTCTCTCCTTCTTGATATTGCCATTCATAAGAAACAAGCTCCAATCTTCATGGCTGAATCAGCAGCTCCCGGCCTCACATCCGAGCAGCTCTCATCCTTCCACAAGGACGGCTACCTCATCATCCGAAATGCTCTCCGCCCCGAAACCGTAGCCTCTCTCTTAACAGAGACTCACAGCCTGCTGGAGAACTTCTCCCTCAAGGACCACCCCCTCACGCGCTTCTCCACCGGCGAAAAGTCTGACCATGTCGGCGACGACTACTTCCTCTCGTCGGGGGATAAAGTCCGCTTCTTCTTCGAGGAGGACGCCTTTGACGAGGCCGGCAACCTGACGAAGCCAAAGGAGCGCGCCGTCAACAAGATTGGACACTACCTGCACGCCCTATCGCCGCCCTTTGCACGTCTGATCGACTCCAAGGCCACCAGCGCAGCAGGTGAGGTCAGTCCCGCGGCCGTGGCGAGGGATCTCGGCTTCAAGGACGCCAGATGTCTGCAGAGCATGGTCATCTGCAAGCAGCCCGAGATTGGCGGAGCCGTACCGCCGCACCAGGACTCGACGTTTCTGTACACCAGTGCGCCGTCGGCCGTGGGCTTCTGGTATGCGCTGGAGGACGCCACGCTGGAGAATGGCTGCCTGAGCTTTTTGCCCGGGTCGCATCGCTGGGCGCCGATTGAGAAGCGGCTGGTGCGCAAGGCGGGCGGTGCGGGGACGGAGATTGTGGACAATGATGGCCTGAGGTTTCCTCCTGGGGAGCAGTATGGTGGTGAGCAAAAGGGCGGGGAGTATGTCCCTGGTGAAGTCAAGGCGGGAGACTTGGTGCTGATTCATGGCAACATGCTGCATAAGAGCGAGAGGAATACGAGCCAGAAGGGGAGAATCATTTATACCTTCCATATTATTGAGGGAGAGGACAGGCAGTATGATGAGAGGAATTGGCTGCAGCCGCCAAGGGGAGGGTTTACCAGGTTGTTTGTCTAAGTCTAGTCAAGAGCAGGAAATATATAATCGATCAAGGGGGGGAAAGTTCGTCTATACGAAAGGAACTTCTTTTTCTTTCATCTGCTCCTCATGTCTTTCGGAAATCTATCCGTCGCTCATGCGCTTTAATGGTATAGTACATACATGTATATACAGGTCTTCCTACACAGAAATGAAGAATAAATGGCCATCCCCTTCTATATATACTCGAAAAAAAACCCCCTCCAAAACTTGGAAATCTCCAGGTATCATACAATCTCCCATGTGGCGTGACTACATGTAGCAATCTGCGTATGATAGCCGATTTTTTAAACAAACAGAAAAAAAAAAAAAACATGTCGTAACCGTGGATGATGGAAAAACAAACTCCCAGTCGGCTAGCAAGGCCAAAGAGAAACAGTACAAGATTGGAAAAAAGAGTAGATCGTGGCTTTTCTTACTCCTCATCTGAGCTCTCATCGTCCGAGCCAGACTCGTCTTCTGATGAAGAGGACGAAGAAGAAGAGGAAGAGGATTCGCTGCTGGAAGACTCGTGGCCCTTATCAGCCTCTTTGCCATCATCAGAGTCTGAATCAGAGTCAGAGTCGTCTGAGGAGCTGCTGCTGCTGTCGTCCGAGTCGCTCTCTGATTCCGAAGAGCTGCTGTCGTCCACAGTGGTACGCAGCTTTCTCTTGCGCTTGCTGGGCCCCTCCTTTAATTTCACCTGGTTATCACCTTCGGTAGCCTTGGTTGTGTTGCTTTCGGCGATGCTCACTCCGGAAGAGGCTGTGGTCGTGGTGGTATGGCTGGCATCCGACTCCTCGCCCTCGGACAGTTGGTCCAGAACCAGCTCTGCGCGCATTCGCTTGATCACACGCCTGATTACATCGTCGACATCCTCTGATGAAGTCCGGTATTCGACCTCATGGAAGGTCTTCCTCTTCTGCCCCGCCTGCGAATGAAGCAGTTGCGCGAGCAGCTGGTCGTATCTTAACTGCTTCTCCGGGAGGTTCACTGAACCTTCCGGGAAGCCTGCGGCTCCTTCTGTGCTGTCCTTGGTTCGGATTTCCATGGCGGTTTCTTGTAGTCTCGTGCGAACAAAACCCTTGATGTCTCGGATATATAGATAAAAGGTATCAATGTTGGCCGAAGGGAAGAGGACGGGGTCGAATGCGTGCTTGATGAGGATGGTCTGGTAGTTCTTGTTAAACTTCCACGAGTCCCGAGCAGACTTCCACTGGCTCAAGTATTCGAGCGCAGGCTTGATATCTGAGGGGGCAACGGCAGCATTGGCCTTCTTCTTGCCAGGGGTTTTTGCTTTCTTGGGAGGTGGTTTGTTGACGGGCCCCTTGGCATCGATTCCACTTTTTGTGGGCGTCTCCCCAAACGAAACCGACTTTCTCTTCTTCAGCTGAGGGTTAGAAGCTGCAGGATGCGAGTCGTTCCGAGACTTTTTCAATGCCGACAGAGGTTCGCCCGCTGGCGGGGCTTCGGGCTTCCGCTTGGACGGTGTCTGCTGGGTCCTGCTACTGCTTGGATGCCCAACCTGCAGGGTTTCATTTGCTGCTTCGGGTGCGGAAGACTGCTTGAGCTTCAGGCCCAATCTCTTCCAGGCTGGCGCACGAGCCGACGCTCCGTCGCCCGAGGAAATCATGTTGCGTGGAATGTGGTGGAAAGCCCCCCCTCTTGCGGTGATTCGAAAGCTGGGAGAATGAGAGGCGCAAACAATCGTCGATTGGGCTCTGATCGCGTGTGGTTGTAGTAGAGCCACGCTCTGCGCAGTTGGCAAGACTTCACAGTAGACGGTGGTCCCAGGAGGCTGAAAAGACAATCCAGATAGGAAAACGAGCCAATGCAGGTCCCCAATTGCTTGCTGCAAATCCTCAATTGAAAGCTAATTGTTATCCTCCAAAAGTTGTTTGCGCGAATGGTCTCTTATTTGATTTCTGCTGGGCGCTCACTGATAAGATGCCCCGCCGGTTTTTTTTTCTAAAAGCTCCACTGCATATCGGTGGCCGCGTCCAGGGTGGATGCTTGAGCGTTCTCTCGAATGGCGCCTCAGGCTCCGAGATTACGTAACCATGCACCTTCAGCCAAGCTGCCAGTGACTTGTGCTCTAGGCAAGCTGTGCTAACGCGTACGGTCTTGATGAAGCTACCAGCAGCCCATATCGACAATCGACCTTGACATTCGCAATTCCTCCCTTCGGACCCAGACAGTAGCAGACTCGAGCAGCTGCCGTGACTATAACTTCTTGCGACTGCCCTCGATAGGGCCAACACTGCCGTCACCATGTCTGGTAAGCTAGGCTACATCATAGCTATCCCCGCCATCATCCCTCCCGCATACTGACTTGCAACGCCCTTAGCCAGCGCATACGACCGACATATCACCATCTTCGCCGACAATGGTCGTCTGTACCAAGTCGGTAAGTCCACAGCTCCGAATAAGAAGACCGATTCGAACGCTTGAGTCGAGTTCCGCCGCCTGTATCTTGTCGCCCAGCCCGCGCCGACCCAGCTGACATCTCCAACCCAGAATATGCCTTCAAGGCAATCACAGCCGCAAACATCATGTCTGTAGGCCTGCGAGGCAAGGACTGCGCCGTTGTCTTGTCACAGAAGAAAGTTCCCGTGGGTATTGGAATCGCCCAAATGCTGCCCAACATTGACTGATCTCTTGGGCGTAGGATAAGCTCATCGACCCCTCATCTGTCTCTCACATTTTCCAAATCTCCCCTTCCGTCGGATGCGTCATCACGGGCTCTATTGCCGACGCCAGAGCCTTTTCCCAGCGTGCCCAGGGAGAAGCTGCAGAGTTCCGATACAAATACGGCTACGAGATGCCAGCTGATGTCCTGGCCAAACGACTGGCCAACATCAGCCAAGTGTACACCCAGCGTGTAAGGACGACCTGTTTCTATAATTTGCAGCCAGGTAACTGACGCTTTTACTAGGCTTACATGCGACCTTACGGTGTTGCTACCACCATTATCAGCCTGGACGACGAGCGGGGTCCCCAACTCTTCAAGTGTGATCCGGCTGGATACTTTATCGGCTACAAGGGCACTGCCGCAGGCCCCAAACAGCAGGAGGCTATGAACCACCTGGAAAAGAAGCTGCGGAACAAGGAGCATGCCGAGGGATCATGGGAAGAGGTTGTTGAGCTGGCCATCACAACATTGAGCACGGTCCTCAGCATGGACTTCAAGAAGGGAGAGATTGAGATTGGCATTGTTGGCGGCCCTCGAACAGACGGCAAAGAGGGTACGGACCTGGGTTTTAGAAAGCTCACCGAGGACGAGATTGAGGAGAGATTACAAGCCATTGCCGAGAAGGACTAGTAAACGTATAGATGGGTTAATGAAGCAACGTTAGAGACGCCATTTTCTACCAAAAGGGCCCAGAGCATTGAGTCTCGCCTCTTGAAGGCCATGTCGCTGGAGCCTTAGTCGGTATTTTACCTGTAACAGTAATGTCTGTGCTTCTTAGGGTCGACAACTCACATTGTTATCTTACTTTAAAGTGAGTGCCTAAAGCAGCCCTTGGCTTTATTAAAACAGTTACCTAGGGAGGCAGAAGGCAGCTGAGACAGCAGTTGATCTTCGTGGCATAGATTGAACGATGGGTGCGTCTACTCCTATGATAAGGAACTTGTATTCGTACACAATGTGCCGCGAAATAAAGCAGCACCGGTGAAGCGCCCATATCCTACTTAGTCTACATCATACTAGGTAATCCGGAATAGTGAAATCCAGGCAGCCGGTAAAGGAGAAGCTCAGGTGACGGGCGCTTGAGCCCACATGCTGACAATTAAACAATTAAGCCATCTGGGGAACCGTTCTGCACTTGTACTCCGTACCTCGGACAGCCATTGCCATGTGAACTTTTTAAGGGAGGATTATGAAAAGTGGGCAATTCCGCTGTAGCCTCTACTTCCAGGGGCTGTCATTAGCTGGTGGATGTTGAAAAGGGAAGATGAGGTTGTCATTTTGGATTTGACATGGCCCCGCAGGTGGATGCCATGGGCGAGCAGGGGGCTGCCAAAGATGCAGCCTTTGGCTGTCGACTGTAGGACTTTAGGCGCCAACCAATTCGTCGGATCGAGGAGCATTGATGCCATTTTATGTGCTAAAACTGTTAGGCAGCTAAGAATTGGGCTAGAAATGTCTGGTAAAGTAGGTGCCTGCCGGGTGCCTGTAGATTAACCATTACCTTGCTCCATAACGGCCAAGTGTATGCATCTTTGGGCGAGACTAAGCGGTGCCTGAGCCGCACCGGGTTTGAACAGAAAAACTACTCAACCAGCAGGAAATACGAGGCACAGAATGGCAGCAGAAACAAAAATAAGACTGAACTTGCACCGCAGAACAGAGATTACCCCTAATTACAAGAACGCAGCCCCTAAACCAGGTAGCACAGCTGGCCACAGAATTTCCCCTTGGAAATTGTCTTGCGGTCGAGCTGGGGACGGCACAATTTGGCAGCTCCCAGTCAGGACTAGCGCCACAGCCCTCTGCAACCTGCAGAGCTAGACCGGATCATCCCGCCGCAGTCTTTGCCCGAAGCGGTACTAATATCTCTTATTTTTTCATTGTTGATTTTGCGCCTGCCTGCCGCGCCGACTGTCCACCTCATCCAGCCGGTTTTTTTTTCTTATTACCAACTCGCCCTCCCTTCCTTTCTCTCTCTCTCTACATCTTCCACCTCCTACATTTCCTCGCATCCGAAGCTACGGAACACTTGATTCTTCCTATTTCCTTTTAATACAAATCTTTTCTTTAGCTTCATCCGTCAGTCTGCAAAATGCGTGAGATTGTGAGTTTGTTTTGACGCCTCTTTCCCCCCCCACTATCAGAAGCTGTGGAAGCTTTCCTCACGCGCCCACTGCTCGTCAATTGCTGCAGAGCTCCCAACTCGGCAGTCTGCATGGACGATCAATATGGCCATACCCTTTTGATGTGAATACAAACTGACATATGATTTTTCTTCGACGCGCAGGTTCACCTCCAAACCGGTCAGTGTGTAAGTGCTCTGCTCTTTTGCCCCTCCTTGGGGCGCTGCCTCCCCGCACAAAACGCGACATCGCGATGCTAACAATTTGCGCAGGGTAACCAAGTTGGTTCTGCCTTCTGGTACGTTTTTTTCCTCGAAAAAACAGCGAAAAAACCTCGGCTCCACGCGTCTTGACGAATCGCATACTCATTCATACTTATAGGCAGACCATCTCTGGCGAGCACGGCCTTGACTCCAGCGGTGTTTATGGTGGTACTTCCGACCAGCAGCTCGACCGTTTGAACGTCTACTTCAACGAGGTGTGTAACTTTTGCCAGCGCCTACTTGACTTCGATTTCAGCCTAGACTGTGGAATCTAACATCTTTTCTTCACCATAGGCCTCCAACAACAAATATGTTCCCCGTGCTGTTCTCGTCGATCTTGAGCCCGGTACCATGGATGCCGTTCGCTCTGGCCCCTTTGGCCAGCTGTTCCGCCCCGACAACTTTGTCTTTGGCCAGTCTGGTGCTGGTAACAACTGGGCAAAGGGTCATTATACTGAGGGTGCCGAGCTGGTTGACCAGGTTCTCGATGTCGTTCGTCGCGAGGCTGAGAACTGTGAGTGCCTTCAGGGCTTCCAGATTACGCACTCCCTGGGTGGTGGTACCGGTTCCGGTATGGGTACCTTGTTGATCTCCAAGATCCGTGAGGAGTTCCCCGATCGTATGATGGCCACGTTTTCCGTCGTTCCTTCGCCCAAGGTCTCCGACACCGTCGTCGAGCCTTACAACGCCACCCTGTCTATGCACCAGCTGGTTGAAAATTCCGACGAGACGTTCTGTATCGACAACGAAGCCCTGTATGATATCTGCATGAGGACCCTCAAGCTGTCCAACCCGTCATACGGCGATCTGAACCATCTGGTTTCCGCCGTCATGTCTGGTGTCTCTACATCTCTCCGATTCCCTGGCCAGCTGAACTCCGACCTTCGTAAGCTTGCCGTCAACATGGTGCCGTTCCCTCGTCTGCATTTCTTCATGGTCGGCTTTGCGCCCCTGACTAGCCCTGGCGCCCATTCTTTCCGCGCCGTTACCGTTCCCGAGTTGACCCAGCAGATGCTGGATCCCAAGAACATGATGGCTGCCTCCGATTTCCGCAACGGCCGTTACCTGACCTGCTCCACCATCTTCCGTGGCAAGGTTGCCATGAAGGAGGTCGAGGACCAGATGCGCACTGTCCAGAACAAGAACTCTGCCTACTTTGTGGAGTGGATTCCCAACAACATCCAAACCGCCCTGTGCTCTATCCCTCCCAAGGGCCTCAAGATTTCTTCCACCTTTGTCGGTAACTCTACTGCTATTCAGGAAATCTTCCGTCGCGTCGGTGAACAGTTCTCTGCCATGTTCCGCCGCAAGGCTTTCTTGCACTGGTACACTAGTGAAGGCATGGACGAGATGGAGTTCACTGAGGCTGAATCCAACATGAATGATCTTGTTTCCGAATACCAGCAATACCAGGATGCCTCCGCCGACGATGGCGAGGAGTACGAGGAGGATGCTCCCATGGAGGAGTAAATGTCTCAACGTTGACATTATTTATACCTTTGGGGACTGGGGATGGAAAACTTCTTTGACTTCACTGGGGTTAATTGTTAGATGCAAGCCCCCCCTTTTACGATCAAGCTATACTGTTTTAAATAGGCTCTTCAATAATACCTCTGGGCTCAAATCATGAGTAACCGTGACTTGTCTGTGTACACCCATAGGTGTGAATATATGCAGCTCTAGCAAGTCGTGATGATTAACTAGGCATTGCTCTAGGAATTGCATATCACAACTGTCATTGAGCAAATTTTGATGGAGCTAGGAGAGACAAGGCTAGATATGTTCTTTGGCTGCTGGCAATATTAGGAGAGTGGCAGACGTAGAAGAAGGAATGGCCTGATTTTGCCTTTTCTCCTTGTTTTTGCTGCAAAGGCAGCAATCATCATATGTTATGAAGTAGAAAGTATATATCAAATCTGAAACACATGCAGTTTACACGCCTGTGATGGCCTACCATATGTTGTAGAAGAGGGCCAGAAACTGAGAAAGGATTAAGAAGCGTGCACATATCCATTAGCAACCTGGAGCAAAGTTGACAGTACCGCTCTACTCGCCAAATTAACATGACTTTGCTATCATAAGATAGTCGATAGAGCTGAATTATTGGAAGCCGGAATACATACATGTGCTTGTGCAGTTGGATTGGTATTAAAAAATCTCAATCGATTTTTATTCGTAGAGTGGTAGCACTCATCTTCCGCTCGATGGCGATCTGTCGTTCACTGATAGCTGGAGCAGTTTAAAGGTGGCAGTTGACGACGGCATATCGCGAGGGAACGGCTGAGCCTGCAGTGCGCTGAGTATGTAGATATATGTAGGCACTCTGGGTGGGTAATTTGTACATGAGAGCATGAATGTCGATCAACTAGGTATACTCAGCAAAACAATGATAGATTTGAGTCGATGGTGTAGTTGGAACGTTGCCATGTGACACTTTCATGTGAAGTGGGAATAAGATTGGGGTGATTGGTTTGAGATCATGGTCGTGTTAAAGTATTTGAATGCATTAGATTGCTTCAAAAGCCAGAGATTAAGGAGTGTGTATGTGTGAAGAGAATGAACAAAAGAGATCATCTTTCTGTATAGCATTTAGCTCACAAGTGTCGCAAGATCTCTCACAGGCAAGAAGCAACAAGTACCTAGCCAGGGCAATACTAAACTCAAGCTGTTCCCAAGATATCAAAAGTCATGAATAAGCAAGAATATGAGGCGCGCATATATCGGTAAGAAAATTGAGGAGACAGAGACAGAGACAGAGACAGAGAGAGAGAGAGAGAGAGAGAGAGAGAGAGAGAGAGAGAGAGTCGTTTCATAGACGGCTATAATTTCTGCCTTGTAAATGGGCAGAGCTTTCCAAAGCCATACCTGGGGTGAACAACTGCCGATTTCTTGTGTAATGCCATCGTCTTCGCCCTTCGCTTCGGCTTGCGCGGCCCGCGGATCTGCTCTAAGCGCCCTGGAGAGAGGGAGGATAGCGACGGTATTTTTCTTGCCGTTGATGTCATTGCCTTTTCAAACCTGCTCGAGTTGGGAACGCCTTGCAATTTATATCGTGTAATAGCGTGGGATGGACATAGCTTTATGTGTGTTTTCTTTGGTGTGGCGTTCAAATGAGCAAGGTGACCAGCGCCATAACTGAGACTGTCAGCCACTTCTCACAGGGGGGGAGGGGTATAAGGCAACCGGTTGTTTCTTTGGGGGCCGTATTCGCCTAAGACCGTTGTTTTCCACTCTCCTGCAGTCAGCCATGGGTTCGCCATTGTGCAAGATCCGAGCTGTGTGGGGGAAGGAAACAAGGCAGTCGCCCTGTGAAGTGTTCGTCGTGGCATGTGATGGGGGCTGTGATGCAGTGTTATTGGCCGGAGCTGGGGGTTTCCATGACGGTGGCGTTGATATGAGGGCGTATCGATGGACCTAATATGGTATAGGGAGGTGGAAAGCGCCGAAAAGTAGACAAGAATGATTGATGCTAGACAAAATAGGACTTCGTTGGTATGATAGTGTAGGGCTGTGAGGCAAAGGGTCATTATGCCGGATAGAGGGAAGAGAGCGAGGCAAGAGTTTCCTGATGCCGGCACATTCGCAGCTTTGCTTCGGCCCTACATGGTCATTCGGTATGCCGGCCAGCTCTTGGGTCTCGACTCGGTGACGCTGCTGAGGATGTGATCTGAGCTAGAGACGAAGACGGTATAAAGATTCGTCAGATTGGCGACACTTGGTGGCCACGATTCCTAAATCTCCACGGCTGGGCATCCGACGTTGCATGCGAAATGCTGACTTGGTTGCATCCCCGGGAGCTGGGGGCCTGTCGTGCTGAAGCCGAGGGTATCATGGCCATTATTAATGATTCCTTCTTCCACTGCCTTGCCCTCAGGAAGAGCCTCACGATGCCTTTGACAGACGATTGGCTCCCGAGCAATATCCTCATACGGACGAATCATGTCATTGTCATGGCTGAGGCCTCTTCAGTATAGCTGAAATGCTCCCGGCATGACACACATACGAGATATCAATCTTCATTACGAAGCCCGTAAGCAGGGCATCAAGGGAATGATTCATCGGGCTGCACACATGTTCAGCTGCGATGGCAGCGATACCAGCATGCTTACGAGGATGAGGCAGTCAAATCATCGTTACAGAACAGCATGCTTGATCGTGGAAAGGGTCAAAATCTGCATCTGCACGGTCCCCTTGGTGAATTATGTTTCGGGTGCCAGGCAGCAGCCTCATTTCCCCTTTCCGGGCCTACACGCTCCAATCAGAAGCTGAGAAGCCGATACGTTCCCTTGGGTTCGCGTTTTGACTTTGATGCTGGTCGAGTCGGGTATCAGTGGGAACACAAGACACAGGAGCATCCACGGATCCATTGCACAAGGTGACATGAGACGAACGGGAGCCCCCCCCCTTGTCGTGGATCATCGGGGCGGGAATGGGTTTCAAAAAAACTTTCAGCAGGCGATGGGGCCAGTAAGGCGCAGCGCCCCGGGACCTGCAGTTGAAGGTGGATATGCGAGCAGCCAGGCCATGTTTGTGTGACGTGGCTCTGGATGACATGCGAGTCACAGTCTGTGGCGACAGAAGAATGTTTTATTTATTTATTCGTTTTTGGCCTGTCATAGAGGTACTCCTGCGTGTCTTGAATAGGCAGATGAATCATCTGGAGATGGCTGCATGTCCTGTAAGAGTGATTCAGGTGAAGAGAGAAGGGTATATTGACAAAATAATCAAGGCTAAAATAAGAATGCAGTCATCATCTATTGCTGCAAAATAAATTAAAAAATCGATAAACGAAGCCGGCAGCCACGCCAAAAGCAGTCAAAGTCAATAAAGCGTCATGGACTGCGAAGGAAAGTGACGGGCAGTCGCTGCGCCCTGGCGCTTTCCTTCGCACAGCGACTCTACGCAGCGCATCTCGTGCAACTGCCAGAATCCGCCATCCATCGTCCATCCACCACCATCGACTCCAAGCCGAGATGCCACCCTCCCCCCCCCCGGCAATCCTTGCAGGCCTCGCCGCGCTGCCATTGGCCACGCCAACCGTCCCTGGCGCTCGCAGCTCATGCAGGACCCGTCGCTCTGGCTTCGTTCGGCAAGGCTGCGCGTGGTAGCGTCGCTGGGCCGGAGCTGAGGCGTCGAGAACTGCACGCCATAGGTCCGATGGCCGTCCCCGCCGACAGGGGCTTTCAGGCGAGACGTGCAGCCAGCGGCGCCTCTCGCCAACCGCACGGCGATGGATTTGATGGCATTCCATGCATCGCTGTTTGACCTGCCTGCTGTTGCTCTTGTGCAGGCCGGGGCACGCGGCTGTTTGTGGGCTCCGCCGCTTTGGGAATCACAAACGCCGGGGCGCTGGGCTAGTGCTGGCCGGGACCAAACGGCGCGTCCGGGGGTCGACTCGTACTTGTATGCACGAGTACTGTACCTGCTGCCAATGGACCTGCCAATGGACCGGCCCACGGGACGAGGACGTCAGGGTCCTGGGTCCTGGGCCTCGCCGCAAGGCTTTCCTCTGGCTCGACTCGTTAGCCTCGCCTGGCTCTGGCTCTGCCTAGCCGGCGCGCTGCTGAGATCGACAGTCACAGTCGCCGCATGCCCGAATCCCCTAGCCCGTCTCCTGGCCACGCCTCGGCGCCCAGGCTGGCTGGCCTCGACGCCATCAAGGGGCTAGGATAGGGCTGACCACGCCTCCGGTTGGACGGCTGCTGCCCGATGGCCAGCTCGTCCGGGATTCTTCAGGTCTGAGCTTGCAAAGAGCCACCGGGGGTGGAGGACCCGGGCAGACCTCTCGTTGGTGTTTGCAGCACGGCTTCGTGATAGCTGATGGTTCAGCCTGGTCACCCTCTCTTGGACCCTCAGACGCTCAACCAGAGCATCAAGTCCACCGTAGCTTTGTAAGGCGGAGATGGCCAGCGAGCCCGTCGACTCTTGCTGGATCCTCCCGCAACCAACGGACGGGGTTGATGATGGAGAAATCATACAAAAGGAATGGAGCATCTCGCTCCGGTCCAAGTTCAAGGCAAATCGAGCAAGCCCGCAAACCTCTTTTGGCCCTCGCCACTTCAATAGCCAGCTTTTTTTTCAGCTTCACTTGCTAGACTACAAACGCCTCCCGTCTCCACGAAGCCGACGAAGCGAAACTTGCTTGGTGTTTGGTCTGCTATCCGCATCACCTGTCGACATTTAGCATCATCGACTATTCATTCCTGTTTGCCGCCACTATTCTTCTTTTCGTTGTCCAGTTGGCATCAGAATCACTGCGCGTCACTGTTGCAGAAGGGCTATCATCGGCACCATCGGCATCAACAGCCATTGTCTTTGTTCACACGACGGTTATATCCATCTCTTCACCTATTTCCATCTACGGAAACTCACTAGGCTTCTTTGGCCCCCCTTTTTGCGCCTGGCCCCCAAAAAGTCTGATTCGGCATCTTTCCCTAGGAAGCCATGGACGGATGTAGGTCACTCACTAGTTCCCAGCTCCAGCAAATAGCTTTTCCCTTTTATTGTCCCGCTATTCCTGCCTTTCCCCATGCCCAAGTAAAAGCTACGACCGGCAGGCTACGCCGTTTCCCCCTTAGCCCTCGAGACTCTGCATATGCACTCGACGCGTGGTAGGAACCCACCTGTTCATACTAGAACTACCTCCTCCACGCGAACTCACCGAGAAGCTCCATGCGTAAAGACGACCCTCACCAGCCTCCAACTACCTCTATCTGATTCCTTGGCGAGAGCAATGACTGATAAAGATACCCCGCGAGAAGTGAACGAGTGCCGTACCGCCCGAGTTGCTGAGGTCCTCGCCGACTTCCGAGCACTCCAATACTACATCTCAGCTGGGCCTGTCGAGCCAGAGAACGAGGAGGACTACTACACCGAGGGATGGGCCGCGCTGCGCCAATGCACAATCGACGGACAGTACATCCTGGACGTTGCTGCTGATACCAGGGTGCCTGCAGCACAGGGTGGAGAGGAGGAACAGACCAAAGCCGAACTGCAACAGTATGTCTTGCAAGATACGATGAAGCCTCTGTTTGACTTTGCCTTGTACAATCGAGTTGAAGCTTGCTAACTTTCCTTTCTTCTCCACAGGATTTTGCTTGATGCGTATGCGCGCCGCCACGAGGGGCAGAAAATCCTCCTGAGGCAGGCGGCTGCACAGCGATGGATCGAATACCGAGATCAAATACTACAGGGCCAAAGACCGCACCCGGGGAACCATGCTCAGCTGCAGGCTATTGATAACCAACTTCGAGCAGTAAGCTTACACCCAGTCTTTTTTTTCTTCCCTGTCCAGCTGGACCAGGCTCTATTTTTTTTTCAGACTCCCGGTACCGAGTGGGAGGTTGACCACATAGCCTCGGTCTCCACCCGGTACTTGTCGGGAAAATCCTGTCTTACGGGCATATGCACGGACAAAGTTGTGGAGTTTTGAGACTGTCGTACTAACTCGTGCGTGCTTAGGAAATGGCTGCCATCAGTGACGAGTACGTGTACGCCGAGCTGTTGACGGCGGACCAATCACAGGGGCGCTGGACCATGGAAGACCCCAGCCTGCACAGAATCCAGCGCTGGCTTCAATCCCGACGACGATGATATGCTTCGTTGTTAATGACAGGACTAAAGGCGACGACGACGAATCAGAAGCTACGTATTTACGACACCGTCGCGCCAGGACCAACAACTGCAGATTTTCCCCCTGGTATTCAGCTCCTGGGGGGGGGGGGGGGGGGGGGGGGGGCGCCATCGTCCCTGGATACCAACATTTCTTATTTATTTCTGGAGCGAGTTTCATGCAGCGATTATTCCAAGGCCTTTTATCTTTGCATGGACTCTTTTTTTCTTCTCTACTTTTCTTGGATGTATGATTTGGGCGTATGGGCAAGAATGACAGGCAGCAGCAAAGCACAAGGACTGGGGGATACCTATCATTTTCTTGGTTATTTTTCTTGGGTATTTTTTTGGGCGTCCTTTTTGACATTATTTGCAGGTATAGCGTGCTGCTGCAGACTGAGTGATGAAAAGCAAGCATTTCAAGGGCACAACTGGAGGATACTATATGAACCATAGACATCTTTTCTTTCTTCTTTTCTCTTCTTTTCTTCAGATCTGCCTGGAGCAGGCTCCCAGTTTTTTGTTAGTTCTTTTTGCGAATACAATTTTATTCATCCCTATTCATGGTTCTATAACATCGAAACAGCCTTTCTTTCTCAGATACCAACGTTATACTACTGCACTCCTGGCTATAAGCGAGCTCTTAGTTTTTGCTTTGAACACACAGGGCTATCCCGGCCAGTGACAAGACCATCCCAATACCAGTTTCTTTTTTTCCTATTAGCTCTTGATAATCGACACGGATCACCGATGATACCCATACCTCTACTGATGACTTTGCCCTCAACTAACCACTCGCCCAAAACGGTAAAGAGGAAAGCCATGGCATTCACAATCGGGACGGTAAGGCTCAGCTCTAGTAGGTGGCAAAAAAAAAAAAAATACGAAACGCGTTAGTGGAAAAAATAATTGGGTTCAAATCTCAATAATTTGTTTGATATCATGTAGAAAAGCGTAAATGAAGGCTGCCTGTTTTGCTTTTGCTGTGCTGGCTAGCCCGGTAGGGCGGTTTTGGTGTGGATGGGAGGGTTGGTGGGGGGGAAGAGGGATCTAAGACATGGGAGGCCTGCAGGGGATGGAATGGATGCCAAAACCCAGACAGATGGATAAAATTTCTGGTCTTGATGTTTGCAAAGAGTGGAGCTGAAAGGAGAGATGTAGTGGTACTGGTGATACATACCGGCCTTGCCAATGAGAAGAAAGAACCAGACGCTGCCGGTGAGGTTGAGCACCAGCGGCACGGCATAGCGCGGGTTGCGCAGCAAGTCGAGCACGGAGAAAAAGGCGCCGTAGAGGGTGCGCCGGAGCCAGCTCGCCTGGACGGCCGGGCGGTCGAGGATGGCGGCGTGGGCAGGGTCTGGCTTGTGGGCGCGGGCGGCGCGGCGGATGAAGGGCGTGGTGAGGCCCCAGGCGAGGCCGACGAGGAGGAAGCTGAGGATGTAGTTGATGGCGGGAGGGCGGGGGTCTGTGTCTGTGTCTGGCATTGTTGCTGTTTGATTGCAGATGACTGTGTGTGTGTGTGTGTGTGTGTGACGTGTTGGCAGGGCTGAAGCGGTGGAATTGGTGACGATGATGGGTGTTTTGGTGGTGAGTTTTTGAGGGGACTTGCCATAGCCTCGTGGCTTTTGCTGTCTAGTCCGGTCTAGTCTACTTCCGTTTGGGACCAGGGGTGTCTTTACGGGGACTAGAGATCTATGACTGCCGTTCGAGACCAGTGATTGGGCGGGCTTTTGGCGCTGTGACCACCTCGATTTTCAGAGGCCATAAACTGCTACTGCTACTGCTAATACTGTACGTAGTCTCAATGGATTCATATTATTTTCTTAGCGCCATCTATGTTGTTTTTTTTGCTGTCGAGACGCTAAAACCAGCCACGCGGGCTTCAATGGCACGGCACGGCGCACAGCCCGCCAAGGCTCGGTAGGTGTGGCTTGCGAGCCGAGGCTGGGGCTGCATTGAATCTGTGCTGGTAGTGAATTACAGTACCGTAGGCATTTCTAATGACAGTCTTTTCTTCGCGCATGGCATGCATGGGTTCGGACAAGGGGACTGCATGTCTAGTTGGGTGGCGAAAAAAGATGTCATGTTTCTATCGTGGGAGGGCCGGTTTTCTTTTCTCAGTTTCTGTAACGTGTGCTAGAGGCGTTTCATGGCCCATCTAGGTATCTAGTGTTTCCAAATGCTGGGTCTGCAAATGCGTACCCGCTTCTATTATATGGTTCTTAAAGCATCATTGTTGGCTGCAGACACTAAAGCAAGGTACATGTTAACTAAAACGGTACTAGCAGTAACCAAACAAGCCAATATTCCACTCTTTCGTATGCTGTTTGTCTCGTTCGGCCCGCAGCGGTGCCCAGGCCAAGCAAAGAGGCAGCCCATAGCGCCCAGACCAGCATTTTGTCGTATACGCGCAAACGCTTCACCGCAAGAGCTGTCAATATTTTTTTTTCTTTCTCTTTCTCTTTTCACTGCCTGTATAGCTGTACATGTCTGCATCACGTCATAATTCACAAAAATAGCAGCTCATCTACGATTTTCAATAGTCTCACCTTTTCTTACCAAAGCCATCAGCACACGCCCCCTCCCTCATGAATTATACAGCGATGTGTCCCTCATGGCAGGGCTGTCGAGACCCCCACCCCAGTCAAGTTTTAGCGTACCCGTCAAAGATCCTTGTCCAGCTGGAAAGACACCAGCGCCGTCACAATTAATCAATCTTTTTGCCAATGCCGACGGCGAGCCAGTCGTTTTTTGTCCCGACGAGCCGGGGGGGACTAATAATCATGGAGGCCCCATTGGGGGGGGGGGGGGACTAGCTCTCGGACCGTTTCACCAGGCCCAGGATCTTCCATCGATGAGAACCGACAAGGGAGATTCATCGTTTCCCTGGGACGGCCTTGGGTATCATCAACGTTGGAAGATCAAGGAGGGATCTGCGTGATACGGACGGATGGATGAGAATCTTCCTTCCCGCTGCCATGGATGCCTCTCCACGTCGCCGTGGCCAGTCGGCTTTTGACGATGCGTAAGAGCAGGGACATGTTGGAGGGTGCCTAATATACGAGCCCGTGGTTGTGCTTCACTCCCTGCTCGGAGCCGAGATTTAGGTTGCGTCTTGCTTCTTCCGGGCCGAGACTTTGCTTTTTTTTTTTTTTTTTTATTCCGACGCATACTGCTGCTACCCTGGTTGTCAAGGGAGCTGATTGAGCCGTGAATGGCCATAAGATGCGAGATGTCTTGGTGATGGTATCATTTGTCATGACTCTCCTGCTGGAGCGACTTCAGCTATCATCGTGCAACACAAAGTCTTGGCAGAAAAAGGGAGCTCATTCAGGTCTAACGCTTTGATTGGTTCGCATCCATGTCTAGACATACTGTCTCCATATTCATCAAAGACGTGGACAAGCTTGCTAACAATACATCTCCTGTGCGTATTAAAACCCACCATACTTATGAAGCCCAGCTATCACCTGGACTGTAAAAGTCGCTGATTAATTATCTCTAGACTAAGGGGGAAAACGGTTTGAACAGTTTGCATGGCATGAAAAAGCTGCCGAGACAAGGGCAAAAGAATAACCAACGGAAAGAAAAAACTTAAACGTAAAGAACACCCCAACGCCACGCCATCACATCCATAACATAAACTCTTCCGCACCCGTATTAGCCGCACCTGTATCATCAACCTCCCGAGCAAGATTCTAGCGCGCCTCCGAGTAGTTACGCAGACAGGTCTGTGTTGGCCGTTGTAATGGCGTATAACCTGTTGCATGTGCAGCTCTCGTACCATACACCCCCCGAGCCAGATCCTAGCGTGTCTCCGAGTAGTCATTAAGTGCTACGCAGACAGCTCCTCTGTGGTGGCCGTTGTACTGGCGTATAATTTGTTGACTGTGCAGCTCCCATAGCCGGGCATAGTGATCAGAGCATGCCGTCACCAGATAGGCCGAGTCTGCGCTGAACGCGCAGTCCCATACCCACCGCTGATGCCCAGTAAGCGTGGCCTCGAGAGGCAGCGGTCTTGGTTCGTCCGTCTTGCCATCTATTCGCGGCTTTACATCTTTAATCTCCCAGATCTTGGCTGTGTGGTCGGCGCTGCATGTTGCCAGCTTCTTCACGTCGGGAGAAAGCAGAATTCGCGTAATATACTCTTTGTGAGCGTTAAAATGCGTCACCGGGAGCAGCTCTGTCTGTTCGTAGTTTTGGCGAAGATGCCATATGAATACATTGCCCTGAGAGAGTGTTAGTCAAGTGGAGGGGGAAACTGCTTCTGCTTCTGACGTACTGCTGTATTCGCAGCGCATAACAGGGATCCGTCACTGGCAACCGTTACGCTCGATACCGACACGTCTTCTTCTGGGATAAGCTCGTGTGCGCAAGTATTCTCAGCCAGATCCCATATTCTCACGCTGCCCGACCTATCGCAGCTGATAATCTCGCCTTGATTTGGGTGAATGACGACGTCGTTGACGGGGTGGCCGTGGTTGTAGCTCCTCTGTATTGAGCCCGTCCGCGTTTCCCAAATCTTGACGCAGCCATCCTCGGAGCTCGTGACCATCCATTTGCCTTCGCAGTGAAAGGCTACTCCAGTGATATTGCCCGTATGTCCCTCAAATGTAAGAAGCGGATTAGGATTCGTAGATTTGATATCGTACAGCTTCACTGTATGGTGGCCGGCGGCGGCAAGGTACCTCTTGTCGGGAGAGATACATAGACGGTTGACCTGGGAGTCTGGGTGTTGGATCGTGCGGGAGCATATGCCCGATAAAGCTTCCCAAAACCTGCATTGCGTCAAATTAGCATCGGGTATAAAGGAAGCTGCTTTGCCGTGGGTTTGCGAACCGGATCGTGTGGTCGTAACCCGCTATCGCACATTGTTAGCTCTCAAGTTCGCGACAACTGGTGGGTGAGAGGGGGGTCGGTACTGACCTGTGCATAGAATTACAGACATGGCGGCGGATATTAACAATGCTACGCGCACTTGGTCGCCAGATGAGATATTACGTAGTTGTGAAGTAGAGTCAAAGTGCTCGAGGTCCGTTTGGCGAGGCTGTGGACGAATGTTGTTCCGAAGAGAGCCCGGGCCGCGGCTGCCTCACACTGCTTGACCAGCTACCATTTACACCGCCGAGGCATGAGTAGCTTCCAACATCAACAACAAATGCAGGAGAACTCGGCTGAGAATACACTCAATCATCCGCCGTGTGAGAACTCGTCACAATAGGATGCATTCTTGCAGCTTGTGCTCGTGCTCCTTCACCAGCTGTTTCAGATGAAAACACGTGACGAACCGCAGATGCGTCTGGCCGTCGGCTCCAGCATGGCATCGGCTCAAGCTGTCATTTCACAAAGGCACTATTCTCAATGTCGACCTCGTTTCTTGTTGAATTTCGCTCGCACGACGGAATACACTCGGTCCCGAGCCTGACATTCAGTTAGCCGAGTGGCCATGAAACTGGAACATGGACGCAACACTCCTTTGCTGGCTGCTCCATTACCTGCTTGGATGATGTGTCCATCGTTATATGGCATCGGCGTGGGACAAGAAGCCAAGAGCAGTATTCGATGTGAACGAATTTCGTCCAAACTCTTTCATCGTGGACTACCCCTCTCCTGAATTCCAATGCGCTGTTTGTGATGCCGTTATTCACTGGTTCAGCCTACTTTCAGCTGGGTTGGGGAAAACGAACGACTTTGAGATATGCTGATTCGTATGCATTGATCTATCTTAGTTATATAACCTTTACTATTTTCGCAAATTGCACCTTACCGGAAAATCCCACCGGTTTACAGCCAGCCGCCCAATTGAGTGGTCAAGTTCGAACCATCCAAGCATGTCGAGTGAGAGCTTTCTACATGATATACAAGATTGAACTCCACCTTTCCCCTCCATGTAACCACCCAACAAGGCTACCTAGCCTCCCCGTTTTGAGCGATAAAGAAAAAGAAAGAAAGAGGGATATAAGAAGGGAATAATTCTGAAAGGATTCACGTGGATGCGTGGCACCTGAAAGTTCTGTCCAACGCAGCCTATCTGCGTTTTGAACAGACGCCTGCAGATCTGTGGCCTGAGCCTGAACTTGGCCGATTACCTTGCCCTGTTGATGGCCTGCCGCTCTGGCAGGCAAATGGCGAAGTCGATGCTGATGACAGATCTTGATAGTTGGACGGAACAAATCTGACAAGCGACCCCCCGCAGTACTCGCAGCTGGGTCTTCACCTCCTGTCTCAGCGATCACATCAATTAGAGTATATGGAGATGATCAAAACGTACTGTCTAATACTGCACATGTCGCAGGTGATTGGAACCAGGTCTGGTTTCATGCCAACGGCGAACTGAGAAGACATGGCTATCAAGTTATCGGCGGTCTTATTCAAAGATGGAGACTCTAGTGGCTGAGAGATGGCTGTTCGTGGAACCAGCTATTGTGTTTATTTTTACAGCTTTGATTCTTTCTGGGAAAATATGCGGCGGAAGTGCTGCTTAAATACTAACATCTACGCTGCCAGAGATTTGAGGAGCTAAGCGATAGTCGATGTTGCGTGTTTTTCTTCAAGCTATCCAAATGACCAAGAATCCTCTGACCGCCTCGATCATCTTCGGCCGTAGAGGAGGCCAACTCATCTGCTGCAAGAAACCTCACCGATGTCTCTGTCCCAGCCTGTGTGGTTGCCTCGACATATAGTTGAGGCAACTAGGCCAAAGCAACGTGATACCGACCCGCCCAGCTGGACATGGATTCTATCTAGAATCATCTGCTTGAGCTGATATCAGGCTGTGGGCTTCTATGCACCACCGTCACAGACAGAGTTCTCCGCCGCGTTGAACAAGTTTTACCGCCTCGTCAAGTACCCTCCTCGCTCCTCCTACCCATCGCTCTCGTCGAATAAAAGGCCGTAGCCACGGCTTTACCAAACAATGGGCCGACATGAGCGCCCCGTTGCGACCATAGGCTCATACGCTGTCCTCTCTCAACAGGTCCGTTCGATTTTGTGTGAAGATGATGGCGCTGAGATGATGCAGCCACCCGCAATGGTGATCGGAACCCAGCCCTCTCATTTGCCCGTAGCCGGACCGGTGAAGCCTCCGAGGGTTGCTCTATCGAATCATGCCACTTCGCTAGCTGGGCTTGACCGTCTCATTGCCGAGGGTGCTGGAGTTTCAGCCTCAAAACGGGCGTCTGCAAGATGACGATTGATCTAGTTTTGGCAGCCATGGCATCCTGCCCTTTTATATTGCCGAACGGAAGAGGCGGCTATTGCACTCCTATCGCCCAATACAACGGCTAACCATTGGGCGCGTTATCCGTCCTTAGCTGTCGCGATAGTGATGGATCCGACGTAGCGGCTGGTGTTCTGGAACACAAACGGCATGCAGGCTTTCCCTGGTTGCATCTTCTCCGCCGAGAGGGCAGTTGGCTGGGCGCGGCGTGACTTTCAATGCCAGTCACCAGGCCTATATCGGCAACCCTCTTGGCTCCCTCCCCTACAGATTTGGGCCAAACAATACGAGCCACGAGACGAGATCCGTTTTGTGTACCCTCCCGTTTCTCTGGAGTCAGGCCAGTCAGTAGCATTCAGCTGGCGGTTTTTGGGGAGAACGAATCCCCCATCCAGCCTTGTTTCCTAATTCTCTTGCACCTCTACAAAGCACCATGAAGCTATGCCATGCTAATCCCGCTGCCGAAGAGCAAGGACGCTTCAATGATCGGCTCAAGGAAAGCTGCATCAGGAATCAGCCGATGCAGATAGCCATCCCGAAACCCTTTCCTCGGCCCGCCACGTGGGGGCCCGTTGCCGCTCTCCGCCAAATCAAATGCCTTGCTTTCCATCCTGGCCCTGTTGCAGCACAGCTCTTCGGCTGCTCACCGGTTTTTCCTCATTTAACTTGTACGCCCATCATGTGGTATGGAAAGACGCCATTCTCGGATCTAGTTCTCCGACCCGTGGCTGCTTGGTTCACTAAGAAGGGGACCTAAATTGAGGGAAACAGGCAGTAGAGAAAAAGTAAAAGCAAAGCAGCTTGATTCGAGTAATGCCCTTTTCTCTACAAGGAAGTATAAGTAAGCGAGGTAAGAAAAAACCGGTTTACGCACAGTTGAGGCCCCCAAAGAAGGCAACCACTGATCCTGTGTAACACGAAGCTATCCGAGGATACACCCCTTTCTTTCACCCAACTCTTTTGCTCTCATTCTTCCAGACAAGCGGTGACTCAAAACTCCCGTCCCGTTTGACAGCCGCGAAATTAACAATCTGCGGGTAAGCGTCGTCGGAATGTAACAAGTACACATGAAATGTATACAATGGGAGAGCAACTACAACGAGCCACTCGATTTGCTGGAACTTGCCCAGGAACATTTCAGCTTTGGGCAAGTTTTTCTTCTACTTCTATCCCTTTGGCAATGAATTCATATTGACTTTGAGAGTTGTAAACAAAAAAGGGTTTTATCGCCATGGTTTGCCTATTAATCTGCTGGAGTTATTCCGTCCTCATTAGCACGAAAGATATCACTACCATCACCTCTTCTGTAGATACCACACGCATGTGTGATGATACTGCATTTATCACGCAATTGAAAACCCCTTCAGAAGAATGAAAGGCGAATATATACACATATGTCTTGTTTTCACTCGTAAGTTACTCACAAACAGATACAGCCAGCCATATACAAGAGAAAAGTTTTCTTTTCGAGAGCACAAGGTGCACCAGCTAGATAGCCAAGCCTTCTTGGCGAACAGAGGAGAGACAAGACGTCGTGATTCAAGACTGTAACGTCCAAAAGCCCCTCCCCCTTTTGGACGTACCACTGGTATTACGGCGCTGACGAGATCATCCCCGTAGCGAGGCCGTGATTGGCCATGAGGCGTTGAGCTTGTGAAGCATTCGGGGTTTAGGTTTGCTTTCTGTTTCCCTGCGGCCAGTAGCACGTTGATACGGTGGCGGCATCTAGGCATGGGTGCCCAGGCGAAGCGAAGGTACTAGTAGTGAGTGATACAGTCTTTGTAGACAAAGTTGATAAAAAGGTCGGTGAAGACAAGCTAGGTGCGGATCACACGAATAATGTCACGTCAAGACAAGAACCAAGATCAAGCAGCGGGTATGTAGAACAATTGATTTCAATTTATTGGCTTCCCTTCCTGGATAAAGATTTATTTTCTCTTTATAGCCCTATTACATAGGAAATAAACAAAGACCCCCTAACGAGACGACAGATTAAGAAATTCGTAACCATAGAGTTTCATAGATAAAGAACAACAAGTACATGAAAATTAAACCGTCAGAGAGCACACAATGGAGAGGGTCGCCTCGTTCAAGATCGATGGCCAAAGCTGAGAATCAGCATCTGACACCGATAACTGATGGCTGCCCATCTCAAGCAGTTCGCAAATTCGTCAAATACCAAGGCGCCAACAGTAAAAGATTGGAGAGCAAATTCCGGACTTCGGAGTCTCTCTTCATATAATAAATAAGAGCAAACAAGGGGGGAAATGATCATTTAAGACAAAGGAAGAATAGAAGAAAAAAACAAAGAAAAGGGAAGGATAGAAAGGAGAGAGAAATGATCAACGTCGATCAACAATGAATCGGCAGCTGCACTCAAAACAGCCTTTGGGAAGACTCTATGAAAAAGAGCCCGCAATATCTACAGAGTTGGAGCGGTTGCAATCAGAGCAGACATAACAGCAACTCCTCCAATTGCCGCATATCCAAAGATTTCTGCGGCTCTGCGCAGCCGCTTTGCGTGTGGCTCGCTAGGTCCAGAGTGATGGTCGTCAATGTCCATTGCAGAGTCATCTTGAGCCTTGGGGTAAACTGAAGATGGTGCTTGAGATGGATCTCGTTCAGCAAAAGGAATTTCCTCGGCAGTCAGTTCTGATATCTCTTCGGCTTTGCGTTTGCCATGAGACGATTTCTCTAGCTGATCTAGGAGCTGGCCAGCGCCCGTCTCCGGAGCAGTAGCCAAAGCTTGTTGTTGTTGCTGCTGCTGCTGCTGCTGCTGCTGCTGGGAAATAGCATTTTTCGTTACTTCAAACTGGTAGGCAGAAGTCTCGTCGAGATCTAGAGGAGGGGTGGCATTCTGTAGCCCAGGATGCTCTTTGAGGGGAGAATTGAGAAACTCAGCACCCGAATCAAGGAGAAGACTGGATGCGGTTGCTCGGTTGAGAGCAACATCTTCTGGCCAAAATTTAGGTTCAGCAAACTCAGGAGCCGGTGGAGGGTGAATGTCTGACGGAAGCTCCATTGAACCCGCATCATTGTTGATATCAGTGGCTGTATTGTTGTGACTCATGGAGATTTCCTGGGATCGGAACGTGTCGTTGAATGAGGGCAGGTGTACGCCTTCAGCAGAGTCATTCGGCGCCGCGGCTGCGCTTGATGCTGAGAGGATGGGCGGAAGACAGTCATTCTCGAATCTATCCACAATTTCGGCCTCGTGGATTACAGTGGCCTCGACGTGAGCTGCGGCGTGGTCGTCGCCTAAGAAACTGCGGCGTAGGGTTTGATCAAAGGAGCAAGTCGAGCGATCTTGGAAAGAGTTTCGTTAGCTATTCTGCGTCCTGTAGAATTTGGAAAGGGGGCATAATGAACAGGCTTACCATCATCGTTGTCTTCCGACATGTAACTTTCTTCGTAATCGTCTTCGTAGAAAAGAGCGTCTGCGTCCCGAGGAGGCGCCGATCCTGGAATTTCCATCCTCAGTTGATCTTGGATAGGCCTGGGAGACAAAGGATGATGTTCATGTTCAGGCTCAGATGAATCCATCTCATGGTCAGATTCTATGGTGATGACAGCATTGTCCGAGACCATGAAGTTGGGATCTGGGCGTATACCATGATCGTGCAGTATTTTAGAGGAGCTCCGAATAGCATTATCTTCTTCGGAGTAAGCCTCATCATCGCTATCGTCTGGTACTCGGAAAACGGTCGGGCCCTGAATGGAGCTACTGGCATGTTAGAAGAGGTCGTTGAAGAGAGCGGAAACACGATTATGAGCTGGTTACATACCTAAGTGAGCCAAACTGAATCCCGGCTCGCATGATGCAGGCTGGATTGGTTTCCGATCCCCGATCTATGGGAATGCCAAACTGAATGAGATCGCCATCCTTAATCACTTGAGCTTGGTGCTTTTTCAAACGGGTATTGTTGAAGAATGTGCCGTGGAGAGAGCCGATATCCTTGATGAAGACGCTCTGCATATGGATTAGCCGGGAACAGATTCGCAGTCTGAAAAGAGCAAGAGAAAGGAGCTTACATGGGACTGCGGATCGAAGATAAGTTTGGCATGATCTCTGGACATGACGGCGGAGTCGATCCAGCCATTATCCTCTCGGGCAGCGTACACGCCGTTCTTTTTACTCATGCGCCCCAGCGGGATTGTAGTATTTGACTTTCTGAGTAATAGGTTGCGTGTTGGAAACGCAAAATCAGGGCTTGGGTCAACAACCGTTAGGCGAACCAGAGCTGCATCCAAGTTAGACTCTGGAACGATGGAGCGCTGCGGCGCATCCAAGGGATAATGTGACGTACCTTCGTCACGATAGACTGATTGTGCCATGGTGGTCGATGTTTCGATTGGCGTATGCTTCTGCGATGTATGCTGTCGTGTGCGAATTCGGTCCGAACCAAGGGATAGATGCGATGTGGTCACGATTCTCGATCAATCTAGATGTTGACTTCCTGGGCTGGCCCAAGCTGTCGATATCCGTACAAATGGTGATTTCCGGTCTGCTTCTGCTCCCTTTGGCAGACGGGCACATCCAACCAGGCGGGGAAGAAAGAAGAAGCAAGAACTAGAGGTTCCAACCAGCGGACAAGAAGAAGGCGAAGGCACAAGATAAACGAGAAGAGGAGACGGGAAATAGGACGTGGGTGGCTGAGTGAAGTTATTTCAAGAGGGGAGGCAGTCGAGGCTTGATGAGGTGGGGCTCAAGTCACCTTCACCTCTACGGGAGTTTAATGCGATGCTGGGTGCAGCGAGTGGTGCCAGAGGGCTGAGGGCAGCCGGAGCAGGTACCCAGCAGGTACAGGCTGTCGTACTCTGCGTACCGCGGCCCGTTGTATCTACAGCGGCTGGGCAGCGGGTTTGGAGGCTGTTTGGGCGCCGGGTCGAAGGGAATTCAGGGAGAGGTTTGTCTGCTCGTCCGGCTCACGCTCTGCAGCGTGCCAAGAAGACATAAGCAGTACCAGGCCGGCCAGTGCAGCATACATGTAAGGTACCTGGGGTTTTGACACCGGGTCCGCCGCGGCCGCTACAGTACCAGTGCCCATGGCCCATAGCAGGGGACGGGAGCTGCTGCATAGCGCCTGGCAGCAGCGGTGTTTCAGCGCCTGAGTGGTCGAGCGGCAGGCCGCCTAGGCAGCCCCAGGCAGAAGCGGGCAGCGATAAGCCCACCGCGGGGCTTATCGGAGCTTGGGTGGGGCGCGAGTATGTCACTGCCGTCGTACATTTGCACGTTGCCGAGTATTTGCGACGTAGCCGCCGTCACCGAAGCGCAGCGCAGCAGAGCAGAGCAGAGGGCACCAATATGAGACGAGCACGAGCCGCATGCCGCATTACAGACGGTCCAGAGGGAGCTGTTGAAGAGCTGCATGATGGGCCCAGAGTAGGATTTGTCGAAGCACGCAGGCGGGTGCGCGGCCTGCCAGGTGGACGAGTGGCGTTGCGCCCAGCACCACCAACAGCGCAAGTACAAGAGCTGTGAAGTGGTGCTTGGCCTCTGGCAAAAGGGTCCTGCTAAGCTCGATCAATACAAGCATGAGTCTATTGTCGTGGCTCTGCATCGATATTCGGGAGGTCCTAATCCAACAGAACAAGGGGTCTCGGCTGGGGGCCGCGGTCCACAGCACTACTGGCTCCATCTATTATAGTATTTAAATTGTCTGTACGAGCATCTGACTAGGTGTGCTGCGATGGCCCCCAGGCTGTTCAGTGCTGTTTGCTGGCTCCGGCGTGACGAGAATGTAGGGCACATGTACCGGAGCAAACTCGCCGCCACCGTCTGCACACGTACGCTCTGCGGCTCTTCTGCAGCTGGAAAATCCCTCGCCATCTGCCCGTTCATTCATACAGCGTTCAATTTTCAACACCAGCTCTGCTGACCCGAAGCCCAAAGTCGCGAGACATGCCCCACCACCCTCGCATCACATCTGGCGCACGTACCTTGGCGACCGGCCTCGTCACAAATCATCGCTGCAGCACGTGGAATCGGCCGTGGGTGTGTGGTGTAAGCCAAAGCAGGTGAAGACGTACTCTTCTTGGAGCATTCACCGAAGCAACGAGGCAAGCGAATAAAGATGCTGCGGCCAGATAGCCAAAAGTGAAGTCGGCTTGCCTGCCATGGAGTTGGCACTGAGAAACCGGCTTTGCTGAAGCCCGTCCTGGCGCGTAAAGTGGCTACAGCATATGACGCATGACCAGCAGGGATGTTGCGTCTTTGCGGAGTAGCTCAAGATGCCGGCGGGACGTGCACAGGGTACAGATTCCCTCCATACCATCAATTTGTCGTCACTGTGTTTCCTTTGTTCGCATTATCGCACATTGAGGCCGAAGCGAGCCCAAAGAGCGCCTGGAGAGCAGAGCCAAGAGGGTAAATAGGTATCGAACAAACAATCGTGCATCCTTTTCCGGACAGTATATTTGTAGTAGCTCTCGGCACCTGTTCAAGGCACCCGAGTCCGATTGTATATCCGGAGATGAAGCGCTCCAGTAGAGTTATACATGTTGCCTATAATTTCTAATGCACTATCCAGAGGTCCATCTCTCGTCCCACTCCGTCCAGCTCCTGCAGCTCTCACATGTCTGCCGATCGAGGGCATCTGGTCATTGCCCTAAGCATGTACCGGCTACATGCCCCGATCAGCCTAGCGCGCAGCATCTCACGCCCATTGCAGGTAGCGGCGACATGGAGCTCTCGCGGGACGGTCATGCACGCACAAACTTGACGCCACCGAGCCACTCAGCTCTGTTCTTAAATCTTCCCTGTTTCTCTCCCTCGCCTTCGCCTCACCTGAGCCATTCTCGTCCTTGACATCGTTCCACGCCCCGTATTTACGCCTTGCTCTCGCTGTTCTGCCTCCAACTTGCTCTGCACCTCATCTCAACGCTTGCCCAGGATTCCCATGGACGGTCTACTTCTCGATACCCTCACCAGACTAGCATCCGAAGCACTCGCAAGCAACCTGCGATCCGACAGAAGCAAGCGCAAATTGACGTGACGCTGCCTGTGCTTTCACTAATCCAACCGAAGCGAAGGGGAGAGCAAAAGGCTGGTTCTCAAGGGCTACAGAAGTGGAACAGTGGGACGTTGGATTCCAAACTTTCTCCCTGCTCCATTTCCATCGATTAGAAGATTCGGCGCAGCCTCATTAATTCCCTTGTCAAACTCAAAATTTCGGAGCCAAATTTCCGACAGTCCAGCAAAACATCTCTCTTTCTTTATTTACCTATCAGACAGTACTACAGCGACTTCTCAAGATGATGAACCACGCTCGGGTCAAGGCCCTCAAGGGCAATGGAAAGACCGTCTCCAAAAAGGCTATTAAATCCGGCCGTGCGTCAGGAAGCGCAACGCCGCGAAGCTCTCCTCTTCCGTCGCTATTGACGTCGCCCACCCATTCCGCAGCGCACAGTCGCGTCACTTCCGACGTCAGCGACGATGACGGCGATTTTGAATTAGACGACATGGCATCGAGTGTCTACTCTGGCGAGTCGATCGATGAAACTGGCGACGAGCCGCATGCTCCAGTCTTCGATACAAGAGCTCTTATTGACGGCCTTCGAGATCGAAAACGTAATAACAGCGAGATGCGAGAATATTTCTTGAATGCCTACATCAAGGCGGTTCGCAACCATTATACCGCCGAAACTCATCTTTGGCTAGACGATGCCGCAAATGAGCTGGCAGAACTTTTCCTTCACGACTCAAATCGTGCGGCCACAGCCAAGGAACGCCTCTTGAGCCTGCATGCTTTTGCTCTCACGGTCGGAACGGTCGGATCTCTAGAGATCTTTGATGGAGCACAGAAAATACTCAAGCAAGTAATGATGGATGACGACGACGATGACTGCCGCATCTATGCAATCTACGCGCTCTGTATGACAGTCTTATACGGTGGTGGCCTAGAAGAGGCCGCCCTGGAGGTGATGGAGTTTTTTGTTGAGATTGTGCGAACCGACGGAGAGTCAATCGAGGCCCATGACAATGTCGAGATTGTTGCAGCCGCTCTTCAAGGCTGGTGTTTTGTTGCTGGCCATGTGGCTGACTTCTCTGACTATGCCGATACAGCCATGGATGCGTTTGTGGATCAGTTGGACAGTGATGACGTTGATATCCTGTCCAATGCTGGTGGCTGCATTGCCCTTGTCTTCGAGGCATCACGGCACCACATTGAAGAGACTGGCGAGCCGTTCCAGCTCCAGTACGACCCGCAAAGACTGGCCGGTCGTCTGAGCGAATTGGCCAAACTGAGTGCCAAATCAGTATCGAGAAAGCACCGCCGGAGTTTACGAGAGAACCTGCTTAGCGTGGTAACCTCTCTCGAGAGGGGTGTTGGCCCTTTCTATTCTACTGCCATATACGTTCCTGAAAAGGGTGAACATGTGCCCGTCGCGCAACGCACTGATGATGGTCAGGCAGAGTACGGCTATCGGTGCAAACTGAGGCTTGGCAACCACGTTGCCAAGATTGATACTTGGTCTCTCTATTTCAGAACAAATCTCATGAGAGTCATTTTCAAGGCCGGGCTCCAGCATCACGTCTTTATCAACCCGGTTGTCACCGAATGTTTAGAGGACGCACATTTCATACAAGATTACTCGCCGCCTCCAAGAGGGGCAAAAGGTAGAAAGAAGTAGCCAGGCGCGTTACTTACTACATAAGTAACTCACCTGATTAACCACTTTTTCTCCTTTGTCTCTTTATCAGTTCTAACATGCAGCATCTGAGAACTATGCTGTGCTATTGAGGAGCCACTCCTCCATTTTATATCTCAACATCACTTCTCTTCTTTTTTCCCGTTTTCGACTTTGGAATACGTAGCGGATTACTTGTTAGAATGGGAATGATCAATACCTTTTTGACTTTATTTTGTCAAGCTCCTTCTTATACTAGTACTGTTTGTTTGCTTGTTTGTTTGTTTGCTAGGTGTTGTCCAGTTTGGCGAGATGAGACGGGCTCGGCTTCGTGTGTGGCTTGTCAAAGACTGTAAAGTACCTATATGAGCTTGCAATCATGTTATATTTTGTATTTCCACACGACTTGGGTCTATCAGTAGCGGCATCCTGTTAATAAAAATAATTGTCAAAAGTGAGAGTTCAAATGACTAGTAATGAGTGTCATCTATTTAACTTTGAATCGTTTTCGTCCTCTATCTTTCTCGTCTTATATACCGAGTCCAGTTTATTTCTATCGCCATTGTGTCCAGTGTAAATTTATCAAAGAAGATAACATTGAAGATTAGTGCGCCGAATTCCGTGCAGTCTACCGCTTTTACCATGTAGTCATCTCATATACCCAAAGATCAAGAGTCGATTATGGCCAAAAAGAAATCTTGCATGTAGGTCTGACAAACTCGAGTATAGCTTTTCAGCCAATCAATAATCAATCAATGGAAATCAGAACACGCTCCCCTTTCGTAAAGGCTGCAGCCAAAGGCGCAGTCCAAGGACCATCAGCGCTCCCAAGAGGGTAAGGGACGCAGAGAATGTTTGGACAGAGAGCCAGGTGGCGGTCGCGTCCTTTATGGCACCGCTGGCCGGTCCGCCGGATAGAGCGCTGAAGGAAGCAAACGCCATCATGAAGCCGATGCGGAGGCCGATGTGGCCCATGTCAGGAGTGGTTTGCGCGACGCAGGCGGATCCGAGAGGGATGAGGCCCCCGGAGAAGAGGCCGAATAGGAGGGTGAAGGCAGTCATCGAGCCCAGAGTCGTCATGGCGGCCCAGCAAAAGGTGATTGCGGCGGTCAAGACGCCCATTACAAATAAAACATTAAATCTGACAAAAAGGATTTCTGTGTTAGCAAATCACATAGGTACACAAAGATTTAGAAGCGGCTGTCGTCCCCCGTCCCGGGAGCAAAGTGGGGACAAACTTACCGGCCGAAGCGGTCCGCGATCCAGCCGCTCCCCACACGGCCGACGACAGAACCGGCGTATCCAATGGCGAGGAGGCTGTTGGCCATGGTGGATCCCACGCCGTGCTGGATGGCAAACAGGGGGATGAAGTAAAAGGGAATGAGCATGCCGCCGTAGACGAAGAAGAGGGACAGGCAGAGGGCGAAGAAGCGCCACTCAAAGACGGCGTGGCGGACGCTGCCCTCGGAGGACTTTGTATGGTGGCCCTCAGTGTCGTGGCCGGCGGCGTCGGTGCGCTCCCTGACGAGGAAGCAGGCGATTAAGAGGATGGGGACGGAGATGAGGGCGATGATGCGGTGGACCCAGGGGGCGGAGAGGACGGCGAAGAGCTTGTTGATGATGAGGGGCCAGAAGATGCCGCCGACGGAGGAGCCGGAGAGGGCGATGCCGAGGGCGAGGCCTCTTTTGTGGTTGAACCATTCCGAGATGGCTCCGGTGGCAGGATAGAAGCTAGATATAGAGAAAGAAGAGCAGTTTAGCAAGGAATTTCAGTCTGTATAGATTTCTTTTGCTGTTGCTGTTAAGGAATCAAGAAACACTTACAGCAATGCATTTCCGATGCCGAGCAGAATGCCTTGAGACAGCAGATATTGATAGTAGCGAGTAGCAAAGCTGGAGCAAATGAAAGACAGGAGGCACGCTGCGGTGCCGGAAAGCATGAGAGCCCGAGAACCGTATTTGTCAAAGATGGGGCCGACGACGGCACCACCGAGGAAGAGAATGAAGAGCTGTTGCGGAGAATGGCAACAAGTTAGTACATGACGGGCTGCCACAATCGTAATCTCGTTGTTGTTGTTGCCTACCTGAACGCTGCCAATCCAAGTGATGGTGGATGTAGAAAGCCACGTCCATTGAGTTTCGTAGCGAGCCTGAAAAGTGCCAAAAGAGTTTACAAGTCCTATGTAATGGAGATTAGCCCCAATGCGCAATTGAGAGAGAGAGAGAGAGAAGGTCAGCAGCAGCAAACTTACCAAAAGCAATAGCAAAGTCCAAGAATCCGCCCACCACGACAAGCCAAGCTCGGAAACCGCCATCTGGAATGTTGCTGCTGCTGCCACCGTCGGCAACAATAGGCTCCTCAAGGACTTTGGTCTCTTCGCTGCCAGCAAAGGAAGTAGCTGGAGACTCAAGACCGCCGGGAATAGCTGCCTGAGCGGACGGGAGGTCGATGATGTAGATTCCCGATGCGATGTCGCGAGCAAATTGAGCGTCTTCCATGGAGATGGAGGGAGAAGGAGGCATTGTCTGATCCAAGAAAAATTAGGAGCTTTTTTTGACTGTTTTTCTTTTTTTTCTTTTTTGACCAAAAAGGAGAGTCTATTCGTCGACGGAGATGTTCCGTTGACCAGATTTGCTTGAGCTCAAGAGAGAGAAAAGAAAAGAAAAAGAGGGGGGTTGAGATGGAAGCAAAAGGAGTGTTTGGCAGAAGAGGGGAAAAAACGTGGCATAATTTTTTTTTCCTTCTTCTTCTTCTCTTATTTATTCGAATTAATCCAAAAAGTGCAAACGGATTCAAGGCCGTGCAGGTTGGGGGTTCGGCGGGTGCATCTACAGCGCCTCGCCAGCTGGCAGATTGACGTGGAGGGCTGGGCGCAAGTGATTTCGACCAATGATTAAAATGAGTGGTTGGCCGTGCAGGTATCGGCATACATTGTCACTTTTGAGGAAATATTTATTTGAGATGAATTGTAAGAGAGGGCTGATGGAAAGGAGAAGCGTTTACTTTGGAGGTTCATCTTCGAAGCTGGAGAGTTGTATGCCAGACGGGATTAGGAGCATCTTGCCGGTTCTTGAAAGCTTTATATGAGCATAGGAGCCATCAGTCAGATATTACTAATTTCTACACATCATTCACATTTCGTTTGCTGCTCTTGAAAGTAACGTGATATTTCTTGAGTATTCGTAAAGTCTCATAATACAATTTTCATGGCAATGAGATCTCATGGCTTCATTTGCATCACTATGGTCATAATTCCGGCACACGAGTACAAGCAGCTAAATCAGCGTGAGTTTTAGAAAAGGCCGATGAAGACGCCATGTTATCTGCCTGGGCTACGGTCGGGTTGTAACATTGTCACCACAGCAAACAGATCGAAACAACAAAAGCTGCAAGATATTACACTAAACCCCTTGATTCTGACGTCTATAGTTCACTGTTTGTCTATCGGCCGTCCGCCATAATATTCCAAAGCTCTGTAGTTGTCAGCACTGCATTCGCTGCCTCCACGTTCTTTCACAATCTCAAGAGCTTATCTGCTAATTGGAGCTCCATTTCCTTTCCATCGCCTATTTTACCTATTGGCAAAGTCTCACCTCCATCTCAAGGAGTTAGCATGCTTTGCCAAGGAATCCCCCAGTACCAACTCGCGGCCCCCATCGCACTCATGCTCATGGTGACAGCCATGAGGAAGTTTACGTCGTTGTTGTCAAGCAGATCCCAGCCATTCTCAACGATGCGAGAAGGCTTCTCATCCCCAAAGCTGGGCTTTCTGTGCTTGTTCTTAGGATCAAACTTGTCGACAAACTCATCAGACTCATCGACAGCTGCCGAACCTGTCTTTTCTGTAGCCTTTCTGCCCTCGCCGTGTAGTAAGGAGGCTTTGATATCAGCGCGCCTATCTGAGCCATCGGCCTCGCCAGAGACCAGGACGCGAATGCCGCCATCGCCTTCGACAATCTTTCCAGAACGCACATCCTTGACCGAGCGCTGGAATATGGCACCTAGATAGCTGTCCAAGACACTACCAAGAAGGCCCCACAAGACCAAAAAGCCCATTAGTAGCCGTCTATTTTCCATCGTCCAAGGAATCCCACCTCCACGAGGCCAGGCAGCAGATTCTTCGTTGCACATTGGTAGGAATAACATGGAAGCGGTAACGATGATGATGGATCCCAACAGCCCAGCTCCTAATCCTAACAGCGTCACACCGCCGTTTGTGCCGCGGGGCACCTTTCGCAGCGTAAGGGATGTGATGAGGCGGGGTTCACTCTTGGACAGAATGCCCAGCTCTGAACTGAACGTGTCGGCTGCAACCGCAGCATAGTTGGCGATGATGCCGATGACGAAGAGATCGCCTCCCCATGAGAAGCACATTGATCCGCTGGGTTCCGGGCCACCTGGGGTTTTGAGGGCCGCAGCTCGGGCGTAGAGCTGGTTGGCATGGAGAACAGACAGAATAGATGCCACGAGCGAATTGGCAAAGACTTGACGACGGTGTTAGCTTTTGTTGGACAGCTAGAGCTTTAGCCATGAGTGACAGCCGCCAACATACCTTGGACATGCGTACGAGGGCCTTCGCCGCCAGAGGCTCCCTTTGCACTCAGCGTGAGCGTGGCCTTGACATTTTCCTTAACCTAATGCCGTCGTTAGCCTCTGTACCTTCTTTTTTCCTTTTCATAGCTGTAGCGATGGATGGCCATGGTCTCCAACTCACGTGCGTGACTCGCGTGCCCGCCAAAAAGAAGACGACCAGAAGCACAAATGGAAGATTCCACGGGTGGTAGGCATGCGCAATGGCGGTGGCCGTAGCGGCCGCGATGCCCGCTGGCGTCAGCGACTTCTTGCTCCAGGCCCTGTACACAAGGGCCGCAACCGCCGGCACGGCAATGACAGGCTTCATGATGCAACGAGGCTGCGCTTCCTGGTCCTACGGGGAGGTTTTTGGGTGGTTGGTGTTGAGGAGTGAGGCTGCCAGAGGCCGATGGAGGCCGGATGTGGCTAGGCGGCTGCCAGGTCAGCTGTGAGCTTATCGCATCAGCGTCGCATTTTGGGGCATTTTGGGGCATTTTGGGGCATTTGGGGGCATTTGGGAGCATTTGGGAGCTGCCCGCTTGTCAGCTGCTGCTGCCAAGGTTACATGTACCCTCCGTCTTCACGCCTTATTATTACCAGGTGCCTGGAATTGGAAATTAATTGAGATGCAAAACAGACATGTTTGCTCTATTAAATCAACTATACGTCGCCATGGCAAATTAGAGCTTATATGCCTTGTAGCTTAGCATTGCAACGCCTGGGGAAACTAGTGGGGGCTTTCTGCGTGCTCGGCTGCACCTTCCGATCGAGCGATTATGAATCACCACGCCATATTATACTCCAAGGACACTGAAACCCTTTGCATCTTCTACATCTTCGCCTACATCTCTCGCAATCTTTCTCACGTCATGACAATAAATAATTCCATGCCTCATGGCCCAATTCCTGCATCACCGACAGCCTCTAATCGAGGCGCTGAATCCAACCATCTGCGAGTCTGCCTCCCCTGCTTTTAGTATAACATGGGGGACTCAAAAACCATGTATGCATCTTGCATCTGCAACATTTCTCTCTGTGCTAACCTTCAACAATCCTATGTTTTTGTCCCTTTGTGAAACTGGGCGAGGGCTCGGGTCTTTGGATAGCTCATCCGTTCCATCTCGACCTGTACGTCACACGACTTACAGATGCTTGTGGCGCCCAGTTCCATCATGGGATCAGCCTATGATGAACCGCCTCAGTCATGTTTTCAAACATGGGGAATTTATTTGTGCTTGAGCCTTCCAAGACAAAACCATTCATGACCAAGCTGAGCTTCACATTCGAGCTGAAGCAACACATCGCCCGTCATTCTCGACTCTCTCTATCATGGCCATTTATCAAAGCCAAAACTTCGTTGCATGGTTTGTGCAACAACAAGACCAACGCCTCCACGTTTGAGCACGCAGCTCAAAAACCGGCTCATCACTGCGCCCACCGCTTCTAAAGCCAGGCGAATCGCGAGCCGCAGGACACTCGACCACGATGCTACACCAGGGACTAGCCAGCCGCTAGGTCAACAATCCGCGTGGTCTTGGATACTCAGCTCCAATTTCGCACCGCACGTCAGCCAGAACACGTATAACATACTGTTACACAGTTTCACGACGGTAGCCACTCAACTGTACGGGATATATATGTGAGACAGGCGTTGAAGGCTAAAGCAACCACCTCGTGTATTGCGCTTGGGACTGCAGGATTAGCAAACGAGGGCTCTCAAAAGATCAAACCTAGCTGTGTGGCTTGCATATGAGGACACCCTCTTCCCAATAGCACATGTAACATATTTTGCACAAGCCAAATGGTGTTCAATATCATCATGAAGAATTATTGACTTTCATCAGGTCATCACTAAACAGGACATGTCGAAAACCAGCTGGCCAAAACAAGGCGACATGTAATGGAAATAGCATCCCTCAAAATGGCTGAAGAAAGAGAATCCAATTTCATTCTCGCTTCAACACATCCTATGAACTCTTCGCTGTCCCATATTGGCGGTCAATCATGGAGGACCTATTCCAGAGGAAAGGCTGCCAGTACAGCAGAAAGCCAATGCTCATTTCCATTTCCTCCCTCCGGCTTGTTGCAGATGCAATCCCGCACTTTTGAACAAGACGCTACCTGGATGTGAGATTCTAAAGAGTGTTCAAAGCTAAGCGGAGACTTGTCGCTGCATCTCATCTCGAACTGTTCAAGGAAGAGAACACTGAACGGTACTTCCTAGGCTTTACCCCTAACAGAGCGAGCAGCGCAATGATCAATGGTGATGACGCAGATAATATGCACCAAGTCAAAGCCTCGCCACCAGTACCAATGATAATCCGTTTTGCCAACACCTTGAACACTCCTTCCTTGGGCCCCAGGGGGCGCTATTCTTGGCAATTCTGATCGACTCTGGATATCTTGCAGCCAACGAGTCTCATCTTGATTTGACAGAGACGCAACATCTGCGGCTGCTTATAAGCTCGACTATATGTCATTGTCTTTTATGAAAAATAAGGCAACGGAATGTTCAGACTCTCGTGATCCAGCAGTCATCCAATAGTGGCGGAACACGCTCTTTGATTATGCCAATACATTCCACGTTCTATTGCAAGAGACGTTCTTTACGGCGGTTTCACGTCGACCTGATGCTTTTACCGAATCTTCTCTAGTCAATTATCAAACTTTTTTCACAGGATGAGTAGCGCACCTATGGTAGGGACGCATGCGCAACACAAGTAAAGCTCGTTGTCCACAAAAAGCATCCTCCTTTTTCTAATAGCTGCTTACAGCGGCAGTTTCCTCGCGGCACCTTCTTTAATCGGTTTAACAAGACTCTTGGCTACTATCAGCGTTCCTGGCGAGTCTTGGGCGATATCGCCCATGTAAGTCAGCAAACACTTCAACAATTGGGTTTCCTGATATCGTCATCCTGGCTTCGTAAGCAGGTATCAGAATCCTTCATTCTAAATCCGTCTGTCATCGTGCCCTACTCATCGAATAGAAAGAGAAATCAGCAAGACGTACTTACAAGCCATTTGCTACCGAGTATTTTACATATCATCGCTGCTGTCAGCGCTACCATAGACCAACTAGAAGCTATTTCCGACGAGTTGCTGCTACCATCTTCCATTCTGCCGGCCTTGTACCAAACCAACCATATAATGAAGCTTCACAGATCAAAAGGCCACGCCGAGCCCCCCTCTGGGCCTTTTAATCACCCTTGTATATCTGGACGATCCCTCATCGCTTGTCAAAACTGCGCGAGTGCCAAAACTGGCTGTGATAAAAAGCTCCCATGCTCGAGATGTCTCGAAAAGAATCTCCACTGCATCACACGATACGCCCGCCGAGCATCCAAAGTTGCGCAGCGAGCGGCAGCACAGGCAGCGTCATCTTTGTCGACAAACAGCCTTCTCACATCGACCGTTGAAAGTAGCTCTGAGACTATTCTCCTCCAAAGTCCGATACAGCACCTCTTTGGAGGTCCCGATCAGTATGACGACCATTTCCAAAACGCCTTAATCAACCCTCTTTCGCCTTTGTCCGGTTACTCAGCTACCGCTACATCTTTGGGTAGTTCATCCTACTCAGATGTAAACGTCTTCGAACATGGACAGAATTCACCCACACATGTCGGATTTTCAGACTTCTCTACAAGGATGGAGCTCATCGACGACGTGTCGATAGGCCTGCACAATGGCTTTCGATGCTGTCCGGAGAATACAGATAGTAGCTCTAACAAGCCAACTCCGTTCCCGGACATACACTCCTTCAAAGAGCCAAATATCTATGGAGGCTTTACCGACATACCACAACACGTTGGCAAAAGCACAGCCAGCTTTCAAGGCGGCTTTTGCGACCCCTTGCTCTATGCCAGCAGTACTGTTAACCCGCCGTACTTATCAGAAGTTCCAGGTTTACATTTGGCAAGAATTTGGATAAGAAGGCTGAAGCGAAAAAGACTATTTGACGGCCTCAAGCAGAACATTCATATCGATGAGCCGGTACAACTTCAACATTTGGATCTGGATAGTCAGCATCCAAGTCATGATAGGCATGTCTCTTTGGATGCAGCTTCCTAACGTGTTCTAACAATTTTTCTTTATATAGATTAGCATATAACTGGGTCAAATTGGATCAAGAACTAAGCTTGTTCCACGATGTCGAGCAGACACTTTCGCTTTCTGATGTGGCACGGCCTCTCCCCGATTCCAAACTTCCGTGGTATTCGAGAACAATCATTCAAGCTACTTGTTCATATTTGATCAGCGGGACATACTCAGATACCATCAACCCAGAGGAGCCGCCAAGCTTTGAGTTCCGTCAAACATTAAAACAGTTGTTCCAAGACTTTATCCATGGCACGCTGTCGGAGAGAGTGCCTCCACGGCATCTTCAGCTTCTCCTCCACCCGCTACAGGCTTTGGCGTATCACTCCCGAGGCCTGCTTTCGTGCGCAAAGAGCACTTCCTCTATAGCATTAGGCGGAATCGCTGCCTCCAGCGTGCTAGAAACGGAGAGACTTTTACAATCGTGGTATATGCTTGCCACAGAACCTCATGACGAGGGGGATACGTGTGCGAATGATATGAGGCTTGGTCTGATCCTTTATCATTTCATAGCCCTCAATCTGGCAGCCAATTCAGTGGGCATCGAGCAACTCACCGATCCAGCGACCGGGGCCCTCGACATTGGCTACTGGCAGCACGTTGTCCAAAACCAGGAATGCTTCCGCAACCGCCAAGACGCAATATTTCACTGCGGCCAGGCATTACGACACTTGCGCGCCGTGGGTATCGACGCTGCACGCCCTTGGTGGTGGCCAACAGCCGTACAGAGAGCAATCTTGACGTTATGGGCCGCTTCCCATCTTGCGCCCATCAATCCGTGCCCAAACATCCCAGAGGCATCATCCGTATTTCCCATGGAAAATTTCTGGCAACAGAGCTCCTCCATGGATATGGCGCCGGAACCCTCTGAGCTGTGCATCGTTGCGATTGATGGTGCTGTCCCTGAAGATGCCTGTTTCCGCGACGCCAACTGGAGTGAGACATGTATACCGGTCTTAACCTGTTCGGATGAAGGCGTGGTGGTTCTGGCCGACGCGATGAGCATTCTGGAATATGGAATCTCGCTCATTAATGCGTTTCCTGGCTCTCCGGAGGGGGAAGCAGTAGTTTCGATGCTCAAGGGTCTTGGGCATGTTTGAGGAGGCACAATAACAGCAGTCATGTACAACTTCAAAATTGAATTCGGCTTTTTTCTTTCCATCTTTCTTATTGTGGGAAGGTACTTCTTAAGGGTAGGATAGCTGGCACAAATAATAACATCGTCATTTCAGAAGGTCATGTCATTACCATATTCATTTGACTAGCAAAGTATCATAATAATCAATCAGCCTTCATAATATATCCCATCGTGAGTCAATAGCAATATCTTGAAACCCCCCAAACGCCAAGCACAAATGCTCCTCCACTCAAAGACACCAGTATGAACAAGTGTTATCCAAATAAAGCCGTCATAGTTGCAGTATCATAAAGTCCAAAAGCCATGCCATCATCCAGTCTTGTCAACGCCTGCGTCGGTATCCACCACATCCTCATTCAACATTGCCAGATATCAACCCCTGTAGTTCAAAGGGACTAAGCGTGCTCCTCCGTCTCGATGAGACTTTGGCCACCCGGATATCCCTCTTGCGCTTCTCGGGTTTCTGTACTTCTTGCTGTGCAACCTCGCGCTTGATCGGACTAGCACTCCTGGGCCGACCGGCTCCCGAAGCGTTTATTCTTGCCGCTGCCGAAGGTCTCGACAGCTCCGTGGCAGAGGCCACTGCAGGTCTTTGAGCAGTCTTTGCAGCTCGCAGCGCTTGGAGTTTCGCGCGCGCAGCATCGGCTTGCTTTTCCGAGGCGGCGAGCTTGGCGGCAATGGCAGCTTTGGATGGTGAGCTGCCAAGTTGTGGCCGTGAAACTCTGTTTGCCTGTGTTGGTGCTAGACGGACGGGCATGCGGCGTGGGTTAGATCGTATGCCTCCTGGATTGGAACTGGCACCAATCGCAGGCCCGCTTCGAGAGGCCGGATGTTCTTCTGCTTGGTTGTTTGACAGTAGAGCTTCATCCAGAGATGACGTCGATGCAACAAGCGGCGGCTCTTCGGGTCTGGTTGTCTTTGCGCCATCAAGCCGCTGCCTTTGGGAAGCCCCTAGTGGCTTTATAACTCGATGAGATGTCAATTTAGGGGCTTCGGCGCTGTTAACTGCAGCCGTCTGCTGTATGATAGAGCCACTGGGCTTTTGCCGATGCCTACTTTGCAAAGGACCGCGGTTGCCAGCTGAAGAAGAATTCTGAAGCGGAACCAAGTGAGGAGGCGGTATGGGAGGTTGATCCGACTCTGTATCATCGGCCGCCCCCGAGGTTTCTTCTGCTCCCGGGGCATGGTTGTTTGGTTCTTCATCAATTTCCATAACGTCGTCGTCGTCGTTACCGTCGTTGCCTTCGTTGCCTTCGTTGCCCTCATCGCCTTCGTCGTTGTTATCAAGGCCACCACCTGATTCATCATTACTATAACCATAGATATCCTCTTCGAGATCGTCTTCTTCCTCGTCTTCCTCTGCGACATCAGCCATCGCCTGGTATGATCCTTTGGGGGGCAAAGGCGATTGTTTCAACTCGTCATCTTCCTCCTCTTCGTCGCTTTCCTCGGCCACGACTGGTAGGCCGGGTTCTCGTCCGGTTCTTGTTTCCTCGACATTGGAGACGCGGACCGGGCTCAAATGTAATCCCATCTTGAGATCTTCTTCCCCAATAGGTTTGCCGGTTTTAGCCATTCTCTTCCGCCATCCATCCATTAGATGAACAGCATCCTCCCATCGGCTCTCCATCTTGATCCAGCCAGCTTTAAGACGATCGATTTCTTCCTCTCGCACCATGACCTCTTCGATCGGCACAAAGGATGGGTTCGTCAAGATTGTTCTCAGGTGCTCCATCACAGCGCCAAGCTCTGATGCCATCTCCTGCCAGCCTTGCGGCTTTACAACCTCTGATTCCTCTTTGACTTGGCCATTCCATCCACTCATCTCGCCCAGTCGATCTTTTGCCTGCCGCACGACATTCAAGAGAGTCTCGTTTTCTTCGCTCAAGTTCTGCGCCAAGCTAGCAAGGAAAGAATTCGTCTCGCTGCGCAAGGAATAATCTTCGTCTTCAATGTTTCCTCCACGTGTAAGCGATCTCCTGCTTTCACTGCCCGCATCACCCGTCACGGTAATCGACACGACTCCAGAGCTGGTTCTTGTTCCTCGCGCACGACCCGCCTCGCCGACCTGCTTCTTGAGACTTTCGATTTGTCGATCACGCCTCCGGACTTCCGTTGCGCATGCGCTTCGTACCTGAGCCACTAATCCCTTTGTGCGTGCCAGCTCGTCTTTGAGTCCTCGCACGGTCGACTCTGCTGACTTGAGCTGGGTCTTGAGCGAAGCTTCGGATGCCGTGGCGATGTCGCTTCTGCGCTGGGCCTCGGCAGCCTTCTCTGATAGTCGCGCAATGTCGCTTGTGTATTTTAAATTCTCCGCTCGAAGACTGCGCAGCGCTACCGAGAGGGATTCGCGTTGTTCCGCATCTCGCTGGAGGTGTATTAGCTTGAGGGGCTCATTCTGTTGGGCCTGGTGAGAGTGTCTCAGAAACGTACATCTCGTCGGATAATGAGGTCATTCAAGATGCTGATGATGCGGCTTGCAGTCTCCGCAGTGCTGTACTCGTCTTCCCCGAGGCCGTTGAAATCGATGTCGCGGCCATCGCGGAGCAGGCCTCTCGACAGCAGCTGGTTGTTGATGTACTGCGAAGCTGTCCACAGATTCTCCGCATCAATCATGTTGGCCAGATGCAGCAACTCAGGCACAGGATGGCGAAATGAGTCAAGCAATCGGTCAGTCTCTTGTTACCATGCCGCAACACAAACTCGCGCTGTTGATCGCAGGCAGACTGAGCTCGGTATTGGCCCTATGCGACCGCAAGGTTTTGGTTGCCATGTGGAGGAAGTAAACAACGCCTGATAAGCTTTGCATGACTAAGCATGGATGCATCCAAACAGACTACAGCATCAACGCGATAAAACCATGGCCATTTACAAGAATAGCGTTCTTCAGTTATTTTGGGGAAAACATTGGCTTGATAAAACGAGTACGCATTTTTACATTTAGTCAGAATATTCCTCGAACCTGGTTTATGGCTGCATCCATCACTTTTTAACAAGGCACAGACATGATGGGCACGTAGACTCATAAGTGACTGAATTTATATTTGCTGAGAATATATATGCTCCTGATATTTATGTACAGTGATGGTATCATTATATGGCCACATTCCCGTGGCGCGATATCCTCATTTTTTACTTTTCTAGCGGCTTCAGTAGTATGTAGCGTTCAACTTGCAAAATAGCTTTCAATGACTCGCTGCAACGAAATCGATAGTCTTGGTGAACGAGCACTGGAAGGATATCGAGACTGTGCGTCTGCTCCGTATAGACATCGTTTCAATTCGAATATTCAAGGCCCTCATCGAGCCGACAAGCCCAGTGTTCCTAGATACGGCATTAATACCATTTTCGTCACACACCAGTCGATAAAAAAGCGTCCATCTGTTGATCCAAGCCTCAGAAGATTTGAGAAGATTTTTGTTACGCGGTTGTTTTCGACATCAGCCGGAATCGAGCCCAGGCAAGCCTGAGATGTCTTCTAGCCTCTCGATGGCCCCGCGTGCGTCATCATGCTTGCATTTCGTACAAAGCAACAGCCCCCAAGTAAATGAAAATTCTCAACTTACTTTACTTCATTGACCATGCGAGAGGTCCTTCTGCATCATGTCTCCGGCTTGAACTTCCCCCTCTTTTCTTTCATCGCATTGACCTTCTTCTTGTCCTCTTCGAAGCGTTTCAGCAAGTCCGCCTGCTCTTGCTTCCGTCGTTCTCGCAGCTGGAAGCGGTAAAAGTCCTTCAACTCAGACTTCTTCTTATCGGCCTTTTCGACCATCTTGCGCCTAGCCTCCTCAGCTTCGAACTGGTTCGCCGGGTTGACCTTTCCACCACGAGTAACAGTAACGAAGCCATCCTCATCAGGCTCGTTACGCAGGCGCTTGCTGAGTTCGGCGGCTTCCTTCTCTTTTCTGTTGAATACGTTGAAGAATGCGTGTGTGGCATTTTGTATCTCTTTCTTATTGGCGCGGCAGAGCCGTAAATGGGAAGAGACCCATGGTGAGCCTAATGACTGGACGTCCCCGGAGATGCTCTGGCCCCATACAGGATATTTCTTGGTCTTTTGAAGTTTCGCAATCGCCTTGAGAACGAGTTGCACGCTTCTATCGTCAGCAAGCAGTACAACGGCCGTGCTACTGCTTCTATGGAGTTGACGTGTCCATATATCTGGTAGTCGTGCAGCTTCTTCCTCCGCCCTCTCTTCATCCTCGACGTCTCCTCTCTTCCGCTTACGCGCAAATCCAGCAATCTTGGTCGCTCGGGCAGGATCGATTGCAACAGCAGCTTTGTTGTCGTCTTCGAAGATTATGGTCTCGAATCTTCCGGCGCCGACAAGGTCGGTGAAGATTGCCCGGAAATGAGGCTCTGTGCTGTCTGCAGGAATGTTTTTCAGGAAGAGGCTGCGGGAATCATTCGCCGTTGGGATCTTTGGCGCATTTCTTCGTATCCGCACTTCGTGAATGGCTGTCTCTGGAAATGACGCAACTGGAGGCATCTGAATGGGAAGAATGGCGAACTGGTCGCCAGACGCATCTAAGGGGGCCATTTTGGCGAAAGATTTGGGAGATGGCAGCTCAGCGTCTCTTGCGTAGGAACAAAGATTTGCTCGCGCTTGATGCTCCAAGATCTTGAGAAAAAATCGGCCCCACTATCCGTATCGATATGAACGGGCTCTTCAGGTGTGTTGATATCGATGACTCTGAATTATCCCTCCAAAAGCCAAAAAAAAAAAAAAAAAAAAAAAAAAAAAAAAAAAAAAAAAAAAAAAAAAAAAGGAATGTTACTACCATCAAAAAGAATTACCGCTATTTTGGAGAAGACAAAGAAAAAGAAAAAGATAGTTCTCCATAGGTGAAAATTCTAGCTCTACCGGTGTACAGAGCAGCAAAAAATGACGAGAGTGGGACTCGAACCCACGCGGATTGCTCCACCAGGAATTGCTGTTAAGGTAGCCTTAACCTGACGCCATAACCAACTCGGCCATCTCGCCGTTATATATTGTACAGGCGCCAAAAGTATACTAAGAGCCCTTTCCAAAGACGTTTGTGATATTGCCATTATCTCCTTGAGGTTACTCATGAGATGGATGTAGCACAGAATGAAATGGAAGTGGTCTTCACAAGTTAGTGGTAACATCTAGAGCAGTGTAGATGATAAATGAAGGTATAGTATATATCGCATAACTTAACCACAGTCAACTATGAGGAAATAATCATCTTACTCGCATCCAGCATCTACACTTCAATAGCAATTCTTCCCACGCCACGGCTCACGCATGCCAACATGGAAACATCCTTTTCATTCGGCATAAGCGCAGAGCCTCGATGAATAATCTCCCCGTTTTTGACAGAAACTTTGCATGTGCCGCAATTGCCCACTTCGCAGCTCGAAGGAATGTCGTCGAACTCCCGCTTCAAGACCTCCAATAAACTCTCTTCTTCTCCAACCTTGACAACTTTATTCTTTCTGTTGGTGATTGTCACTTCAAAAGGATCTCCAGTAGTGTCGGCAGAAAAGGCCTCGAAATGTATCTCTTGCGGCGAAATGCTGGCCTCGTCGGCAGTGATTTTGGCTGCTTCCATCATACGGTTGGGCCCGCAAACATATGTGAAGCTGTTCCAGGGAAGAGCCTTCATGATGTTGCTCATGTCCATCCTTTGACCTTTTGACTTGTCGTATATAATCACTCTATCTCCATATGATTCCAGCCGATCTCGGAAAGGGATGTCGTCGGAGGACCGTACAGCATAGTGGAGTTGAAAGCTCCAATTGATACTGTCGTATCTGTCCATCATATGCAAGAATGCGGTAATGCCAATGCCTCCTGCTATGAAGACGTGGTGACTTGCCGCTCCTACTGGTCCGTTGACATCGCTCGTAACATTGCCGACCTGAATGGTATCTCCCTCTTTAAGAGACTCGTGCATATATCGTGAGCCGCCTCGACTATTGTCGTCAAGAGCAATACCAAATTCCAATCTTCTGACGTCTTCAGTTCCGCCTCCGCTACTCGACACAACAGAATATGTTCTGACAAGGCCATTTCCCAGCTTGAGCTTTGCGTGGGCCCCGATGGGGTATTTCTCAGAATGAGCCTTTGGAGGAGCCTCAATCACCAGCGAAACGGTTCTCGGTGTTTCAACTTTGCGGCTAACCACTTTGAAGGGTTCCCAGTCGTCTTCTTTTTTATGTAGTTTCCGCCTTTGAGCCTTGGCTACGCGTCTCTGAAACTGTTTGCGGGCCTCGTTGCCGAGAGCCTCAACTTCAGCCAGCTTCTCATTCATCTCGTCATTGTCAGTTACGCGATGGAGATACTCCTGGACCCGTTCAATCGTCCACTCCGGCCATTTTCTCTCAGCGAGCTTCAGTTCATCGCCGGCATTGACGGTACCCTCGCGGAGGACACGGTAATACCATCCAGTACGGCTGGTCTTGTAAGTCTCGGGGGCGAAATTCTTCAACGAAAAGCGATGGTTGAGTTTGAAGCACGGCTGCCGTGGAAGGGATACTTGGAGGACGACTTCTGGACCAACAGAGATAACGTCACCAATACAGACATTTCTCTCATTCATGTGCGCCGTGACGAAGTTCTCGCCAAAGCCACCTGGGACGAACTTGTCAACTCGGTCGGGATAAGATTCTTGCCACGACGGATAATGAGAGGAGCAATCTATGAAGCCAGCTTGTTAGTCTGAAGCCGCTTATAACACAAACCAAGGGATAGTACTTGCATCCGAGAATGGCTTTGTCTACACCGCCATGAAATGTAGGGTCGTGCTCATCGCCTTCGAGCCCCAACTTATCAATCCTCATAGAAGCAGTGCGCAGCTGCTTGTCAATTCCCGACATGACATTCAAGCCTGGCATTTGTTTCATTCCAGAGGTGCGGATTTCGATGAGGCGGTCGGCCTCAAAGGGCACCGCAAGCTTGTCCAGATATGAGCCTCTCATTGCACCTGTCAATCTCATGGAAGACAGCGATGGGGTTGTGGAGAGATGAGAGATGCAGAGGTGTAAGTGCAGGAAGTGAAAGGCTACAGGCCTAGTACTGTCTCGCTCGGACTTACTCCAAAGAGAAAGCAGGGGCCAACATCGACCATCCGAGCACTTTCCGGTTTCTACGTGTTTTCCATGCTGCCGTCGAAATGATGAATCTAGCTCATGAAATGAATGGCCTTGCCGTTCTTGGCTTACAGGCTTCAAACGCTGGTTATTACCATGTAATAGTACTGTACTCCAGGTTCTTTGTCTGCCTTTCTTTCAACTCTTCGGCCGGCGCACTGTCTCGGGCTCTTTGTGGTTAGATTACCGAGTGGCCTTAAATCGTTCAATGTGGTATGGAGCATTGTACAAATCGAGTCAAGTTTAGCGAATTGTCGGTTCAAATCTTATCTTAAGATAGCGGCTTTACTGAATTAAAATGACTTGGAGCCTCTTTTGCTAAAACTTTTCATTGTTCCATATACACTCAGTCGAAAACCAAACAAGAGTAGCTGAGCTTGTAAGAAGCCACCGCGACTTTTGCGATACCGAAAATTCTATGGAGTCTCTACTGATGCATTGAAACTGACAGCAATCTTTTTTTTCTTCTATTGCAAAATTTACTGTCTTGTCATTCATCCTGGTTCGACATTTCCGCATAAGGAATGCTACCCTGCAACCCAAACAAAATTGGTCAAGACTCCAAAAACCGCAAATCATGTATGAGACTAGATACGACGAGTTCCGACCAATCTTGCTCACTACTGGTTCTGTGGTCTAACGGTTAGGACTTTGGATTTTGATGAATGAATCTTCCAGCAGCGAGGGTTCGACTCCCTCCAGAACCTTCTTTTGGTTCCTTTTTGGTTAGTTGGGCACTGGGGCTAATTAAGATTTTGGAATGATCACTTTTCTGCTACTGATACTGCTACTGCTACTACTATTACTACTGCTACTACTATTACTACTATTACTACTGCTACCGTGAAATTCGAAATGGGTGTCGCGGGTTTTCTTAGTTAATTTAGTAAGGAAGGCGACGGCTAATTGTGGACTCGTACCTTTAAGCTTCCATTCGTACCCCGCAGGTTCTGCGGGGCGTTTTAACAAAACCAGGAGAGGCCAGTGGCGAACCCCCGTCTTTCCATTTCTTTCCATTCTCTCTGTACTATAGCCAAAGGCTTTCTGTAAGCGAATCGTAGCAACGCTCTTGGAGACTGCAAAGCGCAATTTAATAAAAAATTCTACGGAAATGGGTGTCGCGAGCCTTGTTAAAAAATGCTTTTAATAACATTTATTTTTTTTACAGTGCTAATGGGTTTATATGCTATGCTATACTAGCTTGCACCATGAAGTATTATCATAATGAACACTAAGGCAATTCTAGCTCGCCATAAGTCTTTGATTCCAGTCACGTGCGTCTCCGCTGATAAATCTTAGTGCTTAAAAAAAATGCTAGAAAGTTCATCGTGCACACTCACGAAACACTATAAATTAACAGAGTATCCTGCGACCTTCACTTTGCAAAGTTATTAAAAAAGTAGAGAGAGAGAAAGCTGTGTCGCTTAGAGAGACTATAACGGCGAATATGGCCCCGAATCTGGCATCCAAAATAGCACCACTCTCCCTGAACCACTACCCAGAGCTATAGCTACGTCCGTTGATGGCACCTGTGGCAATATAGAAGGTAGTGTGTAAGGCCATACAGCCGACGTAGAGGGCTGGTATTCATGCGGAAGCCATAAGATGTTATGCCCATTCCAGGTGATCCAACACTTATTGGTGCTTAGGCCGAAGCCATAATGGGTTGCCTTCTCAGCATCATGAGCAATGGGTCGGCGTTGATCCTGATCCTGATCCTGAGCTGGATGTGAATCTGGAGGCAGAACTTGGCCTACCATCGTAGATGAGGCTTTAGTTCGATGTTCTATGTCTAATTTTATAGGCCCGATTTCGGTATGCACGCATAAGGCCATATTGTCGAATGATATAGTGCGTATTGCAGTGTCAACCTTAAGTGTGTGCTGCTCGTTGCCCGTTGTGGCATCCCAGATCTTGATGGTGTTATCATCTGACCCTGAGGCGACGTAGCGGCCATCGGCTGAGAAGGCTACCGAGTTAACTGAACCGCCATGGCCTGTAAGTGTGTGCTGCTCGTTGCCCGTTGTGGCATCCCAGATCTTGATGGTCTTATCATCTGACCCTGAGGCGATATAGCGGCCATCGGCTGAGAAGGCTACCGACCTGACCCAATCGCCATGGCCTGTAAGTGTGTGCTGCTCATTGCCCGTTGTGGCATCCCAGATCTTGATGGTCTTATCATCTGACCCTGAGGCGACGTAGCGGCCATCGGCTGAGAAGGCTACCGAGTTGACCGAACCGCCATGGCCACCCAGCGTCTGCAAACAAGGGCTCCAATCATATTCCACTATAGGCTTAACCTCTAGCCATTGAGGTTCTTCCCCTTTAAATATTTTCCGTATTAAGCTGTTTAGTGGACTAAATATAAGCGCTGATGTATATACCTGGAGTAGGCTATCTGCAATCACTGAGCTGTTCTGCCGAATAAACCGTCGTAAGTCATGTACAAGTTCTAGTAATTGGTAGTCGGATGACTGGCGGCCCAGTGATTTTCCCTTCATTAATCAGTTCCACTTCACCTATTATAGTGCTTCCGGCTTACTCTCAGTAGATTCTCTAGCCTTATCATTGGAAGAATCCCATCTCCTATATGTTCTATAAGGCCTAAAGCCTCAAGCCAGTATAGGAAGTACTTTCGAAGGAATATAAAGACCTCCTGGTGTTTATGGTCAAAATGGTCCCGAGCTTGGCTATTGCTGTTATGCATATCGCAGAAATGGTCGATCCAATGGACGCAGGAATACTATAAAGCAGCTAGTGGATCTAAATCTGGAGCCTTGATTGCATGAATTAGTAGTCCAGGAGGGTATATATTGTAAATATTCCATTGTAAGGTGGCAGACATAGCTTGTATTAACTGCGAAAAGATGATACCATGGACGTTAGCTGGGCCAGAAGGGAAAATAGTGGGCGCCGCTTTGCTACTTAGGTAGTCTTTAGCTGACTGGTGGATAACATAAACCCGGCTGTCTCTCACAGTGAGAAATAAACCACAAAACCCTGTTGCTTTGTGGATTAACTCGGCATCTGCAGGATTTTCATCTGGAGACTCGACAAGGGAGCTAAGCTCAGCCAGTGTGATAGGCCGATATATAAGTAACACTGTCGCAAGGATCTGATAGCAAAGGTTAGTATCGCTAACATTCTCTAAGTCGTGTATTTGCTCCAACATCCTCTTATACAAAGAGTCAAGTCCAGGTGGAAAATTGTTTAACGTTTGGAGAGGACTCTGCAATGAGATCTTCTCGAGGTTCTGACAGACCAAGGCTACCCAGAGGAAGGTATTTTTAGAGTTAAAAGATAAGTGTTGGTGAACAGTATCTTTTATTATAGTATTGTATTTCTTCTTTTGCGCGAGCCATTCGACTTAGTGCTCGATATATGCATCAACGGCTGCCGAGATGGACTTTTCGTTGAGCTCTAGACAGAGCCTTATTTGCTAAGTAGCAGAGTCAAGACGCTCTTCAATATCTGGCCAGTTGCGACTAGACACTATCCACTTAACGCGGGAAAAGAGAGTGGACTTTGTATTAATGAAGTCGAGCAGCTTGGGTCGGTCGGTCACGCATTCGTCAAGTGCGTCGATGATGATATAAGTCCGCCCCAGTCTTACATCCTTTAAAATATTTACAAGGATGTCTGATAATGCAGTCCATGCATTCACATCTTTGAAAGTCGCCTCCCCCCCATGCTTGTATTTTTCTTGTATGTGGGCGACGAGCGGTGGCTGCTGCTTCACAACCAGGTAGATGAGGCCTCGCAACACGGCCGTAGCGCTGTTGATGCGGTCGTCGGTGGCCTGACAGAAGAAGTAGGATAGCAGCGTGTTGGCTTTCTGGTCCTGTAGTCTCGTTTGGGGGCTTAGCTCATTGACAATACCGCAGAGCAACATCGTCTTGCCCTTGCCGGGATCGCCCTTGATCCAGAGTAGACGGCTGCGTTCGTCGTCGCGCCATTGTCGAAAATCGCTATGCTCGAGGATCCAACGGTATGAGTCTTTGAATAGGCCGCCCTTTGTATCCTCAATTCGAGTTTTATCATCACGGGGATCAGTTATACGTAAGTCCGTGAGGCATTTCATATCCTCGTCTTCTCGAGTTTTCTCATTAGGCGAGTAGTAATGATTATCACCTTGATGTATTGTGGTATTATTGCTAAAGTGGTTGCCAATAATCTTGCGTAGATACGTCACCGTTAGATCCATCGCGAATAAAATGTTCCGAGAGACTAAATCTTATGGCGCAAAACAAAATCTCCTACACCATCAGCCACAAGATCTTCGAAGATAGCTGAAGATACTGGCCGAATGGCGAACCATAAGTAGTATCTGAAATAATTGAAGGGAAGCAATTGCAATAAATATTAACACAAGGAACACCAACGTGCAGGACCAGGAAGGAATTATAAGGCTAGAAGTACCTTACGCAGAAATTGGAGCCTGATCGTTGGGCAGCCTTAGTATTATACGGCTGCCATATCGTTCTGACTAATGATACCCCTCATTTTGCTACGCGTACAAGCACACACCAACGTATCAGCTTATTTCGCGCGATTGCGTCGCTGCCACGAGATGTTCTTTCATAGAATCATGGCGATAGAGCAAAGCACTATATCATTATATCTCGTTGTCTCTATACACAAAGGTCCTCTGGCTTTGGAAAGCTAAAACGCCTTCCTCTTTGGGCAACTATCAGGAGAGGTAAAAGAAAGGAAATGGGAAGAGGGCAGGTTCACCCCCTACCGCCAGCGCTAGCGCGATGGGGCCTGTCCAGACTTTGCTACGCGCTCCAGAGTACCTACGGAGTACAGCCAAAAAGTCGAATAGTACGAAATCGCCGTCAGCTTGTTATTGGATTAACAGGGCGAGTGGCTATTTACAAATTTGTATCTTGGAACGTGCACTTATATCCCAGAAGTACTGATGGGGCACCACTCTAAGAAAGCCAGAACTGGCCTTTAACTGTTGCCAGCGCTGGAGGAGTACGTAACAAACTTTTCTCCCCTCCTCTTCCCTTTCCTGCTCTCCTCTAATACCTACTCTCTCCATACCTTTCTGCAACAAAATAGTTTTCTATAACACTGACATGGCGCCACCTTTGGAGGCTGCAGATCGCAGTCTGATAGATCTTCTTTTAGAAGAGGGATTTGGACCACAAGTTATAGCCCAGAGAGTCAAGTGCACAGCTCGCACAGTCCAACGAATGAGTCGCAAGAAAAAGCAACTCAACATGCCTAGACGGAACGCCCGCACCGGTCGTCGTAGCTGCCTCACGCCAGCAATGAGGAAAGCCATATACAACATGCTAATCAAAGACGCCGAATTATATATTAAGGAGCTGGTAGAATTTATTCTTAAGAGTTTCAGTAAGAAGGTGTCGAAGAGCTCTATCGCTCATGCTGTTAAGGACTGGCCACGAAAGAAGATGCGATACATAGCGCAGCAACAGGATGACGACCTTCGAGACCTCTATTTATATACCCTTAGAGAACTTGATATTGAATCCTATATGTGTATATTCATCGATGAGTCCGGCTGTGATATAAGGGTAAGCCGTCGTTAATACAGACGGTCCCCAAAAGGCACGACACCTGTGCAGGTTGCCAAGCTTAGGCGTGGAAGAAGATGGCAAATACTTCCTGCCTATAATTAAGATGGCGTCCTTATGTATTAAGTATATCAAAGGTCTACGGATACTCATTTCTTTAAAGATTTTATTGAAGAAATACTACATTTCTGCGGTAGGTATCCGGAGCCAAACTCCGTTAATATTATAAACAACGCATTGTGGCATCACTTGGACAAGATATAGCGAATGTGCGAGGAAGCAGGGGTAAAAATAATATACCTACCTCCCTACTCTCCAGACTTTAATCCTATAAAGGAATTTTTTGCAGCTCTAAAGAAATTTATTAAGAATAATTGGAAGCAAAACAAGGACATTGCAATGCGGGAGGAAGAGTTTGGAATGTATCTAGAGTGGTGTGTGGATGTGATGGGTGATAAGGCAGATCTTGCGAAGGGCCTTTTCCGCCATGCCGGCATACCAATTACATATCCGCCTAATACATGAGAACTCGAATTAGAGAGAAATTCGCCCGGGCGCAGCCTTTCTATTATAGATATTACATTCTACTTCCTCTCTTTCGGAATCTGTCAACACTATTAACAAATTTAAGCGCAGTACCTAGTTTAACTTGCGCCCGTACCATTGCATTAACAATAACTTGTGGGTGCTTCGCAATGGAGTCGAGTTCCAGGCACTCATGGATTGCATAGTTAATGGCCACCTGCAACTCTTTTCTCCATCTATCGCTATGCACCTGGGCCAATATCCACATGCAATAGTCTTGGAGCATTTGAGCGGGATCCCCAGGGTCATCTCCAGGATCCTGCATAATATCCTTACAAATTGCAGCGGGGATCTCGACATTAACGTCGACTTCGTCGAGATTATCCCCCTCTCTCATATTAGCTTTAATATCCTAGAAAATGGCTTTCAGATTCTTGTAATCGATCTTGTGGTGTTTATTAAATTGGTCTTTCAGGCAATGGGGTCCTAGCTTGCAAAGTTTCCTCCTACAGCGATGATGTTTATAGACACGATCCCAGAGGCCTTTGACGAGATCTAACTGAGCCCTCTGCTCCTCACTTCGGGATTTCTTCTTTTTGGCCCCCTTCGCCGCTGTAGATTCATCGATGACTTCCTTATAAAATAACTCCACCAGTAGTGTTATTTTCTTACCTCCTTTGAACAAGCCCCCAAGACCTTCGAGGTGGGTATCTATTGTCTCCCAGTTAATGTTCTAGTCTATCAGGGTCTCCTTAAGGCCACGTCCGCGGGTTCCAGTGACCGACAGCATGATTTTGGTTTTATCGCATGTGTATTTCTCTGCTGGGAAGTTATCCCTGTTTTAGAGTATACCATCTACCTGCATCTGGAGACAATTCTTCCAGAAATCGCTAGGTGCAAGAACCAGACTAGCTCTCTTATTTTCCAAAATGAGTTTTGCTCATGTCTTGTCACATTAAGACACTTTCCAGTGAAAATCATAATAAATACAGACAGGATTGCTTTCATCATACTGCCTAGCTTCCTCCCAATCACTATATCGCAGAAGAGGGAGCCCCTTGTCATTTTATGTCTTTCGTCTATCGGCTGGATCGGCGGTTGGGCTGGAACTGCTGCTGGGGCTTTGGCTGTGAGCCGTGGCAAGTCCGGGAGTTCTAAAACCTAGGCCATAATCCTCAGTCCAGTACAAATTATCGATTTCCATGGACATTTTGGTCTTGTTTAAATGGTCACAAGCCCAGTAAGCAAGCGACTAGTCGCACGATTTCCAGCACAACGTTAAAGGTACTAGAGTAGAGTCGCTCACCCACGGCTTATCCGCGGCCCACCCGCAATAAACACGTGGCCTCTAGCTAGTTTCCATTGGATTCTACAACATTCCATACAAGATCCCATCCGCTATCCGAATACGTGACTTATGTCCTCATGTCTACTGTAGTAAATCGGTCCATTCTACGGCAGAATGAACGATTAACGTAGATATATAAATATAGTGTACTGAGAAGTAGGCGGTTAGTGGGCTATCGCCGCTGCAACTATTAGCCGCCGAAGTAGGCGGCGTAAGCCACCAAATCTGGGGGCACTGGAGCTGACACTGCATGGTTCAGCTGCTATTGGTCGTGTCTCATCTCAAATGCCTAAAAGGGCACTAACTTTAGGTTAAGCATCATCTAGAAAAGATAGAACGATGCATAAAGGTTTTATATACATAGTTATTGACGGTCAAACTGCAGCTGTTGAGTAAACGTAAAGAAGTTCCCAAGTGGATTTATAATTAGCTCTCCAATCATGTGACAGACTACTTGCAGTTGTACTTGGAGGTACAGGTGCCATGAGCGGAGGTACAAACATAGCTAAAAATGGATATTGACTAAAATCTTTAACTAGTGAAACCCGCGACACCCGTTTCGAATTTTACGGTACTACTATTACTACTATTACTACTGCTACTATTAATGCTACTGCTACTGCTACTGCTACTCTTTTCTTTTGTTGGCTAGGCACTGGAGCCAATTTGGCGTGCACCGCGCCATTAAGCGCTAACAACAAGAGAGTTGATGTTCAAATTGTGTGTGTTTATTCCATACATGTATGACGTTGTATTGTCTCTTGGCTCGTGTTACGAGCTCATAAGTATATGGCACTAACCACTCTTCTTTGTAAAGCCATAGTAAGGAATGAAGCATCAGCGAGTCGAGTAATAGCGACTGGCTCTTAGGATTGTCTTTTGCAAAACTGTAGATAACGCGGCTAGCCATGCTCTTCCGTATTCGCTTACATGTGTCAAGTATACCAATCCCAAGAAAAGAAATAAGATGCTCCAGAGATCTGCTGTGTTACCCAAGGGCTAAATAACTTGTAACCTATTTCGACGAGGTTAGTCATATCATTGGCCAGACTCTTTACTTCCAGCAGGGGGATAATACAATTGCCGGTTTTCGGCCCCGATGTGGAGATGTGACTCCGGATACCCCGCGCCGGGGTGCTGGGGTGTGTAAGTATACGACCTATATAAGATGGACGGCTCTATCGCCAATGGCAAGAGAAAACAAGAAGTCACATCTCATATTCATATCAGTTTGTTAAGTCTAAGTAGACATCATACACCATGCGTCTCCCCTACGTCGCCGACCCTCCCCCCGTCCAAACCACCGAAGATGCCGCCATCGTGCAGCGCATCCGCGAGCGCCGCGCTCCACGGCCTCTCCAAGCTCTAGACCTGACGCTGCTCCATTCACCCCCCGTCGCAGACGGCTGGAACTCATTCCTCGGGGCCGTCCGCACCAAGACGTCTCTCGCCGACGACGTGCGCGAGCTGGCCATCTCGCGCGTTGCCGTGTGCAACAAGGCGTGGTATGAATGGGGGCACCATGCGCCGCTGGCCATCCAGGGTGGCGTGAGTGTGGATGCCATGGAGGCTGTGAAGAGCGATGTTTTGGGAGAGAGGCCGGCGGGACTGCTGAGTGAGAAGCAGTGGGCTGTGCTGGTGTATACGGATGAGATGACGAGAAGCGTGCAGGTCAAGGATGAGACATTTGCGGCGCTGAAGAGGCATTTCAGTGATCAGGAGGTTGTGGAGATTACGGCAACAGTGAGTTGGTTCCTTAATTAATTCACATGTGAGATATGAGCTCAAGAGTGCTGATTGTATATCTTATAGGTCGCTGCCTACAACTGTGTGAGCAGATTTTTGGTGGCCTTGAATGGTACGTTCAAGTTATGAATCTTCTTTCATCTTTTCTTCATTCATCATGTTATTCGATGTTGTTGCCCATTTCTAACATTAAGCAATATAGTGGGTGAAAAGAACGGCACTGTTCCCGGGCCTGTTTCTGAATTGGCTCCTCATTGATTGGACTTTACCGCGAATACTTCACGCTTGTAGCAGATAATAGAAAGGGAGCCAAGGAAGCTAGAATAAGGAAAAGTATTGATCTAAATGGTGAGCGTGAAAGGATGTTGGGAACAGGAAGAGGAAATCCATCAATCGCAAACTATGAGAGAGACCATAAGGCTGCGAGGGAGAAGCTTGTGCATGGCTCTTTACGAAAGGATCTTGCTTTGTCAACTCTGTTAGCCTGTTGCTGTAAGTATAAAAGCCGGTTTGCGATAGAGATTATATGTATTAGTTAAACTTCGAGTACAACATAAAGACAGGTCTTCCCCTAATCCAGCAAGAAGGAATGTATAATTGATAGAAGGTTATGGATGCGTTATATATGATGTCCTATCGGTTAGTAGAGCTGATACATCAGTACTACACCAATGTCGGGATATCCTTAAAGTCAAAAATGCATCTCCTAGTAATGGCAAACTATAAAGCCTCGGCAGCGCAGGTACAAGGTGTGTGGCGCACTGGTTGTCTACCCCCTTTCTTTACGTCTATTGTGGCAACATGCATGGCCTCATAGCTAGTTGGGCGATGCCATCTTTTATCAAGATTGAATCACTCCTGCCCCCACCTTGGAAGATGAACAACCTGTGTGTCAAACGAGCATTAATACAGGTCAGGTAGCTAAACGAAGATATTCGACTCCAGAGTTCATTGAGTTTAACGCAGCCCAACACTCTGAAAACTGCTCATACTCTCTCTCTCTCTCTTCTTTTTCTGGAATAAATGATTATAGAATCAGGGGGTGTATATTATCTAAAGAGCGCTTGTGTGAGATCGCCCAAGCATTAAAAGGAGGTAAAATAGTCCAAAGCCCAAAGCCCAAAGCCCAAAGCCCAAAGCCCAAAGCCCACATGCTTATAACCGCGTGCGCCATGGCATGATATTTCGTTGCCCCCTTGGTTGAATTTCTTTTTTTTCTCGTATAAGTCGTTAATAAATCTTGTTTGTAAACACTTGTTCTGACTTATCCTGTCCTCCCTTCTAGTCGTTCTCGTTACTAGTAGTGTCCGTGCAAGATTCGTAAGGAAAGTCGTCATCATGTCGTAAATTCTACAGCCTGCATGCCGTTGAATGTGTCTATTTGTGTGTTTGTTTGTTTGTGTGTTTGTTTGTGTGTAGGTCAACTCCCTCAACGTGACGGACTTTCCATGAGCTTCTCGATAGAAGCATGCCGTGCCCGCATCCGCGGCGACATTTGCAGCTCCTGGACGACTCCGGCCCAGCCACTCCGATGGGGGGTCTCGACATGCTCGTGGTGACCAATGGCCTGGGTCGTCAGTCTTCGGCTAGGCGTGCGCTTTGGTAGATCATCAAGCGACTTCTTCGCCGAGAGTCTGTTGGGCGCTGTGTAAGCGGCCGTCTTCTCGGGCAGTGGCGGTGGAGGGGGAGGCTGTTTCTCTGCAATGGAGGTGACGATGCCCAGATACGCCATCATGAAGCGCATGCGGAGCGAGTCCAGTCGCTTCATCCTCTCCTCCATCTGCGCGCGCTTCGACGCCCACATGATCCTCGAGCTGGTCCGCAGCGTGGATGCGCCCTCCTCGCGCACCAGGCGGTTCAGATCGTCGCGCAAGTCATCGCCAATCCTCTGGATTTCCCGCAGCAGACGATCGAGGCGGATCTTGTCCTCCAGCCGCTGGACCTTGGAGACGTCACGGTCGAAGGCCTCGTCTTCTTCAATGGAAAAGTCGAGCGTGTCGATGAAGCTGGCCACCTCCTGCGGCGCAACCCTGTAGGCCGTCCAGTACGAACTCGCAGCTTGTGCGATCATCACGATGGTCATGCCAGTGGCGGAGCCGGCCAAGATGTAGGCCCACTGGAACCAGCCTGAGTCGGCCATTATGCAGCGGAGGGCGGCGAAGCACAAGTCGTGATGCCGTCCCGGAAGGGCAGAGGCATGGCCTGCGGCGCGAGAAGGCGGGAGCTTTGTCTTTCGGTCGATTTATAGACTGGAGGAGGCAAAGAGAAGAAAGGAACAAAGAAATTGAGAAGAAACAAATAGAAACTATTCACTAGAGCGGCGGGATGGATGACGAGTTGCGTAGCTGAGGAGAGGCAGCCCTGATTTAAGCCCTGATTGGGTGGGTGTGGCAGCATAGAGTACATGTATGTAATGGTAATTCACTTTAGAGCTGGAGGGCAAGTTGTTGGGATCGGGCCACGAGCTGAGGGAGAGCAGGAGAGACACAAAGGCAGCCTCGCAGTGCCACAAGCGGAGCAGCAAACCTGAATCCATGTGCAATTCTTGATGCTGTTGGTCCCTGGAAGTGCCTGGAAGCGCTATTGCAACGCTCTTCCCGGATTCCGTGGCACTCTGCAGGGCCGCAGCGAAAGGCTCCATGTACCTCCATGTAGCTATGACGAAGGGCGAAGAATGATGTTGGGGAGGGTTTATGCTAGCAGCAGATGCATGTATTAGACCGGAGCTGCCCTTTGGACCAGTCACACGGGCACACGCAAGTGTTTGCATGGCACAGGATTCCATGGAAGCCAAAAGAAATCAGCTCTGGTTACGTGCTTGGAACGGTGGCAGATCGGGTACCTGGCAGGCAGCATTGGATACTGCTTGGGTGCTAGAGCAAGTATATCATTCAATAGAGCTTCTTTTCTTTTCGACATCACTTATCGAGGCATCTGATGGAACATGGAAGCTGCAGCCCTTGCAGCGATCCCCCAATCCAGCCCACAAATGGCAGTGATGGCAGCTTCCATGGCGCCGCTATTCCTGTGCAGCCAATAGCACCGCCATCTTCACCTGTCAACCCCACCATGGCGCGCAACTTTCTACAGTAGCGAAGAAATTTGATCTTATCAGAAATGACCTGCAGACTGCATCGCGTCGCAGCGCCCCAACCCCGAAATAGAAGCTTGAATCTGCTGCTTGGACCTTTGGAGAAAATCTTTGATCCAAGCGTGTGACGAAACCAATTCTCGCTCCTCACAGCCTTTGCCTTTGCCCTCTTCCATACCAGATCGACCATGGCAGCCGCTGTATCAGACGCCGCCGCGCCGGCGCATCAATTTCCGCTGCCCAAGATTCTCACCAACCCCGCGTCAACCCCGCCAACGCTCATCACACAAGGCGCCGAGGGCCGCCTCTACAAGACGACATACCTGCGATCCGACACGGCCTGCGCCCTGAAATACCGGCCGCCGAAGCCGTGGCGCCATCCCGTCCTCGACCAGCGCCTGAATAGACACCGCATCCTGTCTGAGGCGCGCATCCTCGCCAAGTGCCGCCGTGATGGGCTCCGCGTGCCCTCCGTGTATGCCCTGGACGAGAGCGCGGGCTGGCTGATGCTGGAGTGGATCGAGGGCACGCCCGTGCGCGTCAACATCAATCACAGGCTGGGGAACAGGACCGAGGGCATCGAGGATGACGAGCAGCTCAAGGACCTGATGCGGAAGATTGGCACGGCGGTGGGCAAGATGCACAGCATTGGCATTATCCACGGCGACTTGACGACGAGCAACATGATGCTGAAGCCCCCGTCCGCGGGCAATCAGGCCGATGGCGCGACCGGCCTCGAGGGAGAGATTGTCATTATAGATCTTGGGCTTGCTAGCGGAGGCGTACATGACGAGGACAGGGCGGTCGATCTATATGTCCTCGAGCGTGCCTTTGGTAGCACACATCCCCGTGCCGAATGTATCTTCAACGAGGTCCTGGAGGCGTATCAAAAGTCATTTAAGCAGGCCGGCGTGGCGCTCAAGAAGCTGGAAGAAGTAAGGATGAGGGGCCGCAAGAGAAGTATGCTCGGCTAGAACGTGATTGTATGACGAGACAATCTGGGGAGACCAGATTTTTTTTTTTAAAGAAATCTTTTTTTTTTTTTTTTTTTTTTCATTTTCTTCGCCAGCCAGAGAAAAGGAACGAGAAGAATTTTTATGACACATAGATATAGTTTCATGTAATGATGCCCGCTGTTATGATATCCAAAATGAATAAATCAACTTAAAAATGCAAAACAAAAATACCGCTTTTAGTGACTGTTAAAAAAGAAGATTCATGATATATCCAACTGAAGAAAAAGGTCTTGGCAGAGGCTTCTCTCTACTGAAGCGCAGCCCCTGCGAAGTAGCCCTTGTTCTCAATCACTCCACGATCCTTGACATATGCAACATACCGAGCAACCCATTGCGGGAAGAGCTCGCCTTCGAGGCCGGTGCCGCCATTCGCAGCATCGGCCAGCACTCCGGCACCCTGGGGTCCATGGCCGAGGAGCTCTCGCAGGGTGCCGCGAGGAAGAATGTCGGTGCAATCAGTATGGACATGCAGCTCCACGCTCTCTTCTTCCGCCAGCTTCAACAGGGGCTCGGGGACGTTGCAGCAGTCCTGCAGGTTGACCTGATCGACGGTCGGGCGGATCGCTGTCTGCTGGAGAAAGGCTCGGAGCTTTTCGCTGCCAAACTCAGCAACGCCGAGACGCTTGGCCAGGCCTTGGCTGTGCAGATCTTCAAAGACTTTCCAGGACGCGAGCTCTTCCTCCAGGTTTCCCTGCTGGGCGTTGATGCGCTCGGCTTCCTTCTCGCATGTGCCCTCAAACGACATTCCGGGGAAGGAGACGATCAGCAGGTCAATGGCCTGGATGCCGAGCTCCTTGCGCACAAGATCCAGCGCCTCGCGCGCATACTGCTCGCGGTCCTGAACCGTCGTGCCGGGGAGCAGGAACAGCTTGACGGTGATTTCGTAGTCGGTGGCCTCCTCGCGCAGACCGGCCGCCTGCCAGTTGATCCTGGGAACGTACAGCGTCTTCTCGTCTCGCTCCGTCCACAGTTCGACCGGCGTCTGAGGCGGCGAGGGCAGGGTGTTGGCACCGTTGGCTGCCGCTGGCGATGCGGCGAGCGCATAGTCTAGCCGTGTCGCCACGAAGTTGTCCCGCAGAGAGTTGACGAGCTCTTGGTTCGATCTTGGTCTTTTGCCGCCGTTGATTTTGCGGATGATGGACGGGCTTCCGGACATGACATTGCTGTTGGATCGCACAGCAGGGTTAGCAAAAGGCTTGGCGTTTTACAAGCAGCAAGTTGAGAAAACGAACCCCGTAGAGAGAATAATTTTTGTCATTGTGCTGGTTGTAAAGTGATATGAGGAGAGTTCTAGATGTCTGATAGATCGATCCTCAATGCGACTTTGGTAGGTTGGGTTTTGAAGAGAGCGAAAGTGAAGAGAAAGTTTTTGGAAACGACGCCCTATAAGTCAAAAGCGCCCAAGACCCATTCTCGGCATATGCGAGTAACAGTAGCTTTTTTTTTTCTTCGTCGCAACGAACTAAGCTGCGAATTTACCTACTCCAGATGGGCGGGATGTAAACGCCGTATTACTAATGAGGCGAGTGGATATTTGAAAGGAAGGCTGGTCGGAGAAGGATCAATGATGGTTTTTGATTTTGCAAACAAGGTTATAGTCTGTTTATCTGGCTTTTGTGGCTGCTAGAAATATTGAACCGTATTTTCCAGAGGTGAGAGCGCGCGGCCTATTTAAATGTGAGGTTCTTGACGTGTGCCAATTACTGTTCGAGTGACGTCTAAGAAACTGATAGTCCCCCACGCAATGTTGAGTCTTGTACGTATAAGAGCACTGCTGGGTACAAAACTTTCGGAGCTTTTAGAAAAGACCCTTGGGCGGTTGCCCAATAAAGCGCAACGCGGGGTTTGAGCTTCAATGTCTCGGCCTATTCCTAGGTCTTTAATAGAATTCAAGGTTGCGGTGTTGGTTTTGGCGCTGCGGCCATTTGTCAAGGGCGCTGGAGGGTTCATGCCGACAAGAGGGGCAGCGGAACAAAGTACCTAGGTACATGTTCTGGGCCTAGCAGAAATTGGGCACGGAACAAGGTACAGGCAGAATCCGAAGCACGCGCTACTGCCTCGTCACCGACCTGGCCAATTCATCCAGAGTACGCCAGCTCAAGTCTATTCAAACCGCATCTCGTCCCGCTTCCACCTTGTCACTGCGCCTCGACCGTCATCGTGTCCCTCTCGGTGATGTGAGAGAGCCGTCGAAATGGCGATTCAGTACGTTGCGCCTGCTGCGTGTGCTCTTGCGGCCAGATGAAGCTGACTCGCATGTCTCTCTAGCTATCTTATTCTGTTGTCCCGTCAGGGGAAGGTGGTGCGTACCTCTCCTCGTTGCTGATAACGAGGGCCTCCAGCAAGCATGAGACAAGCTTTACTGACCATTTCTTGCAGCGGCTTGCAAAGTGGTTCACGACGCTGTCCCCCAAGGACAAGGCCAAGATCGTCAAGGACGTATCACAGCTCGTCCTCGCTCGAAGAACACGCATGTGCAACTTTTTGGAGTACAAGGGTTCGCAGACGACCGCTCTCATATGCACCCCCCTTTTTCGTTGCTCAGAGAAGGTGACTGACTGTGTCCTTGATCGCCCAGATACCAAAATTGTCTATCGACGATACGCCTCGCTCTTCTTTATTGCAGGATGCTCCTCCGAGGACAACGAGCTGATTACACTCGAAATCATCCACCGATACGTCGAACAGATGGACAAGTACTACGGCAACGTATGCGAACTTGACATCATCTTCTCTTTCACAAAGGCCTACTACATCCTCGACGAGCTGCTTCTTGCAGGAGAACTGCAGGAGAGCAGTAAGAAGAACGTGCTGCGCTGCATTGGACAGCAAGATTCATTGGAAGACATGGAGGTGAGTGCTGTGTAGAGTTTAACCCGGGTGCACGCACCGATGCTGGCTCTTTCCCAACACTTTGATGCGCCATCGCCATCTTTTTAAAATTTTCTGGGTACGGCAACACGACTTGACACAGCTGACAACGGATTTCCAAACGCAAAGGTCGAAGACGAGGTCACCAAACTCATGTAAAATACGTGCGAACATAAACGGCACGTGCGCAACAATTGGTCAAATGATTATTACCCATCGCCTTGACTGCCGCCTACTCGCCATCACGTTTACCGCTACGGAGTACCATTGGCATATACATAATCGAGGCCCCTTACTGTCCCACCGGCTACTTGGAGTCATCGAGAGCACAATCCGAAAAGGATTTGACTATTAACATTTGGCGTTGCAGGTCGAGAGCACTCTAGAGAAGCTTCGCACAGTGGGGATTCTTTGATTACAGAAGTCTCAGGAAACTGAGCATCTCTTCGATGAGAAGAGAGGGCACACTGGGAAGAATGAATGGGGCGGGTGATGCGTTGGAGAGAGGATATGGCCATGTTTTTCTTTGTGTGTATAGATCTTGGAGGATGGAAAACCATCCTCTACCATATCAAGAGAAGAAGGAAGGGAGAGACGAAGAATGACCCAAGCGTCGCACTGATGTTCCGTATCACGGACTAGTCCCCAGAGTCGGGGAACATGTCGGCTGGCGCTTGAGGCCTGAATCTAATACTATACCAGGAGACAAAGCAAAGCAAGCAAGCAAGAAAGAAAGCGCAAAGCCAATTCATGATCTTTTTTTTCATTTTCCACGTCATTGAGCCTAATCCAGTCAACTAACTACACAGTCGTTCTCGTCATTGGCACATGCAGCCATTGGCGACAGGCCGTTGGCCGCTGCGCTTCGTCTTGTCGATGCCGCGCGTGCCAGCTCCATGAGTCTCTATTCGTTGCAACTAACCGGCTCACCAGAGGCCCCCTCTTTTGGGCGGAGGTGCCGCCATGAGTCCGAGCAGTCTGCTGCTGCTACAGTACTACTGCTGCTAGCACTACTATTAATTGCTGCTGCTATTCGTGTCTGCCGGGCGCAGCCGACAGCGGGCGATCGGGTCATGACTGGAGCTCTAGGGGGCAGAAGCCACGTACCCGCACACCGACTTGCCGGCACTCGCCAACCAACTCGGCGCTGCGCGGGAACGCGATGCGCGAAACGGCGATGGCCATGCAAACACTCTGGCTGTGGACGATCCGGTCCAATGCGCAACGCGAACGACTGGCGCTCTGCTAGCACTGCGCTGGCTCGCGGTAGGTACACGGTTCTGCCAGCCTGGGACACAGCGCTGGCCACTGGCCGAACCCCCCTATCCCGCCCCCTAAGAGCCCAACCAGCCCGCCTCCGCCTCCGCGCTCCACCGCTGCAGCACGCAACAGCCCCTCCATCTGCCAGCTGATGTCACTGCAGTTGAGGCCTTCAGCGACTCCCACCTGCGTGTCACCCGATCCGGCTTCTGGCCGTGCACTAACAATGAGACGATAACAGGACAGGAGACGCCAGCTGCACGACCTGCATCCATCTCGCTCTCCCCTTTCCTCCGAACGCTTCCAACCAACCAGCTGGCCTTGCACCCACCCGTCTTTCCAATTCAACCTCTGTCAACCTGCTTGTGAGAGCAACTGTTCCTCCTGTGCCCGTGAATGACGGCACTGCTCGGCTCTCGACGCTGCTAGTTGCCGCATCACCGCTCTCTTCGCACCACCCAGACAAGACGACCTCGTTCGAATCCCTACCGGCTTCAATCGACAACAACCTGGAGCCGAGTGCTGCTGCAGTCTCGATCCACCAACCCGGCGCAGATCCGCGAACACGAAGCAGACAACATCGGCATTCCGAGCGTCACTGCAACTGCGCAGTCCATACCAATCCCCAAGCCATCGCAGCCCAATTCCGTCCTCGGCTTGGGTGCCTTTGATGCGCAGCACGCACGCCTGATTAAACCCGAAGCCACACACCAGCTATAGTAGCTGCTATTAATCCCGCTGATACTTGGCGATACTCTGGATTTCCGCCTCCAAAACTTATTCACAGCACATCTACTCTCGCCCTCCGCCCGCCAGCTTCTGTCCTTAGCGCAACCTCCCGATACGCGCGGCACATTCTATCTTCGCCTTCCATCTTTCAAATATTCATGCAGAGATACGAACTCGTGACTAGCAGCCACCATGAAGGTAGGTGATCGGAATGATTGAGTGGGCGCCAGCCTGAGACAAGCCAAATCTGACGAGACATTCCCCGCGACCCAGTACCTCCCAGTCCAAGAATTCGAGACCGTAACCGGCGCTCTCAACTTCAACACCCCTGATTGCAACGTCACGGGCGGTTGCGATCTCTACACCACGAAATCTACCGGGTCCGACAAGAAACTGTACAAGAGTATCGACAAGGATCTCAGTTCCCAGCATGCCGCGCTGCTCAAGCTGGGCGCCAGCCTGTCACCGCCCGACCGACAACACATGCTCGCCACGTCGCGCAGCATGCAGTTATTCTCGCACTCGAGCGCATTTGGTCCTCTGTCTGAGCTTGCTAGCCGACGAACGTTTGCCTATCTGATTGCGACGCTCAATGCAAGCCACCCTCACTACGACTTTTCCCACGTCCTGCGGCCCGGCGATTTCAAGCGCGAGAGGAACTTGAGGCGTGTCATTGCCAACCTGGATTCAATTCTGCAAAACGTACGGCCCGGCTTTGAAGGCTCATCGTACGACTCATCCGCCGGCAGCGACATGAACGCACAATGGGGCCCCCAGTGCTGGTCCTTGATTAACAAGGAGATGCGTCTTAATGAGTGCACCGTCTTTAGCTATCACCCAGAAGTCGACCCATTTGAAGAAGACGAAAGCGCCATTTGGGCCGTCCACTACTTCTTTTTCAACAGAATGCTCAAGAGGGTCGCTTACCTCTACGTCAGAGTCGTTCCCGTCATCTCCTCACAGAGCCCAACCTTGAGACCGGCCAAAGGTGGTCTGCACAAGCGACATACCGCAACCGAGTCAGAGGGCACCAAGAAACGGACCAAGTACTGGTTTGGCGACCAAGACGCCGAGATGGTACCACCATTTGAAGACGACGAAGAGCCGATGGATGACGGCCTCTACTGGAATCGCGGAGAGGATGGCGATATCGTACAGTTCTCAGATGATGATCTGGCTGAAGACGAACCACTCGATGAGGATGAGGACGATGACGAAGATTACGACATGACAAGTACAAGGCGAGAGAGGCTTATGAGCGAGGATGTTGCAGGACGAATGGAGATTTAAGCTGAGGCTGTATTCTTCAAACCACGCTTATTTCTGCAGCGAAAAGGGGACAGCAACAGTCCTAGCATTGTCTGTACCAAGATGACGAGGGATATTGTATCTTTTCAACAAGGATATGCCCTCTCATTTCAAATCTGTTTGGATGGACTTTTGCCCATCTTACCATAAACTTATTACCTGCACTCGACTTACAATGGACAGAGATGGAACTCTAGCTCCCTCCATCTTGAAGCTCCCCTCCCTCCAACCCTACCTTTCCACTTTTCGATTTCCAACGATTTCCTACTCAACTACTCTACCCTATCGTTGCTATGATTACGAAATGCCATTTTTAGCGTGGCGCAAGGTCCTGGTTTCTGGTCGGTGAGAGCGACTGGGAACAACGTCGCCCGGAGTTTTCTCTCTGATTTCTACTTGGTTCAATTCCCTATCGCCGCGTCATTTTTTTATCAAGTTTATTTATGCATCTGCCGTTTTATATTTTCTTTTCGTTTTGCTGTGTTATTTGAAGATATTTGGTGGCTCTTTTTTACCTATTTTCGAAAAAATCTTCACAAGGCTGGTTTTATTTGTTATTCTATTTTTATTGCCTCTATCTCTCATCTACTTCTTTTCCTACTCTGCTCTTTTTTTTCTCTCTTTTTTTTGTTATTAATCCTAGGGAATGAGGTGGGCTACCTATAAAAACGTATATATATACATATATATATCCATATATCACGCAGTAATGTTATGCATTTTTGGCTCAGTCTCGCTGGGAACGAGGCCTTTGCTGGCTAGTTTTTTTGATAGTTTACGCAAATTAGCAGTACATCAAATTTAACCATTTCTACATTGAAAGCTTCAAAAACCAAATCTTCAACTCATTGGTCTGATCATAGCAAACGGCTAGTAAATAAACACAAGTCCTTACATGGAAGCATACACGTGAAAGCACGATATCAACCCTAGCATACAAAGATAGATCCAAGAATATTCACACTGCCTGAGACAACACAAACATACAAATGGTTCACGCTCAGAGAAAACGGCAATGACGCAGCACGAGGTATCCATTGATCTAAATTACACAAACCTCACGAAGAGAATCTGAAAAAGGAAAAAAAAGAAGAAAAAAAAAAAAAAGTAAACGTGTGTGGAGGTAAAGAAAGAAACAAACAAACAAGTAATTGAATTCCCCTTGTCCCTTTTCCTTTGTCCCCCCTATCCTAGCAAATGGCCAAATCAGCATCAGCCGACAGGTGTTTTTCAAGACCACTTCCCGCGCAAAATCTCTTTTAGTGTTTAATAATTAGTCTTGGGTATCAAGTATTTCCAGTTATAATAGCGCGCATAAGATGAATGTAAAAGAGCATGCTCGGACCAATCTCAGTTTGATTGGACCGCTTATTTATACTCTGTATAGCATGTAGATATGTATCGTCGAGTAGAAAGGTATTAAATGAAAGCATTCTGGAACCGAGCAATCCCATCGAGGAGCGCAATGAAACAATATGCTGATAGATTGGCGTGTAGAGAACCCGGAGCCTAGACAACGGACGCCTTCCTTCGTCGTCCAAAGAATTTCGCAAAGGCGCTGGGCTCTTCCTGCTGGACTGGCACTGGAGCGGGAGTAAAGTCTGGCGGCGGCTCAGAGTCACGTAAGAACTTGGCTAGATCTCCTGTCTGCCCTAGATATGCAGGCTCTCGAGGCTCAAATTTCTTCATCGGGATTCTGTTCATTGGCGCTCTCTCCATGGGGGTTCTTTCCGCTGGAGCTCTCTCCACTGGGGCCCTGTTTACTGGAGGGTCAGCATGGGTAGGCCCATATGCGTCATATCCTGGAGGCATCTGGATCGGAACGTGTTTGCGAACAGTCGACGGGCGGGCTTCGTTGCCGAGGCCCACAGTGCCAGGGCGTGATTGAGATTCGCTGAGAGTGTTAACCTCCTTAGAGTTGTTACGACCAAATCGTCCCATAAGACCAGGTGTGCTCGACTTCCTCCTCGGCTGCTGCTTCGTAGGCAGAGACGGAGGCTCCGGCGGAGGCTCACAGTTGAGTAAGAACTCTGCCAGACTTTCTTCCTTCTTGGGGGGCGGTCTGGGAGCCACATCGAAATCATCATCTTCTTCTTCATCGCTGAAATCGATTGCGTATGGATCGCGAACGCGGCGAGTTTTCCGAACGGGCATCGGCATACCCATATCATCATCGTCCTCTCCAAACATCGCGTTTGCTTTGGACATGCTCTTGTTCTTGAGGAGTGCAGAGTTGGAGTTGACAGAGGAGTGCATCGACGGCATCGAGTAATCCGTCACGCTGGTAGATGCTTGGCTATGTCGCATATCCGGAAGTACCGGATCGACCGCCCTGCCTCCAGCCGCGCCATACGTCATCTCTGAATCTCCTGGGTTACGGAAAGGCGCCACGTGTCGAGGAATGGGATTTTGACCATTGGCTGGGCCCTGTCGTATAAAGTCGATCAAGTCTGACGTCTCGCTTCTGCTGTTGGCGGCAGGCTCTCGAGTCTGGTATCGGTTTCGATTGCTGCTGCTGCGACTGCTCATGGTGGTAAGTGGTTGAGACTCTGGAATTGTCTTGGGTGGGTTGACAGGGACGTGAACGTTGCGCAGAGCTGCCGGGCCTCTGTCGCCAGCTGGGCCTGTAGACTTGATAAACTCGGCAAAATCCGCCAAGGACTCGCCAGGTGCACGAGCATCTCGAGCCTGTGCCCCTCCCGTACGGCCAGCCGCTCCCGCCGGAGCGCGGGGAATCGGCCCAGAAAGTTTGACTGTGCTTTCAGAAGAAGGCTGGGCGTTGGCTGGCTGCGCCCGCGGAATTGACGGTGATGCGTTTGAGCTAACAGGCGAGGATCGCATAAGGTCTTCGCTCTTACGGGAGGCCTTGGTCGCAACAGGGCTGTCGGCAGATTTATTGACCTGGAAGATGAAATTAGCAAACAGGTAAACTCCATGGGTAGGGGGAAGAGAAAAGGAAAATGCTCGTGATTGGGAACGTACATTGATATCACGCATATTCTCCGGTGTCAATGTGTATGTGATGGTTTGATTGCTCTGAATAAGCTCTTCAAAGTTGCGCGCCATGCTTTCGGCACGATTTGATGCGTCGTCCGAAGTAGTTCTGACCGCTTTGAAGCGGCTGGCGCCAGAAGATGTGGACGACCCAGATGTGTGGATTTGCCGAGGAGGAGCAATGGAATGTAGCGACGGAGTTGATTCCTCGTCGTCTTGCTCAGCGGTGGGCCGCCCCTTCTGTCGATTGGAATGACCCCCAGCAGATCTGTAAGGAACATCTGGAAATTGAAGATCCGTGGCACTTTGAGCGGTCTTTAGAGACGAGCTCCTGGTACTTGACTGAGGCTGGTCGCTTTGAGGGGACGCCGTCATTCTATCAGCAGCTCTGATATTTGTTTGCAAGCCGTGTGGAAGTCGGCCAAGCTGGTCTCGGCTTCGAGAAGCTGGCGCAGGCTTGACAATCGGATGCACCTGATCAGCGTCTTCCTCGGACTCTGAGATGGTGGCAGCATTTGGGATGGGTGGCCTCATCCTCTCGACTGGAGATCTCACTGCCGAGAGAGGCACTCCTGTTCGCGAGCTCGTGTCAATGGCCTTGACTTTCCGCATCTCGTCCGGACGAGATAGAGGGCTGGCTCCAGACACAGTGCTTGCGCGTGGCCGCTCGGCTGATTCCATCGAACGCGGCCGACTAGTGGCTGGACTACGGGGCGGAACGTCTATGATGCGTGCAGAGTGCACACTAGAAGATCTGCTCAGATGAATGGCCTTACCCGTATCTGAGACAGAACGAGAGGAGGTGCTGGAGACGGAGACTCTGGACGAGGTCAGGATCTCGGCTTTCTCGTATATCACCTCATCAAATTCATCCGAGCCGCTTTCATCAGAGTCGCGGCTTTTCGCTTTCTTCGACTCCACCTCCACCTCGATAACAGAGAGTCTCGTAAGCTCTTGTAGCTTAGGGATGCTTGCTGCATCGGCAGTTTTTGACCTTGGTCGCGCAGTAGCATAGAAGACGGACCTTTTGGGGGTTGGCAGCGAGGTGGATCTCCTGTGAAGGCTGAGTAAGGTGGCATAGTTGTCTGAATCTGGAGATATTTGAGAGTCTTTGAGCAAGGATAACGCTCCGGCAAAAGATTTAACGCGGCGTTTGTCGAAGTCCTTTTCTTCCTCGTCGCTTCCATCTTCCTCATCATCGCTATGATGGGCCAAACCTGGCACCTCAATCTCCGCCACGTCATTGTCGCCCATGGGTAGTGGAATATTCATGGGGTGAATGTCTTGCTCCACCTCATCCTTTGCGTCTTCTTGCACCTCGACAGAGTCAGTTCCACGCTCACTGATGGAACTTTTACGATCGTACAGAGAACCAGCGTGGCTGACGGAAAGAGATCGACTGGAGACATATTCGCCTGGTGGCGCACGCATCCTCTTTTTCCATCCTCGCCATAAGCGGCCCAAAGTTCGATCAAGCGCAACGCGTTCCATGTCGGTATCCTCCACCACGAGCCTTTCAGCAACGGCGGCCGGGCTGCGAGCTCCATCCTTGAGCTCCTTTTCAATCCTGGAGCGCAACCTTTGGCTCGCCGCCTGTCCAGCCACAGAAAGCGTGAGTTCGCCCATGTATTCCAAGACTGAGGTAAGGAAGATGGCCACGGCGGGGGAGATGATGTCGGAAGTTCTTTCATGTTCGCCGATCTCGAGATTTTCTTGCGTCATGTACTTGTCCTCGTCCTCTTCTTCCAAGTCGCCGAGAGAGGAGTAGACCATACACCGCAATCTGGCCCTCTTCCAAGCCAATTCAACATCCCAATCTCGAGCATGGGGGCTCTGGGGGTCGGAGTACTCTTCTTCCTCGGAGCCTCCTAGGTACTCCTTCAGTTCTTCATCAGCATTGCTTATAGTTTCTTTGGCTAATTTTGGCTTGAGGACGTCGGAGACGGCAGGTCGCAGGGCCGAGAGAGAGGTAGACTTGGCAACTTGCAAAAAGTTGAGTAACAACTGATCGAGGAAGCTGTTGACCAGCTGCAAAGCAGCAGGGGATATCACAGCGGCCTCCCCAGACGGTTCGACGCCATTTTGGTCGTACCAGGAGTTTTGGTGGCCGTCGTGGTTGTTTGTCACAATCTGTGAAGCCGCAGTTGACGCAATGAAGGCAGCCTCTGGAGATGTAGACTGTGGAAGAGCAAGAAACGTGTGGCTCGCGATCGAAGGTCTGTCGCTGGAGATGCTCTGGGTTCGCGGTCGCACATCGCGCGGCGAGCCAACGCTGCTCGTCGGGCGCGACTCGACGGCGGAGCCAGCCATGGTTGAAGCTGGTTTTCTACCGAGTGTAGCTATGAATGATGTATAATCTTGGGTTGTTTCTCGTCTGAGCCGCTGCTCTTGGAAACGATGATTGTATAGGTAGTTGTATGGAATCCACGTGAGAAAAGAGAAGAGTGCAGTCGAAATCGATGGCCGTGTCGAGGTTTCGCAACTCGTCGACTAAGGCGAATAAGCGACGGTCCCTAGCTATTCGTGGAATATGGGGCCGCAGAAGGGTAATCAATGCTTAAGACGGAGGACCCCCTGGTCGTAAATTAGTTCATGAATCGGGACACAATCGAATGACTGGACTGGCAGGCCCGCTAGCACATGGCTCTGGGGACTGGGATGATGAGATGAGACACAGGAGGGCAGAGGCTGGTTTAAGTGACTCCAGTCTGTGACGAAAAAGAAACGAATGTGAGCGGTGGGTGTCACAATGGAGGAGCAAGCCAGGCGGATTGAGCGATTGATTGATGGGCGTTGGCACTAGCAACCAGAGGGCGCTGAATCCGCGGGACAGGCAAACGATGGATGGTATCAACCAGAGGCCGCGAGGATGCACTTCAGCTGCGTGAGGGAGCAAACTGGGAGGCCATGTCGCGGGTGAAGCAGATAAAAAGAGGGAGGGCATCAAGGGGTGTTGGACCACGAGGAGACTGTGCCGTGACAGCAGCCACTATGGGGAAGCGGTATGTGGTACTTTGCGCAGCGCAGGGACAGTGCTGGGGCGGCAGGTCCTCGAGCAACGGCGCGGGTACCGGTACAGCGCAGCAGGTCCTTGGATGTACTCCCGGAGCGAGCGCCTTCTTGTACTTCAAGTTGTACCTACACGAGGACGAATCGTGGGCGCCGTCGAGCGTCTGTGCGCAGGCGAGTCAATGCTGCAGAAGCACAGCCCGTGACGTGCCCGTTGCTGGGCAAGAAGGAGAAAGAGTTGCAAGTCGAAAGCGGACAAGGTTGCGAGATGTTGAATCGTCCACAGTGGCCGGCTGGCCCATCAAGGCGGCGAAATGGAGATTTGCATGATATACGGCATCTGTTCTTTTTCTTTTTTTTTTCTCCGGCCGTTTTGAGATTGATGGCGACCCCCTTTCTATAGCAGCAGTGCTAGCGCAGGCCCGACGACTTGGACGGCAGTAGTGTGCGGTACTGTAGCATCGATTCGGCGTGTTGGTGGCCATGCTTGTACATTCAATACCTTCAAAGAGGCCGGCGTTGCTGCAGAATAGGAAGCCTCTTGAGGATCGACGGCCGTGGCATGCGCTCTTGCATCAGCGCCGGCGCAGGTCGTGGATCAATCGATGTTTGAATCACAGGCAGGCAGCCGGTAATTGCGTGCAAAGCACCCACATCGCCCTACAGTCTTTTCATTTGCATCCCTCCTATTGCCTTGCGTGGTTGTCTCTCGCCTCACCGCAACTTCTTGATTCTTTCTTTTCTTTTCATTCTTTGACTCTCTAGAATCCCATTGTATCTCTTCCTTCTCCCTCCCCTCGATTTCTTATCAACCACCTTTTTTCTTCACTCGACTCGCTCACCCATTTCTCAATCCCATCCTGCAAAGTCCCGCCTCCACTCCCTCCAGGCCCATGGCGAGACTGGCCCTGGCTTGCCTCGACTTGTGGCCCCGAAGCGGCCTGGCATGGGGACCCTAGCGCCATCTTTAGTGCCTTAGCGAAGGGCCCCACAGGCGCTAGAAGCAGCAGCTTTCAGGGGTTGCCTCAACGTCGACGCTGGATTAAGGCCGATGGCGGGACACGATCCTGAGGCCGCTTGGCTCGCAGCATCCATGGATTGATATCAAAGCAACAAGAATACCGTTGAGCGCCTTGTTTTGTTTTATTTTCCTGACGCCCCGTGCTTTTCACCTGTTTGGTGCTACACAGACAGCAGCCATTCTGCTTTTGTTCTCACTCCTCTTATCCTCCATCATACCGCAAGGGGCTAACACTGTGTTGGCTGATCACAGATGGCCCCCAGGATTGCCTGTTTCGTTTCGTTAGAAACTGTCACTCCTTTCACGTCACGCCTCCACTCCATTCGCACCCGCTCTCCTGCACGGAGCTCGGAGTATTCTATAAATAATGAATGATTTGCAGAACTTTGCTAGGAAACAAGCACGCCGGGAAACTGCATCAATCGGCCGAGCCAAGACTGCCCCAAAGCGGCGACGCTGATACTAGCAGCAACCAATACCAACACTATTGATGATGTCTAATATAGATTACATACTTGTGCTCCGTGTAAGATAAGAAATAGCAAAGAAAATTCTCTTTAGCTGGAGCTGAATGGGGTTTGCAGCTCGGGGTAATTATACTTGCAAGTCGCTAACACGGCCGTTGACGAGAACCTGACTCGAGACACAGGGCTGTTAATCTCTGGGAGCAACATTGAACATGAGAAGACACGAGACAAAACTGCTAGCCTCGCAGACTAGCTCCACGCGCCAGGGATCAGGGCACAATGACAATCTAGGCGCATCAGGGTCTTTTGCCATGTCTAATCACATTTGTCGTCTCAAGTTTGATTTCCGTTTTGCCCAGGAAACGGAACGACACGCCCGATGCTCTGCATGATGAAATAATCGTCAAACAGTCAAAAGCCGCCATCTCATCGGCGCGTGCTGCCGCTCCGACCAGCAGCCACCCGCTGCAAAGTATGGCGCCTCCGAGCTTTCAATGTCTTGATTGTCGTTGCTTGGGGGCTAACTGGTAAGCCCTCCGCTATGACGGTTTAGCACCGGTGATCCTTTGAGGCGGGCGAGGCTGATTGACTGATCCCGTGCCGCATGCTTGTAAGTCGAGTCAACGCCTCTCCATGCACGTGGGTTTGCTATGATTGCACGCATAAGGCTTGCCACGGAGCCGTCGTTCCTTGATTAATTGCTGCAAAGGACCACGTCTCGGATTCGCAGATCCACAGCTCGCTAACCCAAGTCCCGAGCCAGGGCCTCCAGCCACGGAGCCTCGTGGCGTTTTCCAGGACTTGTTGCAGTTGATTTTTGATGTTTCGTTTCAACCTGATGACTGGCTTGCGCTAATCGTTTGCCTACTGCCCGCTGTTGCCACCAACTCCAACGACTGCGGTATTGGTCAGGTGCGCTACAGAATCCTAGTCCCGCCTCGCTTCTTCAACACAATAGCTTGTTGCTCCGCATTCTTCGTGCAGAGACGCCTTGTAGGCAGCAAGCGAAAGAGCGCGGTCTCTCATGTGGCCCTTGAGGCGAGTCGCAACCAGCCGCTGGCGACGCTGAAGCTCAGCACTGGCTAAGGCGTGCCTCTTTTGTCGCTTATCGCAATCGCCTGGCCCTTGTATTGTCACCGCTTGGAATCTGCAGGTGCAGCTGGAGCCGCTTGGTGAAGATGGCGCTGCATTGCCTGCAGTGCTTGACAGTTGATTCGGTCAAGATTTACTGCATGTACCTGCAATAAAGCGGCTTGTAACATTGTATCTCTCGCCCACCTCTTTGGCATCTTGCAACGGACATGGTGCGAGACCACAGAGTGCCTATTTGAGCATGTACAAGGACGCAATGCATCATCGTCACATTTCTTCTCACCTAGCAGTGTTACGCTACAGGGCTTGGGTGTCTCTATCTCCTCTACCTACCTGCCTGAAGAGCTCATGCTGACTGCATATTCCCTCCTAGCCAACTCTCGAGTTGCACTTCTGCAACCGCATCAACACCCCAGCACGAACCTGCCAATGGGAGCTTCAAATGTCGCGGAATTAATTTGGCCATAAACTGTACTGTACTATGTAGTATTCTCAGTAAGGCGTCGGGCCACAGCTGTATATGCCAGGGGAGCTCCGACTGTGCGTTAGCTATAAGCAGGGACAGCGGCAGTTGAGCGATACGTACATCTCCCGGGAACAATGCTGACCCGTGGGTAGGTAATCAGTATTATTTCATACGTAGTTATCGAGTTGCGATGGTCAAGCCCAAGTTTTCCATCCAGGATGCACAAGATTTGGGATCGAGCACCAATAGCGGCATACAACCGCATCTCACCGCGTACAGCACATCCTCGAAAGGATCTCATCCTGTTGCGCCCAACTAACTGCACGTTACCGGTCCTGTCGCATCCCGGCGCGGAGTCATCCGCTAGCTGTCGATGCCGTCGATCTTGGTGGTTGGGGTCCTTATTTGTAGAATTAGCATCACTGTCCTTCCGCAAACAGGGAGGCCCAGAGAGGATCGTGACGTGTGGTGAGACGAGCGCAAAGCTGCTCCCCGACGTATCGCGCAATCATCGTTTTGGGGTCGTCAGCTCGGCGATTCCCGTTGCGGCGCCGTTCCGCGGATGCTCGGCCATGTGCATTGGTTGGTGGCCGAATCCTACGGCATGGCAGTGGCCTGCTGAAGGCTCCGATGTGGACACATATCCTTCCGAAGGGCTGCTTGTCCTGTGACACCTTGGATAGCATAGAGGTACTTGTGGTATTGCGAGATGCGAGGCCTAAGATGACGGTGTTGGGTGTAAGGTGTCTGTAGATGGTCGCCTAGTTTAGAGCGTTGTTCTGGTTTTTTTGCGTTGGTGGTGCAACAAATACCAGGTTACTGACTCTTGAGTTTATGCTTCAAGACGGGAAAATAGTGTAACAACAGTAGAGATTTCATGAACTTAGATTATGGGGGTACTATGAACGCTGTTGCATTGCTGGGATGGAATGTCTTGGACCAAGAAACGCTCATACTGTTTAATACTCTCCATGTGGATGAGATGATTTATTCACGCAGAACAATGGTCAACGGAAGATTACCATGTTGCTGTTATCCAAGATTAATAGGTCGATAAGTAGTCTATTGTTAGCATTTGACGATGAAAGATGCTTTGTGGAGTGGGATGCCGTAATCTTCCCCTAAAATACAATGACGGCATCAGAAAATGTGACCGACGACCACGCTTGATACAGACATTATTAAAAGGCTCGGAAGTAACTTTGCACAGTTCTGCAGCTGTTCGTTGCAGGTTTCGCAACTCGGCTAGCAAAAACTACTGGATGGAGCATACTTGGTCATGCAGCTCGCCTGGACTGGATTGTGTGGTCTCTTTTCTAACTGACGGGGCAGAAGATTGATTTCATAGTTGAGCTTTGAATCTCATTACTAAAATGGAGATTGTTGACTGCACCAACAATATAAATACATGCGAGTCTGCGCATACATATTGGGACTTCTATGCGTGAAAGTATCATTTCAACATCAATGCGTTGACTGGCTGTAAAAAAAAATTGTGATATTATTTCATGCAACTAATAAGATATTTATCGATGGTGTTTACTGAGAACATGGTTACTGGTATTCGCATTTTGTGAGATGTAGCCAAGTGCTGGCAAGCAGAACTGTGTATTACACGTCATATGGTGGATTAGTTATTATCCTCATTTTAAAAATATATCAAGCATAAGAGTGAAAGGCAAGAATACTCTGATCATTACTATAGCGCAAAATATGTGCGGTTTTTCACATCTTTACTGAATAGTAAAGCGGAAGCATGGAGCCGCATCGCCAACAGCCACAGCTTCGGCGACGCCCTCAGATGCTTTATGAGTCTCGTAAACTTCCAGCAACAAATTCCACACGAGGATAAAGGCTGATAATGGGTAAGAGAAGGAAACAAGTTGCGCGCAAATGTCGTTGCAACTTACCATGCACGAATACAAATGCAAACACCCGATTTTTAAATAGCCATTGTCTGCGATTGTCTCTCCTCATTGTTCTCTACAGCCAACAATCCACTAAATGCCGTAAACTCTACACTACAGAAATATCAATCAATCAAAGCAATAATTCAGCCATCAGTTCAAGCTTTTTTTTTTTTTTTTTTTTTCCTATGCTTGTTTTTTTCATGCAATTGATTACAAGGGCGCAGTTGTCGCAAAAGCGTATTCAATTCAGCCCTCTCCTCTTGATACCCTCCTCTACACATCCAACATTCATCAAATGCAGTAAAGAGAAACTCCCCCAAAAACCATGACTCTAAAATTCCGCCGCCCAGCTCTGCCCATCCAATGGCTCATCCCCCTCCTCGTCGCCAACCTCTTCATCATCAACCTCGGCCTCTCCATCGCCAGCTACCCAGCCACGAAGCTGATGCAGGACATCATCTGCAAACACCGCCTGGGCCTCGCTTTCGACAATCTCCTGCCGGAATCGCAATGCCACGATAGAGCCGTGCAGCGAGAGCTGAACATTGTTGAGATTGGAGCAGCCGTCTCTGAATCAATTGCTGGTGTGTCGTGCTTCCATCTGCTCCTCCGTACATGTATATGATGTTTAATACTTTTAGCATAGGCGCTCTAGTATCTCTCCCGCTCGGTATGCTAGCCGACAGAATCGGTCGTGTGCCCATCCTCGCCCTGAGCATTCTCAGCCTCTTCTTGTCCGAGACCTACTTCCTATTCATCTGCTGGAGATGGCGGCAGATCCCCCTGAGAGCCATCTGGGGCTCCGGCGCCATTATACTCCTTGGCGGAGGACGAGGCGTTGCAGAAGCCATGGTCTTCACCAGCATCTCAGACGTGATCCCCGAGTCAAAACGGTAATGCATTTCCCTTATGCTTCTTCATGCATCCGCTAATTCCTCCCTGCCTTGTTAATCTAGAGCAACATGCTTCCAATGGGTCGTCGCCGCCGTTCTCTCCGCTGCTCTCCTCGGCCCCCTTGTCGCCCGCCCTCTTACCGAAATCTCCATATGGCACCCTCTCTGCATCTCGCTCGGCCTCGTTGCCCTCGGCGGCATCATACTTGTGACGCTCATGCCAGAAACACTCCACAGCCGCGATTCTCCCGCCCAAATCGGAGAAGAGACTCCCATCATCCGCAGCAACAACCACCGCCACTACTATGACGACGAAGACAACGACGGCATCTCTGAAACACCAATGGCATCTGCTAAATCCACTTTCAAGGCCCTCTTCCGCCGTCCAGCCGTATACCTCCTCCCCGGCGCCGTCCTCACTATGCCAGCCGTCTCAACGCAGCACG